>CM044016.1:27105589-27235589 GCA_024085815.1 Flaveria linearis | reverse complement strand
CCGCGGAGGTTGCTTTCCGGTTGTTCGGGGTCCTCCACCGCATGTCACTTAGGCGGTTCGCTGTCGTCAGCGGCCTCTACACGGAGGAGGAGACCCGACAGCCGATGTACACCACCGCTGTAGAAGACTAATCAAGGCTCGGCAAAACATCTGAAGATTGAACGAAGTCAAGATCTGATAACAGCCTATGCGAAAGCCAGTTCCACGCGATAAGAAGCTGTCATGCGAAGAAGTTTTCCACACGAAAAGCAGATCTCACGCGAGAAAGACTCCACGCGAGAGATTGAAGCCGCGTGACAGATTGATCTGCGGGAAATGCCTGTCGCGCGAGAACTGCTGTTTTAGTATAAATAGTTTCGTTTTCGTTTTGTAATTAAACTTTTGTTCATTTTATCATATCTGTACTGTGCGAAATCGCACAAGACCTGTTCTAGGTTGTGTTATTCAATCAACAAATCATTTTGTGATCAATTTAATCTTCTTTCACTCCAATCTTGTTTACATTCCGCATTCACAAGATTGAGATCGTGTGTTTATTGCTTTCCTGGGAGATTTCAAGGTTTTACAATTAGTATCAGAGCATTAGGCTCTAGAACCACGATTTGGAGAAGATTTGGATTGTTTTCTACTCATTTTTGAAGACATTCATCATTGATCACTTGAGATTTAGATATGGTGATGTTATGCTGCTCGAATTGTGAGAATTTGGACTGATTTGACTGAATTAGTGGACTTTAGTTGAATTTTAATCATAATAAGCTTAAAATTAAACTAAATTCATTAAAATTGGATTAAAATGAGTATAATCAGACATATTCAGTGATTTGGAGGTAATTCTCGCTTGAACAAACTGTTGGAGATTTGATTCTGCACGAAATTGGAAGATTTTCGCTTGAACTGTGAGTTTTCGCGTGCGAAAAAGTGTGTTTTCGCTCAGACAGTTATTTCACCTTTTTATGCGATTTCGCGTGAAAGGTAAATAGGAAATTTCGCACGAATCAATATTCTCGCGCGAAAAGGTTGGCCGCGCGAAAGCAGGTTTCGCACAATTGTTTCTGTCGCACGAAAATTCTGATTCTGACTTTCTGATCAACATGGCTTCAACAACTCCGAATTTAAAGCATCTTACTGCTTCACTTCATCTAGACACGGAAATTGGTACTGGTAACAAGCCACCGAGACTTCTCTGTGAAGACGATTATGCTGATTGGGCTTTCCGATTTGAGAATCATGTTATTTACACGGAACCTAAGATGTGGAGGTCAATCAAGTATGGTCCTTACATTCCGTTGTACAAAAATGATAAAGGAGAAATGGTACAGAAACCTGAACACTTGTGGCATGAAGATGACATTAAGAGGTTGGAACTGGATGATAAAGCTTATGCTGCCATCACTATGGCATTGACTACTGAGATTTCACAAAAGTTTCAAGAGTTCAGAGGTGCAAAGGTGTTATGGGATGCTCTTGAAACTCAGATCATGGGCAACAAAGATATGAGGGAAAGCAAAAAGGATATGTTGAATCAAGAATTCAACATGTTCAATCATATAGTTGGTGAAGAGTTGGAAGCTCAGATTGCCAGGTTTGTTAGACTGGTAACGAAAATGAAGAGTGCGGGTATTACTCTGGAACCCATCACTGTGAACAAGAAGCTGCTAAATTCACTTCCATACAGTTGGAATAACAACTGTACATTGATCAAGAGAACCAAAGACTTGTATACTCTTTAGTTGACTGATCTTATTTCAACTATCAAGTCTTATGAGATGGACGATAAGCAGCGAGCTGCTAATCATCTCAGTTCTCTGGGTGCTGAAGGAACTGCTCTCTATGCAAAGATGGCTAGTAATCCGAATTACTATGTCAGTTATACACAAATGTGTCAGCAAAAACAATCTGGAGGTGCAGCATCTTCTTATATGCAACCAGCAGTAAACCATCAAGTTCATGTTCCAGCTGCTCAACACTATTCCCCCATCATCCATCAACAAGTCCCTCAATCTCAAGATTCTCATAGTGGTCAACATGCTTATGTTGCTACCACTAATCCATCAAAGCAGACTGTCCAGATTGCTGAGGAGCATCTTGCCCTTTTCACCATTTTCATGTCGAGTTATGAAGATTTTATGGCTGGAAGACTCACTGCTCCTAATGTCTAGGTTGATGATCTTCAACAAGTCAATCCTGATGATGTTGAAGAAAATGACATCAAGTATCAAATGGCCATGGTAGTTTACAGGGCGAAGAATTTTGCTAGACGAACTGGGAGAAAAATGTTTGGTGTTAACAACTCTAGCAAAATCGGTTTCGACAAGTCTAACCTGAGGTGTTACAACTGTGACAAACCAGGTCATTTCGCCAGAGAATGTACTGAACCAAAGACTGGTCAAACTGAAGGCTCTAAGAAGATGGTGACTGTGGAGATTGAGCCAAAGAAAGACAAAGCTAGCACTTCGGGTGGTTCTAAAGCATTGGTTTCTCAAACTAATGCTGAATATGACTGGTCAGACCAAATGGAAGCCCTTGATCTAACATTGTCTACTGCATTCATTGCGAAGATTGTTCCTGAACCAGAAGAAGAAGAAAATTTATTTGCTGAGTTCATTTCTGATGACTTGATGGAAGGTTTGTTTGCTAAAAGAGAAGAAGTAAGGGTGGAAGTTGAGGAAGAAAATCAGAAAGTTGAAGAAGAAAAGGTGAATGTTGAAGAAGTGAAGGAGAATGTTGAAGAAGAGAAAGAGAAAGTTGTGAAGAATGATCTAGTTGAGAAGGTTGCTGAGGAGAGGATTATGATTGAAGAGTACACTGTCGAGCCTCCAGTCAAATGCCAATGTATTGATCCAAAGACTGTTGACGTTGCTCCAGTGGAAGAAAAAGCTGCTGCTATTAAAGCTTTTATGGTCAAGAAAGTTGAGGAAACGGAAGGAGAAAGTTCTGAACCCAAGGTATATGATAGTTTATGCACAAATTTATGTGTTGAGAAAGTTCAAAGATAGAGTTCACAATGAGAGCCTGATAATGGAAGTTGAAAAACTTCAGTATCAAGCTCGAAACACAAATCAAATGAAAAGATTTTTGAAGAAAAACTTGAAGGTTTAAATAAAACAATATATAATTTACAACTAAATCTTCATGATAAGAATGTACAAATAATGATTTGACAAATAGAAACAATGAACTCGCTTTAGAAATTAATAGACTCAACAGTGAACTAGCCACGGCTAAATTGACTGTTGAGAAATTTGAACTTTCATCAACAATGGTTGAAGGAATAATCAAGTCACAAATGACATAGAAGATTAAAGGAGGAAAATGCGGTGTTGGATTTTCAAACATTGCTCCTCCAATTAATCATGATTATTCATGTTTACCTTCATCTAATGTCATTTCTGATTATTATATGGTCTATGGGATTGGTTTCTCTCCATCTCAAGACTTAAACCTTCAGTCAAAGTAAATCTATCTGTTGATCCTATTATAATAACCAAACCTAAACAATCAACTGAAAATTTTTGTGCAGATAAATTGAAGGTGGATGGGTTGGTTGAAGATTGGGAGAGTGAAAGCGAGGGAGAAAATGAGAGTGACAGTTTGAACAATAAGAATGTAAATGTTTTACGATCTGCTTGTAAACAAACTTTGTCTGGAAATGAAAAGGTGGTTGATTTGAATGAGATTAAATCAAATAGTAAATGTAATTTGAATGCAATCAAAGGGCTAATTAGAAAGAAAAAATTGAAAAAGATTAAAAGTAGATTTGTTTCTAAAGGTTTAATTGAAAATGAAGAGCATATTTTTAAAGAAACGAATTCTCGATTCGTTAAAAATAAACTTCATTATAATGCTAACCTTGTGAATCAAGATATTTGTAGCCCAGATTTACAAGTGAATGATTCTTCTGCATTCAATCTGAAAATTCAAAAGCCTGGTCCTTCTCCAGCACCAATCCGAATATCCAAGCCTAGTCCTTCTCCAGCACCAATTCGTATATCTAAGCCTGGTCCACCTCCAGCAAATTCAAAGTCTGGTCCTACTCCAGCAGAATCTAAAACTGGTCCTATTCCAGCACCACCAATTCCAAAAGTCACAACTGCCAAATCTCAAATCAAAAGTGGTCATAATTCATCTATTTCCTCGAATCTGCAAAAGATGAACATGCAATTATCAAATGAGGCAAAGATTCGAGAGACTGTGCAGAATGTTAAACCTAGTCAATCTGACTTTGGTTTTTATGACAATTTTCATAATTGTCATCCACAGTTTGTTTTCCACAGACAACAAAGGAGATGTTATCAGTGTGGAAACATAAATCATTTGGCAAACAATTGTCCTTTTCGACAAAAATCGTTAAGCAAACAAAGATTTCATAATTCTATTGCTCATAATAGAAATTGTTTTTCACTCGTGGAAATTTTCAAATCATATGAAATCAAAAGTTACTAATGATTTTAATGTCAAAAAGAATAAGAGTTTGAATAATGATTTAAACAAAAATATCAATGTGAAAAATGTAAATGATAAGACTGATGTGCTAAACAAATATAATAATCTCAAATCATTTTGTCTTGCTGCAACACATAATGTGCTCAAGTCATGTTTGACTTGGGTACCAAAAGCTAAGTAATTTTGTTACTTATGCAGGGACAACCGCAAAAGACTATTGAAAGTCTGTTGCATATAGATAGCGGTTGTTCAAGACATATGACTGGAAATTTATCATTACTACAAGATGTTCAGTCATATAACGGAGGAAGAGTGATTTTCGCGGGAGACAAAGGAGGACGTATAACCAAGCGTGGTACAGTTACAAATGGTGTCCTTAGCTTTGAAAATGTTAATTTTGTTGAGGAATTAAAACATAACCTGTTAAGTGCGTCTTAAATCTGTGACAAACAATATTCTACACACTTTAGTAACAAGAATGCTTAATCTTAAAACCGGGTTTTGTTGTTCCAGATGAATGGATTTTGATGAGGACTCCGAGAGACAATGACACATATCTTCTTGATATGCATTGTTCTAATTCTTTGGTAACAACTTCTTACTTACTATCCAAAGCCTCGGAGAATGATTCCATGTTATGGCATCGTCGATTAGGACATGTCAATCTTAAAAACATGAATAAACTTGTACGTGGAAATCATGTTATTGGCTTACCTGAAAAAGAATTTCAATTAAATGAACATTGTTTGTCATGTTCTAAGGGTAAACAACATAAACTTCCTCACAAACCAATTGCACACAACTCAATCGAATCAATCTTACAACTCTTACACATGGATCTTTTTGGTCCAGTAAGTGTTTTAAGTTTGGGTCGAAGATCTTACTGTCTGGTTGTTACTGATGACTTTTCTAGATTTACTTGGGTGTTTTTCTTAGCATCTAAGGATGAAACTCCACACCTTTTAATCAAGTTCATTACTTTGGTGGAGAATCAGACAGAGAAAAAGGTAAAATGCATCCGAAGTGACATGGAACAGAGTTTGCAATCAAACTCTGAATGAATTTTGTGAATCAAAGGGAATTGCCAGACAATTCAGTGCTGCTGGCACTCCACAACAGAATGGGGTTGCAGAAAGAAGGAATAGAACATTGATTGAAGCTGCTAGAACAATGATATCTGCTGCCAAATTACCTTTGTTCTTTTGGACTGAAGCAGTAAATACTGCATGTTATGTTCAGAATCGTGTTTTAATCAACAAAAGATTAAATAAGACTCCATATGAAATATTATATAAACACAAACCCAAAGTTTAATATTTTAAAGCCTTTGGTTGTTGTTGCACTTTATTGCATACAACTGAATCAAGTTCAAAATTTTCTATAAAGGCTGATGAATGTTACTTTGTGGGATATGCTCCAATAAGGTTGCATATCGAGTTTATAATAAAAGAACTAGACAAATAATTGAGTCATTTAACATTGATTGGAACGAGCTTAACATAACTGATGCAGGTTCAGCTCCTTCATAGGTTTATGATTATGAATCTTTGTTTATAAATTTTAAAATTTCTAAACCTTCATCTGCAGATTCAAATTCTCAAGCACTCTCTTTGGAAAACAAAATCATTGAGGAACTTCCATCTTTGATATCTGATGATTCAGCTGTTGCTTCATCATCCAAAGATATTCCTACAGCTTCTGTACAAGTATCTGAATGTTCTGAGTTCTTAGATGTTCCTTCAGAGCAAATTTCTACCCAGGAGCTGGAAGAATCATTAAGTTCACCTCTATCTGCATCTTCTTCAGAAACTATGGATACACCGATCGAAGTCATTCAAGTTCCATTTGAAGAATCTCCAAATGTGTCTACTGCTTCTGAAAATCCTGTTTCAGATGACACACTTGAAGAAAATATTGTGTATCAATCTCGACAATCTGAAGAAGTTCTTGATAATGTTGAACACATTACTAATTTGGAAGATAGGATAGTTGCAGATGATATTCCTCAATTAAGAATACATAAAACTCATCTAACTGATGCAATCATTGGTCCATTACATGAGGGTGTAATTACCAGAAGTCGATCAGGGGCAATCAACACATGTCTTTATGCTTGCTTTCTATCACAAATAGTGCCCAAAAATGTGGAAATGGCACTCAAAGAAAACAGCTGGATAGAAGCAATGCAAGATGAGTTGATGCAATTCAAGAAGCTCAATATTTGGCATCTTGTTGAACTTCCAAAGGATAAGCTTCCGATTGGAACAAAGTGGATATTTCGAAACAAGACGGATGAAAAGGGTGTTATAGTTCGGAATAAAGCACATCTTGTTGTGTAGGGATTCTATCAAGTTGAAGGATTGGATTATGAAGAAGTGTATGCTCCAGTTGCAAGACTAGAAGCAATACGCATATTCTTAGCCTTTGCTTCATACATGAACATCAAGGTGTATCAGATGGATGTTAAAACTGCATTTTTATACGGAGAAATGAAGGAAGAAACCTATGTTTGTCAGCCTCCAGGATTTGAAGATCCCGATCATCCTGATTATGTTTACAAGTTGGATAAGGCATTATATGGTTTACATCAAGCACCTCGTGCTTGGTATGCACTCTGACTGAACATTTGCTTGCAAATGGTTATTCACGAGGCGCAATTGATCAAACCTTATTCATACAAAAATCAGGCGATGATATCATTTTGGTTTAAATCTATGTCGATGATATCATTTTTGGCTCTACAAATGATAGTATGTGCACGGAATTCGAAGAGGTGATGAAGAAGAAATTTGAGATGAGTTCCCTTGGAGAATTTCCTTTTTCTTGGGTATTCAAGTTACTCAATCTGAGACTGGTATTCTCATTTATCAAGAAAAGTATGTTCAGACTATTCTTGAGAAATACAAGTTTCAAGATTCCAATGTAGCTCCAACTCCAATGGCTTCTCGTCCTACTCTTACTCCAGATCCATTGGGAGAATCAGTTGATCAACATCTTTATAGATCGATGATTGGTTCCCTCATGTACCTCACTGCAAGCAGGCCGGATGTCATGTTCCTGTTTGTCAGTGTGCCCGCTATCAAAGTGATCCAAAGGAATCACACATGAAAGCTGTCAAGAGGATTTTCAAGTATCTCAAGGGTCAACCCAAACTTGGTCTTTGGTATCCTCGAAATTCCGATTTCAATTTATTTGCTTATACTGATAGTGATTATGGTGGTTGTAATTTAGACAGGAAATCGACCACAGGAGGATGTCAATTCTTAGGCAACCGACTCATTTCTTGGCAGTGTAAAAAGCAGAACACTGTATCCACATCCACTGCCGAAGCTGAATATGTGGCTGCATCGAGCTGTTGTTCCCAGCTTGTCTGGATTCAACAACAACTTCTCGATTATGGCCTCAACATCTATGACACACCTATTTGGTGTGACAATACGGCAGTTCTGAACATCGTGAAAAATCCCATTCAACACTCCAAAACTAAACACATTGACATCCGCATCCATTTTATTCACGACTGTTTTGATCGAAAACTTATTCATTTAAAACAAGTGCCATCAACTGAAAATATTGCTGATTTATTTACCAAGGCATTTGATCATTCTCGATTTGACTTCCTTGTGCAATCATTGGGAATGATTAACTTTGGATAAATTGGTTTAATGAATCTTCACAAAAGATTTTTCATTTTTAATAAAGGATAAAATTGCAATTGTTTCCTTTTCTTAAAAGGACAATCACAATTTTAGGGGAAGAAAATTAGAAAACAAGTTTTGAAAAATATTTTTGGTCTTAGGGGGAGTCAAGATCAAAGGATTAAAAAAAGAGAGAGAAGAAGAAATTTTCATACTGAAATGAGAAATGATATTACAAAGTTCTAAACGAGTCTAAGTACTTTCAAAGGCTTAAATACGAATAGACTTGGATTATGTTTGATGTGTCGATAGGCTTTGCTTTCAGAAATGAAAAGATCATAATTGAGTGATTACACTTGAATTAAAGAAATATGAATTAGTGGGGAACATATCAGGATTCTGTACCAAAAATGTTCTAACACAGACTGAGAGATATAATCTTGTCATACTCAAGCCTGTATATGATTGATTCAGTGATTATCATAACTATATATATATATATATAAAGATAAAAATACAAAAAGAAACAAAAAGAGAAAAACACAAAAAGAAAATAATTGAGCAAAAAGATGCCAACAAAGGCCATATAGGATATAAGATGCCAAGAAGCCCAACAAATCAAAGATATGTCTAAAAGACATACATACTATATGGTATATATTTTCTATTTTGAGAATATTTTCTAACCTTGGAAGGCAAAATCGAAAGATGGGGCATGTAAGTCCGGATGGCTTGTAAGTCCTAAACATCTTGAGAGGGCAGACGTAAGTCCGAATGGCTGTCAGTAAGTCCTTAAACTTGTTAATATTCCGAGTTAAGAGATATTTCTCAGGCTAGTTATGCTCAAATAGTTATATTTAGGAATAAAATAAATGGTATCACTGATCAACAATGCATGGTTTAAGTCAATTGGGGTGACTTGAAATCTCGATAGTGTCTTGAAGGATAATAATTACTTTACAGAAGTTTTGATTGTGGGATCCACTGACTTATATTAAATCAACACGAAACATGATATATATCACTCATTATGTTTGAGTAAAACCTGAAGTATAAGTTTAAAGGGACAAAAGATATTGACAATCAACTTAACCAGTTATTTTAAATAAAGCCGGACAGAGTCTTAACTTGACAAAGAACTATATGATCTCATTATGATAATTCTTACAAAACAAACAAATCCGATCTTGATTCTTTAGTTGTTTTCATTCTTTTGTTATTTTGTATGTAAGTGTTTTTCATTTCACTTTTGTGTTGTTTTAAGTTTTAAGACAATTAAATAACAATATAAATTTTGACAATTGAAGATTTATTAAATTAACTGGTCACTTGGTAAATAAAACATTATGTTGACATAATTAATTCAGAATAAAGGATTTAAAGTTTTGGAAAAATAAGAAAGACTTTAAAAGTTGAAAATTTTGAAAAAACATTGTATCTCGCGCGACAAGGGGAAGTCACGCGAAAGGGGATGTCTCGCAAAATGACTTTTCGCGTGATTTGTCTGGAGTATAAATGTCACAGTGTTCTAGACAAAATCACTTTTCGCTTAACCTCACCCGAAAAACCCTTTCGTATATCATCCGACTACTCATTTCGCATACATCAAAACAGAAATCATCAAGTTCTTGCGTGTGATTTTGTTTCATATTTCGTTCTCATTACACTCATAGTGTAATTTAAAGGTATAATATGTTCGTTTTGGGTTACTTTAGCGATTAAGTGTAAATGGAACTTAACATCTTGAACTAAAATCTTAAAATTGGACTTTAAAGTTGCAATTAACAAATGAAATAGACCTAATGGACTTAGGCGACAGAAATGGAATGGATTTCATGGATTAAAAACAATGTTTGAACTGTCAATTTGAATTTGGGGTTATGCGAATCGCACAAGGATGCTGAACAGACGCGAAAATAGAGTTTAGCGTGAACAAGTTTCACATGAGTTTCGATTTTCGCACGAAACTCATTTTCGCATGAAACTAGTTTGTCGCATGAACATGATTTCGCATGATAAAACTTTGTCGCATGATTTGTACATTTCACACAAAAGGAATTTTCTCACAATATGTAATTTCGCGCGACAGAAAGTTTTCAGCGAACTTTTTCTAAGTGTTGAATTTGGTTTCTCAATTGAACTTATCGCTTGCTACTTGCTTTCACATTATAAACCTTTGTTGCTAAAATTTTAAGTGTTGTATAGGTATTATCATGTGACTAATCTTTTAAAATGTTGAATTGTTTCAAAGTAATAAAATTTCTAAGTGTAAAAACTCAGAAATTAAAATGGTCTAAGTGTTGATATGTTTCATATGCTTAATTAAGTTATTTTTTTTGTGTTCTAATTTTGATTTTTGTGACAATGCAGATGGCACAAATGATTTTCAATAAAAATCATAATTGTGTTGCTTACTTAGACGAGGTTCCGGAAGGGAAGGAACTGTTTTCATCTATGATCGAAGGACTGAAAAATTCCCGTATTGTGTATTCCATATCTGCTGATCCTGCCATTTATTCTGAGCTTATAGATTCTTTCTGGAGCACTGCTGCTCTGGAAAAGGACGAAGCGGGAAACCAGATTATCACTGCTACTGTCAAGGACAAGCGAGTGACAGTTTCTCAGTCCATCCTGAACCGAGTTCTTTTGTTTGATGATCAAGAAGGTGCACCAACTCGACTTGATGATGATACAGTGATTGATTGTCTGGCTCGTATGGGATATGAGTACAGATATCCAAGTTTACAGAAGAAATGGCTACCACCGTACTGGAAGTACTTATTTCATGTGGTGATTCATTGTCTGAGCAACCTCAAAGCTGGGATGGATAGCTTGAGTGCAGTTTTTGGCTCCTTATTGGTTTCTTTGGTTGATGATATTCCTTTCAGTATATCTGGAGTTATCTTCCAGGAAATGGTAAAGAACGCCACAGCCAATCCTGGAAAGAAGTTCATCATGTACCCGAGATTTATCCAGTTGGTGATAAATGATGCTTATCCTGAGCTTGCTACTCAGAGATCTCCTAAGTATGTTGTACAGACTATAAGAAGGAGATTTTCACACATCTAACTGGAGCCAGAGGCAACAAATGCTCTGGTGAAAGTTTTGCCAAGATTGGTAGATTTTCAGAAGTTGATGATAGTTTTGGAGATTTGGGAGGAGATGTACCCATTGATGAGGCACAGACTGGTGCTTCTACTTCTGATGTTAGAGATGATATAGATCAGGAGATTGAGAGAATGTTTGGGGATGAACCATCTAATGAAGAAAGAAGGGAAGGTGTTGTTCACTCAACTTCCAGTTCTGAAACCCCAAGTGATCAGATAGGTAATGTTCCATATGAGATCCAAACTGATCAAACACCTTCTACACCAACTTCTACTAGGAAAAGTACTGACGAGAGAGACATTGTTTACATTCCGATGGAATCCCCAAGTTGTAAGGCCCCGTACCCGGGCACCTCACAGTTGGTCATTCATTGCACATAAAACATTTTAAAACACACATTTACTTTGCAGCGGAATTTAAAAACATTCATTAGTAACTAAAACATGTCATTTTATTACATTTCAACATTCTTTCCTCTCAAAATACTACGAAATGTCAAAATATGGGTGCCAGCCTCAAAACGCTCCTAGTAGCTTATGCATCCATGCCTGCAACTCCTCAGCACCACCAATATACCTGCCAACTATCATGCATACAAAAGTCAGCAACGCTGAGTGAGTTCTAGTTTTTATAATAAAATACTTTACTTTCGTTAAAATCATTCTTTTCTTTCTTTCAATTCATACTATAGTTTCGTACATGCTCACACATCATACGTACACACAATATCATTATTATCTTTCATTCCAATCGTTAACTTTTCGTTCGTTCATCGCACATCTTTATCATTCATTTCTTATCTAGATCCCGTCGGGCTTTACCCTCTTCATGGCACACAGTCACGATTACTGAGGTCAAATGCCAAGGATCCCGTTTCGTTCTTATTATGATATTTCGTTTGTGAGCATTCATCATACATACATACAGATGATAATTATTATTATTATCTTCATCATCATTCGTTTATTCATTCATTCATTAACTTTCATTACGTTCTTTAACCTTCGTTCGGTTTGTTCTTTCTTTCTTTCATGGTTCTCTTTCTTTCATCTAGATCTTGTCTCATGCAATATCCCCGACTCACGTCTGTACCGGGATACGCGACAAAGATCTCGTCGAGTCAATCACCTGGATTGAACTCCATCCGAGTCTGTTGCAACACAAAGTTGCTCACCTCACTATCTCGTCTCCTGCAATTCGCACCAGTGGAGTTGTCACTAAGACCAACTCTCCCTGTGTGTGAGAATCTCTTGGGGCTTAGCCAAATCACACGCCATCTCATGGGTTAGCCAAAATCGCACGCTACATAATCCACATGAGGTAGGCCATCATCGCACGCTACATAGCACACAGTAATACCACATCGCACGTATCGGAGCAGTTACCAAAACTGAACTCCCACTGTGTCTATGTCCCCTTTAGCCAAGATCGCACGCTATAACATACACACACAGTTGAGCTAACAACTCTCATGGAGTTGTGAACCTCTTTTCCTTCTGCTTGCAAGCCATTCTTTCTCTCATTCATCTGGATCCTGTCTCCTGCAATACCGTAGTACGCGACAAGGACCTCTTTCGAGTCTGTTGCGACACAGAGTCGCTCATCTCATACACTTGCTTGCAAGCCTTTCGTCCATTCATTATTTCATGTGTTCGTTCGTTTCGTACTTTATCGTATTCATTCGTCTGTACTTTATCTTTATCTTTCACTTCGTTACATAATACTTTATGTTCATTAATTTATTCATTCATACATCACACCACGTAAAGTCATACAATATGTATTATAAAACATAATACGTACGTTTTAAAACAATTTAACGAAGAAAGATAACATATCACTCTCATTCATAAACTTCATCACATCATCATGCCCATTTCATGCTTAACAATATTAAAATAATAAAATAATATTGTCAGTAATAATAAACTACTGATAATAATATCAGTAATAATAACAAAGGGTCGATCCTTAATCATCATTGTGTGCACAAAACATCATCATTAAATGGCCCTTGGTCAACCTCGGTCAAATCCCCGAAATCCAGATTTCCAGAAAATTTCTAAAAAAAATTTCTAAGTGTTGGACACATGAGCACTGTTGGGAAGTATGAGCACTGTTGGGAAGTATGAGCACTGTTGGGAAGTAGGAGCCCTGTTCAGTCGTTTCACCTTATACTTAGAAAATTTTTCCTAGTCATACGACCACTGTTCAGCCGTTTCATCTCCCATAGTAAATTTTCAGACTTATGAGTACGGTTGGGACATATGAGTACTGTTGGGAAGTATGACCCTACACTTAGTCGAATTTCAGACATATGAGCACTGTTTGGACTTATGAGCACTATTTGGAAGTATTACCCTACACTTGGTAAAATTTCAGACATATGAGCACTGTTTAGACTTATGAGCACTATTTGGAAGTATTACCCTACACTTAGTCAAATTTCAGACATATGAGCACTGTTTAGACTTATGAGCACTATTTGGAAGTATTACCCTACACTTAGTCAAATTTCAGACATATGAGCACTATTTGGGCATATGAGAATTATTTGGACTCATGACCACTATTCAGACTCATGATCCTTGTATAGGCGTATTAGCATCCTGTTCTCATATTTTTAAGTTCCAAACATAATATCTCTTAATTCTAAACATTCACATACGGTTCTAAGCATGAACTTAACATAATCATAGCAACATAATCGCCTAAAACATACCCGACCCACATACACGTGTATACGAACATTCGGGTATAATACCCAACCTTATAAAAACATACATACACATATTATTTTCGAAAATACAGCTATAAATCCACGGTTTTACTTGAAAACGTTTACTTGGTATGCATAATAGCCCCAAACACTTTAAAATCAGTAAAAGAGGGGTTCTAGTAACTCACCTTGAGCAGCCTTTCGAACAACACACTTCAAATCCGAGACCCACTTTCAAATTTTGCTCTTAAATCTCGAAAATATGCACTTTCACAGCTTTTTCTTCCTTTCTCTTTTTAAAACCAGGAGTTTTTTTTCTTCTTTTTCTCTTTCCTTCGAAGCAAAAAGCAGTTTTCTGCTTTTGATATGGGTGGCCATACCCATTTCTAATATAAAATATTAGATTTTTGTACTTTATACACTTTACCCCCTTCCATTTTTATCCATTATCTATTCTTTCTATTTACTTTTCTTTTACTTTTCTTTAAATGAAATTTCGGGGTGTTACAAGTCTACCCCCCTTAAAGGGGTTTCGTCCCCGAAACCTGTTGTTCCTTAAACCCTTGTGGGCAATACTGTCTCACCTCTTCTTCCAGTCTCTCACCTGGAATTCAATCGCTCTATCTCATTTATCAACATTCGACTTCTGGTCTATCTTTGACTATTCTGCATTGATAACCCATGCATACTGATAAATGTTCATTTGACCAGGAATTACGGCCTCAAATATGCCATGTAGAGTATGGTCACTGTAATCAAAAGAAACACCACAAGATTTGAGCAAAGGCTCGGCGTCATAATCATTGAGCTTCAGAGCATCACTGAGAACAAAACACGGCCATCAACTTGCGTAAAGTTGCTAGCCCTTGTTTGATGTTCTTTACGTATGAATAATGACCCTCTTGCAAACCCAACAACTGACAAGAAAGGCAAATCGGCTTATTTGGTGACCCAAACCAAATTTATCCTTTCTCTTTTGCTTCCGATCTCCCGTTCTACTTGTTTGCTACAACGTCGAAACTATCATACGTTGCCGTTCAATGAACCAATCACAGGCTGAAATTGTTTCTCAGACAACAGGTGACACAGCCTCCTCAATTGCATCACGCAATCCTCTAGGGCATCAGGTAACCTAGTGAATCCACCAATAGTAATCTCTACATCGAAGGGCTTATCGATGTTCCTTCTCCTTTTCTTTCCGTTCTCTTCCGATCGTCGTCCCTCAACGCTGTACCTTTGGACACGAATCCACCATCATTATTTCGCCTTACTTTTCCTTCTTACACAGACTCGTTCCTCGTCGTACCACCTTCCCGGTGAAGCCTTTATCACAATCCATCGTCACAGACCGGCACCGAACTTTTATCGGGCACCACCAGTCAATCCCTCTTTTTGCAGCACTTGGTGCTTGCCTAATAAGTTATTGTTCGATTCACCCGGAGGTGTACGTCTATCCACCTACGTCTACTAGGGATGGTCTAACAGAAAACAAGCACTCCCTCAATCCTATTGCGAAGTCCTTTAGTGCACTGGGTAATCTAGTGGACTTACCTATAGTAGCTCCTAAGTCGAATGACATCGATTCTTTGTATTCCTATCATGCAACTTATCACAAAAGGAAGCAGGAATGAAACCAGAGCCACAATCAAACTACACAAAGACTAAAGGTTAATTGACTAGAAACATACCTGACGTAACATCGGGGTTCACCCTAGCCTCCTCCCTCGTCATTGTGTAAGTGCTGCGTTTGCCCTCCGTCCTTTTCTTCCAGCCTTCTTCACTCCCGAACCTTCCGCCCTTGGCTTCTCACAGTTTTTACTCATGTGGCCAATTTCTCCACAATTATAGCATCTCACGGTTCCACATTCTCTAGCCATATGACCACGCTTCCCACACTTGTAGCAAGTATTTGGTTCCTTTTTGCATTCTACCGAATGCTCCATCCCACAATTTACACACCTATCCGACCTCGCACCAGGTGCGACAACACGACGGTCATCCCCCCGTGCGTGCTTATTATTCATCGGGATACCACCCCGTTCAGTTCTCTTCCCCTTCCAGTTCCGGTCTCCGTCATCCTTCTCGCCGTCTTCAGCCACTACCACCGTCCTTTCATCATACAGCCTTCCCGCCAAATCAACTGCCGACCTAAACGTGCTTGGCTGGGCAGCGATCATGTGCCTACGGATATCCGCCGGCAAGCCCTGAATATACCTCTTAATCTTTCGCGAAAGAGGTGCCACCTGATCCGGCACCAGCCGTGCCATTTCGTTGAATTTGGTGGTGTACTGCTGATGCGTCATCGTCCCCGCTTCTAACTGCAGGAACTCCCTTTCTACTTTGTCCATCTCACGGTGAGGACAGAACTCCTCAATCACCAACCTTTTCAACTCTAGCCATCTCATCCTTCCAATAGCCCGACTACCCTCAACTTGGACTATGTTGTCCCACCAGCACAAAGCGGAGTCCACAAAAGAATGAGCAGCAAACTTTACTTTCTAATCCTCCCGGCATTCGCTGATTTTCAAAACAGCTTCCATCTCTCTCACCCATCGGTGAGCTGCAGCAGCAGTGCCATTACCATCAAAAGTTGGGGGCTTGCATCGCTGAAACGCCCCATAATTACAGCCTTGTGCCGTCTCCGGCGCAGGCTCTTCTTCCTCTTCGTCATCGAAGAAAACCATTTCAGTCTCGGGCCGTCTCCTTGAGCCTGATGATCTACCCCTTTCCTGTCTTTCCCGTCGCTAACAGCCTTTACCACCTCGGTCACTACAGACGGTAGGATCGTCTGCATGACCTGATGCACTTCTTCAACTACCGCCTCTTTCACCGAGGCTCTCAAGTTAGCACTCTCATCACCGCCTTTCGGTTGAGGGGTTTCGTGTCCTTCGTGAACCACCTGTTCCACTCTAGGTCTTCCTCTCGTGACTCGTGGTTCAACACCACGTCCGCCACTACCTCCACCACGTGCAGCCTTAGAAGGTCTACCACCGGCCATTCTCTAACTTACACTGAAAGATTTAAACACTAACACGATCATTCAAGGGAATAACTCAGTTCATGTTAAGTATGGTAAGTCCCTAATTACAGTGATCAGTTGTGATTAGCCACTTACCTCACTTTTCATACCCCGAGTATAACCTGTCCTGACTATATTAGCATCTAAATCTACCAGTAACACATAAACACATAACATGCGCACATAATACCGGTTAACCGTTTGCTTACATAAAATGTTTACGAAAAACCTTTTACCTGCAGGCACTTAGCTACTAGGACTGGCATCCTTTTCTTTTCGTCTCATTCTCAGTTTAAGATTAGGTTTATTTTGAAAATATTTACCCATTTCACTTAAACTATGGCTCTGATACCAACTTGTAAGGCCCCGTACCCGGGCACCTCACAGTTGGTCATTCATCGCACATAAAACATTTTAAAACACACATTTACGTTGCAGCGGAATTTAAAAACATTCATTAGTAACTAAAACATGTCATTTTATTACATTTCAACATTCTTTCCTCTCAAAATACTACGACATGTCAAAATATGGGTGCCAGCCTCAAAACGCTCCTAGTAGCTTATGCATCCATGCCTGCAACTCCTCAGCACCACCAATATACCTGCCAACTATCATGCATACAAAAGTCAGCAACGCTGAGTGAGTTCTAGTTTTATAATAAAATACTTTACTTTCGTTAAAATCATTCTTTCTTTCTTTCAATTCATACTATAGTTTCGTACATGCTCACACATCATACGTACACACAATATCATTATTATCTTTCATTCCAATCGTAACTTTTCGTTCGTTCATCGCACATCTTTATCATTCATTTCTTATCTAGATCCCGTCGGGCTTTACCCTCTTCATGGCACACAGTCACGATTACTGAGGTCAAATGCCAAGGATCCCGTTTCGTTCTTATTATGATATTTCGTTTGTGAGCATTCATCATACATACATACAGATGATAATTATTATTATTATCTTCATCATCATTCGTTTATTCATTCATTCATTAACTTTCATTACGTTCTTTAACCTTCGTTCGGTTTGTTCTTTCTTTCTTTCATGGTTCTCTTTCTTTCATCTAGATCTTGTCTCATGCAATATCCCCGACTCACGTCTGTACCGGGATACGCGACAAAGATCTCGTCGAGTCAATCACCTGGATTGAACTCCATCCGAGTCTGTTGCAACACAAAGTTGCTCACCTCACTATCTCGTCTCCTGCAATTCGCACCAGTGGAGTTGTCACTAAGACCAACTCTCCCTGTGTGTGAGAATCTCTTGGGGCTTAGCCAAAATCACACGCCATCTCATGGGTTAGCCAAAATCGCACGCTACATAATCCACATGAGGTAGGCCATCATCGCACGCTACATAGCACACAGTAATACCACATCGCACGTATCGGAGCAGTTACCAAAACTGAACTCCCACTGTGTCTATGTCCCCTTTAGCCAAGATCGCACGCTATAACATACACACACAGTTGAGCTAACAACTCTCATGGAGTTGTGAACCTCTTTTCCTTCTGCTTGCAAGCCATTCTTTCTCTCATTCATCTGGATCCTGTCTCCTGCAATACCGTAGTACGCGACAAGGACCTCTTTCGAGTCTGTTGCGACACAGAGTCGCTCACCTCATACACTTGCTTGCAAGCCTTTCGTCCATTCATTATTTCATGTGTTCGTTCGTTTCGTACTTTATCGTATTCATTCGTCTGTACTTTATCATTATCTTTCACTTCGTTACATAATACTTTATGTTCATTAATTTATTCATTCATACATCACACCACGTAAAGTCATACAATATGTATTATAAAACATAATACGTACGTTTTAAAACAATTTAACGAAGAAAGATAACATATCACTCTCATTCATAAACTTCATCACATCATCATGCCCATTTCATGCTTAATAATATTAAAAAATAATAATAATATTGTCAGTAATAATAAACTACTGATAATAATATCAGTAATAATAACAAAGGGTCAATCCTTAATCATCATTGTGTGCACGAACTCAAGTGATTATTACAGAGGCTGAACAGATTACTTCTTCTGATATACAGAGATCACCTGAAAACGTGATCACTG
Organism: Flaveria linearis; assembly: GCA_024085815.1. Taxonomy (NCBI): domain Eukaryota; kingdom Viridiplantae; phylum Streptophyta; class Magnoliopsida; order Asterales; family Asteraceae; genus Flaveria; species Flaveria linearis. The sequence continues at coordinate 27,216,564 of CM044016.1, read as the reverse complement.
AGGAAGAAACACATGTTGATACTACAACCACTGTTACCGAGAGAGAAACTGTTCCTGTTTCTGGCTCTGGTTTTTCTACACCTCCACTGCAAGAAAACTTAGAGTTTGATGTTGATTCATTTTTGAATACTCCTCCAGAGTTTCAAAGGAGAGAGGAATCATCTAGCACTCCTCATTCTATAACTCTAGAAGAAAGAGTTAAGAACTTGAAGAAAGAAAGTTTTGAAAATGTAAAATTGATTGCTGAACTAAAGAAAGAGAATGAAGATAAGTCAAATATGATTAAGATGATTCATCTAGATTCAGCAATTAAAGATACAAGGATAGTTTCTCTAGAACAACAGATGAAGAGCTTGTTTGATTATACTTCAGGGTTGGAGAGACAACTGAATGAGCTCAGAGAAATTATATCTCAGACTTATTTTCATCAACCACCAGTCATAAGGTCTACTACTGTGATTGGTGAATCTAGTAGACACTCTCCTAGCCCACCCCCCACTGAAATTGTTCCAGAAAAGGAAGTGGTCAACGAAGCTCAAACTTCTACTGAACAGCCAAGTGTTAGCACTACTGAGGATGTTCCAATTTCATCTGAAGTACCTATCACCGAAGCTTTCACATCTACAGCTTCGTTGAGCCTGAGCATATGATCACTTTGCCTATTGTTCATGAAGAGGAGGATGAAGAGTTGATTGATTATGCTGATTAAGATGATGAGGATGATGATGATGAGGATGATGATGGCAATGATGATGATGATAGTGGAGACAATGGTGGAAATGATGATAGTAATGATGATAGAGGCAATGATGATGATGGAGGTGATGCTACTGGATTATCATCGAGTCCAACTGGTGAAACTACCACTGATAATGTCGATCAACCAAGTGGTAGTGATCCGGAAGGATATGATCCTATTGACACTGATACTGAGAGTTTGTATGAAAAAGAATTGTATTCTTGTCAACAATCTTCATCAGGAGCTGTCGAAGAAGAATTTGATATGTTTGATGATTTGGAGGAACAGAATGAATATACTGACATATTTGGGAACAATCTTCAAGAGTTATTTAAAGACATTAATCTTGAAGAAGGAGAAATCCCTACTGAGACTGTGAGTGGTGAAACTCCTGCTGTTTCTACAAAGAAAGATTCTACTGGTCAGATTGCTTTATTCACTAGAGGAGGATTAATGTTCAAAGCACCACCACCACCTACTGAAGCTCATTTTCTATTCATTTCTAAGCCTAAGCAGAAGTACGGTGAAATGTCTCATGTGATCAGTTGGGGATATGATGGAGAGAAAAGATTATATGTGATAAAAAGAAGGAATGGAGAAATAGATTATTTGAAGAGCACACAAGATTTTCATACTTTACGTGCTGCAGATCTTTACACTATGGGAAAAGCTCCGTTTTCAATGAAAGTAATCATAGTGAAGCTGAATTGATAAGATCTATGATAAGAAGGGAGATGCGCACAAACTTCAAGGATTTTAAGACTGCCAAAGCAAAGGTGATTGATGACTCAACAAGAATAGATGAAAAGACTAAAGCTCTAATGAAAATACGAGTTTATCAATATCCTAAATTTATCAGGAAAGTCCCCGTGCATGCTCCAGTTCCTCCCAACACTTTAAAGCAATTACTCTCATGGAGATGTGAGAAGGATTCCGGTCACGCTGTGATCAGATGTACTGACAGGTCATTTCGAACCATTGATCCAGCAGACTTGATGAAGTTTGGCAAAGACGACTTACTCAAGCTTTTACACTGCCCCATTTCAGCTGATGAGTCCGTTTATTTTCTATCTTGCCAGTATGTGTGGATGATTGACTGGATCCTTAGGAATAAATGGTATGCATATGCAGGCTCGTACAAGAAGGCAAATGTTGACTTTGATTGATTATGTTTCACCGAGCCTAGGGGGAGATTGTAGAAGACTAATCAAGGCTCGGCAAAACATCTGAAGATTGAACAAAGTCAAGATCTGATAACAGCCTATGCGAAAGCCAGTTCCACGCGATAAGAAGCTGTCACGCGAAGAAGTTTTCCACGCGCAAAGCAGATCTCATGCGAGAAAGACTCCACGCGAGAGATTGAAGCCGCGCGACAGATTGATCCGCGCAAAATGCCTGTCGCGCGAGAACTGCTGTTTTAGTATAAATAGTTTCGTTTTCGTTTTGTAATTAAGCTTTTGTTCATTTTATCATATCTGTACTGTGCGAAATCGCACAAGACCTGTTCTAGGTTGTGTTATTCAATCAACGAATCATTTTGTGATCAATTCAATCTTCTTTCACTCCAATCTTGTTTACATTCCGCATTCATAAGATTGAGATCGTGTGTTTATTGTTTTTCTGGGAGATTTCAAGGTTTTACAACCGCCTTGATCCGCGGGCCAGACGACTCCGATCAGGTCTTGTGGCCTGCGATAGGCGACGGACCATACGGCGGTGATACGAGGTCCTCTCATATACGAGACCCTCTGTATAGATACATTCACCGACTCATCGCCACGTCCGTCGCTGGTCGTGGGGCGGGGACCGACAGGGTCAACGCCGCCGACCTTTTTTTTCTTCGGTGTGTACTCACACACCGACACTGCCACCTCGCGCACGCCCTCGCTGATTATTTTGCTAGTTATTATCATCGGCAGTCGCGAGGGGCGTTAGTGGGCGGGAACATCGTTTCCCGGATCGCTCGGGGCTTGGGGTACGCACAGGCCATGTCCCAGCTTCCGCTACCTCCGACTTCTGTGCGCGTGGCCGGCCGGAGCACCGCCACTGGGATGAGGATAGTTCGGAGGTTCCCCGACGGCACGTGGCACCTGCTCACCAGATACCAGGAGCTCGTGCCATGGGTGCCCGAGCCATTGGTGGACCCACCCGAGCTGGCGGGGGCTGAGGTCCACCTTCAGGATGCCCACGAGGCCCTTGGCGGCGGGGATGATCAGCCCATTCCCCCGCCGCACGACCAGGACCCGCCCCAGCATCCCCAGCGCGTGTACCACGCCGTGCGATTGCCTGCTCATGTTCTTGATATGATTTAGGACACACGAGACAGGGTCGCGAGGCTGGAGGATACGACCGCGAGGCTGCATGATACGACCGCGAGGCTGCATGATATGATGGACTGGGTCATCCAGCACATGGTCGCGGACTATACCGCCTCGGGTACGCCGTTGTTGTCACAGCCACCGAGGCGGTTAGACCATGACGGTGCTGGCCCATCTGGCGCGGGTGGGTCTGGTCTGGGCAGCGATCCGGGGATGATGGATTAGATAGATATTTTGTTTGTATTTTATTTCTTTTTGTATGTAAAAACTCGTTGTATATATATATATGTGTGCAGTTTCAGTTATGACGATTTGTATATTTGTTTGTGTTTATTTGGTTGTGTTTCTTTGTTTGTTTGTTTTATATTTGCAATGTTGATAATGTTAATTGTATATGTTTGATAACAACTGATTTTTACGATTAGGTTAACCATGTGATAAAATAACAACCAACTTGTTTAAAAAATAATTAAACGCAAAAATTACTTGTAATATGACCATGAATTGCAGCAGCAGGGAAACCGACCCTGCATAACCAGTTTTCCAAAGAATCTGCGCTGCGTTTTGTCTCCACAAAGATTAAAGTCAACGCGTTCTGAATCAAGATTAAAGATAACAGATTACAAAGACTAATTAAGCAGATTAGAAAAATAAAGATGAACTGAATCGCACGTTTGTTAATGATTAAAACCATAAAATAGTGTTTGTTAATGATTTTAAAAGTATATAAACCTGAGGATAAATCGGTGCACCACCATATGCAACAGCAACTTTCACACCAGTTTCATAGCAGAATTTCTTTGCTTCTTCAAATATCTAACGAAATAATACAGATCATAAGAACAATAGTTATATTATATATTCACGAAAAGATAGAAATGATGTGACGGTGAAACTAGTAATCGATAATCAATCATCATTTGTACAGACTAATAAACCATGATGACGTCAGAAAAAGGTAGACCACACCACCGGACCATGGTGCAAGATCCTAGTGCCACAACCCTACCTCTCCCCCAACCATCCTTCTCACACTACTTCTATTAGCTAATGACTAAGGTGAGTACGTTAATAAAACTAAAAGTAATAAAGTACCGGGATTCTAGCACGACTAACATCCACAATCTTTTTGCTTTGAAACAAATCCCAATGTTTTCCTTTAACCGACGTATGAAACTTCCAAGCTGCTTCAGATGTTGTAAAGTTCACAAACGCATATCCGGCATTCAAACCATGCCTGTACGTATATATCAACGTCAAAACTTAGCTTATATATATATATATATATATATATATATATATATATATATATATACACACACACATGTAGTATTTACACAAAAAAATTAATAATAATATTATTCAGATAGATACCAACTTGAAATCAATCGGAAGATACACGAAATCAAACTCCGATCGAACGGTGTTTCCCGCCTTTTCATTCTCAAGTTTACAGTGATAAAATTAAAATAAAAAACAATGTTTAATGCTTAAAAAAATAAAAAAAATAAAAGCAATATGTCACGGTTTGGCCAAACCGTGACATATAGCCCCCCTGCGCACAATCACTTCCCCATAATTACATACCCAATCATTGACTACGGATCCCCAGATATAACTGTCACGGTTAGGGCAAACCGTGACAGTTAGGTCTCACACCGGACCAAGCGGTCACTGGGAGACCTAACCGTGACCGCTTGAGTCGGTTTCTCCATGAAAAGGCGGTGGCCCTAAAATTTCCGTAAGTTTAACTCTTTCATGTTCGGTTTAGCTAGCATTATAAAGCTCCATCGATAAAATCTCTGACTTTTATTTTAGCTTTCAGGAAGGGAAATATCTAGGGTTTGTGGACTTTTGTTTTATTCAGAGTGATGGTGGTGGGGAGATAGAGAAGACGGTGGAGAAGTGGAAGAAGGTGGTGGAGGAATCGGTCAAATACGGTGGCTATTTGGTGATGATTTAAAATTATTTTTGAAAAGTATTCTTTAAAAATCGCAGTTAATGTATTTTATATATCTTTTGTGGATTGTTATCGTCAAATGATGTCTTTAATTGATTGGCATGGTGCAATGAATGCTAGCTTCTTTCTTTTTTTTTTCAATTTAAGTGGTTAAATGTTTAAAATAGTATCGTATTTTTATATTTTTTTGTTTGTTAGAAACTTACATTTTAACACAAGTTTGCAATGAATCCCCTGATGAATTCACATGTTAAGAGGATGCAAGCAACAATAAGAGTAAATGCTATTATGTCATGGTCCTCTCTTTTCTTTGTATCTTTGTAGTTGTATGTCTTTATTGATATTTTATTTTACTTTTTATTTGAATTGTTTTTGAAATGAACACTTATAGTTAAAGATCATAAGCTGCAGGTTTACTTTTAGGGTTATTGTTAGTTATTTAAAAGTTATTATTTTGAGTTAGATTATAAGATATTATGTGAGACGGGATACCGTGGCAGAGCGCGGGATGGTTTACTAGTTAAATATATGACCAATGTTTGTCAACCATGGTAAATGAGTTTTAGTTAATTATATTAACTAGTTTGATCAAGAAAGGAAAAAAAATCCTCTTATAAACTTCTTATAAAAAAAGAAAATAATCTTTTAAACAAGCGATGGTCTTTGTGCTATTGTAAGTAGAATGTGTATTATTGTGAATGTGGATGTTGATTGATTGGTAAGTATGCAAGTTCAACGATAAAAGAAGAGGCTTAATGTATCGTATGAAAATGTTAAATTAAAAAAATAAATTTAAGCTAAATGTATCTTACAAAATATAAAATTTTAAAAATCAAATTCATATTTTACAACTCTCATCACTTGTAAAGGGTACAACATTTAAAGTGATAGTAAAAAGTATGTCCAGCAAAACGTTTATATATCTTATGTCACACCCCCGCTTATAGCGGAAACACGAGGATGCGACGGACGGGATCGTCATAACACTTGGCATAAATACAGAGATATAATACATGCAAACATCTCGTGTCATGACGTCCCCCGACACAATGGTGACTTGTGTCGTGGTTAGTCAGTTCCACGACTATCATAGTCTTATTGATTCCAATCCAAATCACACAATGTTCAAATATGAAACAAATGACAAATATTACATATGCAAAACTTATTGAAATCCTGAGGGTCTCGGCTAAGGCATCAACTCTAGCTATCCTCTTTGATTATGTTCACCTGAAAAGATATGCTCAAAAATGTCAACACATAATGTTGGTGAGTTCCGCAGGTTTAAATTGAAAACAAGTAGTTGATGCTGTATAGAATTTGGTATGGAATCATACTGTAAGCAAAAACCACATAACATGTGTTTAAGACAACCAAACCTAATGACGTTATGCATATAAGTTTGTCGGAATATATTCACCCTTGGCCTGATTGCTGGCAGCTGTGTTGGCAACTCACAAGTTAACCAATCGTCGAAGGGTGGGGGTGTCAACCCAGTAGTACTACCAATACCTATCCGTTGGTTCCCAACCCGGGAATTAATGGTTGTAAGAATCATAGAATAACACCATGTATGTATTAGAATATAAGAATAGTATCACTTTGATTCCAAGTATGAAAATTGTATGTAAGATTGTACAGCATCGAAAACGGGTGAGCATACTTTTCCCCTAAGTTTGAAAAACATTGAAACAATTATAAAAGCATAAAAAGGGGCCACGGAAACTCACCTTGGGTTGATGTAATGTATATGAATAAGAACTTCAAAGAATTAAGCAAGCACGATCAAACACGTTCAACACCTATTATTGATTTGTAATTTAGTCTTTAATACGAATGAATATATTTGGTAAGGTTCGGGTTGATTTGATTTAACACGTGTCACACACGCATTATATATGTGTTACAATCTTTTATATATTCGTATATGTTTTAATAAGTATTTATCAATAAATATTAAGTTTTACAAAATAATTATTTATATTTGATTTCATTAAAAAGATTTCATAGGTGTATTTATATATTTTTAGGATTAAATATAAAAATAATGTGGTCTAATTATATAATTTATAATTATCCAATAATATTTATAAATAAGAATATTCACACTTATAGTATTTTTGATTAATAAATAGGTATTAATTATACCTTTGGTTCAAATATATATTTTATAAGAAATAACCCACAATTTCATAAATAATTTATGGATTTATAAAATATATTAATTTGTATTTAAAGATAATAAAGTGTCCATTTTATAAAAATTATTTATAATATTTATAAATAATATTTATATGATTTTTGTGATTATTTCATAACTAACTTGATTTAGAATTTATTTTATAAAAATAAGTATTTTTAATATTTTTAAATAATATTTTATAAAAATCTATTAAAGTTTTTAAATAAAATAAATTTACAGAAAATTGTTTTGTACGATTTAAAATAAGGGAAATTTAATAATTTATTTTATAATTTTTTAGAAATTTTTCCATATTTTTATAGTATTTAAAAAGCTTTTAAAAAAATAAAACAATAAAAACGAGGCTGCCCGGGGTCGAACCCGGGTCCTCTCCCTGCATACACACACACCGAACCAGTGAACCAAGGCACAAGGCCGCGATAGGAATCCTTTTCCAATTCTTTTAAACACACTTTTAAACCAATCCCAATTTCCCAAGAACCCTAGATTGTAACCGATTCAATTGACGATCAATTCGATGTTAATAACCCGATTAAGGTTAGGGCTTTTAATCCCCATGATGAACCGAACATATAGGTGTGTTTAATTACCTGATTCGAAGTTAGATTGATGATGAACACTACGAAGAACAGTCGCGGTTTTGCCAGAATCTGTTGGAGTGGAATTTGTTGATGATAATCGAATTAACTTTGTAGGAAGTTTCTAATGGCTTTAAAGATAAAAGCCCTCTGTTAATTTCAGGGAATAGAACTTAGAAGGTGGGTATCGACTATGTTGCAGGTCGCGGTCGAAGGTGGTGATCAATGGAGGTGTTTAAGCTCGTTTCAGAGGCAATTGAAAGTTGCATTCGATTAGTAACTGATATATGGCCTTATATACACGATTATTCCGATTAGTTTATAGCATAGTGTGTGATTTTGGTGGACGGTCGGCCGAGATAGTGGGTGTTCGAATTTTAGTGGTAATTGCACTGCCACATTTTAAATTGGATATTGATCCACGTTCGATTCATCCACCGGAGTGTGTCGGGCACTTTATTTAGGTAAAAACCGCGTCCGTTTGAGTGTTGAAGGGTCGCCGGATTTTGGCCGGATGTTTGGCCGGAGATGGGATCGACGGGGAAGGGGGGTTGGTTTGGGATATTTACAGAATGGTCCCTGTACTTCTAAATCTTATCATTTCATGTGTTAAACTTTTTAAAACAAGTTTCAACATTTACAAAACTACCCCCTGGACTTATTAAATTAGGTTTAATAATTTTTTATAAATTATTTTTATTAATAATAATATTATTATTATTATTGTTTTCATTATTATTTTTATTTTTATTATATTATTATTATTATTATTATTATTATTATTATTATTATTATTATCATCATTATTTGTATTTCTATAATTATTTAACATCAACATATCAAACTCAATTATTTATAAAATTAACTTTTTTTAAAAAAAAAAAAAAAATACGAGATGTTACAGTCTCCCCTACTTCAGGAAATTTCGTCCCGAAATTTATTCACGAGGAGTCTGAAACGAAAAGATGAGGGTACTTGAATTTCATTTGATCCTCACGTTCCCAGGTGAACTCTGGACCTCGCCTTGAGTTCCACCTCACTCGGACAATTGGGATTTTGCTGCGTTTTAATTGTTTGACCTCTCGATCCATTATTTCTATTGGTTCTTCCATAAAATGGAGTTTCTCATCAATCTTGATTTCTTCAATTGGCACATGTAAGGACTCGTCCGCCAAACACTTCTTGAGGTTTGACACGTGAAAAGTATCGTGTACACCGCTGAGTTCTTGCGGCAACCTCAATCGGTAAGCCACCGGACCGATTCTTTCTGTAATCTCGAATGGTCCTACGTATCGAGGGGCTAACTTCCCTTTCTTTCCAAATCGTACAATCCCTTTCCAGGGAGAGACTTTGAGTAAGACGTGATCTCCAACATTGAATTCTAAGGGCTTCCGACGGTTGTCGGCATAGCTCTTTTGGCGATCTCTTGCAGCTTTTAGTCTGTCTTTAATTTGGAAAATCTTGTCAGTTGTTTCTTGGATGATTTCTGGGCTTGTTAGCTGGCTTTCACCAATCTCAGCCCAACAAACTGGCGATCTACATTTCCTCCCGTATAATGCTTCAAATGGAGCGCATCCAATGCTTGTGTGGTAACTGTTGTTGTAAGAGAACTCAATCAATGGTAAATGAGTATCCCAGCTACCACCAAAATCGATTACACAAGCTCTCAGCATGTCTTCCAACGTTTGTATCGTTCGTTCACTTTGGCCATCCGTTTGTGGGTGATAGGCGGTACTCATATCTAGTCGAGTGCCCATCGCTTTCTGCAACGTCTGCCAAAATCGTGAAGTAAATCGACTGTCTCGGTCGGATATGATTGACACCGGCACCCCATGCCGTGTCACGACCTCCTTGATGTACAATCTTGCCAGTTTATCCATTTTATAATCTTCTCGGATAGGCAAGAAGTGAGCAGATTTTGTCAGTCGATCCACTACGACCCATATCGAGTCGTGTCCGCTTGGCGTTCTCGGGAGTTTGGTAATGAAATCCATAATGATGTTCTCCCATTTCCACTCGGGAATTTCGGGTTGTTGCAATAGTCCCGATGGCTTCTGATGTTCAGCTTTTACCTTGGAACACGTCAAGCATTTGCTCACATATAGAGCAATGTCTTTCTTCATACCCGGCCACCAGTATAGATCCTTCAGATCATGGTACATCTTGTCTGCACCGGGATGAACAGAATATCGAGTCTTGTGTGCTTCATCCAAGACTAGTGTGCGTACGCCTCCCCATTTGGGAACCCACATGCGATCAATGAAATAATATGCGCCGTCATCCTTGCGATTCATTTGTTTATCCAACCCTCGGAATTCTTCTTCTGCAAGGTTTTCTTCTTTTAGAGCCTCACCTTGCGCGCTTTGAATTTGAGCTTTCAAGTTTGTTTGTATAGTCAATCCCAAAGCTCTAACACGTAGTGGTTTTACGCGTTCTTTACGACTGAGGGCGTCAGCCACCACATTTGCTTTCCCCGGATGATACCGGATTTCGCAATCGTAGTCACTAAGTAGTTCTACCCATCGTCGTTGTCGCATGTTGAGCTCTTTCTGATTCAGGATGTGTTGTAGGCTCTTATGATCAGTGTAGATGATGCATTTGGTTCCATACAGATAGTGCCTCCATATCTTCAGTGCAAAAACTACGGCGCCCAACTCCAAATCATGAGTCGTGTAGTTCTTTTCGTGCACCTTTAGTTGTCGTGAGGCGTAGGCAATCACCTTATCTCTTTGCATTAACACACATCCTAATCCCTGATGCGAAGCATCGCAATACACCACGAAGTCATCAGTTCCGTCCGGAAGGGATAGTATTGGAGCATTGCACAGTTTTTCCTTTAGCGTCTGGAAAGCTTGTTCTTGTGTATGTCCCCAATCAAACTTTTTATCCTTCTGGGTTAGCATAGTCAACGGTTGTGCGATTTTTGAAAAGTTCGCAATAAACCGTCGATAATACCCGGCCAATCCTAAAAATTGTCGGATTTCTGATGGCGTTTGGGGTGTATCCCATTTCTTCACAGCTTCAATTTTGCCGGGGTCCACGTGAATTCCATCTTTGTTAACCACATGGCCCAAAAACTTCACTTCCTGGAGCCAGAACTCACACTTTGAGAATTTAGCGAAAAGTTTCTCTTCCCGCAATAGTTCAAGAATTGCTCGGAGGTGTTTCTCGTGATCTTCTTTCGAACGAGAATAGATAAGTATATCGTCTATGAACACGATCACGAACTTATCCAAGTATGGTTTGCACACCTGATTCATCAGATCCATGAACACAGCTGGTGCATTAGTCAATCCGAATGGCATGACTAAGAACTCATAGTGCCCATAACGAGTCCTGAACGCTGTCTTCGGTATATCATCTTCAAAAACTCTCAATTGATGATACCCAGAACGAAGATCAATCTTGGAGAAGTATGAAGCTCCTTGTAGTTGATCAAACAAATCATCAATTCTGGGAAGAGGGTATCGATTCTTCACCGTCAATTTGTTCAGCTCGCGATAATCGATACACATACGAAATGACCCGTCTTTCTTCTTGACAAATAGAACCAGTGCTCCCCATGGTGAATGACTCGGCCGAATGAATCCCTTCTCCAATAGCTCTTGTAGTTGGTTGGATAATTCCTGCATTTCAGATGGTGCTAACCGATATGGTGCTTTTGCTACCGGCGTAGCTCCAGGAACCAACTCGATACGAAATTCCACCTGTCGTAGAGGAGGTAAACCCGACAAATCATCAGGAAATACTTCCGGGTAATCTCGCACCACAGGAATATCTGCCAACTTGATGCCTTCTTCCTTCCTTTCTACCACATGAGCCAGGAGTGCGTAGCACTGTTTCCGTAGACATCGACGCGTCTTCATGCAGGAAATAAGCTTCAGAGTTCTCCCTGGTCGTTCTCCTTGAATCTTGAGTACCTCCCCATTAGGCATGGGAATTCGTACTACTTTCTCTCGACAAACGATCTCGGCTCCGTGCTTTGACAACCAATCCATTCCCACGATTACGTCGAAGCTCCCTAGCTCGAAAGGTATTAAGTCTATGTTGAAAGCATGGTCTTCTAATATTATAGAGCACTGTTTAATGATCTTATCTGCTGGTACGAATCTACCATTGGCCATTTCTACGGAAAAGCTGATTTCTAACTTACTAGGACTCAAGGCAAGCATGCGCGCAAAATCAGAAGATATGAAACTATTGTCTGCCCCGGTATCAAATAATATGGATGCAAAGTGGTTGTTGAGAAGATACGTACCCGTGACAACATTTGGATCTTGACGGGCATCATTAGTTCCAATGACGAAGGCACGTCCCCTTGCAGCATTTCCTTGGTTTCCCTGGTTCGGATTACCGGCTATAGCCAGCACTTGCTGCTGATTATTCCCCTGTTGTCCAGGTGCTCTTTTCAGTCGGGGGCACGTGTTCCTGTAGTGATCGAGGCCCCCACATTCGTAACATGCCCTGGCATTCCCAGCGGGGTTAACCGCGTTGATAGGTGCTACCAGATTCAGCGCAGTTCTACAGTCCTTCGCCCAGTGTCCCAGGCGTCCACAGTTTGTACACGTACGACACGGCTTTTCTGGGGAATGGTGATAATTACACTTGTTACACCTGGGGTGCGGTCCAGTGTATTCCTTCCTTCCCTGCGTTACAGCCACAAAGTTTCGGGCTGTCTTAGTCTTCTTATCGGATCTTCCAGTATTAGACCCGGACTCCTTTCTTTTCTCAGTTCCCTTCCCCAGTACTCCGGTTCTCACCATTTCGTCAGTAAGAGCGCCAGCTTTCATAATCGCGCTCTGGATCGTAGGAGGAGCAGCTGCAGTTACCAGTGCTCGGATTTAAGGCGCGAGTCCCCAAATATACCTCTCGATCCTCTTGGACTCTGGTGTCACTAAATGTGGAACCAATTTTGCCAATTCGTGGAAACGATCGGTGTATGTTGCGTGTCCAGCTCCAATCATGGCATGGTTCCAGAATTCCTGCTCCAGTTTCTGCATTTCGTTAAGAGGACAGTATTCCTCGGTGATCAACGCCTTGAATTCATCCCAGGTTAGCTGCATTGCAGACTCCCTTCCTCTGGCCTGAATCTGGGTGTTCCACCAGGTTAATGCCTTGCCCTGTAATGAGCATGTGGCATATTTGATACGTTGACTATCGAGGCATCCACTAATGTCAATGACTGCCTCCATCTTTTCCAACCATCTGGTCAAGGCTATTGCTCCGCCTTTTCCATCAAAATCCCGGGGTTTGCAGGCCACAAATTCTTTGTAGGACATCCCCGTTTAACCTGGTTGATTCCAACTTCGTTCCCAGCATTATCCCCTACTCCATGGTTGTGTTGACCATTGGTGTTGTGATCATCGTGGAGAGGTTGGTTTAGCAGGGTGTCACTCACTTGGGTTACAATGGTTGGGATCAAAGTGGCTAGCTGCTGGGCAATCATAGCAGCTATGTCAGGGTTGTCGGTTCCCTGATTATTGCCAGTTGGAGCAGCACCTGCCCTTGTTGGTCTGCCCCTACGCCTGTTCTGCGGGGCCTCACCCTCTTGGTTGGTTCTACGGTTAGCTCTCTTAGGTGCCATTTTCTAGACACAGACAGATGAATACTTTAGTTATCTTGAGATATATGCATGATTTCACTGTTAAATCTATGCTTCAGTCCATCAAGATTATTATGTAGCCCAGTTTAAGCACATTCTTGGTATACCGGTGATGTTTATATATAGGGTTCCCCGCAGCGTTCCCACCACATCCACGATATACCTTGAACGACACTTAAACTAGTTACGTAACATCTCAATTTTCCTTAGCATTACTTCAAATAATAATGTTATGTATGTGTAGAGAGTATTATGTATCCCACTTTTATTTTAGCATTTAATAGTTATTGAAATGCTAAGTGGAGAAACGTCTCATAAGGTCAATTTAATGATTTGGAAATACCATAAAGGCTCTAAATAGGACAGGACTTGAGTATATGGTAATAATGTTTGATTACCCTTAACAGGATCTTACTAGAATTATGATTCTAGCACCCTAGGGTATAAAATAGAGACTTGTGATACTCATGATCGTTACCTCACGATAAGATTAGCCAGACTTCTCATGCATGGCGAATTGCAATTACGTGTGCACCCGTAATGGTAATTGCCTTGCATGATTACCCTTAGCTTCACTTACCCCAAGTTAACATCATAGTATTATTGAGCATAGATTATGTGATGTCCTTATTCCCATGAACCCATAGTATTCCATTAATAGCATGTAATTACAACTAGATTTCCAAGCACATAAGCACAATATATTTAAGTGATAACTGCATATCCGTCATACTTTCAGGATTTCAGTCGTAACCATGATAGGGTCGGATTTGATATCCGAGATCAACGCTCCGCGTGATCACCTAAGTTCCCTTATGTTTAGATATTCCATAGAGAAAGACTAGGGGTAATGATCAGGTAACAAGCACATATGTATAAAATCAGGTATGTAGGAACATACTTGTATATTAAGTTCATAGACTTAATATATTTGACCTATTTGCCTTGTAGATTTGTGTATTGACCATAGTTTATCACTCATCCCAGAAATCCCCAGGTAAGCATACCAGGTCTCGCAATGAGATATATGCGATATGCTTGCCTTAGCCCGAGGGCCTTTTGCCAGGAAATCCAGAATACAGGTGTCTATGTGTCACACAAATCATGAAAGACATTTAGGTAAAATCAAATGCACACAATCCCTAGCATGCATTCTATATGAAGGTTCTTAGGTTATAGTCTAGGTCGAATTCTCCACCTAAATCTCTATAACCAAGGCTCTGATACCAATCTGTCACACCCCCGCTTATAGCGGAAACACGAGGATGCGACGGACGGGATCGTCATAACACTTGGCATAAATACAGAGATATAATACATGCAAACATCTCGTGTCATGACGTCCCCCGACACAATGGTGACTTGTGTCGTGGTTAGTCAGTTCCACGACTATCATAGTCTTATTGATTCCAATCCAAATCACACAATGTTCAAATATGAAACAAATGACAAATATTACATATGCAAAACTTATTGAAATCCTGAGGGTCTCGGCTAAGGCATCAACTCTAGCTATCCTCTTTGATTATGTTCACCTGAAAAGATATGCTCAAAAATGTCAACACATAATGTTGGTGAGTTCCGCAGGTTTAAATTGAAAACAAGTAGTTGATGCTGTATAGAATTTGGTATGGAATCATACTGTAAGCAAAAACCACATAACATGTGTTTAAGACAACCAAACCTAATGACGTTATGCATATAAGTTTGTCGGAATATATTCACCCTTGGCCTGATTGCTGGCAGCTGTGTTGGCAACTCACAAGTTAACCAATCGTCGAAGGGTGGGGGTGTCAACCCAGTAGTACTACCAATACCTATCCGTTGGTTCCCAACCCGGGAATTAATGGTTGTAAGAATCATAGAATAACACCATGTATGTATTAGAATATAAGAATAGTATCACTTTGATTCCAAGTATGAAAATTGTATGTAAGATTGTACAGCATCGAAAACGGGTGAGCATACTTTTCCCCTAAGTTTGAAAAACATTGAAACAATTATAAAAGCATAAAAAGGGGCCACGGAAACTCACCTTGGGTTGATGTAATGTATATGAATAAGAACTTCAAAGAATTAAGCAAGCACGATCAAACACGTTCAACACCTATTATTGATTTGTAATTTAGTCTTTAATACGAATGAATATATTTGGTAAGGTTCGGGTTGATTTGATTTAACACGTGTCACACACGCATTATATATGTGTTACAATCTTTTATATATTCGTATATGTTTTAATAAGTATTTATCAATAAATATTAAGTTTTACAAAATAATTATTTATATTTTGATTTCATTAAAAAGATTTCATAGGTGTATTTATATATTTTTAGGATTAAATATAAAAATAATGTGGTCTAATTATATAATTTATAATTATCCAATAATATTTATAAATAAGAATATTCACACTTATAGTATTTTTGATTAATAAATAGGTATTAATTTATACCTTTGGTTCAAATATATATTTTATAAGAAATAACCCACAATTTCATAAATAATTTATGGATTTATAAAATATATTAATTTGTATTTAAAGATAATAAAGTGTCCATTTTATAAAAATTATTTATAATATTTATAAATAATATTTATATGATTTTTGTGATTATTTCATAACTAACTTGATTTAGAATTTATTTTATAAAAATAAGTATTTTTAATATTTTTAAATAATATTTTATAAAAATCTATTAAAGTTTTTAAATAAAATAAATTTACAGAAAATTGTTTTGTACGATTTAAAATAAGGGAAATTTAATAATTTATTTTTATAATTTTTTAGAAATTTTTCCATATTTTTATAGTATTTAAAAAGCTTTTAAAAAAATAAAACAATAAAAACGAGGCTGCCCGGGGTCGAACCCGGGTCCTCTCCCTGCATACACACACACCGAACCAGTGAACCAAGGCACAAGGCCGCGATAGGAATCCTTTTCCAATTCTTTTAAACACACTTTTAAACCAATCCCAATTTCCCAAGAACCCTAGATTGTAACCGATTCAATTGACGATCAATTCGATGTTAATAACCCGATTAAGGTTAGGGCTTTTAATCCCCATGATGAACCGAACATATAGGTGTGTTTAATTACCTGATTCGAAGTTAGATTGATGATGAACACTACGAAGAACAGTCGCGGTTTTGCCAGAATCTGTTGGAGTGGAATTTGTTGATGATAATCGAATTAACTTTGTAGGAAGTTTCTAATGGCTTTAAAGATAAAAAGCCCTCTGTTAATTTCAGGGAATAGAACTTAGAAGGTGGGTATCGACTATGTTGCAGGTCGCGGTCGAAGGTGGTGATCAATGGAGGTGTTTAAGCTCGTTTCAGAGGCAATTGAAAGTTGCATTCGATTAGTAACTGATATATGGCCTTATATACACGATTATTCCGATTAGTTTATAGCATAGTGTGTGATTTTGGTGGACGGTCGGCCGAGATAGTGGGTGTTCGAATTTTAGTGGTAATTGCACTGCCACATTTTAAATTGGATATTGATCCACGTTCGATTCATCCACCGGAGTGTGTCGGGCACTTTATTTAGGTAAAAACCGCGTCCGTTTGAGTGTTGAAGGGTCGCCGGATTTTGGCCGGATGTTTGGCCGGAGATGGGATCGACGGGGAAGGGGGGTTGGTTTGGGATATTTACAGAATGGTCCCTGTACTTCTAAATCTTATCATTTCATGTGTTAAACTTTTTAAAACAAGTTTCAACATTTACAAAACTACCCCCTGGACTTATTAAATTAGGTTTAATAATTTTTATAAATTATTTTTATTAATAATAATATTATTATTATTATTGTTTTCATTATTATTTTTATTTTTATTATTATTATTATTATTATTATTATTATTATATTATTATTATTATCATCATTATTTGTATTTCTATAATTATTTAACATCAACATATCAAACTCAATTATTTATAAAATTAACTTTTTAAAAAAAAAAAAAAAAAAAATACGAGATGTTACATCTTACAAAAGAGAAAACTAATAAAACAGATTATATAAATATGAGAGATACATTAGAAAACTCAATTGAATTATTATCAGTGACTATTTGTCAGATTCAACTAAACACACAAATATTTATATCTTACTATGGCCACCAAATGTAATATGCATGTATTCAATCATACTTTAATTAAACAAACACTTGTAGCATGCAAGCATATAGTCTTGAAATATCAAAAATAAAAAAGAAGGCACAGTAAAATAGCTTCAAAGTATTTTGTGCACACAACACTTTGTGAATGCATATTATTATGTTACAACGATAAACAATACAAGATAAACAACAAAGCAGTTTTTCTAGAGTACATAAACCGAGCAAAAGAAAAAGGGGAAATTCTTAAACTTAACATATGAATGTCTAAGTAGTTTATATATTTATTTTACGAATTTTCTCATTAAAAAAAACTCAAACCATTGCAGAAAGTATTAATCCTGAACCCTGGAGCTTTTCATTGGTGATTGCATCAGTACGTTCTTTCATCTCATCACTCAAATAGTTTTTCCAATCTCCAATCTCTCCTTTTCTGAAGTACTCTTTCTTGTCTACCTCCAAATTATTGCCAAACTTTTCAACACCCTTTTTGTTCACCTCCAAATTACTTAAATTCTCAAAGCTGCATAACTTAACTATCTCACTTACCACCCCATTCCCCTCTTCCTTCGCCGTTAGCGGCTTCCCCATGAAAGCGGCCAACTTCCTAACCACCACCTCCGGCTCCCTCTTCACTTCCTCATATTTTAAGAACAAAATTTTGTCCGGGGACTCCAAGCTAGCTCTCCAGTATGACAAAGCATGTTCCCATAAAGGTCCGTACTCTGACATCCCTTTGCAGAAAAGTTCAAACGCTTCATCTAGCAAAAGAGGTGGCAGATCTTTGGACCTAAGTTTGCTCATGAAATGCCACTTGGAGATCAACACATCTTTTGGGTCCCTACATACGTACACGAACTTGCATGAAGTCATGCAAGCCGCACTACTAGAAAAAAAGGCTAATGTAACTTTTTAGATGCAACCTATTTCAATTGAGTTGCATTTGATTCTAATGCAACTTCTTTAAACATAAAAGTTGCATTAATGATCTAATGCAACATTTTTCATAAAAAGTTGCAAAAAATTATTTATATTGCAGCCTTTTTATTTAAGTGTTGTCAATCTTACTTAAAGTTGTAACCTTTTTTTTGAAAGGTTGCAAATATTATTAAAATATGCAATATTTGTTTAAAAGTTGCACATTTCAATAAAATTTGATTATGATATCACCAATATTTTGTTAGTGATATGCGTAGAACAACTAATGACCATGAGTGGTCATAATTGAAATTTATAACCAAATTAACCCTAGATTATCATTACTCTTCCTAGTGATTGTTAATAAACTTGAAAAAAAGGTTAAAACTATTTTTCAAAATTTCAAACTAATAATATGATATTAATGCATACAAAAGAAACGTAAATTGCAAGATAATATAAAAAGTTTAGTATTTATTATTTAAAGATGACTACAATCAGGGCCGCCCTAAATTGGGGGGGACCTCTCAAGTCCCGATCTTTTTAGAGTCCTAAAATTTTTAATTATTTTTTTATATTATAAGTATTTTTTTAGAAGTAGCCATGACTATGATAGCATGAAACAAATTATATTCATGTCTTGGAATAACAAAAAAGGTCATACAAATGCCTAGCCTTACTTAAAAAATTGTCCTTTGTATTTGAACCTAGGTCTTATATTACAGTTATCATTGACTTAACAACTTAACCAAGGCTTATTTTTAAGATTTAATTCCCTAGTTTTATTAATTATAGTTTACTTCCAATCTCTAAATTTATAAAAGAACACAAATTAAATGTAGTTATAAGCTTAGGAACTCATTGATCTGTTCCCTCCTATTTTCCTCAAAAACATTTTAGAATTTTACAGTTCCCCCCATTTCCCTTAAATCCAAAGGTTTCCAACACCAATCCCATGTATTCACACAACCGGTATCAGTTCTACCTTCATCATCAACTTCGGCGAGTGTAATCGTATTCAGGTAATCATCCGACATGCTCAATTAATTTCAACGGGTAATCAATAAAATGATGGGGTTTTTTGTTTTGATTTATGCGAGATTGAAATGAAGACCGAATCATCGATCTACGTCATATCCAAGTCTTCTGTTTCTTAATTTCTTAATCTGAATGGAATAACTTGATCATATTGGTGGTTTGTGTTGGCTCTGCAGGTATTGCATCAAACCAGGCCTATTGTGAACATAAATGCCTAAATGCAAAAGCATTGTGAACATAGAGATTCAAGAAACATCATCTGTTGTTCTAATCATTTTGAATCAACAAGATCTCAATCATTGAATTAGCCCACAGGTAATAGTTTCTGGCCAAACTTGTGGTTTCTTACTTTCTTTGTGGGTTTCTTCATTATTGATGGAATGAAACAAGTTTATCTGTGCTGCAGTATATTCATTATTTGGTGCCTGAAATCATTAATCTAGTTGATTTGGTTTAATAACTCATTTTGAGAATTTAGATGCTGATTGTTGTAAATCTAGTTGCTATTATTTGTTGGTTTCTTCTGTAGACTTAACTGATGTCATTTGGTACTTGATTTTGATATATGAATTTTGTTCTTGATTAGTGTTGCGTAATGAGTTGGTTTGTTTTGTAATGATTAATTTGGTTCTTGATTATTGTTTCAATGACTCCTGTAAATATATTTGTCATGTGTATCTGTACATATTTTATGTTTATAAATAACTTCTGGTTTATAAGAGTAACTAGTGTGCAAAATAGTTATATAATACAACATGCACTCATTCCTGATTTCACATTTATAGATAGATACTATAACGTGTGTGTGTATTTGTTGAAGAGTTTTAAAAGTGGGTTAACGTGTACCCTATAGGTATGGGATTGTAATTACCAATGCCCATTCCATTGCTAGGGATTACTATTTTGTTGAGCATTCGTATTGTTATTGTTGTTATTATTTACTTTCTTCTGCTCATAAATCATTAGTTTATAAGTTTAACAGGTATAATAGCAAACAAAGGACAACCGAATGATTATGAAAAACATAAACTATTGAGGGTTCAAGAAAACCAAAAAAGACTACATGTTGGGAATTAAAAACACTATAAAGTCATTGACAAGTTTGGTAGAAAGTAAAAAGACTAAGAAAAAGAAGGTGAACACAACTAATTTCAATGCCAAAGATGTAGGCGTTATTCCTGAAATGGACAAGGATAGCGATGAAGATTATCAAGAGGCTGCTCGAAGTGTTGCAGTAGCCAAAAAGGTGATATGGTTATCTATTACTTTCATTTTTATATATTTATGTTCTAATGGAAATAATATTTTTTATAGCAACATTGTCAACTATATGTAGCGCCAATGTCCATGAACATAATTGTTAATTTAGCAAAGCAACGTTGAGTGACCGCTTCAAATGTCTCAGATTCAGAGACAATAAACGAGAATCCTTCTAGATCGACACTTACCATGGGTGAATTAGTTTCAAGTAATAAAGGGACAAAGCAAATGGAGGTATTCTTGTTGATGAGGATGATGACATATTTCAAGGTATTGTTTTTTAATCTTAAAGTTTATTTTTTAGTGAATTATACAAATTTAGTTATACAACTACTTAATTGAAATATTAATTTACTTATATATGCTTTTAGATGTTAATGAGGTAAACATGGACCCAACATGTTAGGAGGATTATGTAAATGAAGGGTATATAGTGAGAAATCAAGGTAATTATGTTTAGTGACTAAACTACTTCATTCCTTTTGTTGTATTTTTTGTAATTTATATTTACTAATTGTGTTGTATTTTACAATGACAAGATTATATTGACCAAGATGATGAATATGAGGACATGGATCTCTTTGCATATGCAAATAATGATAAGGCGATACAAGGGGATGATAGCCAAAATGATTTAGAATACGAGGATGATACGTGGTTCAAGTACAATTAGATTGTCCCGAATTAAAAGAAGCAACAGGTTTGGTCTAACTACTTAAATCATGTTTTCAGCCTGTTATTGGTTTTATTTGTATATATATTAATGTATACTTTAGTTTAAAACCTAAAGTCAATAAAAGAGGACCAACGATGATGCATGTTGTGCACACGAGAAAAGTCGACGAGCGAAAGATCATTATATGTAATGAGT
Organism: Flaveria linearis; assembly: GCA_024085815.1. Taxonomy (NCBI): domain Eukaryota; kingdom Viridiplantae; phylum Streptophyta; class Magnoliopsida; order Asterales; family Asteraceae; genus Flaveria; species Flaveria linearis. Next base: position 27,194,954 of record CM044016.1, on the reverse strand, counting down.
GTGGACAACCAGTGTATTCAGAAGTGTTGTTTAAAGGCTAAGGAAATACGCATTTCACAAAGAAATATGTATACGGTCGGTCCGAAAAGCTTTGCTAGGATTCATGAGGAGATGGTAAGATTTCTTTTTTTTTTGGCTCATGATTTTTGTTTTTATACTATTCGAAATGCTGATTTTTTAATTATTTATGTATGTTATCATGAATGTATAAAAATGATGACCCAAACAACGAATTACCTATTTTAACCCAAATGTTTGAACGTACACGTCAAAGGACCGAAGGACGTGCATATCTTGATACGTATGATGACGCTACAAGAAAAATTGTAAGTTCTTTCTAGTTTTTTCCTTTTAAGATTTTTGTAGGTATCTTGTATGTGTGTAATAAAGTCTAATGAGTTGGGCTAATGGTAAAATAAGTATGTATTGTTGGAATGTGGTTGGATAATGAACCTAGTTATACATGCTTATATATATTTTCACGGATGTGGAAAATAAGTATGTATTTAGGTTTCTCAATGTTAAGATTTATCAGATCCTGCTTGTTATGAGTATGTATTGTTCTTTCTGTTTTATGGTTGTGTTCTTTTCAAAGGCTAATGGCCAATTTCTTCTGATAGGATTATTATAGGTGTCTAAATTATCTATGTTTTAATCAAAATGACCTCCATATACTTGTTCAGTTCTGAAAAATGCAAAAAAACATATATATATATATCGTACTGTACTTATAGGAAACCTGACATCATTTACATCCATGTATATAATAAAATATTGGAATATATATGTTATTGGTGTGACCATTTGAGTTTAATTTAATGTTGAAGTGTTTTCACAGAGTTTCTTAATCATTTGATATAGTTTTGTGGATTTGTCATATGAATTTGATAAGGCATTGCTTATTCAAACAAGCTAAGCTATTTAGTATGTATTCTAGGGATCGCTGTGTGCAACTTGAAATCACAAAGTAGAATAGTTTGACTTTCTTGTTTGATGAAATAATTTCCAAAGTAGATTTCATAGTTTGACCTTTTGGTTTCAGCTCTAAAATTTCTATATGTGTACTTGTGTAGTAACCCATGCTTCAACAAGTGATACATCAGCTACAACTAAATGAGCAATGGTTATTCATCATAGGTCTACAACATACTTGTTTGACTAAAAGTCAATCGGTTATATAGCATCTAATCTTCTAGCTGTTGTAGTAGTTTTTGTAAGCAACTTATGCCAGCAATTGCATCAAGTTTCTAATAGTTTTGCTTTGGCATTAGTTGTGGTGATTAGGATTAGTCAGTACCTTTTTCTTTAGTGATTATTTTAAGCTTTAATTAGCATGTGCTAGTAATTTTTAACAATAATATTATCATTGGAGGTGCATCTATTTATAAACTATCACTAGCAAAAATTTCTTATCAATTGTTTGATTAACTACATATTTGGATATTTATAAACCTATATGAAGTATAACTGTATGCTTGCATATTTATAAACTCTTACGTATATATAAACCTCGTATTTGCATATTTATAAACCTTTAGTATTTGTAGAAAAAGATAAGTAAAAAAAATATGTATACCGAACCTTTTGGATTGTATAGTCTCATGTTTACCTTGTCTCCTTGGCAACAATATTAATACTCTTTTTATGTCTACCTCACTGTTCGTTCCTAATAAAAATTCAAGATTACATCTTAGATTTGAGTTACCTGAGTAAATCATTTGCATCTCTTTTCGTTTTATTAGATGTTTAGCTTCATTAAACTCCATCATTAAATTGTTACTAGAATATGTTTCAATAAGCAACTTGTATTGGTTGGGTTATTTACTGTTGTACGTATTTTTATAATATTTTTCTATTATTTGTTCAAGGAACAAATGAAGAGTTACAAACCTTCAGAAGATGGAAGTGCTTTGATTGATCCTTTTATGGTTGTAATGAACAAGGAGCATGATAAGTACATCCGACTTTATGGCAAAGGTGTAACTAAAAAAATGGTGAAAATAATGGATAAGGGTGATAAACCATATATGATCCCGGGGGCTTATAAAATCATTCAAAGCAAGCCTTGAAGTTAAAAAACACAGATGCTTGAAATAAAAAAGAGATTGAAGAGGACCGTCAAAGGAAGAAAGCTGAGCTAAAAGGTATGCGAAAAGATTTTGAGAGCCAACGAGCGAACTTTGAAGCTACAATGCGGAATATTATGGAAAAGCTACTTGCTGAAATACTTCCAGATTTTAGAGATGAGTAGGAGGTGTTTGTTAATTGTAATTTACAAACTTATTTTGATTACATTGTTATTTTAAGCTTAGACATATGTTAAATTACGATGATATACAGATATATATTATCTTTAAGTTATCACTAAGTTGGTGTAATTGAGATACCATTGCATATTAATAGAGATTTTAGTATTTCAAACAATGAACAACAAAGTTGTATTTGTATGTAAAGAATTTTGTATTTATTTCTTAAAAGGCACTACAAGAAAAGAGCTTTTTTGCGGCGATTTACATCGTCGCAAAAGACACATTCTCGTCGCAATATATTATTTGCGACGAAAATTTGGTCGCAAAAAAGTCGCCGCAAAAAAATTGGTCGCAAAATGTTATTTGCGACGACATTTGCGACGATTTATTTTATGGGCCCCACTCAGTAAAAAAAAGTGAAATTCTGGAGAAAATATTTTGCGACGATTAAAATTGTGACATTTGCGACGATATCTTTTTTTGCGGCGATATATCGCTGCAAAGTTTTTGACCAAAATATTTTTTTGCGACGAAAAAATTAAATATGCATCCTTGTTTTTTGCGGCGATAAATCGCCGCAAAGTTTTTGACCAAAAAATTTTTTGTGACGACAAATTAAGTATGAATCATTGTTTTTTGCGGCGATAAATCTCCGCAAAAAAACTTTTTTTTTTAATAATTTTGTTGCATTTGCAGCAATCCACCCAGATTTTTCTGGGTACCAAACCTGCTGTTCAAAATCACTAAACACTATCAAAACTATCAAACCATTCGCAAAACATAGCATATAAACAAAATATTGTCCAAATATAATACGTTAAAAGTCACAGAAACAAATGTTTGAAAATATTCATAACAATCACTAAAAACCATCAAACCATCAAACCATCAAACTATCAAACCAACCTATGACGACCCACCTTCATCATCTTCTTCATCTTCTTGAGAATGACCACTTCTCCTCAACGCGCTCTGGACTTGGCTTTGGATTTGACTTTGCATTTGTGCCATCATATTAGCCATCATATGTGACTGCCATTGTTCTTGCTCACTGGCGATGTAAGAGTTTGCATGTCGTGTCGAAGAGTTTGCATGTCGTGGCGATGTAAGAGTTTGCCTGGGAAGGACATTGATGTTTTTTTAAGACCATTGGTTGATGAATTGAAAAGTATTGGTCGGACGGAGTCGTGACAAAAGATGCGGTTACAAACACTTTCTTCACATTGCGTGCAATGCTTTTATGGACTATCAATGATTTCCCTGCTCGTAGTAGCTTGTCTGGTTGGAGTGGGCAAGGTTACTTTGCATGCCCAACATGTATGGAAGACACTCCATCTGTTCATGTATTGGGAAAAACTGCTTATGTTGGGCATAGAAGATGGTTACCAACGAATCATAAATGGAGGAAGGACAAGTCATTCAATGGTAAGAACGAGACTAGACGTCCTCCTAACAGGAAAACTAATGATCAGATTTTGGAACAACTTAATAAATTGCCGCCCCGTATTTCTGGGAAACATGTTCAGTTTGGTGGTAAGAAGAGAAAACGTGATTCCAATGTTGAATTGAATTGGACCAAGCGTTCTATTTTTCGAGCTTGAATATTGGTCTTCAATTCAACTAAAACATAATTTGGATGTCATGCATATCAAAAAGAATGTGTGCGAGAGTTTGTTGAATACGTTGATGATGAACAAGGAAAAATCCAAAGACACTAATAAGGCAAGAATGGTGTTAGAACAATGGAACATTCGATGTGACTTGTGGCTTGTAGATAACGGTCGCGGTAATCTCTCAAAGCCTCATCCCAAGTTCTCTTTCTCAAACGCCGAAAGGAGTCTTTTTTGTCAATTCATTAAGGAAGTAAAACTACCTGATGGTTTTGGCTCTAACTTTAAACATAAGGTAACCGATAATGATACCCAAATAACGGGGATGAAATCACATGATCATCATATAATGATGCAACGGTTGCTTTCGATTGGTGCTCAAGCGTACTTGGATAAAAACATTTCAACACCAATAATTGAGATGTGCTTATTCTTTAAGAAACTTTGTGCTCGGAACTTGATGTCATCTAACATGCAAGATGCTGAGGAGAAGTTAATTAAAATTTTGTGTTCTTTCGAGCTCATTTCTTGACATAATGATTCATTTGGTTATGCATTTACCTGAGGAGGCCATTCAAGGTGGGCCAGTTTATAAGAGGTGGATGTATCCATTTGAAAGATACATGAAAAAGCTGAAAAATTATGTTAGAAGTAAGGCTAGGCCCGAAGGTTCCATTGCGGAGGGGTATGTCGCAGATGAAGCCTTAACTTTCTGTTCAAGGTATCTTGACGGTGTACCGACGAGATTTAATCGGCCGGACAGAAACGAAGACGCCCCAGTTCCCACACGTGAGTTTTATGTCTTCCAATCGCTATGCACACCTATCAGCAAGGGGTTGATAAAAAATGGATGGTGTGCTTTGGGCAAATCTAAATTGGTTTGTCCTTAACAACAGCTCCGAGATCGAAGAATACAAAGAGTAAGTATTTTCTATTTCGGGTTGTGTTTTCGTAAGTTATCTTTATAGTGATTATTATTAACGCAAGTAACATTATTTATAGTGAATTTATTACTCAAATGCCGCATGGAACTGACTTGGAAGCAAATTTTCCTAACTGGTTTAAACAGAAGGTAAACTCATTTGTGTATAAAACCGATTATACAAACCGATTATACAAATTTTCCTAATTTTCTCTTATTTCAAATAGATCAACCGTCGGTAAGTAAATGATGAATCTAGTGTTAGTCCTCAGTTATTTGCTTTAGCAAATGGACCACGACATGCAAACTCTTACACCGCTTATATAGTTAACGGTGTGAGATTTGTAGTTTGTGCCATCATATTAGCCGCTTATATACTTTGCATTTGTGCCATCATATTAGCCATCATTTGTTGGTAACCATCTTCTATGCCCAACACAAGCAGTTATCTACAAGCCACAAGTCACGTCGAATGTTCCATTGTTCTAACACCATTCTTGCCTTATTAGTGTCTTTGGATTTTTCCTTGTTCATCATCAACGTATTCAACAAACTCTCGCACACATTCTTTTCGATATGCATGACATCCAAATTATGTTTTAGTTGAATTGAAGACCAATATTCAAGCTCGAAGAAAATAGAATGCTTGGTCCAATTCAATTCAACATTGCGTTTTCTCTTCTTACCACCAAACTGAACATGTTTCCCAGAAATACGGGGTGGCAATTTATTAAGTTGTTCCAAAATCTGATCATTAGTTTTCCTGTTAGGAGGACGTCTAGTCTCGTTCTTACCATTGAATGACTTGTCCTTCCTCCATTTATGATTCGTTGGTAACCATCTTCTATGCCCAACATAAGCAGTTTTTCCCAAGACATGAACAGATGGAGTGTCTTCCATACATGTTGGGCATGCAAAGTAACCTTGCCCACTCCAACCAGACAAGCTACTACGAGCAGGGAAATCATTGATAGTCCATAAAAGCATTGCACGCAATGTGAAGAAAGTGTTTGTAACCGCATCTTTTGTCACGACTCCGTCCGACCAAAGACTTTTCAATTCATCAACCAATGGTCTTAAAAAAAATCAATGTCCTTCCCAGGTGATTTAGGGCCAGGGATTAATAACGTCAGCATGAATGAAGACTCTTTCATACATAACCATGGCGGCGTATTGTATGTTGTCAATATTACCGGCCACATGCTATACGACGTACTCATGTTCCCAAATGGATTGAAGCCATCAGCAGCCAACCCTAATCTAATATTTCTAGGTTCTTTGGCAAAATCAGGATACATTGAATCGAATTCTTTCCATGATGTACCATCCACCGGGTGACGTAACTTACCATCTTCCGTGCAACGTCCAGAAGCATTCCATGTCATATGCTTTGCATTGTGTCTTGAGCTATAAATACGTTTTAATCTAGGAATTAATGGAAAGTAACGCATAACCTTGTTGGCAACTTTCTTCCCCTTAGTGTTTGCGTCCTTCCATCTACTTTCATAACATATTGGACATTTTTGCAAATCTTTGTTATCCTTCCCCCAAAATAAACAACAGTCGTTCTTACAAACGTGGATCGATTCATATCCTAACCCAACTTTCTTCATTATCTTCTTGGCTTCATAGTTTGACGGTGGGATTTTAGCAAACGGAAATGCAGTTTTCAGAAATTGTAACAATTGGTCAAATGATGTATCGGTCCATTTATTGATGGCCTTCATGTGACTCAGTTTTGCCAAGAAATCCAATGAAGACATCCCGTCACAACCAGGGTATAGTTCGGTGTCGGCAAGTTTCAGTAATTCAGCAAGTTCATCATTTGTATCACTTGGTGTATCTGTTGTGTTCATTGGCTCGTCGTCATCGTATGTGTTGTCCTCTTGTGGGACATTCTCCTGACGAACATCGTTAATAAAATCATGTATTGGGTGTGTCGTTTGAGGTATGACTGGAACTACCGGTGACGGAACATATGATTCACCATGATGCGTCCACGTTTTGTAAAATCGGCAAAAACCATTATTATGTATACGGCGCTCTATTGTTGGAAGAGGAAACCAATAACTGTTATTGCAATTATTACACGGACACCGAGCTTTATTTTGGTCATTCGTATAATTCTTACACCTTTCCATGAATGCTTTAAGACCAATCAGATATTCTTTAGAAAATTTATTTTCTAAAGTAGACCAAGTCTTATCAATCGTCATAACTGCGTCTACAAACAAATATTAATTATCTTAACACATCCATACATAAATACACATATACATCCATTTTAATCACAATTTAACATACATACACACATACACATATACATCCATACACAAATACACATATACATCCATTTTAATCACAATTCAACATACATATACACATACACATATACATCCATACATAAATACACATATACATCCATACACATATACATATACATCCATTTTAATCATAATTTAACATCCATTTTAATCACAATTTAACATACATTTTAATCTCAATTTAACATACATACACACATACACATATATATCCACACATAAATACACATATACATACACATATACATCCATACAAACATATACATACATTCTAATATATACACATACACATTCATACACAAATTACACATATACATTCATACAAAAATATACATATACATCCATTTTAATCTCAATTAAACATATATACACATATACATCCATACACAAATACACATATACATCCATAATATACATCCATACACACATCTATATCCATACACATCTATACATGTACAAATACACATCTATATCCATACACATATATATCCATACATAAATACACATATACATACACATATACATCCATACAAACATATACATACATTCTAATATATACACATACACATTCACACACAAATTACACATATACATTCATACAAAATATACATATACATCCATTTTAATCTCAATTGAACATATATACACATATACATCCATACACAAATACACATATACATCCATAATATACATCCATAATATACATCCATACATACATCTATATCCATACACATCTATACACGTACAAACACACATATATATCCATACACATACACATATACATCCAACATAACTCTAATTTCAGATCCTAACCATTTTTAACACAAGAATTTTTTTTAAAAAATTAGTTATTACCTTTACAATGTAGTGTTCTAGCGGTGGTGGTGACGACAAATGGCGGGGGTGGTGACGCGGCGGTGGAGCAGGTGGCGGTGGGGGTGACGGCGCGCGGTGGTGGTGCGGTGGCGGTGGGGTGGCGGTTGGGTGTACGTGGAATCACGTTTACTGCGTGCGCTCGCGCGGTGGCTGATGGCCGTGGTGGTGACGGTGCACGGTGGTGGTGCGGTGCCGGTGGACGGTGCCGGTGGACGGTGCGCGGTGGTGGTGCGGTGCCGGTGGACGGTGCGCGGTGGCGGTGCGGTGGCGGTTGGGTGGCGGTGGTGGGGGCGATACAAAGAAGATTTGGGCGTTTGGTGTGAAAATGGGGAACAGATCTGGAATCCCCGTTTTCATAAACCGAATTACTTTTTTGCGGCGATATATCGTCGCAAAATGTTTTTTGCGGCGACACAGTTTTTTATTATATTTATTTTTATATTTATTTTTAATTATTTTTTGCGACGAAAACCTTTTGCGACGAAATTATCGCCGCAAAAACGAAGGCGGGAAATTTTCCCACCAACTAAAAATTCAGGAAAATTGTAAAAAAAAACTTGAATATATTTTTTGCGACGAAACTGAATTGACGTAAAAAATAATATATTTTTAATCACATAAAATAAATTAAAAAACTTTTTTGCGGCGATAATATCGTCGCAAAAATAATTTGACTAGAAAAGTCAAAAGGCTAATTATTTTTGTCGTTTAGTTAGTTTTTTACGACGAATCCTTTATCGCCGCAAAAAACTTAGTCGCAAAAAATCAATTTCCTTGTAGTGAGGTGTTGCATTTGATATGGAAAATGTTGCATTATAGTCTAGCAAATGTTGCATTTGTGTTAGGAAAGTTGCATTTTAATAGTAAAAAAAAGTTGCATTAGCATGCAAAAAACGTTGCATCCTAAAAAAAGTTGCATGTGAATATTAAATGCAACGCTTTTAAAAAATGGTTGCATTATCTAATAAAAAAGTTGCATTATATCTAATGCAACTTCACCTAATGCAGCCCCTGATAAACAGTTACATTAGGTCTAATGCAACCTTTTCAAGACCTAATGTAACTTTTAACCGGAGTTGCATTAACTTATTTTTCTTGTAGTGCCGGTAATAGAGTACGAGCAAAGTGGGTAGCAAAGAGTCGAGGAGCAGACAAGTTGGTGAAGTCGATACTGGGATACGATCCATAGTCGAGTAAGGGGAAGGTGCTTTGTGGGCCGTGATGGTGTAGATGGTGGTCGGAGAAGGTGTAGCGGTGGCGGTTAAGGGTAGAGAACATGAGAGATTTAAGCCAGGTGGTGCCGGACTTGGGGAAGGAGGCTAAGAATATGTCGTTGGGTTGAGATTTGAAATAGGTATGTAAAAGCAAGTTGTTTTTAATGGCGATGGGGTCTAACCAGAATCCATTGTAGTTATAGAGGTGTTGTACCCTCCATCCATTGCCTTTGGGTAGTGTTTCCATCAAGTGCTTGTGCTTCTTGCAGATGTTATTATACTCAACATCTTCTTCTAATGCAGGTGTAATTGGAAGAGATGCAAAGCTTGACATGGTGAAGGAAATTAGACACAACTGCAATGTGTGGAGTATCCTTTTTATCATGCAATGCATTGATACAGTAGATGACACGTTGTTTGCTAGGTCCCTTTCATTGCATGCAATTAAATATCAGATGATTTTTTTGTGGTAAATAATACGGTTGACTAACTAAAAGGATTTGTAGAGTGGTTTAAAACTGAAAATGTTGAAACTCCATAATATAATTAATCAACAAATCAGTTTATAATATAACAAAATGTTGTTAATAAAAAATTACTGTTTTTTCTCATCTTTTTGATGGTTAGGGACTGTTTTCGGAATCCGCCCGGACCAGTCGGACTAGGAACCGGACAAATAACACCAGTCCGGCTACCCATGGGATCTAGAACTGGACTTTAGTTTATATTCCTATATAGTTTCAAAAAACAAATCACCTTCTTGAAATCTATTTTGGCACCGCTGGTGGTTTCAATAGTATCCCATAAAACCATTTGCATCCAATATATAGTTTTAATCCTTAACGCACATATTGTGTACTATGTTGAGTTATCCTATGGCATTGGAAATTAATTGATTTTGAGTTTTGCATTGTTTAAGTGGTGTTTTTACGAAGTTGAAGGTGATTATCTCCCAATTAGTTTGTTGAATTTATCATATGTCATTGGAAATTCATCCATGGTGTATATTTGTTGTCTAGATTGTAGTATTTACGTGGATGAAGGTTGTTAGTTGTTTCTAAGAGCTATAATGTTTTTAGTAATATTTGTTCTTATTTAAGTATGCAATATAGTATGTTTATTTCATTTACTCATTTAACTTTTAATTATTGCTATCTGTATAATAATAATAATAATATAATAATAATAATAATAATAATAATAATAATAATAATAATAATAATAATAATAATAATAATACAACAGTAGCAATAACAGTAGCAATAACAGTAGCAATAACAGTAGCAATAACAGTAGCAATAACAGTAGCAATAACAGTAGCAATAACAGTAGCAATAACAGTAGCAATAACAGTAGCAATAACAGTAGCAATACAGTAGCAATAACAGTAGCAATAACAGTAGCAATAACAGTAGCAATAACAGTAGCAATAACAGTAGCAATAACAGTAGCAATAACAGTAGCAATAACAGTAGCAATAACAGTAGCAATAACAGTAGCAATAACAGTAGCAATAACAGTAGCAATAACAGTAGCAATAACAGTAGCAATAACAGTAGCAATAACAGTAGCAATAACAGTAGCAATAACAGTAGCAATAACAGTAGTAATAACAATAATAATAATAATAATAATAATAATAATAATAATAATAATAATAATAATAATAATAATAATAATAATAACAGTAGTAGTAGTAGTAGTAATAATATAATAATAATAATAATAATAAAATAATAATAACAGTAGTAATAATAATAATAATATTAATAATACTAATAATAATAATAATAATAATATTAATAATAATAACAATAACAATAACAATAACAATAATAATAATAATAATAATAATAATAATAATATCGTTATTATATCATCATGATACTATTATTGAACATATGATATTTAATAAGTTGTGGACATCAAGTAAAACAAATAAGTTAAAGTAACAGAATAAAAATTATCATAAAATATAGAACATTGTATCATGATTAATGATATATTATTATTAAATTGTTACATATACAATAATATAAAAAACACAGTATTAAATTTTAACTCAATATTGTTGTTGTTGTTCTTAACCTTTTAAAATAACTAGGTTTTAACCCGCCGCGCGTTGCGGCGGCGTTTGCGGCGTGATAATGTATAAACTACGACCAGCCGACTCGTTCCCCAACTAAATTTACGTCAAAACGTAGAGTAACTCGAATATTGACCATTGAATGATAACATGTTATATCGCTAGAGGGTAAGAAAAATAATTTACCTGACATAGAGGCATAACCAATGCAAAGATAACCTTTGCAACTTCGGTCAAGAGGTTAACACTAAGTGGGCTAAAACTGAACTTCCCATCCACCTTTGACATGTAGACCAATATTGGCTGCAACAATACAATCAAATATCATTCAATTGATTAATTAACGCAACTTCATCACAAATTTACAAAAGAAAAGCTTTGTTGTGCAGATCTGTATGATACGATGTACAAGTATACATAGACATCCACTGAACAATGATTTGATATTTCAATTATTGATCTGTTCATACATCCTTTGAAGAACTATTGTACCATAATGTGTCAAAAGTATCTCCAAAACGATAATGTAGTGGATAAAGTAAAACACCAATCGTTTTAAAGCAAATCATACAAAAGATTGAGCTTTATGAACTTTATAAATGGGAAAAAATGCACCTGTAAACCAACTAACATACAATCACCAACAACCAATAGAACATTAAGTGCTCGATGTTTCTTCGAGACCTTACTCCTGTAACGATCGTAAGCCCTCGAGACAGTCTTTGCAGTCGGTTTCACCAATCCGGAATGACACACACTGCACTCCATCATCTCCTCTTTCATCATCCAAAACCTCTTTTCCCCTAAATTTCAAACTACAATCAAATCAGCATCAATCACCACATTAGTAGCACCAATGATTTATTAAAGAACTACATGAGTTGTTGATCAATAACCTAAAACCCTCAATCATCACATCATGCATACATTCATATCTAATGTAAAATCGATAAACCCAATTCAGTTACATCTAACTGATTGAAGTCCAATAAGAAAGTTCTCCAGGTAATTTATATATAGCATATCCATAAAAAAAAAAAGATGACATCTTTAACATATCTCCGCAAAGCATAGTTTGATACGAAAACATTTACCAGATGCTACAAGTGTGATCTTTTTACATACATATATCCCAAATTTAATTGTATAAAAGATGATCTAGATGGTTATTCCAAGTCAGAAGCAGATATTCAAATCCAGCTTCTGAAAGCTCAATCCTGAGCCCATCTACACAAGACATCATCACACAATGATCATCAAACCAACCTTAAATATATAATGGATTAACATGTGCAGTTGTTCACACCATAATTATCACAATCTACCATAAGACCGTATATATACTAAAAGCAAAAAGTTCATCCAAATCCTACCACATGACCACTTTATGATCAACTGTCAAACTCTAATAAATTCTAACATATTTCTTGCTTTAAGCATCCAATTCAATGGCAACATACTATCTTAACCTTTACTGCAAAGTCAAATTATTATTCAATTTGAACATTCAAATGACAGGTTATATCAAAGTTACAGAAGAATCTTGCAACTTTATATCATAAGAAAAAAGCATGATCGCACATTCAAATTACTTTTTCTCTACAATGTCAGAATATCAACAAAAGAAACAGAAACCAAAGGAATCAAATTACCATCATCATCTTCCTCTTCTGACAAAGGGAAATCCAACCACGTTTCCGGATGATGCGAGATATTCCTCGCGAACGCCAATGCTTCTTCTCCAACTCCAACAGCCCCAACGCCCTCAATTTCATCAATTGCCAAAGAATCAACCCCAAATCTCAAATCCAACACAAGATCTTCATCATCACCAGAAAGATATCGATCTCCTTCATCTCGATCGGATATAGAAAGATCAGATCGAAAGATTTCATCGAAACGACGGTGAACCGGTGGCGGCGGTGGCGGTGGTGGCGGAGGAGGCGGAGCAAGAAATGAAGCAACACCCAGCAATTGACGTGTTAGGGACTCTGTGAACTCCGAAAGATCTTCTTTAACGCTTGCTGTTGGATCGTGATCATCGGTATTTGATTCTTGGGTTTGGGGATGAATGTGAAGGGGGTGTTTTGGGAATTGGGCGTGATCGGCGATTGAGGGGTCATCGTCGTCGATTAGGAGGGTGTTGGCGATGGAGCGAGCTAACCATGACATGGTGGTTGCAGGTGTGATGATGGTGGTGGTGATGGTGGTGGTGGTGATGGTGGTGGTGGTGATGGTGATGATTGGCTGTAGTACTGTAGTACTGTAGCTAAAGTTTATATCTTTAATATATATTATAATTATTACTATTAATATTATTATATTTTATATTATTATATTTTATATTATTTTATTTTTAGACATATTAAATAATATGTCATTCACTAACAAATTTAGTCATAAATATTAAAGTTATCGACTACCCAAAATACCCTTAAAAATATAAGTATTAGCTATTATAAATTTTAGTTGTATACTAAATTATTTAAATAGTATTTAATAAATTTAAATATTATTTTCAAGCATTACAAATAATATAATATTTAATGTATTGAATTAAATAATATTATATTATTAAATAATGCATTAATAATGTGTATTAAATAGTGTATTAATTGAAGAGTTTATTAAATAAGGATAAAAATGAAGCTATTGCATAGGTCACTTGTACTCTATGCTTAAAATATTATGTTATATGTTTTACATTGGAATAAAATTACTGTCTTGTCATTCTAAAATATATTATCTATACTACTATATGATAGAAAAATAATGCATAGATTTGTAATTTTACATTAATTTTAAGATGACATATGAAGAGTTACAAGTTTTAACATGTAATGTCATAAGATTTATTCCTATTATACCATTTTAAGCTTTAAATACTTAACTCCGTCATTTTTTAATTAAATTTAAAGTATGACTATTATATTAATGTTATCTTAATCTATCTATATCTATACTACTATATAATACAACTTTTGGGACGATATTGTAATATTAATCCATTTTTAAGACACTTAAGAATAATTTTATTACATTTAGTACAAGTGATTATGCATAAACAACTTGTTATTTATAAATTTGCTCATCCGTATAGTAATATACATATGTTTGATATTTCACATTAATCAAATAAAAAACAAATGAGAGTCAGCATAATAAGGGAGAGTTAGCTAGGTAAAGACACAGTCCTAAAAATATTATACCCCCGCTGCACCGCATTAATCTCACCCACTAGTATAGTAGTATAGATGATAGAGATTGACATGTTTAATTATCATTTTAAGACACTTAAGAACAATTTTATTACATTTGGTACAAGTGATTATGCATAAACAACTTGTTATTTACAAATTTGTTCATCCCTATAGTAATATAGATATGTTTGATATCCTACATTAATCAAATAAAAAAGCAAAATGAGAGTCAGCACAATAAAGAAGATTTAGCTAGCTAAAGACACAGTGCTAAAATATTTATATTTTCGCCGCATCGCGCGGGTCTCATCTACTAATATAATAGTATAAATAATAAAGATTGACATGTTTAATTATTTTTGTTAAAGTTAAAACTAAAACACCCAACAAAATTAACTTTTATATGCATAATATGAATAAAGCTGACATCTTGGCATGAATGAGACGATAAATGTTACTTCTCAAGGCTAGCATCCTAGTAATAAATTCTCTTTTAAGATAGTTTTTTTAATGTACTGTATAAAGATATATTTGTAATAATGTTCTAATTCCACTATAATGAATGATTGAATGTTTACGGTTTAAAAATTATATCTCTAATATATATAAATATATAAATCCAAGTGTGAGTTTTATTAGGGATCAAGGCCTTACATATGAGGTTCAAGTATAATTAGACACTAGGTTAGTTACTTGTGTATTACATAAGCTAAATGATTGATAAATAACAATATGATGTTGACAAAATGATTTATTTAACGAGATGAAGAACAGATAAATGATAAATGTGAAATTTATATTCGTAAAATGATATAACTATTTAATATGAGTAATACACAAAAACAAAGAATAAATTATTAATGGAAATATGAAATTGTTGCACAACCAAAGAAATAGTTATTAGTAAGATGATCAAAAAGATTACATTTTACATTAATGCGTAACTTTATCTTATTAAATCTATACTATATAATAAGTAAAACATTTTGATGGGACACTTGTCATAAAAAAGAGTTAAAAATAACTAATCTTCTTACGTTGTATTTGTTTGCCTCTTATTGACACAGTTCAGATGTTTATGTCTGACCCGGTCAGACCATGTTGTTTGGTTTAATAACACTTATTGACACAACCTCTTATTCCGGCCACCTCTGATTATCATCTTATTAGGTCAAATGTTTATCAACCTCTGACCCAAAACACAGCCATCGACCTCCCCCATCGACCTTCCCCAATCGATCTGTCGACTCCAATCGCCGCCCCTCCAAGTCGCGACCCCTCCAAGTCGCCGCCCGCTTCGCCGCCCCCTCCAATCGCCTCCCGCTTCGCCGCCCCCTCCAATCGCCTCCCCTCCAAGTCGCCGCCCCTCCAACCGTCGCGCCCTCGATCTGTTGGACCCGTTAAGGTTCGGATTAGTACTCCTCTAACCTCTGCAACTAGATTAGATTTGTTGTTAATTGTTATTGTTTGTTGTTTACTGTATGCTGATTGTGATTTTGGGTATGCTGCTGCTGATTGTGATGATTTTAGATATGCTGCTGCTGATTGTGATGATTTTGGGTGCTTACTTGTGATTTTGGGTTAAATGGCGTGATTTTTAGCGTTTACATGTGATGATTTGCAGATCTATGCTGCTGCCAAGGGGTGTTTGAATGTGTTTATTGTAAAGTGATTGTTAGTTTGTTGCCACCATAATCTAAATCTAGCACCTGATGTAAATACATTGCAGAATTGTTAACAGATGCATCGAGTACATTGGCAACTTGACTGATTTATTAGCTGTAAATCTAGCACCTTTGTATGAATCAACTTGGTTTTTGATTTATTGGTATGGTAGTCCTTATTGTATTTGTAGTTTATGGATTGTATTTGTAATTGATAGATTCTTCAAAAAAATAGCTGAAAAAAGATTAGGATTAACTGGAAGGTTGAAGGACTTGATAAAACCTTTCTAGAATCATGTATTCATGAAATTACACTTTATGGACGTGAGGGTAGTAGCCTGAAAGCAATAGAGGAACGTTGCTGAAAAATTAAAAACAGATAATGAGTTTATAGTGGATAAAAAACAAATGAAGAACCGCTATGATTACTTGAAATCAAAATTTACAGCTTGGTCAAAGCTTAAAAACAAAATTGGAAATGTTCATAACCCGCTAACAAACACCTTTAACTTAACGGAGGAGGAATGGCAACTTGAGATCAAGGCATTGAGCATATGACTACTTTGCGTGACGAGATAACAACTCAATTAATGTCAAATGTTTAAAACCAAAATTGTACGCAAATTATTAATTTCTACTTGGATTTAGTATGTTTTCAAGAAGGATTATGTGTAATTTTAATTTTCTATGATTGTTTGTATTTTTTTAGTAATTATTCATTATTAGAAGTCATGACCAAATAGATAAATTATATTCGGTAAGAAATAATTCAGATGGGTAAAATAGTCATTTTATACAGTTATTTAGATGTCCAACCAAGCAGACTTAAACTGATTTAGCATTTATTGGTTCAGACCTCTTATTGGTTCAAACCTCTTATTGATTCAACACTTATTTATTCAGACGTTGCCAAACAACACCTTACTCTAATAAAAGAGTAACTCGAGATGAAACGTGGCAGCACCACAATCATCCTCGTCAAAACTTCCCCGCCTCTCTCTCTCTCTTCTTAAATAGTTACCTTAATTACTAATAATACTATTTAGCATTCTTTTACATTTAAAATTAAAAAAAAATTATTTATTAATGTTATTTCTAAATAAACAAATGTTTTATAAATTAATTAATTTTCCTAACGCATAAAATTTTTTTAAAAAAATGAAATTTTAAAATTGGTATTTTTGAAAATTCAATTTAAAAAAAAATAATTAAATTTGAGAGTTATAATAAGAAAATTTTAAAAATGACATGTTTATGCAGTTTGTTTTATAATAAAATGTTTATTTTTTTAGAAAAAATTTAAAAACAAAATTTTAAAAAGTTGATATCACAGTTTTATTAGTTATAATCAGTCATATCATATATTAGAATATCATTTTATAGTTAATAAATGACATGTTTATGCAGTTTGTTTTATAATAAAACTAGTATGAATATAATATCCAACAATAATTAGGCGATTATATATTCTTAGTTGATTTTATTTTATTTGACATTATTGTTTTAGAGATTATAATATATTCAAGAGCTGACGTTCAAATAATATATAATATAATAGTCAAATATATAATTGAAATATCATCTAAAATCTATTTTCTTTATGATTAAGTCAAGAGATAAATAAAATGAGTTTCTTCATTTCTTTAATTAAGAGCTTATACTTAATTTATACTTATAATTCATTTAATTGTATTGATCGCATTCATATACGTTCTTTATTCAATTTTTTCTTAAATAATTGGGAAACATAGCAATGAACATATGGTAAGAGATTATATGAGTTGTTAAGAGAAGTAGTCAATCAGCTAATCTTCTCCGTTTAAAAAAAATAATATTTGTCACATGTTATCTTCTTAGACTATTTTGTCACATCTTATCTTCTCATACAAATTTTGACACATTTCACTCTCATTGCAAGTCAATCATTTAATGATAATATTAAATGTTAATGATTTTATTTATATTATTTTCAAATTATAAAACATTTTTAATAAATTAATAAGATGTTTCTTTTATTAAAAATATAACTCTAAAAAAATAAAATTGTTATGAAATATGAATTTTTAATACAAAGAACTTTTTTAGAAAGTAACTTCTTTAAACAAAAAAAATTAATGGATTATTTAAAGAAATATATTTTTTAAAACAAAAGTTTTCTAAAGACAGAAGACTAAAAAATGTTGTTATAGTTTTATTAGTTAAGGTGATTAATTTTATATATTTTCAGTTATATCTTATCTTAAAAAATAATTTCAATTTCTTACTACACGGATTTGTAAACTAGTCTAGAATAAATGTATAAATCTTTCAAATAAAACAAATTTTAAGGTACAAAAGAAATATATAATGTAAAATTGATCTTATTAGTGTAAAAGGTGAGGATTAATGTGAGTGAAACATATGGTAAAATCCCATGTTAAGCCTAGGTGTACATCTTGTGTCATATGTACAAATAGTTACTCCTTTGTTATAGTTTATGGATTAGATTCTCGTTTTTTATCGGTGATCCACATAGATCTTAAAAAAATACAAGAATCAGGGACTAATAAGTTACTACAGTTTAATTCATGGGTAATTTAACAACCAACATTAAGTTGAATGGAAAATTAAGTAAACTCTAAAACAAAGATAATGAGATTGAAGGAGTGACATCACTGCAATAACTAAGTACAACTATCTTAAAGTTTAGAACATGAGATGAAGGTGTATAATTATGAAAGTTTACAAGAAGATGAGTTTAGTAAGGAATGAAAGAAAGTTAGTTACAACTATCTTAAAGTTTGATTCGGATTCTACTCTCGTTGTTCTTTAGCGAAGTTAGTAAAAGGAGAGGTCAAAAGTAAGATACTACTTAGAATACCATTATGTATTTTTATTTTCTTTATTTTTCTTTTATTGTTCTCCCCACATATTTGAGCAGGGTATTTTGAGAATTTCTTTTGGAGCCCTAATGGAGAAGAGATACAACATTGGGTGTTGTGGGAAAGCAAGTTGAGGTGGACGGAAACTAGAATCGACTCGGTCTCTAGAGCTGTAACCATAGTTTATGAGGGGGTCCGAATGAGAAATTCATACTCGTATGATGTGATGCACGAGAGTCAGGTGCTGTTTGTTTTTTCTGCAGAAAAACGTCTGCAGTCTGCGGACCACATCTGCAGAGATCTGCAGCAGAAGAGGTGGACCAAACGTCTGCAGTCTGCAAAAAAAAGACTGTTTGTTTTTTTAACATCTGCAGAATGCTGAAATATTCTGTAATTAAACTAAACAAAACTAAACATTATCAAACAAACCTAATCCATTATCAAACAAACTAAACAAAACTAAACATTATCAAACAAACATTATCAAATAAACATAATCAAGAAATTGAAAACCCCAAATGGAGTTGCAATAGGTACCTGACACGTTGGAGCAGAGCCGGTGGTCGACGAGGAGCACAGGAGCAGATGCGGCCGAGGAGCACAGGAGCAAAGGGGCGGCCAACGAGCAAGGGGGCGGCCGACGAGCAAGGGGGAACCTGAGGAGCAGAGGGGCAGCCGACGATCTAGGGAACCCGGCGATCTAGGGAACCCGACGATCTAGGGAACCCGACGAGCAAGGGAACCCGACGAGCAAGGGCCGGCCGACGACCAAGGGAACCCGACGAGCAAGGGAACCCGACGAGCAAGGGAACCCGGCGAGATGGTGGTCGACGAGCAGAGTGGTGGGGGAGGAGGTCGCAGGCGGGATGTAGAGAAATAGGGTGGAGAGAGTTGTGGGGGTTGTGGAGAGGAGAAAATGTTTTTTTTAGGTTAGAAGAGGTTGGAAGAGTAAAGAAGATGGGTGTTTTGGTCTTCTTCAAGAAGATGACGGGAAGATATTTTTTAATGAAATGTCTTCCGAAAAACAAACAGACTGAAAGTTCAAATGTCTGCGCGTCCTCTTCTTGGTGAAGACAAAAGAGGCTGAGAAGATCTTTTGTAAAAAAACAAACAGCCCCTCAGTTACCTACTTAGAGCTAGAAGACAAAAAAAAATAATAATAATAATAAAAGAAACATTTAACAAAGTTATATTTATCAACAAACAAGACAATCGTGACCGGAGAATATGCAGCTCTCTAGAGACGATTATATTCCTCCACAAAGACGGACAATGTTGCTAGATGACTTGCAAGAAGTCATCATACCCAAAATTAAAATCTAATAAATCCAAAATAATACAAGATATAATTCAAACAAAATCCTCAATTGTAATCAAGGGTGATATAAAGATGGTCTCACTAATATATTCAACAAACATGAGTGAATAGTACTCAAGTTTGCAATAAACAGATCAAATGACATCCCAAAATCACCAACCAAAAATTACAAAGATATGGCTGGAACTAAAAGGCAAAGATGATGTAGATAAACGATGGGGGGAAGACGTGGCATTTGCATACAAGACGCTTGATAGTTTGCGGCAGACGACGATGGACATGGGCGGCAAATGGCTGTTGGAATGGTGATGATTTTGTAGGGGTGGCTAATTGGAGGCTGTTAAGTTCAATTATGTGGGCTTGTGATAAGGTTGTTACTAGAAAAAGATTTCCAACATACTCATAGTGTACTTGGAAGCCAAACAAAGTTACTACTAACTAGGTCCTTCCGGGCCTAACAAAAAAATTATATGTAACCTAGTTAGGACATGTAAATACGAGCTTCAACCGGACCCGATCCGCTCCAATTGAACTTCGATTTACCAAGTAGTCTCTGCTGATCCTAGCCTACACACAATCAAACAACACCAGTTACAACGTTACAGAAGGAGAAGTCCCTTTGTAACAACCCTCCGGCGTAAGAATAAATATCCAAAAATATAAGTGAAAGGTAAGGTTCGAAAAAGAGAGAGCTTACGGCGTAGTTGTGCATGGGGAGATCCCCGTACCTTGTATCTATAATCTTCCATGATGTATGTGTCAATGTCATGTATGATGCTGGAAGTGGTCCAAAAGAGTTTGTTACACCATTAGGTCCTACCCCTCATGTAATCGAGGGTGTTTTCAATCAATGACTAGGATTGATGATAATTGTAATCTCTTGGATGTGAGACACGTGCTGGGTCAAGTGTTATTTGTGTGCCGCGGTCCGTATTTTATTTGTGGTTGTGCGGGTCGAATCTGGGTCCAGGTCGTAGTTCGCTACCATACGTTTACACTATATAATGCTAGAGTCATATTATTTATTACCTGTGTTTTTCTCATGTGTCGTTGCATCATTGAGCCTTGTTTTGGTAAGCTGAAGCTTGTTCTCGGATTAGCTTGAACATACTGAGTTCTATTTTGTTATGAGAAGACATAATGAACTATAACAGAAAGAGTTTCTACCTAGCTGATCTTCTACTTTTGAGGACCTTTGTCTCGGTTATAAGAGAATGTTCGGATATTATGTCTAACCAGTGTTATGGTCATGGGTATATGACTCAAACTATCTTGATCAGTACAAGTCATATGATGGTTTCGCATCCGCTAAATGATAATAATTATAAAACACTTAGGTCGTTAAAACCTTTGCCATGGTACAAGGTTACAGAGAGAGCATAGGTTTACTAATGATATAGTAATCATAGGTGTTTTATCAAATATAATTTCATGGTAAACAATTGTCATCAATTGAGGACAGTTCACCCGATTAATAGATGTTTTTTCTATCAATCATCCTCATGATAGCAAGATGCTATGGATTGAGGGTAGCTTAAACAAGATGTAATGCGTTGCTTAATCAAATAATTATAGTCATTATTAAAGCTTTAAGCATCAACATTTTCATCCTTAGCTTGTTAAGCTTACATTGTTGAGCTTCAGCTTCGTTGAATGCTAACAATTGAGATTCAACTATCAAGCTTCAATGATTAGGCTCAGCTGTTGAGATTCAACTATCGAGTTTCGGTTAAGCTTCAACTTCTTAAGCTTGGGTCCTTAAGCGTTGCTCTTTTGATCCTCAACTATTGAGCTCCAGCTATTGGACTTCACCTATTAAGCGTCAGCTGTTAAGTTTCAGTTGTCGAGCTTCACTTATTAGGCTTCAGTTAGGTTTTCGTGTTGAGTTTCAGCTGTTGGGTTTTCATGTTGAGCTTCAACTGTTGAGCTTTAGTTGTCATGTTTTAGCTTGTTAAGCTATGGCCTCTGAGCTTTGCTCTTCACACCTTCAGTTGCGGATCAGTAGCTTATTAAACTTGGGTCTTCTAAGCTGCAGCTGAACTTCGACCAGTAAAGCTTCGGACTTTGAGCCTTGCTTAGTTGAGCTTAAGCTTGTTTAGCTTAGGACTTTAAGCTTTGCTCTTCTAATTAAGCTTCAATTTGTTAAGCTTAATTTGTTGAGCTTTGTTTTGTTAAGCTTCAACTTGTAACACTAAAGTATCTGATATTTGCTATGTAGGTTTCAGCTTGTTAAGTCTAGGCTTTTGAGCTTTGCTTTGTTGATCTTTAGCTCTGTGTGACAAACCTCAGCTTATCAGCTGCAAACTAGTGAGTTTCAGCCATTAACCACAATATGATACTAGTATTTTTGGAATTAGCTAAACGTCGTTGGATGAGTATCATGCAATATCACGCAACCAAATAATAATAATGAGGCATGAGTGAGGTATGTCTTGATAACCAAATGCAATGGAGCAACTGTTGTTTAGCCAACAGTAAGATATTAAATCGGTAATGATAGACAAATGTAATGAGCAAGGGTGGCTCAAGTAATTAGTAAGATCAACGATGTCTTTGAGCTTTGGTGACTGTATTGTAAAGTTCTCGACATGAGCGGGAGTTCTATAAGGCTATTGTACGGGTGTGTTATAAGACTCCCGGCTTTAGCATAAGCATGGCAAGGTCGTATGGCAAGGTCTTTAGATGAGGTGCTCAACATTTACACAAGTAAGTCAATACGGGATCTCATGAAGCATCATTAGATCAAGTGCTCAACCTTTAAATGATTAGGTCAAGGCTGGAACACATGAAGTTGTATCAAACAAGGCAGTCACTAGTCAACCATGAATAGCATGTTGTGGTTGGTAGCCAAAGGTCATGCATTGAGCCCTTAGAATAGACGTATTGGTGCCTAGGGGGCGCCAAAGTTGCTGATGTGTCAAACTAATTGTTAGTCAAACCCTTGACGGATATTAAAAATGTTTAACGAATTCATATTTTTATCTTTAACAATATTTAACTAAAAATGGTTTTAAACCCACTACATTTGATTTGAAATGATTTTAATAAATTAAATTTGTCTTGGTGGCATTTTAACTAAATAAACCACTGCACATAGTTTTTGCAAATTAGATGGTATAATAATACGTTACAATCATATGCATAGAAAATATAATTTGGATAACGAGTTTGGTGTAAAAAAAGACTTGCACTAACCCAAGGCACTTTCTAAAAAACAACTCTGTTAGGTATCTTTACGCAGCGGAAATAAACAGAATATTTTACGCACGCACACGAAAGCAATAAGAACACAAGAATTTATAGTGGTTCGGTCAAGATGACATACGTCCACTCTCTGCAACTAGGTATTTTATTAAGCTCAAGGGACAAGATTATAATATAATGACATGCTTTATATATAAGAATAATTAGGGTTTTAAGAAGCTTCAATGGGCCAGTCCCATAACTCCATCCGAAAGCCCAAAGGCCTTCACACCTTATCAATCTCACACTTGAAGGCCTTGCGAATACTCCAGCTAGCCATCTAAGTACAAAGCAACCCTGTCATCAGTAATCTTCAAGTAACAGAAATCCTCCAAGTCTTCAATTCCAAAGAACAAGCTAAGATTTCAATCCAAATCCCCTAGTTGCAGAGGCCCATTCTCATCAATTACTTGAAAGGGCCCGTTGAAGCTCCCCCGAGATCCAACCCAGTCGTGGTAAATTCCACCAGCGACCCATCCTCTGTCTCAACTGGTTTACACGATCCACCAGATTCAGAGATACACCGAGAACCACTAACACTCTCCAAATTCAGCAAACAATCACCAGGATAGATTTTCCAGTCGTAGTCTTCAAAACCCAACGATTCTTCTTGACTGTACCTGAAACATGCCCCATGCTCCCACTGTCACAAAATCTTCTGACCGGTTTAGACTTATGACCCCATTCAGCTACAATCTTTGCTCCAGACATCATGTTTGCAAAATGAACTCTCTTAGCAGCAGATTTAGCGAACCCGACTTTGACTTGCTTAACCGGGTTGATCAGTTCCTCAGCAGGTACCTCCACCATGTACAATGACCCATGCTTATCACCACGAGCAATCATCTGGTTCCCATTGATTACCCTCCATTTACCACCACCAAACTTGACTTCCAGTCCTTGTTCATCCAATTTACTAACAGAAATTAATTTCTTCTTCAAACCTGAAATCACTTTGACATTCTTCAAGTTCCATGTAGTTCCCAATGGAGTCACCAAATCAATATCACCGTGCCTATTACATCAAGCATTCTGCCATCAGCGAGACGTACCTTCCCAAAATCGCCTGTTTTCAGATTCACCATCATTTCACCGCTGTGTACGGCTTGAAACGAAGAGCCAGAATCCATGATCCAAGAGTCCACACTGTTTTCAGCCTCAAGAATTAACACGTCACCATCATTGACATCCTCAGCAGCAGTGTTCAGACTTTTCTTTGGACATTGACTCTTAACATGTTCATCCTCGTTACAGATCCAGCACCTTACATTTTTCCGAGTCCGAGTTGAACTCTTTCCCCGACCCCCACTGGCTCGGTTATTTTCCCTTCCCCTGCCAACATATAACATCTCAGAAGATGATCCAACATTTGCACTTTTCAGACGTGTCTTCACCTATCACAATGTCTCGGATCTTTTCAAATGTCATGTCGTTAGAGCCCCCATAGAATTTGTAACAGCAGTTACAGTTCCGGACGAACTATCAGGTAGTGAAGATAGCAACACCAAGGCTCGAGTCTCATTATCGAATTTTATTCCCACTGATTCTAATCTAGTAAGAATAGACATCAGATCATTAATATGGAAGGTGACTGAGTTTCCCTCTTTCATTCTCGTCATGAACAACTCCCTCATCAAGAACACCTTGTTAGCTGCAGACGGCTTTTCATACATATTTGACAGAGCCAACATCATACCACTTGCAGTGGTTTCTTTCATGATGTTAAAAGCAACGCCTTTCGTCAAAGATAACGTAATAGCCGCTTTAGCTTTCTTGTCCTTGGAATTCCAAACTGCTTCTTCAGCTTTCTCCATACTATCTGGTTTCTTTTCCAGTACCATATCCAAATCCTTTTGACACAGTAATACCTCTATTTGCATTTTCCACCAATCAAAATCAGCGCCATTGAACTTTTCGATCACAGTCTTCCCGTCTTCAGCCATAGTAGCAAACCAGAGACAAAAAAGAAACAAAACAGGCACGCTGACCAGTTGATAACCAGTCAACAAAAGGATAGACAAGCCAGATCCGGTACTTCCAACCAAACCCTAGAACCCGAAACCCCTACCCGGCGTTCACCTGCAAAACCTGAGCGAAACCAGCAACTCCAAGAGATCCCAGCAGGAACTCTAATCGCAAAAATCACTCAAAAAAAAGCCCCCAAAACAGCAGTAGCAAAACAGAACCGAACAATGTTCACGCGCTGTACTGTGGCGGCGGCTGCGGAGGAACCGTAGGTGGAGGCGGCGGCAGAAACCCTATATAGCAGTGGCGGCGAAAATCTTCAAGAGCCTGATGCTCTGATGCCAGTTGTTAGGTATCTTTACGCAGCGAAAATAAACAGAATATTTTACGCACGCACACGAAAGCAATAAGAACACGAGAATTTATAGTGGTTCGGTTAAGATGACCTACGTCCACTCTCTGCAACTAGGTATTTTATTAAGCTCAAGGGACAAGATTACAATACAATGACATGCTTTATATATAAGAATAATTAGGGTTTTAAGAAGCTTCAATGGGTCAGGCTCATAACTCCACCCGAAAGCCCAAAGGCCTTCACACCCTAACAAACTTAGTTCCACAGTTTTGATAAATTAAGGCACTCACCACACTAGGTAGCATGAATCACAAATAAAATTTGTCCCAAGTCCTTTGGTGCAACAAAGTGTAGAGTTTAGTCTATCGAGTCGAGCACAAATGCTAGACAACACAGGTAATAATAACTTCATCAACATTTACAACGACAATGTGCGTGTATGTGCTGGTGGTATGTGGCGCGTTCGTGTATACACACACACGCATGTCATCAAGTACATTTTACGTTCCGGTCTAAAATTTCTATTATAAGAATTGTCAAAAGAAAAATAAAAATTATTCCATGCAAAACACATTATCACTTACATATTTAAAGACACTCTTGCCCAGAAAATAATATGTAGCTTGAAATATCAACTTGTGTGGGAGTAGATGGAGAGGTTTAGACAGATGCACCAGGCTTGAGAGAGAGGATAGCCTTCTTGATTCGCTCAGCCGCGGCCTGTAGGGTGGAGAGGGATGCTGCATAAGAGATCCGGATGCAGGTGTCGTCCCCAAATGCATCTCCGGGGACAAGGGCAACCTGGGAAAATTTAAAAATAATAATAATAAATTAATATAAAATTCAAAATACTTTGTTTTCTTTTTCCAAAGATTTGTACAGGAAACAACGATTCGAGTCTATCAGATCCTTAGTTGCGCATTTTGGAGGGTATTTAGACATTTTAGCAAGACATTTGATCTATAAAATCCTATGTCTACCGTTTCACATGGAATTTTCAGAAAAATCACAAGTTCTTGTCATGAAAGCTACAAAAATAAATTTTTATGCATATTGATATAAATCCAGTTTTATATTAACCCCTTACAGTGATAAATTAGTGACAAACAGGTCATTTTAACTAGGAAATTATCAAGTATTTACCTGACCCTCTTCCAGCAAATACCGACACAGAGACTCGGAGTCCTTAATCAAACCAAAGCCATCAACCTCTGTGCCATAGTAATAGCTGAAATCAAGAAAGAGGTAGAAAGCACCCTGCAAAACACGATTTTTAGAACCAACAAGCCCTGGTGATGATACATACTACAAAAGTAAAACAGAGATTTTATTGTGATGATTTTTTATGATACAATTTACAAGTGTATACAATCACGTGTGTGTGTGTGTGTGTGTGTGTGTGTATAGAGAGCAAGCCAATAACGGTAACTTTAAATGGGCCGATGGACCTAATTCTAATATAGTTTAACACATAATTTGGGTACATTTGTCCCTGTTGTCAATAGCGAACGTAGCGGGCGCTATAGCGTGCTACGTCGCGACAAGGTCAAGGCCCGCTATCTAGTACTTAGCGGTATATAGCGACTTGCAGTGGCATTTTTTTTATTTTTTTATTTTTTTATTCTTTCTTACTATAAAATTGACACAAATAGAGTATTTTAGCTAATTTGGTGGTGTTTGCTTATATATTCTACTACTTTATAGCTAAACATGTTTATTTATTGAATGTAAAACATTTCTTAAAGCTTCTACTACCTTATCGCTAAACACGATATAAACAAACAAACAAACAAACAAACATACCCAGTGTATCCCGCTGAAAAGCAAGGTCTGGGGGGGTATGTGGTGGCAAGTCTTTCCTCTATCGCTAAACACGATATAGCGGGCGCTATTTATCGCTATTCGCTACGTAGCATATAGGTGACTTGTCGCTATTTACCGCTATTCGCTATTGACAACTATGACATTTGTAAATAGGGATTGATGGAAATAAACAAAATGATCATTCTTCTTTTGTTTTTTAGTATTCTGTAACCAAACGACCACACAAATGTCTACAAACAAAATGGCAGTTATACCTGAGGTTCAGACATTTTGACACCATCTAATTCCCCGAAGGCTGAGACCAAAAAATCTCTCCGTTCACGGAATGCTTTGACCATATGAGAAACGGCTTCTCCACCTGCATAACCCATTCCTAGAGCAGCAACTGCAGCCTTTTGAGCTATACTACTAGCACCTGAAGTTGACTGAACCAACAATGAAGGGTCATCAGTTGTGTTATTATGTGAAAGATGTCAAAATCGACGATAAGATCAAATGAATAATGGTTCTTAAGGTAGTTTGTATGTGACATTGTGTACCTGACTTTGAATTTTATTGCATGCAGCCACAAAGTGTTTAGGACCAGCAATATATCCAAGTCTCCAACCAGTCATTGCAAAAGCCTACCCAAATGCACACCAATGGAGCCACAGGTAAAGATGATATTCACGAGCACTCATTAGTAAAGGATGATCAATGATAAAACAATACACTTTTTCAGTGCATTTGTACAAAACCAAATCGCTAATGAACTATATATACCTTAGAGAACCCATTGACAGTTAGTGTGCGTTCCCACATTCCAGGTAAAGATGCAAAGCTAGTATGGACAGCTGGTGCATATATTATGTGTTCGTATATTTCATCAGAGAGCACCTGAACAGAACCAACAAAAATAAGTTTCATGTTAGTTGAAGTAATTTACTCATGAATGGGTTGATTTAGGTTGTGTTTTATCTCCAACAAGTCGAAAGGGTCAACTAAATAAAATTTTAGCTTAAAAGAAATGAGCTGAATGTCACCCATCAGTTTTGAATGTATCCAACCTCCTAAACGGTTTCCTTACCATCAAAGTTTTCGGCTTATCAAGGCTGTGGGTTCAAGTCCCAATTGGGACAAGTGTGTGGGAGTGTTTGCCTGTTAGAAGATATATTTACTGTTTATTCGGAGAATTTATAATCATAACTTATGTACTGATTATTAGTGCAACAAATTTTCAAATAGTCGAAGAAGGGGTTTACATGTCGGCTCAACCCATTTTAATCCATACTGGAGTCTGGAAATGACATGTTTCATCTGTTTTGACCCAACCTGCCCTACCCTCCCATTTGGTCACCTCTACTAAAAAGAAGCATGCTGAAATAAGAGCTGAGATAGAAATGTGATAATTGTACCAAGAGTCTTGGATGCTTCGCAACAACACGAGCAATCTCTTCAAGCAATTTCTTAGGATAAACGGACCCTGTTGGGTTAGATGGAGAACAAAGAATTAGCAGTCTGGACTTTTCAGTAAGCTTAGACTCAAGAAGCTTCGGATCTAACAGAAAATTTTCTGAGATGCTTGCAGGAAGAATCACAGGTGTAGCGTCGGCCAACCTTGCCATTTCAGGGTAACTCACCCAGAAGGGAGCTGGAATTATAACCTGAAAAGGGAGAATGATTGTAAGATAAAAGAGCTGCTATCTCCTAGAGAACGACTACGATGACACCTAGAATATGAAAGAAATACACAGCAAATGACCTCATCTCCTGGGGAACAAACAGCAAGTACTGCTTGTAGTATACTCTGCTTTGCCCCATTACTAACCACAATCTGGTCAGGTGTGTAAGAAATATCATTCTCCTCTACAATAAGAAATGAAAAAATATATATTTAAAAAGAACTATATTTCAATATCTGTCATTCGATATTAGTCAAGCAATGTGTCGAATGATGGAACTTACCCTTTAGTTTCTTACATATTGCTGTTCGTAGTTCCAGGGTACCCGCATTAGGAGTATACCTTGTGTAACCTTCGCGGATTGCATTTATTCCAGCCTAGTTAAAAGTAAAACAGACAATTATTAAACTATGGCGAAGAAAAGAGTTAATTGAATGAATAATAGACAGATGTCATTAAATCAGCTACCTCAGCAATAACAGCCGGGGTGTCAAAATCAGGTTCTCCAGCAGCTAAACGGATGACAGGTACACCAGCTTCGACAAGTGCAGTTGCTTGGTCAGTTATAGCCACTGTTTTTGAAGGCTTTACAGAGTTGACTCTAGGGCTGAGAGAAGTATCAAGTTCCATTTGCTCAGAAGTGTTGTCTACAATTACTGCTGAAAAAACTGTGGAGGACTTGTGATGTCTTCTAGTCTCCAAAGATCTACTCCAAATGACAAATAAAACCAAAACAATCATATTCTGGTATAATTCTAGCATGAGTAGTGTAAGATGATAAAAGACTGAATTGAATATTATTGATATGTATAGTTACAATATATAGAGAATATAATGCAAACCCTAAAACCTAACTGGGCCTATGGGCTCATACTAATAACCCTAATAATATTGCCTAATAGTCCCCCGCAGTCATAGCGGAAGTAACCTAACGCTATGACTGGGAAACAAAAAAAACATAAAACAATAATAATAAGATAAACATTCTTCGATCGACTTGGCTATCCAAACTATTGCTAACAAACAAAATTGTGCTTGATGTTGTCATTCACATTTTGGTTTATTATGCTATCCATAGTTTGCTTGATACTTCATGGTTCTTGATTTTTGGAATAATATGTTGAGATCTGGCGACCGTAGTCGTTGGTGATGTCTCAGGGCTAGCAAGCGGCACTCTCTTGGATCCGTAGATCAAGAGTTGACGTAAGTAGATATAAATAAAAAAAGAAAGCAAGACCAGTGACCGTAGTCAGGTGACAGTCTCTTGGATCCGTAGATCAGGAGATAAGATCCGTAGATATAAAAAAGAATAGAATATTTAATCAAACCGTAGTTTGAGATCGGTGGCCATGGACCGTGGTCCTTGATGTTGTTAAAACACCGATAAACAAAAAAAAATAAAAAAACAAAGAAAACATAGTGACCGCTGCAAATTGGAAGCCATAATCCAAAAACAAATCAAGAGAATGGATGTGGACGAACCAAAAGAATGGATATGGGTAATAGGTTTGAATCCTCAACCGATAACGAAGCTTTAATCAATATAAACTAGAAAGTAGATAAGAAATGAAACAGAAGATAAAGGTGGGACAGGGCGGCGGCGGTTGCGGCACACCGCCCTGTCTAGGGTTTGAACCCGGTGGCGACGGCTAGGGTTTGTATGTTTTTGTGGTGGTGTAATGGAGAAGAAGGTAACCAGAACCCTAAAGCTCTGATACCATGTAAGATGATAAAAGACTGAATTGAATATTATTGATATGTATAGTTACAATATATAGAGAATATAATGCAAACCCTAAAACCTAACTGGGCCTATGTGCTCATACTAATAACCCTAATAATATTGTCTAATAAGTAGGTCTCGAAAACACCTTATTAATTCTATTTTTTTATTCGGGCAATAAAAGTTCTATTTGGACTTAAACTAGTAATGATGAAATGAGGTTTGGCAATCCCTCCATTCCATATATTTCTTACAAATTCTCACAAACATTTCCTTTGTCACCTAAGATAATGCTTTTCTACAACAATTCATGCAATCTATATCATCATATTCTATAACATCAAATCAATCACAGTAATCACTATTCTGGTGATAACAGCTCATCCTTTTCAGTAGGACCGACTACCGAGCCTTCAATTCCAAATCAGAGGCACAACTAAACGTATTATATCTCATCCAATCCAAATACTCCATTTGTCATTTGATATATACATATGTGCACGAATGTACATCATTCCTACCGCAATCTATTCCATAACATATACATAAATAATCCAATTGACTAACAAACTCATTTCCCCAAACACGATCTATTCAAACTACTAAATACCTAATCCATCACATACTTCAACCACAAATTAAAATTTCAAATGTCACAACATTATCAATCGAATACCGATAACAACAATGAGTAAAGCAAGAAGTAAGCATACTTGATCGAAAGAGTTCCGTTGAGGTTCGAAGAAAACGCGATTGTGGTCGATCTGGCGGAGCAGAGTGGGTTGATGGTGAGTCGTGAAGAGTTATCCATGAAGGAGGAGGCAGTGGAACATGTGGAAGAAATGCGAGCAGCCATGGTTACGTCAGAGTTGAATTTGGAGAATTGAAATGGAAGCTGATTCCATTGTTGAAATTTATAGAGAAGAGGGGAGTGTGAGGGAGACGGGGTTTGGTGGAAGGGGGTAGGTGGGTGGATTCGATGTATGTTTTAGTGTAGGTGCAGTTGTAGTTGGTGGTGATTTATATTTATTCTTAAGTCTATATTTTTAGAGGTGAGTGAGAGTATTTCTTTAGCAATTGATTTTCTTCCAAGGAGGATGAGAGTGTAGTCATGGCGGGAACTAGGGTGTTGGGAACGGGATCAAGTGATCCTATTGATTTTTGAATCCGTATTATAATGTATAATATCGAATTTTTTAGTGAACCCATAGTTTTATAGGAAGTGAACTCATTAGTTTATTAAAGTTAACAATATATCACAAACCTTTCAATGGTTCACTGGTATTCGCGCGCCTCCTCCTATATTCGGTCGCGAGTTCGAATCTCGCTCCCAGCAGCAGCCATCTATTTTTTTTCCCCTTTTATATTTACCTAAAATTACTAAACTACCCTTCTTTTAATAACCTAAATAAACCCTAACCCTTATTTTTTCCCCCCATCCCTATCGCTACTTCAAACCTGCTGTCCGCCTGCCCCCACCCCCTTCCTTGCGACTTCTGACTGCTGGAGACCGGAGTGCCCGACGCCCTGACTGTGACCCCCTCGCGAGTTCCTACTGTTATGCGACCTGCTAGCTGTTGCTGCTGCTTGAAGCCTCGGAGTCACTACTGCGGTGCCACCCCCAATCCCCCATCAACCAATTATAGCACGCTAAAAATATCAACATTATTCGATTGATTAAAAGCCAACTGAAGACCTGAGAAGATAATCGGCGACTGCGTGTATTTCACAAAACCCCTTTGATCGAATTCCAAGGTACTCTATTAACTATCTAACTCACTTTTGATTTGAATGTTTTGTTTTTGATCTTTCTATTCATCAGCTTTATTTGAGGATTTAAATTTCTGTGTGTTGTTTATATTATTCGATTATTGGGATACACTTTTTTGATCGTTTGATTTATGTTACTATGAAGATCTTGACTGTATATAACCATTGATCCTCTTTATTGAACTCTAGAGTGGATATTAAAGCTACCCAATTGGAAGATTAGGTGCTCTCGCTCAGACCAGCATTGATTCTTTGAAAGGTAAGTTTCATAATTGTTTATTCAAAGTTCAAATCTTTAACGTTTTCATTGTTAGACTTAACTTATTTTGCTTAATTTTTTTATGAGTATTTAGAATTTATAAATCTAGAATTTAAATTTGTTTGTTAATTTAGGTGTTTAGAAATATAGAATATATATTTTGTTTGATATAATTTGGGTATTTTACCATATTAGTAATTTAGTTTATCACAATTTTATAATTTAGGGACATGGACCGTTTTGTTGTGAAAAGAAAACCATCGAATGTTGCTTCTTCATCTAGTAATAGTATTCCGGCAAGAATTGATTTAAATGATCTCCCATGGGATCCTTCTGAACGAAAGCCAATCTCATTATATCACCGTAATCAAAAAGATGAAATTAGAAGAGCATACTTGCTTAGAGGTTCATGTTAACTTATTGGGCATGAGTTTCCACAACAAGATTTTAGTGGAAAATCTAGACGATTTCATCCTGAGTGGTTTAAACAATATGGAAACTGGCTAGAATATAGTGTGAAAACGGATAGAGCATATTGTTTGTTTTGTTATTTGTTTAAGGAAATTGGTCAAAAAGATGCATTTGTTAATGAAGGTTTTAATGGTTGGAACAAAACTGAAAGATTTACCATACATATTGGTGATGTTAATAGTTTTCATAACAAAGCACGTAAAAAAGGACAGGACTTGCTCAAACAAGAACAATCCATACATTTTGCATTTGAAAAAGAAAGTGACAAACAAAAAAGAGAGTATAAAATCTGATTAAGTTATTCTGCTCTTCTTGTAAAAGCGTTATTAAATGGTGGGTTGTCTTTCCGTGCTCATGATGAGTCTGAGACTTCACTTTATAGAGGACACTTTATTGAGTTTTTAAAGGTTTTTGGGCAATTAAATGAAGAAATTGGTAAAGTGATCTTAGGAAATGCTCCAGGAAATAGTCAGATGACATCTCCACTAATCCAAAAAGAATTTATAATTGTTTTGCACAAGAGGTTTTAAAGCAGGTTTTTGAAGAACTTGTTGATGATGTTTTTGCTATATTAGTTGATGAGTCAAGAGATGTATCTAAAAAGAAACAAATGGCTGTAGTTTTAAGATTTATTGATAAATTGGGACTTGTTAAAGAGAGATTTATTGGCCTTGTTCATGTCATGGAAACAACTTCATTGTCTCTCAAGTCGGCCATTGATGAACTATTTGCTAGATACAATTTAAGCTTGACTAGAGTTAGAGGCCAAGGATATGATGGTGCAAGCAATATGTCCGGTGAGTTTAATGGTCTGAAAGCACTAATTTTAAAAGAAAACTCATCGGCTTATTTCGTACATTGTTTTGCCCATCAACTTCAATTAGTTGTTGTCGCCCTTGCAAACGAACATGTGGAGATTTATAAATTTTTTGATGAAGTGCCAACTTTGACAAATGTGGTTTTGTGCATCTTGCAAACGAATAGATTTGATTCGAGAGAGTCAAAAGGAAAGGGTAAAAGAGCAAATTGGTCATTTAGAAGTTGAAAGTGGAAGCGGGAAGAATCAAGAAATATCACTTGCAAGAGCCGGAGACACACGTTGGAGTTCTCACCATAAGACACTTGTTCGTTTGCTCGAATTATATCCAAGTATTATTGACGTGCTTGAACATATTGAAAATTTGGGAGTTGTTAATGCTAGCAAAAAACAAGCATGCGGAGTTCAAATATATATATGAAAACCTTTGATTTTGTGTATTATTTACATTTGATGAAGCACATATTGGGGATTACTAATATATTGTGTGTAGCTCTTCAAAGAAAGGATCAAGACATATTAAATGCAATCGGAATGATTAAAGCGACAAAAGAAGAACTACAAACGTATAGACTTGATGGTTTTAACTCGCTTTTAGAAAATGTCACATCATTTTGTCAAAAACATGATATTGAGGTGGTTAATATGGAAGAAGATTACATTGACCCAAATATCGAAGAAGATTACATTGACCCGAAAAACGGTTTTAGATATGCAAATCTAAGAACTTAGTAACCGTTTCAACGAGGTGACCACAAAATTTCTTACTTGTGTGAGTTCTTTGAGTCCATAATTTTTGTTACTTCAATACTGCAAAGATACTAAGGTTGGCAGAAATGTATCCATATGATTTTGATTATGATGAAAAAGACAAGCTCAAATACGAACTCGGGATATACATTAGAAGCATCAAAGAAGATACAAGGTTTACCGACATTAATGATATATCTGCTCTTGTAAAAAAGCTGGTGGAGACAAGGAGACACATTGATTATCCTTTGTTTATCGTATGTTGAAGTTATCACTTGTGTTACCCGTTGTAACTGCAAGTGTTGAGAGATGTTTTTCTTCAATGAAGCATGTGAAGACGGATTTGCGCAATCGTATGGGTGATGAATATATGAACGATTCGTGTATTTGTTACATTGAAAATGAGCTTTTTGCAAAGGTGTTGATTGAAGATGTAATGGAACGATTTCAAAAATGAAGACGCGTAGAGAACAACTATAAAATGTAAGTTTTATATGATTTATTTTGATATTATATTTTTGTTAACATTTTGTATGTAATTTAATTACATTCCGAACCGAACCGACCTGACCCGGTCCGAAAATTTTTATCTTATCTTGTTACAAAACGAGTCACCGAAAAATAGTGATCCCACTGGAAAAAATTCCTAGTTCCGCCACTAGTTATGGTTAGGACACAGATAAATAGATCTGATTAAGACAACACCTATTATCCGAAGTATAATCATATATTTTTTGTTTTAAAAAAGAAAAAGAAAAAAAGGTTGGTGGTGATTTATTTACCATGCTTTTAATAAAACTATAAAAGTCTATCTACCTCCTAGGATGTCAAATTTGGTTTTCTTTAAAGTTTAGGCATTGGTACCTCTTTGAATTTTTTTTCTTCTTAGAACAACAAGAGATGCTTTATATGTTGAAGATTTAATTATACAAGAACTTGCGTACGTCGACATATGAAGTTTTAAAAGTTTATGTGAATGCATAGGATATTGCATATGCTTATTTATGATCCTTTTATGCATGTATAATATGTGTATATTAAGTAGAAGTGTGTATAATATGTTTAACACAATTTAATAGGATAAAGTTTAGTTTAGTTGATAATTTAGTTAAGTCCTTAAATTTTTAATGTTTATATTCTTTTATTATATATATAACTTCGCATGGACAGTATGAACGGTACCGGTCACGTGTAATGTTCTTATTCATTCACGTGTCGTTTGTCAATTGATCCATTACTTTTTTTTATGTCGGCGAGGTGGTGCATCTTGACGGCCATAACATCAACCACTTGTTTTAACCATTCGACCATTGTTAAAACCGCATCCTCAAACTCATCTGACGCCCTAATCACCCTCCACCATCATCTTTTTCGCATGTACAATGTGAACAGTACTGGTGACATGTCATGCTTTAATTCTTTCACGTGTTGCTCGTCAATCGGTCCATGACTTTTTTTTATGTCTACGAGGTGGTGCATCTTGAAACAATTACATCAACCACTTGCTTTAACCTGACCATTGTCAAAACCGCCACTTCAAACTCATCTAACGCCCTGACCACCCCTCCACCACCAACTCTTACTATGTTCGTCTAGATCGGAACCATGGATTAACCGAGACAACATCAAACTTGAACATATCGAACTGGGTTTCGTAGATACTAACCTCGATCGACTCGGTCTACTAGAATCTAGAATAGGGGTGTTTACGGTTTAGTTTTGAAACCGCAAAAACGTCCAAACCTGTCATCGATTTAGTTTCATGGTCGATTGTTTTAGTAACTTTAGTCGGTCGATTTCAAGTTTAGACCATAACGAATGGTTTGGTTTGCGGTTTATACCAAAAACCTTCCGTATAAAAGCGAACTAGAGATTAGAATTTGCTATATTCTTAACTTTTAAAATATTTTAAATTAAATATATTTAATTAGCTATATCACCTTTATTAAAATTTATATACAACTGGATTAAGTTTTTAGGAATTATTTGGGCCTAAGGACTAAAGGTATAACTCCCGTTCGTCCACTATTCAGCCCTCATGTTATCTGTTGCACCATTTCTATGTTTATCTCATCAGAAATCTTCATCTATGTTTATCTCATCAGAAATCTCCATCTATGTGTTCCTTGTTTTTGACATGTAAATGTAGTTTTCAAATCATGAATTTATATTAGTGAATAACTTTAGACTCAAAACTATGAATCTGTGATTTGTGAAGAACTTTTGAGATATTAACATATTTGAATTTAATTCAGATCTGTGAAACCAAACTGTTCCGTTATACATGCAAGTTCTTATCAAAGGTAATTCCACAATTATACATGTATCTTACATCAATAACATCTCATTTTCAACTGCTTCTATGAAGATTCTAGGATGTTTTAGTCTAAATTTCTTTATTTTGAATTTTCAAGATCGATTAGCCACTGGATGAA
Organism: Flaveria linearis; assembly: GCA_024085815.1. Taxonomy (NCBI): domain Eukaryota; kingdom Viridiplantae; phylum Streptophyta; class Magnoliopsida; order Asterales; family Asteraceae; genus Flaveria; species Flaveria linearis. The sequence goes on along the minus strand of CM044016.1, from coordinate 27,157,357 downwards.
CAAAAAAGTAAAAGTTGAACGAATACAAAGAAATAATCAAGATACGAGGTTAGGCACGGGTAGTGCCCCGTCAAACACACTCTCGTGCCTCAACATTAGAAGACAAAGTATCCTTAATAATCACGCCCCATTTTTTAAATACACCAATATTTTTTTCTTTACTTTCACTAATTATATAAGAGTTAGGTCCCAGTTCATAACAAATTTGTCACTGGTAGCGACATGTCATTTTTGTAATAAATATAAAAGTATTACAAGGAAACATAACCGTTTACAAACTTTTTTTACAACATGTATTATATTAAATACTAAACGAGAGTAGGGTTGTCCAGTCATATCCGTGAAACTTTAACCGTTTAAGGGTGCTTTTCCTTAATACATTTAAAAATATTTTTATTAGTTTTCGTTAAGTAAGTATGCCTATTTATTTCGAAAATATATTTTCTTTTATTGGGATTTAACACCCAAAATCATTTTTATTTAATCCGCGTTACTTCTTGGAATTCAACACCCGAATTCCTTGTGGGTTTAATTTTAACCCTTGAGGATTAATAACTCATCTTTTTATATATGTGAAGTACTCGAACCCCTCGGAATTTAGACACCCGAAATTGTTACATATATTTAACTCCCCATTCTATATATGTGGAGTTCAACGCTCGAACTTCTTGGGATTTCAACACCAGAAATCCTTACATATATTTAATTCATTTTTTAAACTATCAATACATATACTTGGACCCGTAATCATATAAATCATTTACCCCATAATCATGTTTATCATAATAAAACGTACATATATGCTTAATAATAATAATAATAATAATAATAATAATAATATTATTATTTATTATTATTATTATTATTATTATTATTATTATTATTATTATTATTATTATTATTATTATTATTATTATTATTATTATTATATCTTAAAATGTAATGTGATATTATTAACCGCTATTTTAAACGTCATACAAATCAATAGTGTTTTGATTTGAAACTTACTCGTTATATAATATATAATTTATTTTTGTCAAATATTATATTTTCATTCACAAAACGAGATGTTACAACTCTTCCTCTCTTATTTAGATTTCGTCCCCGAAACCTATTTATACCTTGAATAATTTAGGGTAATATTTTCTCATTTCATCTTCGGCTTCTCACGTAGTGTCAGAACCACGCCGGTGTTTCCATTGTACTTTCACTTGATTTATTTCTTTATTCCGTAGTTGCTTAACTTTATGATCAAGAATCCCACTGGCTTTTCTATTTAGTTAAGCCTTTGATCCACTTCAATTTCATTTAACAGCACGTATGTCATTTCATCAGCCAAGCATGTTCGTAAATATGACACATGAAATGTGTTATGGATTCCATTCAATTCTTCAAGTAATTCCAGACGATACACAACTTGCCCCACATGAGCAATAATTTAAAACAGACCAATAAACCATGGACTTAATTTTCCACGTGTACAAAAACGAATCACATCTTTCATGGAGAGACTTTCAACATAAATAGTCTCCCACCTGAAATTCAATCGGGCGTCTTCGTTTATCAGCATACGACTTTTGTCGATCTTGAGCTGCTTTTAAATATGCTCTAATTTGATCAATCTTTTCATTCGTCACCTCCACCACTTCTCTATTAGCAAGTTCTCTTTGACCAACCTCTCCCCAACATACAGGAGTACGGCACTTTCTACCATACAACATTTCGAACGGGAGCATTCTAATGCTTGAATGGTAACTATTATTACAAGAGAACTCTGCTAAAGGCAAATATTTGTCCCAACTGCCACTAAAATCAATAATACATGCTCGCAACATATCTTCAAGAGTTTGAATTATTCTCTCACTTTGCCCATCGGTCTGTGGGTGATATGCAATGCTGATTAATAATTTGGTGCCCATTCCTTCTTGAAATTTCCTCCAAAATCTTGAGGTAAAACGTGTGTTTCTACCTGATAAAATAGACAATGGCACACCATGCCTTGACACCATCTCGTTAACATACACTTCTGCCCTTTGTTCAAAAGAATAGTTTTCACGAATGGGTATAAAGTGAGCACTATTTGTCAAACGATCGACGATTACCTGTATTGCATCATATCCTTTGGCGGTTTTAGGAAGTTTTGTCACCAGATCCATCGTAATATGCTCCCACTTCCATAATGGAATTTATAACGATTGCATTTTATCATATGGCTTTGGTGTTCAGCCTTGACTTGTAAGCAAGTCAAGCATTTTTTCACATATTTAGAGATATCTCTTTTCATTCCAGGCCACTAATACTCTTTCTTCAAATCGTTATACATCTTGGTTGCACCTGGATGAATTAAGTACTTTGATTTGTGCGCTTCATCAAGAATCATTGTTTTAACATTACAAGTTCAAGGAATCCAAATTCGTCCAAAACGAACTTTAATTCCTTTATCATTTTCTTCAAAATATTGAACTTGACCAATAATTCTTCATGCCTTAATTTTTTTTCCTTCAGTGCCTCCACTTGTGCAAATTTAATTTGATTAAACAAGTCAGAATTCACAATCAGTTTATATGACTTTACTTTAATTGAAGTGTAACTCTTCTTCCGGCTTAAAGCATCAGCTATAAAATTAGCTTTACTCGGATGATAAAGTATTTCATAGTCATATTCTTTGACCAACTCTAACCATCGTCGTTGCCTCATATTTAATTCCTTCTGATCGAAGAAATACTTCAGCTTTTGTGATCAGTATAGACAGTGCACTTCGTTCCATACAAATAATATCTCCAGCGCAAATACAACTGCTGCCAATTCAAGATCATGGGTTGGGTAATTTGCTTCATGTGACTTCAATTGTCGTGAAGCATAAACTATTACCTTTCCTCTTTTCATAAGCACACAACCCAAGCCGACACATGAGGAATCAGAGTAAACCTAACAAAATCTTATGTTCCTTCCGGTAATGACAAGACAAGAGCTTTAGTTAACTTTTCTTTTAAAAGTTGGAACGCCTTTTCTTGTTCTAGGTTTCATTCAAATTTGGAATTCTTTTGAGTTAGCTTTGTCAACGGGGAAGCTATCTATGAGAAATCCTGAATAAACACCGATAATAGCCGGCTGAACCCAGAAAGCTTCTGACTTTAGTTGGGGTCTTAGGAGGTGACTATTTCATAATAGTCTCTGTTTTGGATGGATCCACCAAAATACTCTCCGCATTCACCACATAACCTAAGAATTGGACTTCTTGAAGCTAGAATGCATATTTAGAAAATTTTGCATATAACTTTGCTTTTCTTAGCATATTGAGAACCTCACGAAGATGCTGAGCATGATCTTCTTTGGTTCGTGAATAGATAAGAATATCATCAATAAAGACGATGATAGAATGATCAAGCATATGTTTACATACTTGATTCATGAGGCCCATGAAAACCGTTGGAGCATTCGTTAGACCAAAAGGCATCATAACGAACTCATAGTACCCATAATGTTGATACATCTTAATGTACCTAGTTTACGTTCTCAAATGTAAAAGTCTTTCATGTCTTACACTTATGTAATCCAATGTAATGAAATGATTGAATGGTATATTAAATACATTGTAATGTTTATGTGTGATTGATTATGTCATGTTATATTTATATTGAGTGTGATTCACATATATGAACTTAATATATAGGTTTGAGGTTGTTTTACATAGTTCTAAGTCAATAAGAACTTAGAAATGTGTTTAACTTAGTCATATGGACATTCATACTAATGGACCATACTTATGGCCCATACGCATGAATGAACCATTCTTATGGACCAGTCACATGACTGAACCAGGTGACTGGATCAGTCGTATAATTGAGACATAAGATTGGTTCAATCGGACGACTGAACCTTTAGTTGTGCGTATGAGTCAACCGCATGATTCAGTCGCACGACTGAACCATGCTAATGGTTCAGTCGTACGAATGAACACTGATAACCTATAAATACCACATAATTCGTGGAAAAACATAACACTTGATAATACTTCGTATACTTTCGTACCCTAGCCGTCCAGAGCGTCCCAAGTCGCAAATCCAAGTTAATAGTTCCTTTCTGATCGATTCCAATCTGTTCTTAACGTTCGTTACATTGTTAGATCGGTCGGGTTATTCGTTCTCACTGATTCGCCAATCAAATAGAATTCCGCGCTATTTGATTTGGTTTCACGTAGAATCCGTTAGTACTCCGTACGTACACTGTCCTAACAAGTGGTATCAGAGCTCAGGCTAGTGATTTTGTGTGGATTCAATTGGTTTTGGTGTCAAAACTAACGTTTTCATTCAAAAGATACACTTTTTCGCTTCAAAACTTGTTTTTGACGAGTCTCTGTGTTAAAAGTTTCGACCTTTTCCCATACGGCAGATTAGGGTTTGTAAAAATTCGTAATTTTGAGTGAAGTGTTCAAAAATTCGATTTTTTCCCGCAGCAGCAGCTTCAGTCGCATGATTAGCTCAATCACACGACTGAATCCCATTCGCATAGTTCAATCGCTCGACTGGACTCATTCGCACAGTTTATTCGCACGGTTGAGTTATTCCATACGGTTGACCTCATTCGTCCTATTCAATCGCACGACTGAATCCAATCGCATGATTGAAGCCATTCGCATCCTTCAATCACACGATTGAACCAGTGTTCTTGTCGAATCGCATAAGTCAATCTATCCTGTTCTAAGTTTATCAAGTTTAAAGAAATGGAAGATCAGCTCTCTGCATTCACTGCTGGAAAGGACTCATGTATCTAGAATCTTCTACTTCTGGAAAGTGAGATCGGGAACCACAACAAACCGCCAAAGCTGTTAACGTTGGATGAATACCCACAGTGGAAACAACGGTTTGAAATCTACCTGAATGGAGTTGACCCAAATTTGTGGACGTCTAATGATACTGGATATGTGATACCAGTCAGTGCTAATGGGGTAAAGCTGACTTTGGGAGGAATGAGTGAATCCCAGAAGACTATGCATAATGCTGAAAAGAAAGCATATGCCTTGTTGACTCAGTCTATACCTAAGGATGTATTTCACCAGTTTTCTGAGAACAAGCAGTCAAAGAAATTATGGGAGGCCTTGGAAAAGAGATACGAAGGCAATACAACTCTGAAAGCACTGAAGGCAAAAGCTCTTAAAAAGGAATTCGACAATTTCTCACCAACTGGAAAAGAGAGCTTGGATGATATCATTGACAGATTCTATCATCTGATGAGTGAGTTGCACACTCATAGCATGACCATATCCATGGAAGATAAAGTCTCTAGCTTTGCTGATGGTCTGCCAGACAAATGGGATCCATTTGTGTCTAATTTGAGACAAAACAACATTCTTGCCACTTTAGACATAAATGATTTCATTATGAAGTTAAGGGAGGAAGAGCTGCGTCAGAAAGACAAGCCAAAGAAAGGATCCTATGCTCAGAAACCTGCACTATACAACTCAGTTCCAACTCCTACTACTTCAGGCGCACCGCTTCATACGACGTTTGTGTCTAACTCTTCTACTCCTTCCCAAAGCAGCTCATCAGGAACCGAAACGTCAGGGTCAACTAGCACCCAATACATTGTTCCTGAGGTAAATACTACCAAGTTAAAGACCGAGAATCTTGGAAATGTCACCGTGAAAGTTGCTAAAGAACATATGGGCATTCTAGCTGCTGTTGTTTAATCTTATGATGGGTTAGTTGCTGGTAAGATTGGGAACTATCATCTTGCTGACGAGGACTATGAGCAAGTTGATCAAACTGAGCTGGAACGCATGGATATAATGTGGCCTTGGCTAGTGCTGTTAGAAGAGCCAAGAAGTTTGTCAATCTAATAATATTAAGTTCTATTTAAATTCTTTAGAAGAAACTAAAAAGGAGAAAGCAGTTTTGCAAGTAGAAGTTGAATCTTTAAAACAAAAACTGTATAGTTTGGCTAGTTTTTCACATATAGTTCAAAACTTAGTGAAAGAACAAAATGGCGGGGAAGGTCTGGGTTAAAAAGTAGTAACGCCACCACATGCTATCCTTTCGAACACTAAATGTAGACCAATCAATAATAACCCGGTAAAGGATCATGTGGTGTCTACTCCTCTGGTCAGTGAACCAGATTGTACGGGTAAAACCGTGAAGTCTGTCACTAAACAGAAGAATACTACTTTGGGATCAAAAGATAATATGCCTGTTGAAGACTTGATTGATAAAATTGAGAAAGTTAACTTAGGGTCGGGTTCAAAAACGTCTATTTCAAAACCTAAACAATCTAAGTCAACAAACCTTAAACCAGCAAGTCATCAAAATTTAAATAAAATAAAAGTAAAAGATGTTGCAAATGTCAAAACAATTAATTTTGTTAAAGAAGGAGAAACATCTAAAAGTGAAAAGAAAGTACCCAGCCCCCGACCAAAGTCAACCCTTCATCAACGTTTTCCTCTTACTGTCGAAAGGAGATCCTGCTACAGCTGTGGAAAACAAGGACACATCTCTCCAAATTATCCTTACTATCAGACACCTAAAAGGAAAATTGAACTTTTTGATGATGAAAAAGCAAGATTTTCTAAAAACAGATCTAATACTCCTTTAAAACACCAAAGTCAACACAGACAAACTAAAAGCGAAGCTGTGTCACCTAAGGTTAAATCTAGGATTATTAGTGAACCTAAAGTTCAAACCATAAGCCAGTCTTCTGTTTACCATAACAGGCCTTACAAAGAACTGGTTTATGGAAGGAAAAATCAAGTATTGTGTCTGATAGTAAAGACAAGGAAAAGAAAGATATGCCCTCATCCTCTGAAGGTCAGTGGGTTGAGTTCATGATGTGTGATACCTCTGGCACACCCAAGCCAGTTAAGGCTTGGGTCCCAAACCTGAACTAATAATTTCCACTGTATGTGTAGGGTGTCAGCTACAGCGCTATCACTAATACCTGGATTATTGATAGTGGGGCGTCTAGGCACATGACCGGGAATTCGTCCCTCCTTTTCAACGTCAAGAAAATTAAAGGGGGACACGTATCATTCGCTGGGAACAAAGGAGGTTACATCATCACGCAAGGCCAAGTGGGAAACGAGAAAGTGAAGTTTGACAAGGTCAACTATGTTCAGTAACTAAAGAACAACTTGCTTTCTGTCTCCCAAATCTGTGATAAGGGGTTCAAGGTTGTGTTTGACAATAAGAGAAGCTATATACGGAAGAAGGAGTATGTCATCCCGGAGGAGCAAGTTCTAATGTCGGGTTCAAGATACAACGACCTGTATGTCTTGGACCTATCAAAAGCCTCCACAACTGAGTCTACTGCTCAGTGCTTCTTGTTAAAAGCAACAGAAAGAGATTCAGTCTTCTGGCATAGGAGAATGGGACACATCAATCCCAGGAAAATAAATCATCTAGTTCAGAACGATCTGGTAGATGGAGTTACAATAAAGAATTTCCAACTCTCAGATTTCTGTGTCACTTGCAAGAAAAGGAAACAAACCAAGAAGTCTCACAAAACAAAGAAAGTCCATTTCATCGACATTCCTCTCGAGCTTCTACACATGGATCTGTTTGGCCCAGTGAGCACAAAAAGCATAGCCGGGGATTGGTACTGCTTTGTGGTGACGGATGATTACTCTAGATTCTCTTGGGTAATGTTTCTGAAAGCTAAATCCGAGACATTTGAATCATTCAAACATCTTTTTACCACATTGGAGTCTCTCTACAAGCTGAAAGTAAGAAGAATTCGATCAGACAACGGGACAGAGTTCAAGAATCAGTGGATGGAGGCCTTCTGTCACGAGAAAAGAATTGTTCATCAGTTTACCTCTTCCTACACTCCACAAATGAGTGGTGTTGCTAAAAGAAAGAATCAGAGCTTGATAGAGACAACAAGGACTATGCTAGCTAACTCCAAATTGCCAGTTCAATTCTGGAACGAGGCAGTAGCTAATGCATGTTATACTCTAAATCGGGTCTTGGTAGTCAAACGTCATGGAAAAACTTGTTATGAGTTGCTCCAACAACGTAAACCAAATTTAGAGTATTTGGAACCATTTGGTGCACCCTGCATGCTGCTAAAGAAGAATCAGACTGGGAAGTTCTACGAGAAGGCAGAAGAAGGTATCCTCCTTGGATACAGCATACCAGACAAGCGGGTTTATAATAACTCAACTGGTCAGGTAGAAGTGTAGTACAATGTTGATGTTCAAAGATACACCACCCCTACAGGAAAAGGACCTTCCTTTTTCTTTGACTATGATGGATTTTTCAAATTCTTCAATCTACCTTCTTCCCATTCTAATGATGACTTAGTTGCACAAATGATGTACGATGTTCTGAATGCTCCCACACTAGACTCGACATCATCAATTCCATTAGATGATACTTCTAGCCCTTCAGGGGAGAACGTGAGGTAAGCGATTCTTCCTCTGATGATGAAGCAGTTGAAACCACAAATATGGAACATGAAGAACAGGTTCCTACTACCGAAAGCACTCCAGCCTCTGATCATGATGCAGCTAAAACTTCTGAACCGCACACTCCAACAGTTCAGAATCAAGATACTGAAGTCGCAGTACCCACCACTCCAGGAACTCGAGTTATGTACATCATCCCATGGACAACATCATAGGGGATATTCTATCGGGAGTTCAAACAAGAAATCAGCTATACTCAGCTGATTATGCTGCAGTCATGGAAAAGGGATACTTACACGATGGTGCTTATCGATGCTTTGTTTCTCAAGTTAAGCCAAAGCATGTAAGCGAGGCTTTAAAAGATGAAGAATGGGTAAGTGTTATGCAAGAAGAACTCCTTCAGTCCAAGAAGTTAGGAGTCTGGACACTTATGGACAGACCAAAAGGTGCAAAGGTGATTGGCACAAAATGGGTTCTTCGGTGTAAGAAAGATGACCAAGTGGTCATAATCAGGAACAAGGCTCGGCTTGTCGTTTAAGGGTTTAGGCAAGTCGAAGGCATTGACTACAATGAAGTGTTTGCACCTGTGACAAGGATGGAAGCTATTCATATCTTCTTAGCCTATGCATCCTACATGCAGATTAAAGTCTATCAACTGGATGTGAAAAGTACATTCCTTCATGGTGAAATCCGAGAAACAGTGTTCGTCAGTCAACCCGAAGGATTTGAGGATCCTTATCATCAGGATTGAGTTTATAAACTGGACAAGGCTTTGTACGGGATTCATCAAGCCCCTCGAGCCTGGTACGAGAAACTCTCTACTCATCTATCATTAACTACACGTTGTTTATCAAGGAAAAGGACGGTGATTTACTACTGGTGCATATATACGTGGATGACATAATCTTCGGTTCCAAGAAAGAAGCATGTGTAAAGAATTTGAGTCTATGATGAAAGCTGAGTTTGAAATGAGTGCTATGGGGGAGATGAACTTCTTACTTGGTTTACAAGTAGATCAGATACTAAATGGTATCTTCCTGCATCAGACCAAATATGTAGGAGATATTCTTAGTCGGTTTGACATGGAGCACGCAACGGTTGCTGGGACTCCACTTGCCACGAACCACGATGTGGCACCCGATGAAAATGGTGATCTGGTCGATGCCACCATGTATCGAGGAATGATCGGATCTCTCATGTACCTCACAGCTTCTCATCCTGATATTATGTACGCCACGTGTCTCTGTTCCAGATATCAGGCAAAACCTAAAGTAAATCATCTAATTGGGGTAAAGAGGATTTTTCGTTATCTGAAGGGTACTCCAACACTTGGGTTGTGGTATCCTCATGATGATGACTTTGAGCTTACAGTGTATAGTGACTCGGATTATGGTGGTTGCAAGATGAATTACAAGTCAACATCAGTGGGATGTCAGTTCTTTGGAAGACGCTTAGTCACCTGGCAGTGTAAGAAGCAGATGTCGGTTGTTCTATCGACATGTGAAGCCGAATACGTTGCCGCTGCAAGTTGCTGTTCTCAAATCATCCGGATTCAACAGCAAATACGAGACTACGGTTTGTAATTTTCTAACACCCCTATTTATGTTGATAATTCTGCTGCAATTGTTGTCACTAAAAATCCAGTCTAACACCCAAAGACAAAACACATCGGTATTAAATATCACTTTATACATGACTATTTTGAAAAACAATTAATTGATGTTGCCAAAATTAATACAGATTTTCAACGCGCCGACCTCTACACAAAAACATGTGATAAACCTTGGTTTTTATATCTCTTAAAGGTCAATGGCGTCAAAAAGAAAAGTGATGTGATTCTAGAAGAATCTAGTTCTTAGTCCGTCTTTATGTTTTATTTTTTTATTTTTTTTATTTTTCTTATTTTATTTTCCTGTCTTTAAAAATCCAAAAACACAAAAAGATTTTCGGTTTTAGAACTTTAAGGGGAGAATAGGTTTAGTTTCAGTAGGAATAGGTTTAGTTTCAGTAGGAATAGGTTTAGTTTTAGTAGTTAGTATTTAAATTACTCAAAAAAAGGAAAAAAACCGAGGGCGGGCAGAAAAGCTGAAAAACAAGGACATCAAATCTGTGAGATTAATTCAAAAATATTGAATATGATAGTACACAGGGAACTACTTGTTTGGGACATCAAAAGGACTTAAATGTTCAAAATGTTATAGTAAAACTACAAGTCTAAGAAGGATAAGCCAAGTAAAGGAAAAATGATAGTAAACTAGGCTGTTACTGAGGTTACATCGAGAAAGTAGACCTAGAGGTTGCTAGTCCATTATATGATGTGTTGGTAGATTCAACACAATAGACGAGTAGACTTCATTAGTGAAACAACTTAAAACTAAATAGTTCAACTAGCTGTGGATTTCCACCTTATCCCTGGTTAGAACAATCAACACATTTCCAATAAGGGGTGACGAGCAAAATAAACGCCACAAATGTGTGTGGATGACCTTATAAATGAGTAAAGCACATGAAAATTTTTTTTTAAACGCAATCAAGCTAATGAGTAACGTTGTTTGTGCGTAATGTGTATAATAAAAGTGCTCAAACAAGAAGATAGGTTGTGTGCCTCTCTGCTGTATGATGGCACTGACCTGAGGATAAGCATAACCTAAATATTCTAGAATTCATTATGGTTTACGCCTCTCTGTTGTGCGATGGCACTGACCTGAGGCTTGGCATCTCTTTGAAAGCTTTTAGAATAGTTTCTTCTTGTCTAAACCTGTAAACCGCTCAAAAATCTCCTGAGGAATGTTGATTACCATATAAGCGTGGGATTCACAAATGCTTGTTGAAATAACAAACCTAACTAATCACCAATGTGAGTCAAAAATCTATGTATGGATTTAAGTGGACATATATACTGACAATCATCGTGGCAGCAATCCTCAACAGTCAAAATCTTTATGTGCTTCTTACAGTTCTAGTATGATTTCCTGTAAGGGCTTTGGACTCTCAGAAAAATAAGAATAAGTTAAACAAACATATGCTAAAAGGTCCCAAATGATTATGTTTATGCATGTATGATTCCATAAGAGTCCTTCCAGATAAGATGTAAATGCTTGATGCTGTTCTGTTCAGGGGGAGAAATCGTTTAAGAAAAATTACAATGTTTTCAACCCACCTCAAACAAAACCACAGAAATATGTTCTGTTTTATTTCAATTCAAGTTGTTTTCTGTTTTATCTATCAATTAGGTGTCAATGTCGGAATATGTAACTAGATGAACTCTGTGAATCATAAATTAAAAAAAGGTCACGTCTGAGGTGACCAAACTGGTGTGAATTTAAAAGGATCATGTCTGAGATAATCAAGTTTTGAAAATTAAAAGGGTCACGTTTGAGGTGACCAAACTATGTTAATTAAAAGGATCATGTCTGAGGTGATCAACTGGTTCTAATTTAAAAGGTTCACGTCTAAGGTGATCAAAGGATTTCTATTAAAAGATCATGTCTGAGATGACCATAGGTCATAACGTTTATTTATCAAAAGTTAAATTTGAGTGTGTGGAAATGGATGAAGTCAAACTCATAAGTATGAGTCAATCGCACAATTGAACCATAAGTATGGACCAATCGCCCGATTGGACCATAAGTATGGACCAGTCGCATGATTGGACCATAAGTATGGACCAGTCGCACGAATGGACCATAAGTATGAGCAAATCACACGAATAGACCATGAGTATAAGCTAATCACACGAATGGACCATGAGTATGGGGCAAACCATGCGATTGGATCATAAGAATGAACCAATCGTACGACTGAATGAAGGAGTCTGAGTCAGTCGCACGACTGAACCCAGTCGCACGATTGAGTCGTGCGCATGGGTCTAGTCGCACGATTGAGGCATGCGCATGGGTCCAGTCGCACGACTGAAATCCAAAACAGTATAAAAGGAGACTCAGTCGGTCGTAAACCCTACGCACTTCAAAAATTCTCAAAAACCGCCCATTACCCAGACACTCTGCCCAAATTTCCAATATTTGTGATTACTCTCTGATTTGATTTCTGACCATATAGTGTTCATCTTCAGGTACTTTGCGGACGAAATCGAGAAAAATAAACAGTTTAATCGAACCTAATCGATCGAAATTGATAAAACAAATAATCAGGACTAAAAACCTAAAATAGGCCACTTAAATGGACACTAAAGTTGATTTTAATGACATTAAGTGCTATTTCGAATCCCTGCAAACCTAATGAATCTAAACACGAAGTCTAACTTAGCGTTTCGACGAAGATTCAAATTTATTGGTTCGAACAGTGCAAGATACGAATGGACAGGCTGATGAACTTCAGTCGCACGATTGAGACAGACGTATGATTCAGTCGCACGATTGAGCCAGACGTATGATTCAATCGCACGATTGAATCAATCGGTGACTCAGTCGCACGACTGACTCAACCGCATTGGTATAGCATACGACTAAGTTCAGTCGCAGGCTCAATCGTACGACTGAACTCAGTCATATGGTTCAATCACACGATTGAACCAGTTGGTCAAAATCAGTTCAATTCAATTGTTATCTCTTATGAACAGATCTAACGTATATGTTTCTTATGTTGCAACAACATGGCTTAGAGATGGACGATGAGCACCAAGCACAACATCTGTGCTCATCTTGATGCTACTTCCCGGAATGCCTCTGAGTTCATCAGGATTATCACTTTCCTTCTTAGATCGAGGATCTACAAGGCTATCTCCATTCCCTGTACACCATACAGAGATCCAGCAGGCATTCTGGGAGAATGCCACTGTCGACCGCTCTGCTGAGCCATACTGCATCCGGAGCTCGATCTTCGGACAGGATATTCGGATCGGGGAAGACGACTTGAGACGTGTCTTGGATTTGGGTGAAGAGGGAACCCACCCAACCAAGTTACATCCCCTTACGGTACGGGGATGCTTTTTAAGAACCAAGTACGCCGGTGACATCAATGCCAGCATGCTGAACAATAGTAACATATGCCCCTAATTTAAGTATTTGGCACATGTGATCCTTAAATGCATAGCCTCCAGGCGTGGAGGGTTCGACAAGATGTCGGACCAAATCCAGAACGCATATGTTGCGCTGGTACTGAACCACCCGTTCAGTTTCTCCCGCATGTTCTTCTCCTACTTGACAGAGAACATCGAGGCCAAAGGCAAGGAAGGTTTCTACGTGTATCCAAGATTCTTGCAGATGATTATAGACAAGAAGCTTCCTATGCTGCCTAAGGAGGACGACGATGCAGTGACTCCAGAGGTGATGGATGATACCACCTTGGGTAGAATGAATGTATACCTGGGGAAGTAGGTGAAGCCCCCGGTGAGGAGACTATTCGGCCATCTGACCAATGAGGGATACGTGGCGCCAACTCGTAAGAAGTGGCGTCACGACGATAGTGATTCCGACATTGAGCCGATTGTGGCTCCTGCTGATGAGGATGATGACAATGATGACCATGATGATGGTCGAGGTGGTGGAGATGCAGGCCCCAGTCAATCACGGGCCACTGACACGTCTACCATATCTCCACCACCTCCACACAGTAGTACCTCTGCTCCCGGTGGATCGGAGCAGGCTGCCATCCACCGGGAATTCTTGGTTGACGAAGAGGAGGATGAGCCAGATGAGGAGCCTCTTACGAGAACTATTGGTAGCCGAGTTGTGGCTACCGAAAGGGGCAAAGAGGAGGTTAGGGGACGCCAGGCTGGGGCTGAGGGTGCTGAGACTGATGATCCCACTTATACACCTCCTCAGCCAACTAGCCCAGGGGGAGCCCAGATTGCTAGGGGGTCGAGGCTGAAGAGAATGGCCCAGCCCCACGACAAGAAGGGCAAGAGATGGAGGATAGTCCTGATTACCACCTCCACTACCACAGCTACTACAGCCACCACTCCTACCACCACTCCCACCATAACTACCACGACTCCTACTACCACCACACCTACCTCCACAACCACTACAACTGCTACCTCCACAGCCACCACTACTGCCATCACCACATCCACCACTATTCCCACCACCACACCTACCATACCCACATCTATTCCACCACCATTCACCTTCATTCCCACTTCATCATACACCACATACACCGCCACACCTACCATACCCCAAACTGGCCCTTCCATATCATCGATACCTTCACTGGGATCTCCTCTTCCCACTGTTGGGTTAGAGGAGCAGCTGGCTAGCCTCAACCGTCTGGTGCTTAAACTGCTCGCAGTAGATGACATACGAGCTAACCAGACGAAGCAGTTGATGGCAGTCAACGCTGCACAGGGCAAGCAAACAGCCCTGCTGACTGAGCGAGACGCAGTTCAGAGTCAACAGATCGCCCATTTGACTGAGAGAGATGCTTCTCATGAGAGAGCCTTAGCCAGAGCTCATCGTGCCCTCACTGCACAGAATGAGCTGCTGATGGCTTCGATGAAGAGGATTGAAGAGGTCGAGAAGAAGAACAAGAAGCTGATGCTTAGACTTAAAGGGACGAATGGTGAGACCTTAAAGATAAAGGGTGATGGAGATGATAGTGATGATGATGATGACGATTCGTCTGATTATGAATCAGATGATGATGATTATGATGATGGTGAGGCTGAAGGCAGTGGGAAGGACAAAGAAGGGGGAGATGATGATGAGCCTGAGCATGAAGGTAATGCATCTGCATCAGCCTTAAATCTATCTGCTCGGGAGAGGCGCACTAAGAGGAATCAAGATCAGCGACCCTCTTCCTCAGCTCCTCAAGCTGAAGAGTCAAGCGATTAAGACAAAAGTAATGATTAAATGTCTTTATATTTGAAAACTTTTGTACTTGAATTATGTATTACACTAATGTAATTAAAGTTTATTAATGTTTAATTATCTTGATTACTGATGTGTATGTGATTGTGTTTTGAATGTGTAATCAAATAGATGAAGCTCAACAGACAGACGACTATGATGTCGCCCCCCTTCAGCAAATCAAGACTCAGCTAACCATGACTCTTGATTTGCAAGGGATTGTTCGAAGATCTGTGAGCTACACCCCCGAAGAGGGAGAGATCATTCACGATCTTACAGATGAGCAGCCGGCTGACATGTTTCGACTCAACCCGGATGAGCTAGTCAAGGATGCTCTCGAGGTTGATGTTATTAGTGATAAAGAGCTGCAGGATATGGATGAGATTGACATTGAGGATATCACTGCTGAAGAGTATCCTCAGTACACTGACCAACATGGAAATGTTATCCCGATCTGGGTGGAACATTTGGCAGTGATACTTTTGGAACTCTTGATGCAAAGGAGAAAGAGAAAGAGAAAGAAGAAGGGAAAGCCCAAGCTACGAACGCTGATGATGATATTAAGAAGGCTGAGTGGGCAGTGTGTTTAGCTGAGATGAGAGCCCAACGAGAACCGCCAAAGTCAATTGCATACACCAAACTCTACGAGTGAAGAAGCATCAGAAGGTGTCAGGCAAGATTATCAGTTGGCATATTTAAGGACTTGGATGTGTATGCGGTGAAGAGGGAGAAGGGGATTGAGTACTTCAGATATCCTCATGATCTGAAGACTCTTCCAGGTTTTTTGTAAAACAGGCTTGCCTGTTTAGATATTTTGTACGCCAACCCCAGAAAGATGTTGGGTTGGTTTGAGATGGCGCTCAAGAAGGAATACCACACCAGATGGGTCAACTTCAGGCCTCAATAGCCTAAACGGTTCATAAATAAGACCGAAGTTAATCCTAACACTGGAAAGCCTAAAGTAGTGCTGAAGTGGAGTCCTCCGCGCATAATGTCAAAGATCCCACTACTGGAAATGCCTCAGGACTTCACTTTCAAGTGGTGGTATTATGACTGGCGAACGGGTGAAGCAGTCATAGTTTTGCATAAGGATGGGCAAATAGAGACTATCCGGGTATTTGAACCTATGTGGCTCATGAACTTGTCTGCAGATGATGCATACACTCTCTACAAGTGGCCACTATTCTATGACACGCAGGACATTGTACAAGCTCTACAGTTTCAACACGTCATACGACTCTGTTTTGCATTCAAGATACATGCAGGAGTTACAAGAGAAAGTACAAGAAGTTCCAAGAACATGTGAAGAATGTTAGACATTAGGCTAAACTAGGTCCAAAGGGGAGTTTGTTGATACATCTTAATGTACCTAGTTTACGTTCTCAAATGTAAAAGTCTTTATGTTTTACACTTATGTAATCCAATTTAATGAAATGATTGAATGATATATTAAATACATTATAATGTTTATGTGTGATTGATTATGTCATGTTATCTTTATAGTGAATGTGATTCACATATATGAACTTAATATATTGGTTTGAGGTTGTTTTACATAGTTCTAAGTCAATAAGAAATTAGAAATGTGTTTAACTTAGTCATGTGGACATTCATGCTAATGGACTATACTTATGGCCCATACACATGAAAGAACCATGCTTGTGGACCAGTGGCACGACTGAACCAGGTGACTGGATCAGTCGTATGATTGAGACATAAGATTGGTTCAATCACACGACCGAACCTTCAGTCATGCGTATGAGTCAACCGTATGATTCAGTCGCACGACTGAACCATGCTAATGGTTCAGTCATACGAATGAACATTGATAACCTATAAATACCACATAATTCGTGGAAAACATAACACTTGATAATACTTCATATACTTTCGTACCCTAGCCGTCCAGAGCGTCCCAAGTCGCAAATCCAAGTTCATAGTTTGTTCCTGATCGATTCCAATCTATTCTTAACGTTCGTTACATCGTTAGATCGATCGGGTTATTCGTTCTCACTGATTGGATCGCCAATCAAATAGAATTCCGCGCAATTTGATCTAGTTTCACGCAGAATCCATTAGTACTCGTACGTACACGACACTAACACATAATGAGTAAGAAAAGCTGTCTTTGGTACATCTTCTTCTCGTACCTTAACTTGATGATAACCTGACCTTAAATAGATCTTTGAGAACCAGCTAGTGCCTTGTAGTTGGTCAAAAAGATCATCAATTCTAGGCAAAGGGTACCTATTCTTAATGGTCAGCTTATTTAATTCACGCTAATCAATGCACATCCGCATGCTACTGTCCTTTTTAAAGAACAATATATGCGTGCTCCAATGTGAAACACGTGGGTGAATAAAGCCTTTATCGAAGAGGTCTTGGAGTCGAGACATCAATTCCTTCATTTCATTTAGTGACAGTCTATATCGCGATTTAGCCACTAGTTTAGCTCTAGGAACTAAATCAATTTTAAATTTGACTTCTCTTTCTGGTGGAACGCCCGGTAGCTCATCAGGGAACACGTCAGGGAATTCTTCAGAAGTGAAAAGCGAAGGACAAAACCTTGCCTTATCATAGAAAATTCTAAAGATTTCATCCACTATCTCGTTACCTTGATGCATATGAAGAAGTTCTTCAGTGATACGATCAATTGCAACACGAGGACTAAAATGTTTTAGGAAGATTGGTTTGAATTCTTCCCAAGACATAATTCTAATTCTTTCTCTCCCTTTCTCTTTTTTCACCATATCCCACCAGCCTTTAGCTCTTTCACAGAACTAGTTTGTCGTGAACAGTACTTCATCACACGGGTCGCAATGACACGTATCAAAAATAGTCCCATGGCTGTTATCCACCTTTGGCTCACCAAAGGGTCAATTTCACCTTTGAATTACAAAGGTTTACAAGCCATAAAGTCTGTATAAGTGCAAAGATGTTGTTCGACTTCAACTATTGGTGCTGCTCCCATATTATTCGTAGGTTTTTCTACGGTCACTTCATTCTTTTTCAATTTTTCTTCTAGCATAGTTCCAATAGAATTTGCATTTCAGCTAAAAGAAATGGGACATTGGCTTCAAATGCCTTCCCTACTTCAATGGCAACCTGTCTACGAATTTCCTCGGGTACAAACGTTGTATTATTATCAAAACAAGGTGAATACACTGATCATTCTGAAGCATCATCAACATGCTTTTCAGTGTTACGACTTCCTTCACCTTATGTAGCATTCTACCCTCTTTCATCCGCCATATCTCTAAATAAATTATTTATTTCACATTATTTTTATTCTATCGATTTCTTTCATAAGCACTTATTCAAGACCTTAATACTTCTTATGTTGTCATCATACTAACAATTTATCTAAGGCCAGGAAGTACTATATATGCATTTATAACATACTACACATACATGTAGAGGTGGCAAAAGAGATTCAAAGATGTGATTTTGGGTCATAATGAGTGTTTTAAAAATAAAGATGGGTTAGAATGGATTAAATAAAAACACAAGTGGGTCAAGATGGGTTAAAAGTCTTTTGGAAAGAAAGAAACATAGGTCAAGATGGGTTTTAAAATTAGATCTACAAGTCTAAATCAATGTTTCTTTCACTCAAATTGATTGCCTCCGTCGCACAAGGCACCAACCGCACCACCACCACCACACCACCGCATCACCACCGGTCCACCACACCACCACCTCATCACCACCGGTCCACCACACCACCAACACACATACAACCTCCCACATCTGTCGAGTTTCATCGCGCATCACCACCGGTCCGCCGCGTCGCCATCGGTCCGCCGCGTTGCCACGGGTTCGCCGCGTCGCCATCGGTCCGCCGCGTCATCACGGGTCCGCCGCGTCGCCACGGGTCCGCCGCGTCGCCACGGGTCCGCCGCGTCGCCACGGGTCCGCCGCGTCGCCACGGGTCCGCCGCGTCGCCACGGGTCCGCCGCGTCGCCACGGGTCCGCCGCGTCGCCACGGGTCCGCCGCGTCGCCACGGGTCCGCCGCGTCGCCACGGGTCCGCCGCGTCGCCACGGGTCCGCCGCGTCGCCACGGGTCCGCCGCGTCGCCACGGGTCCGCCGCGTCGCCACGGTCCGCCGCGTCGCCACGGGTCCGCCGCGTCGCCACGGGTCCGCCGCGTCGCCACGGGTCCGCCGCGTCGCCACGGGTCCGCCGCGTCGCCACGGGTCCGCCGCGTCGCCACGGGTCCGCCGCGTCGCCACGGGTCCGCCGCGTCGCCACGGGTCCGCCGCGTCGCCACGGGTCCGCCGCGTCGCCACGGGTCCGTATATGCATCTATCTATATGTGTTGTTGGATTGTAGAATACTAGTAAAATAGTGTTGACTTTTTAAAAATGATCCATCCTGATCCGAACCCATCCTGATCCAAACCCATATTGACCCAAACCCATCCTGACCTTTTTTTCTAAATGACCTATCCAAACCCAAACCCATCCCGACCCAATCCATCCTAACCTAACAACCAACCCAATCCAACCCACCCATTTTGCCACCTCTACATACATGTATCATTTTATACATGTATATTCCCATCCACACACTTACTTTTCAATGTTTTTAATACAATATGATCATTGAACACTCACAATGATATATATTATCCTCATACTAGCCAGATATGAAAACAATTATATTATACTCATTATAATTTTCTAACTATCATATGGTACCTCAAACATACAAATTTACGTGTACACATATTTTCTCATATGTTTTCATTTTTCACCCATACAAACTCCCTATTTATCTGTTTTCTTGGACTGCTTCTGGATTGAACCCTCTCATTTTCATATCAGTAGCACTTACGGTTCGAATCTAAGTATTTCTTTTATATACTTAAATCTCTCAAACCGTGCTCTGATACCAACTTAAAACACACCATTTTTTTACTTTTACCAATTATATTAGAGTTAGGTCCCAGTTCACCACAAAATATATCACTTAGTGACATGTCATTTTTGTAATAAATATAAAAGTATTACAAGAAAACATAACTGTTTATAAACTTTTTCTACAACATGTATTATATTAAATACTAAACGAGAGTAGGGTTCCTTCGTCACACTAGTCATATCCGTGAAGCTTTAACCGTTTCGGGGTGCATTTCCTGAAATCATTTAAAAATATTTTTATTAGCTTTCATTAAGTAAATACACCTTTTATTTCAAAATATATTTTTTATTGGGATTTAATACCCAAAATTATTTTTATTTATCCTCGTTACTTCTTGGAATTCAACATCTGAATTTCTTGTGGGTTTAATTTTAACCCTTGAGGATTAATAACTCATCTTTTTATATATGTGGAGTTCAACACTCAAACCCCTCAGAATTTCAGCACCCGAAATCCTTACATATATTTAACTCCCGTTTCTATATATGTGGAGTTCAACGCTTGAAATTCTTGGGATTCAAACATCTAAAATCCTTACATTTATTTAACTCCTTTTTAAACTATTAATACATATATTTGGACCCATAAGCATTAATCATTTCCCTCATAATCATGTTTATCATAATAAATAAACACATATTACATGCAATTGAACATGTTTCATATCCACAAAATTCACACAAACTCATAATAAATAGATCATATACCATGTAATTAACATATAACAGATTTAGTTACGGGTCAGTGTACTTATCTTTTTGTGTAACTAATTTGAATGCAAAATATAACCAGCTAACTGTTGTAGTCAAAACCATCAACAACTCCTATGTTGTTTTGCTGAAAATGTTACTCTTACGAACCTATTCGTATAACTCTTAATTTTTGTTTACTGTTTTCTTTGTTCATGCTTTGTATATGCAAGTATATATATAAGAGATGAACCATTTTTTATCTAAAAGGTCACACTAAGCTTCTTACAACGTAGATTTTCCTAATTTATTTGATTTATTAATTTAATTATAATATTATTATTTTTGACCGCCTCTTGAATTGATATCTATCTCTA
This sequence comes from Flaveria linearis, assembly GCA_024085815.1. Classification (NCBI taxonomy): domain Eukaryota; kingdom Viridiplantae; phylum Streptophyta; class Magnoliopsida; order Asterales; family Asteraceae; genus Flaveria; species Flaveria linearis. Next base: position 27,136,164 of record CM044016.1, on the reverse strand, counting down.
GAAATTATAGTTATCATTTATTAGCATTATTATTTTTTCTTACACATGCACAATTGCACAAAACGTACATATATATGCTAATAATAATAATAATAATAATAATAATAATAATAATAATAATAATAATAATAATAATAATAATAATATTATTATTATTATTATTATTATTATTATTATTATTATTATTATTATTATTATTATATTATTATTATTATTATTATTATTATTATTATTTATTATTATTACTATTATTATCGTGCACCCCCGTGGTTCTAGTATCGTGCCCTAACGGTCACTAACTGTGTTAGAAACAGATACGTGAAGGCTATGACTAGAGTTGTACCCGACCATGGGGTTGTGACCTTCAAGACAACTTACAGATTTAGATTTTGGCTCATTAAACGAGACTTCTTCTAACTCTTCTACACCACTCCATCTCATTTTGTTGGTGTAAGTTTTAGTATATTAGCTTAGTTTGTAGTATTCATCTTTAATTTTAAGAATAAAAAAATCTTGTACTAATGATCGATTATGTTAATGCATGTTTGATTTTGTTGTTTTTATATTGGCATGTTTGGCTAGTGTTCTTCACTTACTTGGGTGACAAGAACCTTAGTTGATCTTTTAATTCCATGTATGGATTTGATTTTTATTTGCTTTAGTGACTTTAAGTGATGATATTCTATCTTTGAAAGTGAGCTTTTAAAACCTTTGAATCAAATCGCTAATTTAGGTTTGTTGATATGAATAGTCTTATTTTTTTTATGTCTATTTAGAAGTAGCATGTAATCTAGTAGAAATGGGGTTAGAAGTTATGATTAGTGGATTTGGTTTTTGTCACACCTAAAAACGTCACATCGGAATATATAGCATGGGTCGGTTGTAACGGAAGTTGATTACCAATGATTAATAAATCAAACACTCATTATATATTAAAATCATAGACATCATAAAAACGGTATTTTAGATAAATCCTGTAAGTATTACACTTAGAGGCTGATGCAACTAAAGAGCTCTCAACATGCATGCATGAAGTGCAAGGAAGTTACTTCGTAAGATTTTATACAACTCAGTGAATTATGCTAAGCATAAAATATTTCAAAGCCATAAGACCATATCTTCCAAAGCCAAAGATGACGTCTTCCGAAGCTTTAAATACAAAGTCTTCCGAAGCCAAAGACTGATTTCTTCCGAAGATAGAGAAAACATGCTTTCTCTGAACAACCTTTAGACAAAAGCTGAACCACTTTTTGCTGCCATCTCTGAATACTCAACAACTTATATGAGTTGGTGAAAAGTCCATACTTTTATCAAACTGTAGATTAACTTCTTTTGTCTGTAACTTTTTACTTTTGTACCTTTATCCTTTTTATAATATATTAGTATGTGATCTATGGCATGTAATAGTCACATGTCAAAAGAAAATCTACTTTTTGACTCTACATTGATCTTGTTATCCAGATTAGTGTTTCCAGTTGGCTTTCAAAGTATGGCCACCTGTACGATGTAGTATAAAGTGTCTCAAGTACTTGTCTTTATTTTTATGCTTTGTAACACTTGTAAAAGAACTTGAGAGCAATATATATCATTATTGAAAAGCAATATTATCTTGTTCTTGTTCAATATCTTATTCTTGTGTTCTTAGTATCATCATAAACCCGGTTACCTATTTGATCTTTTAAGTATTATTAGTCTCTCCTCAATGTGAAACTGTTGCATTAACCCCCTTCAACAACCCTACAATTGGTATCAGAGTGTTTTAGCCTCTTGATTGTAAGTTCTCACCATCTTAAATACCTTTAGTTTCACAAAACACTTGACAACTCAAATGGCAGCTCTTACCAAGGCTGATATGGAAATCGATATCATGATAAAATCTCCACTGATTAATATGATGACTTTGATACTTGGTGCCAAAGAATGGAAGGCTTTATCAAGTCTCAAGATAGCAGGATGTAGGGATCTGTCGTTTCAGGACCTCACGTTCCAAGCACCACTTCAGCTGCTGGTGGTGGTGGTATGATTCTAAAGGAAGTGGCTGACTTCTTAGAAGAAGGATGGAAGAAAATTGATGCAGATCAAAAGGCCATGACCGTTCTCCAAATCGCTCTTCCTAACTCTATCTACAGAGGCTTCAAGAAGTGAAAGACTATAAAATAACTTTAGGATACACTAAAGCTTATTTATGAGGATTCAAATGAAGCAAAAAGAAACTAGAAAGACCTTTTGAAGTAGCAGTTTGAGAACTTCACCAACAAGACAAGGGAAAGCATGACCCAATAATACTTCAGCTATGTTAAGATTATGAATACTCTAATAGGTGTTGAAATAAATCTTAAGAAATGGACATTGTGAAGAAGTCCATGTCCTTTCTTCCCAGACAATGGACACACTATTATATGGTCATTTAGAGAACTAAAAACCTTAAAACCCTTACTCTTACATAGTTGTATGGTATCCTTAGTGGATACCAGATGGAGATGAACATGTAAAATCCATCTGGAAACTCTTCTAACAATCAATAGAGTTCTGCTCTTCATATGGTTGAAAGGGACGGCAGAGAATCACAGTATCATCTCATCTGCTACCTTGAAATCTCACAAAAAAGTCCTTTCATTACCTTCCCAGGACACCAAGGGATAGCTACATACAAGGAAGCCCATTCCAAGAAACAAGCTCTTCTCAAACCTTTGTGTCTATTGATGAAAGTAATGGTAAATCTCTCTTCAATACTAAAGACTTGGACTGTATCCATCCAGTTGATTTGGAGTACATGGAGATAGTCCAGTAAATGGCTCTTCTTACTCATAGGGTGAATAAGTTCTACAAGAGGACAGGTAGAAAGTTTCCCTAAAATACAACCAGTGAAAAGATTGGACTGGATAAAAGCAAGGTAAAGTGTTACAATTATAAACAAATAAGACACTTTGCTAGAGAGTACAAGGAACCAAGAAAAAATGGTGGCTAAGCATAATCCAGACCAAACTACACTAATGGAGCTTGACAAACTGAGAAGCCTAAGCAGCAAGCTGCAGTTGCTGTTGAAGAAGGAGGCTTTGATTGAAGCTTTCAGGTTGAAGATGTTTCTCTAAATCAAGCACTGATGGCTGATCATGAAGAAGCCAATGTATTAGAACATCTTTGTACTCTTGAATGTATTGCTAAGTAAACAAATTTAGGTCCTATAAGTTAGAAATGAGATATGATCTTGAGTCCTTGAATATCTTAAAAGCTAATTTAAAAAGAGCTGAAAATGATTATAAACTTTCGATAGAAGATCTAGAGAAAACAATTTCAACTCTTAAGCCTGAACATACAAACTACATGACTCAAATTAAAGATCTCATTACCAAGTTAATTAAATGTCAGGCTGAGCTTGTGATTAGCAAAACCAGGGTAGAAAAATGTGTTCTAGAAGAAGAGACCTTCAAGAACATTATATCATCATCCTTGTATGCAAAGATTTGTTATCAGAATAAGCAGGGACTAGGATGTACCAAGATAGCTGCTTCACACACTCTACTATCTTTAAGATCTCTAAAGTGTGAAACTTGTCAAGATGAGCTTCCTTTCATAGACCCCATTCAAGAAGAGGATGAAGATGAAGAGGAGATAGTGAAGGATGGATCTGAGGTGAGTGAAAAGGATCATCCTAAGAAGGGTCACTATTCTCCTGAGGAGAGGAAAGAACCAGGGACGACCAAGTCTAAAAGGAAGAACTTGATCAGGGCAGCCAAGAGAAAGTCAAAGAAATCCAAGAGATCAAGGCCATCTTTAACTCCAAGCAGAAACAAGTCTTTATCTCTGCCGGATTTGAACTAGTGAAACTGAAGACTCAACTATAGACTTTAGTACCAGGAGTCATAGTTCATGTCCAACTCATCCCTTTGAAGAAAAGAAGGCTGATCAAATGTGTACCACTGCTGCACAGACTGAACCATCCAGTTTCAAAAGCAATCCTCACCCTAAAGCATGTTGTATCATCTATGAAGATGAAGATGGAAGTGAAAAGTGATCAAGCTCAGTCTTCTACTAAAAAGAAGACTCTCACAAGGAAGCCAACTGAATGCATCATGTGTGGTAGTACTTCTTATTTTGCTAAGGATTGCATCTACAATCCCAAAACCACTATCCATATGACTAAGAAGAAATCCTCTTAGAAAAATAAAAAGAAGACAACTTTGGAAGGAAAATTTATTCCTTTTAGAAGCTCCAAAGTGAAGAAGAAGACAAGTGAAAACTTGCCTTCGGAAGAAAAATTGGTCTCAGAAAAGGAATGCTTCCAAAGTACTGAAGTCTACTGTAGTGGATGTAAGATCTTGCGAAGGTCTAGTCTCCAAAACTTTCAAGTCATCAAAACTCCAAAGTATTGAAGGTCAAGTCTAGTCTTCCAAAGATGGTGTGAAAGATAAAAGAAGACCATGTGTTTGAAAGTTCATCATCAACAACCGTAAATGATTCTCAGAGCTTGCATATAGGATCAATACTGTTGTATTGTATTCAGTTCACTTTGACAAGTCAAAGACCAACAAGGCTTGGGTTTTTAAATTTAACTAACCAACTCTTTTTTATGTAGGAACAACTAAAGACTAAAGGAAATGTATGGATCATTAATAGTGGTTGTTTTAGGGACATGACAGGTAATGACTCTTTGCTTCAAAATTTTGAGAAAATTGACAGAGGGTCGGTTGCTTTTGGTGGAGATTCAGGTAGTTACATTACTGGAAGGGGCAAGGTCGCAAATGGTAAGCTCAACATTGAGATGGTAAACTTTGTTAAGGACCTTGGGTACAATCTACTGAGTGTATCCTAAGTTTGTTATTAGAGACACAACATGCTCTTTACTGAGCATAAGTGCATTGTTCTCAAGCCCGAGGTGGTCATTCCTCAAGAGCATATCCATCTCAAAGCCCCTAGAAAAGTGAACATGAATAATATGAATTTGCAAGAAACATCCCCTTCAGGAGAAGTTTGTTGCTTTCTATCTAAGGCATGAGTTTTTCCTCCGGCATAAAAGAATATTCCATGTAAACTTTAAAAACATGAATAAATTAATTAAGAATGATTTTGTAACTGGAATGCTAAAGAAAGAGTTTACAAGTGATGACCGTTGTGTTGTATGTCTGAAAGGAAAGCAACACAAAGTGTCTCACAAGCCAAAGGGAAGGAACTCAATCATTACACCCCTAAACTTATTACATATGGATCTCTTTGGCCCCACTAGTATGATGAGTCTAGGAAGAACCTCTTATTGTTTCGTGATCACAAATGATTTCACAAGATTCACTTAGGTCTTCTTCCTTAGAAATAAGGATAAGACCCCTGAGATCTTAAAGAACTTCATTCTGAAAATTGAGAATCAATATGATCATAAGGTTAAAACCATAAGATATGATCAAGGAACTGGATTCAAAAACTAAACCCTTGATACATTTTATGATGAAAAAGGTATTACAAGACAATATAGTATTCCCAGGACTACTCAACAAAATGATGTTGCTGAGAGTAGAAACATGAAACTTATTAAAGCTGCAAGAAACATGTATCTAACTCTAAATTGCCCATCACCTTTTGTGCAGAGGCAACTAACACTGCCTGCTATGTGCAAAATAGAGTTTTAGTAGTCAAGACTCATGGTAAGACTCCTTATGAGCTATGGAACAAAAGAAAACCTTTCCTTGGTTTCCTCAGATCATTTGAATGTCATAGCACCATCTTGAATACCAAAGATCAGGTAGCCAAATTTGCTGAGAAATCAGATGATGGACATTTCATTGGATACTCTTCCCAAGCTAAGACTTATAAAGTATACAATCTCAGAACTAGAGTAGTTGAGGTGTCAGACAATATGACCTTCAATGAACATACTCCTAGTGTGAAAAGTTCTGGTCCTGATTGGTTGTTTGATCTTGATTTAGTTACCAACTATTTTAACAAATCTTGGGAAGATGTTTTGGGATCTACCGTAACTTATCAACAGGAGATCCTGACCCAAGATTTGAGCTGAGAAGAACAAGTAAGAAAACTACTTCAGCTTCAGTGGTAACTGACCCTGTAGATGGAAATCCTATTAGCATAACCATTACAAATTCAGTTGATACATCTGAGGTGCCTACAAATTCTAGTAAAGGGGCATAAAACTCAAATGAAGGAGTTTCTAATATAGAAGGAAATGGAGGTGGTGATAATGATCAAGAATTTCTTGATGTTGATAACAACTCTATATAAAAAAATCAATGATGTCACACACTCATTAGATCAAGCTTCTCTTGATAAGTGTTCTGATGTGGTGGGTGACACTCCATTTCCAGAACTAAACTTCACAAATTTAGATTTTTCTAATCAACTTGCTATGATTCCTCAACTAAGAATCCACAAGTCACATCCCACCACAAACATCATTGGAGATGTTGAGATAGGGGGTGAGAAAAAGAGGACAAACCCATAACAAAGATGTTTGTCTATACTCTTATTTCTTGTCCCATATTGAGCTTAAGAAGATAAATGAATTATACAACACAGTGAATTATACTACGTACAAGAAAGTTACTTTGAAAATTTTATACAACTCAGTAAATTATGCTAAGTATAAAATCTTTTAAAGCCAAAAGACCATATCTTCCAAAGCTAAATATGAAGTCTTTCGAAGCTTCAAAGACAAAGTCTTACGAAGCTAAAGACTGATTATTTTCGAAGATAGAGAAGACATGTTTTCTCTGAACCTCCTTTTGACAAAAGCTGAGCCACTTTTCATTGTCATCTCTGTATACTCACCAACTTATATGAGTTGGTGAAAAGTCCATACTTTTATCAAACTGCATATAAAGGTCTTTTGTTTGTAACTTTCTAATTATGAACTTTTATCCTCTTTGTAATATACTAGGATGTGAGCTATGGCATTTCATAATCACATGTCAAAAGACAATCTGACTTTTGACTTTACATTGATCTTGTTGTATAGATTAGTGTTGTTGGTACACATGTCCCCAGTTCTAGTCTAGTGAGCTCAAATGTAATAGACTTCTATCTTGTAACGCATATGTAATGTTCAATCAATCGAATGAGAATCTCTTCTTTATATGGTTGTTGATTATATAATGTTGTATCTAATTATATTATTAGTTGTTACACGCATAATATGACCATGTTATATAGGTTTACAGTTGTGATACACAGTTCTGAATCGTTAAAGGTTCAAGAATGTGTTTGACTAAGAATCTTTTTCAGTCGCACGACTGAACCATGTGAATGGTTCAATCGCACGGTTGAACTAGGAGATTGAGTCAATCGCCCGTTTGAGTCATGAGACTGACTCAAGCGTTCGAATGAATCAATCGTATTAATCAATCGCACGACTGAGCCAGTCGCAAGGCTCAGTCGCACGAATGAGATCTGTAACCTATAAATACCACTTAATTCGTGGAAAAACGTAACACTTCGAATCTTATAACCCTAGTCGACCCAGAGCACCCTGTTCGTTCATTCCAACTTCATAGAACGTTCCTGGTCATTGCTAATCAATTCTTAACGTTTTCTAATCGTTAGTATTGATCCGGATTACGTTTTCACTGATTGGATCGCCAATCAAATAGGATTCCGCACTATTTGATCTGGTTTAACTTAGAATCAGTTAGTACTCCGTACGTACACGGTCCTAACAAGTGGTATCAGAGCCTTGGCTCTTGATTCTTCGTTGATTCAATCGTTTTTGTGAAAATGTCTATGTTTTTACGCGAAAAGATCCAATCTTTTTGCTAAAAATCGAGTCTTTACGTGTGGGTGTTCTGAAAAATCTGTATTTTTCGTGTTTCAGCCGTCTAGGGTGTAAATACTTGCGTTCTAGGTCAAAGTGTTCAAAATCGTGTTTACAGCCGACCCAGTCGCACGATTATCTCAATCGTACGACTGAACCCATTCGCCCAGGTCTTTCGTACGTTTGAGTCAGTCGCCAGTCCATTCACCCGTTTGAGTCAGTCGCCAGTCCATTCACCGATTGAGTCAGTCGTTCAGACAATCGCCCGATTGAGTCAATCGCCAACTCTAGTCGCCCAGCTGAGTCGTTCGGTCTGTTCAATCGCCTAAGTATCTCAGTCGCCTACTCAATCGTACGTTTGAGTCCAATCGCATACAGCTAGTGTTCAATCGTATCCTAGTCGTACAGCCCATTCGCATTAGCAGTTTTAATTCACAAGTTAAATTAATAAAAGAATGGACTCAGAAAATTATGCCATGTCAGCTGGAAAGGATTCGAGGATACAGAACTTGTTGTTACTGGAGAATGAGATAGGGAACCATAACAAGCCACCTAAACTATTGACAATAGAGGACTTTCCACAATGGAGACAACGTTTTGAAATTTATCTTAATGGGGTGGATACGAACTTATGGAACTCTATTGAGGTTGGCTATAAAATACCCGTGGGGGCTGATGGTGTTCCTTTGACTTTGAGTGGACTCTCCGATACACAGAAAGTTGCCTACAATGCAGAGAAGAAGGCTTATGCTATTTTAACTCAGTCCATTCCCAAGCCCATTTTTCACCAATACTCAGAGCACAAGCAAAGTAAAAAACTGATGGAAGTTCTTGAGAAGAGGTATGATGGAATGCTAATTTAAAGGCACTGAAAGGTAAAGCGTTGAAGAAGGAGTTTGATAACTTCTCAGCAATTGGGAATGAAAGCTTGGATGAAATCATCGATCGTTTCTATCATCTAATGAGTGAACTTCACACTCATGGTATTAAGACGTCAATGGAAGACAAAGTTTCAAGCTTGGCAGATGGTCTACCTGAAAAGTGGGATTCATTCATTTCCACTCTGCGATTCAACTCAGTTTTAGAAACCTTGGATATAAATGATTTTATTTTAAAACTGAAAGAGGAAGAAGTACGCCACAAGTACAAAGCAAAGAAGGGTTCTTATGCTCAAGATCCCTCACTCTACAATGTCACTCCTACCTCCACCCCTACTGCAAAGTCATCTGGTGCACCTCTGCAAACAGCCTTCGTGTCCAATACATCTCCAACTGCTGAACAAGGCTCATCCTCTGCAAATGAGTCTCATGGTGCATCTGGAGTTATTCTAAGTCCCACTGCCACTCAGTCTGCAAAGTTGATGACAGATAATCTGGGAAAAGTAACATTGGAGGATGCTAAAGAGCACATGGATTTACTTGCTGCTGTTGTGCATTCTTATGATGGTTTGGTGGCGGGCAAAATTGGAAATTGCCACCTTGCTGATGAAGATTATGAGCAAGTAGATGAGAATGAGCTGGAACGAATGGATATTATGTGGGCTCTTGCAAGTGCTGTCCGAAGAGCCAAGAAATTTGTAAAGAAAACAGGGCAAAATCTCGTGGCTACTAAAGATACAACCTTTGGTTTTGACAAGTCTAAAGTCACGTGCTTCAATTGTGGAGAAAAGGGCCACTTTAAAAGAGAGTGTTCGAAGCCTAAGAAGACTGGGAACGGGAATCCATTTTCCTCGTCCAATAGGCAAGATAATGACAAGAAACCATCGTCCAAGGGGAATGATTCTAAAGCTATGGTAGCACAAGGAGATGAAGGACAAGACTGGTCCTTTCGATTTGTGTCTGATGAAGCTAACATAGCGTCTGTGGAGGATTTGAACGAAGACTCAGCAAGTGAAGGGGAAAGCTCAGCTGAGGTTGATACTGCTGAATTGGAAGAGACGTTTGACGCTGTTGATGAAATTGTCCAGAATGAGTTGAATTCAGAATCTGAAGCTCAACCCACGTCTCAGAATGCTTTCATGGCTGGCACGTCGACATCTACACAGGTACAATCTAAAGATGAATTATTTGATAAACATGCTTGTGTTGAATGTGATAAATTTAGGGAAAGCATTGATCTAAAATTTGCTAGGTTGTTAGAACATAACGATAACTTAGTAAATGACTTAAAACTGTGCTCAGAAGCTAATCGTGTCTTAAAACAAAATGAGAGCAGTTATAAGGAGAAGTTAGATGCATTGCAGAAGCAACTAAAGGAAACTGAAGTTGTTGTCTTTAACCAAGAAAATGACATTAAATACTACTTAAAGACCATTGAAGAGACTAAAAAGGACAAAGCTGTTTTACAAGTAGAAAATGAGTCTTTGACACAAAAACTACATAGTTTAGCGAGTTCTTCGCACATTTTAAAAAACTTGGTTAAAGAACGCAACAATGGAGAGGGATTGGGTTACAAGGTAGTTCCACCACCACATGAGATCCTTTTGAACACAAAACAACGTCCAATTAATAACAACCCAATTAAGGATCATGTGGTGACAACTCCTCTGGTTAGTGATCCGGACACAGCATTTAAGCCTGCTTCTCCGGATGATGATCAGAAAACCTTAGCATCAAGCAAGGTAAATGCTGAGAAACAGGTGGAAGCAAATGTTCAAACATCTATTGGTTTGGAGTCAAAATCAAATATAACACAAACCAAAATATCTAAAGCCACTCAAGTTAAATCAGTTAAAAGGGATAATATTCAACCTCCAAGACAAATTAATCAAAACATTAAACAAGTTAAGTTTGTTAAAGAGGGTAAATGTCCAAAGACTGAGACCAAAAGGCCCATTCCTGAGGTTTATTCACCGCCCCACAAGAGATCTCCTAGCCCTGACGAATGGAGATCCTGCTATACTTGTGGTCAGCGCGGTCATATTTCGACTAACTGTCCTCGCTATCAGACACCAAGAACTAAGATTGAGCTACACGACAAAGTCAAAATAGATTCAAAACAACGTTCTAAAACTCCAGTTAGATCGAAAACCCCTATTAGGTCTAAAACATCTTCTAGGTCTTTTTCGTCTCCACCTCGCCAAAGGCAAAACAGACAAGTCTCTGACAAGTCCGTGATGCCAGAGGTAAAACCTGTTTCTGAATCTAAACCATATGCTCAAACTGTAAATCAGTCTAAGGTTTACCACAAACAATCGTTTCACAAGGATGGTTTATGGAAAGCCAAGACAGCTGGTGTGTCTGAAAGCAAGGATAATCTGAAAGTTGAGATTCCACCCACTGATAAAGGACAGTGGGTTGAATTCATGATGGTTGATTCCTCTGGGAAACCCAAGCCAGTCAAGGCTTGGGTCCCCCTCCTTAACTGATGATTTTCTCATATGTGCAGGGTGTCCGCTATAGTGCGTCTACAAATACATGGATCGTAGATAGCGGGGCTTCTAGGCACATGACGGGAAACAAGTCTCTTCTTTTCAATGTCAAACAAATTAAAGGGGGACACGTTTCATTTGCTGGTAATAAAGGAGGATATATTACCGCTCAGGGCGAAGTAGGTAATGAGAAGGTAAAGTTTGATAAAGTAAATTTTGTTCAACAACTAGAAAACAATTTACTTTCAGTGTCTCAGATATGTGACAAAGGCTTCAAAGTTATGTTTGACAACCGAAAATGTTACATACTGAAAAAGGAGATGGAGATTCCAGAGAAGCAGGTTTTGATGTCTGCATCCAGGTACAATGATTTATATGTATTGGATATGTCTAATGCTACTACCTCTGAGTCTACAGCTCAATGTTTTCTATCAAAAGCGACAGAGAAGGAATCCATCTCATGGCACAGAAGGATGGGACACATCAATCACAGGAAGATGAACCATCTGGTTCACAACAACCTAGTTGAAGGAGTTACAGTCAAGAACTTCCAACTTCCTGACTTTGTGTCTCATGCAAGAAGGGAAAGCAAACCAGGAAATCTCACAAGACCAAGTACGTCAACTCAATTGAGATGCCCTGGAGTTGCTACACATGGATCTTTTGGTCCAGTCAACACAAAGAGTATAGCAGGGGACTGGTACTGCTTTGTAGTCACAGATGACTACTCAAGATTCACCTGGGTGATGTTTCTGAAAGCTAAATCAGAAACATTTGAATCATTCAAGGTGCTCGTCACGACTTTGGAGTCACTCTACAAGCTGAAGGTGAGGAAGATCCGTTCTGACAATGGCACAGAGTTCAAAAATCAGTGGATGGATGCTTTCTGCAAGGAAAAGGGAATTGTTCATCAGTTCACTTCCGCATACACGCCACAGATGAATGGAGTTGCAGAACGAAAGAATCGAAGCCTAATTAAGACTGCACGAACCATGTTAGCTGATTTAAAACTCCCAGTTCAGTTCTGGAATAAGGCGGTTGCAAATGCCTGCTACACGCTTAATCGTGTATTAGTAGTCAAAAGGCATGGCAAGACTTGCTATGAGCTACTTCAGAAGAGAAAGCCAAATTTGGAGTATCTGGAACCATTTGGAGCTCCATGTACATTACTGAAGAAAACTCAGGATGGCAAGTTCAGCGAGAAAGCTGATCAAGGAATATTTTTAGGATACAGCATCCCAGACAAACGAGTTTACAATAACTCGACAGGTCAAGTAGAGGTATGGTGCAACGTGGATGTTCAGAGATACATCACCCTCCTGCTGGAAAAGGTCCATCATCATTTTTCGATTATGAAGGCATCGACTACAATGAAGTCTTTGCTCCCGTAGCTAGAATGGAAGCTATTCGTATCTTTCTAGCCTACGCCTCTTACATGAAGATCAAAGTTTATCAACTGGATGTTAAGAGTGCATTCCTGCATGGGGAAATCCGGGAAGAAGTATATGTCAGTCAACCCGAAGGATTCGAAGACCCTTATCATCGGGACAGAGTCTACAAGTTAGATAAGGCTCTGTATGGGCTCCATCAGGCTCCTCGAGCTTGGTATGAAAAGCTCTCCACTCATTTGTTGAAACATGGTTTTCGCAGGGGTGTGATTGACTGTACATTGTTCATCAAAGAAAAGGATAGTGACTTGCTTATGGTGCAGATCTATGTGGATGACATCATCTTTGGATCTAGAAATGAAGCTTTGTGCAAAGAGTTCGAATCTGTGATGAAAGCAGAGTTTGAAATGAGTGCAATGGGAGAAATGAAGTTCTTCCTAGGATTACAGGTGGATCAAACACCTACCGGCATTTTCTTACATCAGTCCAAATATGTCGGCGATATTCTCAGTCGATTTGACATGGAAAATGCGTCTGCTGCCGGTACCCCTCTCGCCACAAATCATGATGTGGCTCCTGATGAGAATGGGGATTTGGTGGATGCCACTATGTATCGTGGGATGATCGGATCTCTCATGTATCTCACTGCCTCGCGTCCAGATATCATGTATGCAACATGTTTATGTTCTAGATATCAAGCGAAGCCAAAAGTGAATCACTTGATTGGGGTGAAAAGGATTTTTCGTTATCTGAAGGGTACTCCAACACTGGGATTGTGGTATCCTCATGATGATGACTTCGAGCTTACCGCATACAGCGATTCAGACTATGGTGGCTGCAAGATGAATTTCAAGTCTACATCAGCAGGGTGTCAATTCTTTGGAAGACGGTTAGTCACGTGGCAATGCAAGAAGCAGACCTCGGTTGCTCTATCAACCTGTGAAGCTGAATATGTTGCTGCTGCGAGTTGCTGCTCTCAGATCATCTGGATTCAACAGCAAATGCGTGACTACGGTTTGAAATTTTCTAACACTCCTATTTATGTTGATAATTCTGCTGCCATAGCCGTCACTAAAAATCCTGTTCAACACCCAAAAATAAAACACATCGGGATTAAATATCATTTCATACGCGATTGCTATGAAAAACAATTAATTGATGTGATTAAAATTAACACGGATTTTCAGCGCGCTGACCTTTACACCAAACCGTTTGATAAACCAAGATTTTTATATCTGCTAGAGGTCAACGGTGTTAAAAAGAAAAGTGATGTGATTGCTGAAGAAGCAGATACATAGTCCGACTCGTGTCTATTCGTTTATTTTCTTTTTCCTTCATTTTTTTATTTTATTTTTTAATTCCCATGTCGTATAAAATCCAAAAACACAAAAAGATTTTTTGTTTTAGAATTTTAGGGGGAGATTTATTTCAGTATGCATTTACTTAAAAAAAAAAATGGGGAAGGTGAGTAAAGCTAAAAATGCAAAGACTTCAAAACAGGAAATGTGACTCGACCAAATGGAAGATGATAGTACACAGGCATCGAGTTATTGGGAACAGCAAAATGAGTTTGAAATCAAATATGTTAATTAATTTACTGAAAATGTAAAACTTCAGAGAAGACTAAGTCTAACAAAATGGGAAAATGATAGTACGTTTGATTGTTACTGTAATTACACGGAGAAAGTTGATCTAGGGAGGTGCTAGTTCATTATATGATGTGTCAGTAGATTCAACATAGTAGACAAGTAGACTTCATTGGTAAACTTAATCTAAACTAAAAGGTTCAATCAACTGTGGGTTCCCATCTTATCACTGGTTAACACAATCAGTTCTTCCGATAAGGGATAACGAGCAAATAAATGCCACCAAAGGTGTGCAAATGACCACAAAAAGAGCAAAAGCACGAAAAAATGAATACTAGCGTAATCAAGCTGATAACTTATGTTGTTGGTGCGCTATGTGCAAAAGAAAATATGAAATGCTCTAACAAGGAGATAGGTTGTGTGCCTCTCTGCTGTGCGATGGCACTGACCTGAGGATAAGCATAACCTATATATTCTAGACTTTATTGTTGTTTGCCGCCTCTCTGCTGTGCGATGGTACTGACCTTAGAATTGGCTTCTCTTTGAAAGATCTAAGAATAGTCTCTTCTTGCAAAAATACCTAAAGACCGCTCGAAAGTTCTTTAAGGAATGCTGATTACCATATAGGTGCGGGACACGCAAATGTTGTTTGAAATAACATAACATAATTCATTACCAATGTATGTCAAAAGTCTGTGCTTGAATTTAAGTGGACAAGTATACTGACAGTCGTCTTGATAGTACCAACTAAATTGACGATCAAAGTGTGTTACGTTTCATATCAAACATGATTCCCAGTTAGTACTTGGAAGTCTTAGATCAGAACAAACTGCGATATGTAATCATGAAAAATGAAATCAACTCATAATGTTCCAAGTAATGGTATATATGCTTGTCTGATTCCAAATGAGTCTGTTCCTGATATAATGTCAATGCTTATAGGCTACACAAACCTGCCCTATCAAAAAAAACACAAAAAGATGTTCAGTTTTCATTCGTAGTTTAAATTTTATTTATTTCTTAGCATAATGAGTCATGTCGGACTGTGTACACTGTTATCTGCTAAATGTCACTGAATGAGCTTAATGTTTAACTAAACAGATTGTTTCTGAAAGGATAAAAGGATCACGTCTGAGGTGATCGGGTGGATAAATGGATCACGTCTGAGGTGATCGGGTGGTTAAATGGATCATGTCTGAGATGATCAATTGCACATAATGTTTTATCAATTGGTAAATAAACTAAGTGTTGGTTCATATCTTGACAAAAATGGCACAAGTATAGCCCAATCGCTCGACTGAATCTGATATGACCCAGTCGTACGAATGGGGTATACGATTGAATACAATCGTAAGATTGGACCATGCGAATGAACCCAATCGGCCGATTGAATGTGCCCGACTAGGTTAAACGTGCGAATGAGGTGTGTGAATGAATCACATCGAACGATTGGAGGTGACCGACTGTAATTGTCGTTTGGATGAACTTCAATCGCCCGATTGGAGATGAACGATTGGGTAGATTGCACGACTGAGACTCAGTCGGCCGACTAACCAAGGCGACTAGACTCGTTCGGCCGACTAACCAAGGCGACTAGACTCAGTCGCCCGACTGGAATTTGCCCTAGTATAAATACAGACCAAATCAGAATCAGTCGTTCACTCTCCCAAATCGCCCCCTCTATTCGCCCGACCTAAATAACCTCTGTCCAAATTTCATTTGATCCATATTTGCTGTTGTGTTACGTGTTCTAACATTCATTGGTGACTATACAGGTAATACTCGAGGTGTTTCATAGATAAAACAGATAAATGATGTCCAAAACCTCTCGAATTCGGACCAAACAGTAACCGAAAACATGATGAACAAATAGGCTGTCCAAACTAAACTAAACATTCAAACAAAAGTTAAAACATGCTTAATCGGTAGTTTCCGAGTGTAATGAGCCTAATTTCGACGTTTAACTTCAAGTATAGCTCAAAACACGAATTTGAATGGACAAACTGTTGAGTAGGCGACTGGACACGCTGATGAACTCCAATCGCCGACTGAGAAGACGATTAGTCTCAGTCGCCCGACTGAGATGGACGAATGAATCAAACGCACGACTATGCTTATTCCCTTGACTTAGTCGCCCGTATGAATAAAGTCACCTTTAAAAACTCATTCGTTCCACTCAGTCGCACGGTTATGTTCATTCGGCTGCTCAGTCGCCCGACTAACCAAAGTGGGAAATTCCTTGATTTGAATAAGCTATCTTTTACATGTACTGATGTTTACTTATATTGTGACATATGGCTAGTAGTTGGATTCTAAGCACAAAGCACAATATCTGTGCTCATCTTGATCTGACCTCAAGGAATGCATCGGAGTTTGTGGGAATAATCTCATTTTTACGGAGATCAAGGATCTACAGGGCGATATCCACACCCTGCACTCCGTACCGTTCATTACAGCAGGCATTCTGGGAGAATGCTACTGTAGATAGATCAGTTGAGCCATATAGGATCAGGAGCTCTATTCTTGGTAACGCTATAGAGATAACCGAGGAGGACTTAAGGACAGTCCTAGAGTTAGGAGATGATGGTGACTGTCCTATTCGTTTACATCCGATGACAGTTAGAGGGTGCTTCCTGAGGGCGAAATACACTGGGGACATCAACTCAGGGATGCTCAACAAGAGCAATCTCTGCCCCCAGTTCAAATACCTAGCCCACGTCTTGCTAAGGTGTATTGCCTCACGAAAAGGAGGCTTTGACGAGCTCTCTGAGCAAATGCAGAATGCCTATGTTGCATTAGTGCTGAACCACCCGTTCAGCTTCTCCAGGATGATCTTCACTTACCTAGTGGAGAACATAGAAGTGAAGGGAAGAGAAGGCTTCTGCATGTATCCTCGCTTCTTGCAAATGATCTTTGACCAGAAGTTACCTAACTTACCAAAGCAGAAGGAGGATGCAGTTGTGCTCGAGGTGATGGATGATACCACCTTGGGCAGGATGAAGGTATACCGGGGCAAGCAGGTCAAGCCCTCGGTAAGACGTTTGTTTGGGCATCTGGCCCGTGAGGAGTATGTGGCGCCAGCTAGGAGAAAGTGGCGTCACGAAGATAGTGATTCTGATGTAGAGCAGGTGGCTCTACCCTCCGATGACTCCGATGATGATGACAACGGAACTGATCAGGGAGGAGATGGTCAAGGAAGACCTGAGCCAGCTCCAATCCACCCTGACTTCATGCAGGAGGAGGAGGATTCAGATGAGGCACCACTAACCCGGACTGTGGGAAGTCGGGTAGTGGCAACCGAGGAAGGTTTACGGGCGGTTGGTGGACGCTCAGGAGAGTCTGGGAGCTCTGTAGCAGACCCATCATACACCCCAGCCTCTCCCAGCAGCCAAGGGGGAGCCTCCGGGTCAAAGGGGACTTGGAGGAAACATATGGCTCGTCCTCATGGGATGAAGTCCAAGCGCAGGAGGATCACGCTTATCACTACCTCCTCTACACCTACCACTTCCACCACACCTAGCCAAATCACCCAAACCACACAAACCACCCAATACACCACATCCCAAACACCCCAAATCACCACCACCACTATACCTCCACTTCATACTTCCATGTCTTCTCCTACCACCACCACTGTACCCCCCACTACAGCCATCCCATCTCCTCCCATCTACACCACTGCCACCACTACAACCACCACTCACCAAACCCAACCCTTATTTGCCTCTTCTAGCTCAGTTCTACCACCTGTCTCGGTGGTTGAGCAACTTGCTGCTCTAAACAGCATGGTGCTCCAACTGCTAGCCTCTGATAAGGCTAAGACAGCTCAGATCCTCCAGCTGCAAGAGCAAAGTTCATCACAGGTAGCTGAGATTGAAAGATTGAGGGAGTTGACATCCTCACAAGCCCAAGTGATCACTTCGCAGACCGATCAGATCACAGGCTTGTTACAACACGAGGCTGAGACTGATGAGAGGATGGGAAAGCTAGAGGCGGCTCATAAGACTCTAGTGCTAAAACTGAAAGGCACTCAGAGTGAGCCCCTCAAGATTGGAGAAGGTGATGGTGATGATGATGATGGTGAGAATGAGGAAGATGATGATGAAGATGATGAAGATGATGAGGATGATGAGGATGATGATGATGGTAGTGATGAAAGTAATGATGGTGATGAGAAGAAGGAAGATGATGAAGGTGAAGGAGGAGAAACTGCCGGAGATCAAAGCGATAATGTTGCAGGCGAAAGGCGTTCTAAACACCGACATGATCAAGGACCCTCTTCGTCTGCTCCAACTGAAGAAACTCCGGAAATTCAAGACAAAAGTACTGTTTAGTTAGTCATGTTTATGTATTTAACAGACTTTTGTATTTGAAATTATGTTACATTTATTTAATGAATGTTTATATCTTATGTTAATGACTGTGTTTGATTATTTACTAACAAGTATTGTGTTGCATGTTTAAATCAAACAGATCCTAACTTTCAGAGAGACGAACATGATGTTGCTCCCCTCCAACAGGTCAAGTCTCAACTAACAATGATTCTTGATCTGCAAGGGATCGTCAAAAAGTCTGTGAGTTATACTCCTGAAGAAGGAGAAATTATTCACGACCTCACTGATGAGCAACTGGCTGACATGTTTCGTCTGAATCCAGACGAACTTGTGAAAGATGCTCCAGTTTTTGATGATGCTGATGATGACGAACTTAAAGATGTTGAAGAAATTGAAATTGAAGACATCACAGATCAGCATTATCCAGAATACACTGATCAAGAGGAAAACGTGTTTCCTGATCTGGTGAACAACCTTGACAGTGATATTCTGAATAAACTCCATGATAAAGAAAAGGGAGCTGAAGCCTCAACAAGCCAAGCTCAAGCCACGGACGCCGAAGTTGACATTCGAAAGGCTGAATGGGCGGCTTGCTTGGCCGAGGTCCGAGCACAACGTACTACAGCAACTCAGAGTACCTACACCAAGTTATACAAAGTAAAGAAGAATATGAAGGTGTCAGGGAAGATTATAGCTTGGGCTCATTTTGATGACCTCGGAGTATATGCAGTGAAGAGGGAGAGGGGAATCGAGTACTTTAGATTCCCTCATGATCTGAAGACTCTCCCAGGTTTTGAACTCAACCAGTTGGCACGCCTAAAGCTTTTTATACTGATCCGAAGAAGATGTCTGGCTGGTTTGAGGCTGCATTGAAGAAGGATATAGGACCAGATGGGTAAATTTCAAACCTCAGCAGGCTACGAGGTACCTCAGAAGGTCTGAGGTAAGTCCCATCACTGGTCAGCCTAAGATAGTTCTGAAGTGGCGACCTCCGCGCACAATGTCCAGAATTCCACTGAGGGAGATGCCACAGGACTTTACCCCACACTTTAAGTGGTGGTACTATGACTGGCGCTCGGGTGAGGCAGTCATTGTTTTGGAAAAGGACGGGTCAATGGAAGCTTTAAGGGTGTTCGACCCCATGTGGCTTATCAACTTGTCAGCGTCTGATGTGTATACGCTGTACAAGTGGCCACTGTTTTTCGATACGCAGGATATTGTGCAAGCTCTACAGTTTCAGCACATAATACGTCTATGCTTTGCGCTAAATATCCATGCGGGGGTTTCCAAAGAAGAGAGATTAAAAAGGTTTGAAGAGTTCAAGAAAGAAGTAAAGGTCTAGATAGAACTAGGTCCAAGGGGAGTTTGTTGGTACACATGTCCCCAGTTCTAGTCTAGTGAGCTCAAATGTAATAGACTTCTATCTTGTAACGCATATGTAATGTTCAATCAATCGAATGAGAATCTCTTCTTTATATGGTTGTTGATTATATAATGTTGTATCTAATTATATTATTAGTTGTTACGCGCATAATATGACCATGTTATATAGGTTTACAGTTGTGAGACACAGTTCTGAATCGTTAAAGGTTCAAGAATGTGTTTGACTAAGAATCTTTTTCAGTCGCACGACTGAACCATGCGAATGGTTCAATCGCACGGTTGAACTAGGAGATTGAGTCAATCGCCCGTTTGAGTCATGAGACTGACTCAAGCGTTCGAATGAATCAATCGTATTACTCAATCGCACGACTGAGCCAGTCGCAAGGCTCAGTCGCACGAATGAGATCTGTAACCTATAAATACCACTTAATTCGTGGAAAAACGTAACACTTCGAATTCTCATAACCCTAGTCGACCCAGAGCACCCTGTTCATTCATTCCAACTTCATAGAACGTTCCTGGTCATTGCTAATCAATTCTTAACGTTTTCTAATCGTTAGTATTGATCCGGATTACGTTTTCACTGATTGGATCGCCAATCAAATAGGATTCCGCACTATTTGATCTGGTTTAACTTAGAATCAGTTAGTACTCCGTACGTACACGGTCCTAACAAGTGTTTACAGCTGGCTTAATAAAAAATGTATAAATATTAAGCTCGTTTAGGCTCGTAAGCCTACTTAAGTCTGATATAAGAGCATGAGTAAAAGCTTGTTCGGCTCGGATCGGTTCGATTCCAGTTTTTGGGTAGCCTATCTCGAGTAGACGAGTAGCTTACCAGCGATTTGACTCGTTAGTAGATTATGTTTTAGAATTGATGATGTTAGGAGACTTGTTATTATAGGTATGTATTGCATGGTGTAAATCTTAGACTGATTCACAACATCAACATTTGTTATAAAAAAGTCATCCTACCTTTGTAAATTTGATTCTGCACCTCTTTAAACACACTTTGGTTGTAAATTTTTGCAGTGTGTTTTTTAATGTCAAACCTAGTTTGGAGGTGAAATCGGGTTGTGCTATTTCTAAATTCAAAAGTCCATTGGTTGTAACGTTGATTGTTGATAGTTGTGTCAAAGCACATGAAGAGTTGTACCAATGTATTTGCTACATTAGAATTAACTTTAAACAAGGCATCAATCTCTCAAAGCGTGAAGTTGTGTTTATCAAACAACACATTGGAATCTCGTGAAATCAAGTAGGAACCCAAAGATGTCTAATTGCATACATATCAGTTAGCAAAACAAGATCATTCAAGTTGAATAAGAAGATATGATTCAGCCATTGATCCTCAAAAGTGGAGGGTGTAATGTAAATATTTTAAATTAACTTATGTATAGAAAACCAAATATTTAGATTATGGTACAAGTTTAACACGCGACAATAAATGGTTAGATTCAAATATGAGAGCGTCATGCATCAAATTAAATCTAAAAGATAAACTAAAAACGTAGAACATAATGAAAATATATAAATGTCAGTAACTTGAGACAACAGTAAGATAACCGAAATTTAGAGTCGTGTAACGTGATATTAGATTAATGTAATCCTATGGAAACTGACAAGAATGATGTTTATATCAAATGTATAAAAATTATGTGGTATCTTACCCTCATGTACGCATATCCTGTACGGGTGTATAGGTTTTGTATTGAATAAATCTAATATTACACCAATCTAATCTACTTAGGATATGTATAGCATTTTCTTTATATAAAATGCTAAATAAATTAGAACAAAATATACAAACATACGGTAAACTGATAATATGTCATTAAGGTAACCTAACACTAGAGTGATACGATCACCATCGTTTTATTTTTCAATTAGTGGTTTGTCTTCTTTAGTTTAAATCTATAATTTTATCATAATTTTAGTTTAAATCTTTAGTTTGTCTTCTTTAGTTTAAATCTATAATTTTATCATAATTCATCTTCTTCCCTTAGATTTCCTTTGCTTCCTTCCAACGACAATGGTTTGTTTTGAGCAGAGAAGATGTGAGAGTTGGTGGTTGAAGGTTAAACAACATTCAGGCAACAGATTGGTGATAACAATTGAAAGGTTGTTGATGTGCTTGGAGTGATATATAAAAACTAGTGATTTTCAAACGTAATTTAACCTTTAATTTTATATACATAGTAGTCTATGTCCACGCAGTACAATACCAATACATTTAGGGCAAGTGCACATATCGTATGCGTAATAAAGCTTAGTCAAGATACCAGATCACTACAAGGAACAAGCGCATTAGCGGCGACAACTGTCGCCGCAATTGACCCCGTCTGTCGCCGCTATTACTATTAGCGGCGACATGTCGCCGCTAATGAGTCGCCGCTAATGATTCGTCGCTATTGTGGAAAATATCGCCGCTAATGGGTCGCCGCTATTGATGTCGCCGCTAATACCCTTATTTGCGGCGACAATATCGCCGCTATAAAGTTGGAAAAAAAATTCCGGGAAGACTATTAGCGGCGACTATCGCCGCTATAAAGTTTAAAAATTTAATTTTAATTTTTTTTTATTTTTTTAATTTCCATTTTTATAAACCAAGAAAACCTGTAAATAAAACCAAATTTCCAGATTTCCAAACAACATAAATAACATAAGTATTAAGAAGTACAATACGAGTTTTAACAACACAAATAACAAAACATACAAATTGTTTAACATCAACTTCTAATGTCGTCAACATAAACTTAAACAACACAAATTGTTTATTCTTCGTCCTCGTCCGAATCATCATCTTCATCAGCTTGTTGTGTACCTTTTTGGGAGGCAATAAGTTGCGTCATTTGTGTCATAAAGTTTGCATTTTGAAACAAACTTGCAATTTGTGCCTACAAAACAAAACATACATTATAAGTTGTGGTATTTGCTTCTTAATATAACTTTAAGTATATAATGATACACCAACACCTTGAAGTGTGTTTGTATCACCCATTTCAACCATAATGTACATAATTCAACTTAAATTTACCCATTTTGACCCGTTTTAACTATATCAAGTGTGTTTGTATCATTTTGACCCATTTCAACCATAATGTACATAATTCAACTTAAATTTACCCATTTTGACCCGTTTTAACTATATCAAGTGTGTTTGTATCATTTTGACCCATTTCAACCATAATGTACATAATTCAACTTAATTTACCCATTTTGACCCGCTTTAACTATATCAAGTGTGTTTGTATCATTTTGACCCATTTCAACCATAATGTACATAATTCAACTTAAATTTACCCATTTTGACCCGTTTTAACTATATCAAGTGTGTTTGTATCATTTTGACCCATTTCAACCATAATGTACATAATTCAACTTAAATTTACCCATTTTGACCCGTTTTAACTATATCAAGTGTGTTTGTATCATTTTGACCCATTTCAACCATAATGTACATAATTCAACTTAAATTTACCCATTTTGACCCGTTTTAACTATATCAAGTGTGTTTGTATCATTTTGACCCATTTCCACCATAATGTACATAATTCAACTTAAATTTACCCATTTTGACCCGTTTTAACTATATCAAGTGTATTTGTATCATTTTGACCCATTTCAACCATAATGTACATAATTCAACTTAAATTTACCCATTTTGACCCGTTTTAACTATATCAAGTGTATTTGTATCATTTTGACACATTTCAACCATAATGTACATAACTCAACTTAAATTTACCCATTTTGACCCGTCTAAGATAAACCAACAATGATACATTTAACAACTTCAAGATAAAACGTATAAAACTTTAATACCTCTGATAATGTCTGAGGTGTTTGTTCCTGATCAGGAACAAACGAAGTCGACCCTGCAGATGAACACGGTTTACGCCCAATCCCTCTAATATGCCCGCGGCGTTCTCCCAACACCGACTCAAAAACTTCAACCTCGTTCAGTGATGAACTATTTCCTTCGTTTTGGGATTGACTTAGCTCATCAAACCGTCCTTTGAGCTGATTCTATATTAATTAACAAGAAGTTATTTAATATATATATATACACAAAGGCTTTATCTTTAATATTTCAAAACTCTACTTTATATAAAACTTACATATTGTTGCTCAGCTATCTCCGTATCAAAGGTCCCATCTTTACTGGTATGAGCATTCTGAAATGCCTCAAGTCTGCTCTTATTCTGATTAACATTTAAAAGTATATCATATATTAAATAAATACTTATCTACAATACACATACAAATAATTAAATCATTACCTGCTTGTAACAATAACTACTATACGAGGCAGTCCCACCACGATTAGTGTATTGTTGTTGTTGCCGGTTTGCTTTGTTTGATGATGAGGCTTTTCTGTGTCCGTCACTTAAGAAAAAATCAATTGTTTTGCTCCAATTTTCATGATTCATTCCCCTTGGAGGGTTGAGCCTTGCTTGTTCCATATCTTCATATCCTCCAACACGATCAAAGTGTCTTTTGGCAACGTTTTTTCGATCTCTGAATCGTTTAGATATACAGAACGAATGCCACCCTCAATCTGAGCGCGTTCACGATCTCGCAAAATCTCATCAAAATCAAAGCGTCGCTACATTTAAGTTTTAACAAAATGAAGTTAGTTAAATAAATACCGAACAATAAACATAAAACATATAAAGGTTACCGCCATATGCTCATCCAACGCATTCTTCTGAGCATCAGAAAGATCAGTCCACGAACGAACATTAAAGGGATAATTGGCCTCCATGTATATCCCAACCTCGCGAACAAACATATCGTTAAGTTCACCGACTGGGCTATATGTAGCAGCTCTATCAAAAGGAAGAGATAAAGGTCCTCCTTTCTTTTCTAACTCATGCTGTAACTTTTTATTTTTGGCCTTCCCTCTTCTTTTCTGGGAAGGCGAGCCTGCATTTATATTAAAAAAGCAATATTTACAATATATATTAATAATAAATAAATAAACATGAAAATATAATACTTACCATCCAACTGATGGCTTCCGGGCCCACCAAAAGGAGGAATCGGTGGATCCCCCGCGCCATCACCTCCATGGCTCATTACATCAGCCATGAGATGTATCAAAACAATCCAAAAAGATATCATGTCTGTAAAAATTAGAAGATATAAAACATCAAAATTAAAATAAGAATAAAGTTTTCAACTACAACAAGATATCATATCTACAAAGTTTTAGATTAAATATATACTTAATCGGAGTCTCCCTCATATACTTCAGTCTCGCTATTAGACCCCTCAGTGTCATAATCAAAATCCTCTTTATCATAATCACCCTCGTCCTCAGACATCACATTAGCAGTAACATTTGGTGGATTAACTTCACTTGCAATTTCGCCATCGATGACATTATCAACATTTTGAAAGTATTGGGTGAAGTCAATGAAAAGTACATTATTAGATGAAGAATGATTATGAACGACGTTAAGATCTTCTGTTAATTCATTATCAACATTTTGAATGTTTTCCACGAGTTCGTCATTGGATGGCGGTCGATCCTAAATTTTACGATGATTAACATTCTCGACGACCCACCGGTGATTATTGCTTTGGTTTCTCCGAGAAGGTTCTCGGATGTAGAATACTTGTTTAGCTTGGGAAGCAAATATGAGTTGATCGTCTTTGTCCAATTCACGTTCGGTGTTGATACTGGTGATATTATTGTCGTATGAAACACCCCTTCAAGTATCGAACCATTTGCAACGAAATAGGACTGTTGAATACCCATTTGCATAGCACAACTCAATAATCTCTTCAACTTGGCCATAATATTTCTCACCATTCTCACCCTCCACTAAAACACCTGAGTTTTGTGTTGTGCGTTGCGCGTCACGTGCAAGTACCATAAACCTAACACCGTTGACTATGCAAGCAGTGTAGTTATAGGCTTTTACATCCGCACCCATTGAAAGAGCATACAACTCTGAGTGAAAATCTGGAGAATTTTGTATTTTCATCGAATAAACCTAAGAAAATAATGTGTTAAATATAAATTACCTAACAAATATAAACCTAAGAGATTTTTATACACGGAATACCTTCTCTAAAAACCATGATAGAAATTTGATTATGACATCCTCATGTGGGCGTTCAGATTTGAATTCACTATATTGTTGACAAAATATATAACAAGTGAGGAACGGAATATATTTAAGTAATGTTTAAAACTTAAAGATAGGAACTCTTACTTCATATAGTCTCTAACTTCTTGACAACTATCGAGGACAAACCATTCTAGCTTTAGTTTTTCGCTAGGAGAAAGATATTTCATCTTTTTTGCGCTAGCTGGACGACATTTTGACTCAAATGCAAATATCTTTCTTTTTTCAATAATGATATCCTCATTTCTATCAGGGCGATTGAACTGAGTCTCAACATCTCGAAGGTACCTCGAACAAAATGATAAAGCTTCTTCAGCAACATAACCTTCAGCTATACAACCTTCTGGTCTTGCTTTGTTTCTGACATAATTTTTTAGTTTTTTCATATACCTTTCAAACGGATACATCCATCTCATACACAGTGGACCACCACAAATCGCTTCATCAGGTAAATGCAAAACCAAATGAACCATAATGTCAAAAAACGCGGGAGGATAGATCAATTCTAACTTGCACAATATTATAAGAATGACCTCCTTAGCTTTCTTCATATCGTCAATTAATAGTGTTCTGGAGCAAAGTTGCTTAAAAAACGTACACAAATCAACTATTGGTGTATAAGTATCTTTGGCCAAAAAACCTCTAACACCAATCGGTATCAACCGTTGCATGAGAATATAACAGTCATGAGATTTCAACCCAGTAATGTTAGTATTATTATCTATCACTCTCTTGCTTATATTAGATCCGAACCCATCAGGCAGTTTTACATTTTTTATAAACTCACAAAATAACTTTCGATCACTAGTCTTCAATGAGTATTTCGGGTGGGGGCTATACCACTTGCCATTTTTTTCCTCTAACCATTGCCTACTCCGAATATTTAGATTTTTCAAGTCAACCCGTGCATTTGGTGTATCTTTGCTCTTTTCATTCATTAGAAGAGTACCTAGCAAACTATCACACACATTTTTCTCTATATTCATCACATCTAACGGAAAATGCAGCAGCGGCGACGGCGACGTGGTGCGGACGGTGGCTGGTGGCTGGTCGGACGGTGGTGGCCGCGGGTGGTGGGTCGTGGCTGTGGTGCGGGCGCGGGGGGCCGGAGAAGAGAAGCGGATGGTGGTGTGCGGGCGATGGGAGGTGGCTGCGGGTGGTGGTGACTGGTCGGATGGTGGGAGGTCGCGCGGAGGAGCAGTGGTCGGAGGTGGTGGCGCCTAGGTTAATTGGAGGGAAAGTGAAGAAGGAA
Source organism: Flaveria linearis (assembly GCA_024085815.1). Taxonomy (NCBI): domain Eukaryota; kingdom Viridiplantae; phylum Streptophyta; class Magnoliopsida; order Asterales; family Asteraceae; genus Flaveria; species Flaveria linearis. The sequence goes on along the minus strand of CM044016.1, from coordinate 27,108,958 downwards.
GGGTACTAACCCGCGTATAACCAGTAACCATTAGCGGCGACGCGTCGCCGCTAAAGGTTTCAGGTACGATTTAACATGAGCCGTTCGATGTAATTGATTTTGGACGGCTAGATTTGGTCAAATAATGAACTGTGGATCGCGATCTTTAGCGGCGACATGTCGCCGCTAATGACGTCGCCGCTAATAGGTGTCACCGCTAATGGCGATGTCGCCGCTAAAGGCGTCGCCCCTAATACGCGCGTTTCTTGTAGTGGATATCGTCTAAAGATAAAGGCTCTAAATAATCAGTGTCAGCCATTCTCTAGTTAGATCTAAAAGATATATGCAAGTGGTTAAGTAAATAACAAATAACAAAGCAAAAGTAAATGCAAATAAAAATATATCACAAAAATGAGTTACTTACGTTTGACTCCCCTTAGAAAGTTGATTGTATGATTTAAAGGGAGTCAAACGTAAGTAACTTAATTTTTTAATATATATTTTAGCCGGATCCATTTCAATGCAAATAAATATATATCACTAAATTTTATGCTTCTTTAGAAAGTTGTCATAATTATGACATTACAACCTTGTCCCATGAAGAGAAATGATTATTTGTGTTAGTTTCATAAAATAAAGTGAGTCTGGTTAAGGTTACCAACCACTACACAATATTAGAAAGTTGTCACAATAGTGACATGATAACTATCACAATATTAGAGTTAAAGTATCAAGTGCTTGATTTTAAGCAAGGGTTTTATGCGTGGACCTTTGGTTTGATACTATCTTTTCGAAAGTATTGATAATGGTACAAACCTATTACTTCAAGTTCAGGTACTGTTTGACAACATCTAAACCAATAAATGTTAAACCAATAAAAGAACTGAATAAGTAAGAAACTCTTAGTCAGTATTTGCTAAACCAGTAAGTATTGTTTGGGTGGTTTTGAATAACTAAGAAAAATGACTATTTTATCATACTAAACTATTTTATCATGAATGAAATGTATATGTTTGATTATATGTGTCAATGACTATACTAAATGATAAATATTTATACAAAGAAAATACAAAACATTGAAAAAATCTAAATTAAACTTTAGTGGGCTTCCTGTGATTTCTTCTCTTGTTGACCTTTTCACATTGCTCAAACTCGACAAAATCACCCCACCCTTTTAACCAATGTTCTCAGAACCGGATCGGACTTCGAACCGGACGCCTTACTGGTTTGGTGGTCGGACCGGTCGGACCGGTCGGACCGGATGGACCGGATTTACTATATTTTAATTATATTTATATATGTAATTAAATATAAGTAATTTATATATGATTTATACATATATTTTATAGTTATATATAAAACTTAACTATATTTGTATATCCGAAGTATTAATTTATGGTTTAACACCCCGTTTTTACCCACTAAAATTTAAAAAAAAAAAAATTCAAAAACCGGTCGGAACCGGCCCGGTTCGCCGGTCCAACCGGTGACTCGGTTTGAACCGGCCGGTTCAACTGCACAAAACGATCCACTATCGACCGGACCGGACCATGGGCCGAATCGCGGTTCGACCGGTCGGACCGGCCGGTCCGATCCGGTCCTAACAACATTGCTTTTAACACATCACCCATATTTTATCCATTTCAATATTTTGGTGCAAATGTCAAATCTCTTTGAACTAGGTAAAGAACAACCATGGATCAAAACTCCACTCCTCCTAAGGGACGTTTGGTTGAAAGGAATAGAATGAAAATGAAAAACTAGTATAATTTTTTTTAATATAATTATGTTTGAGTAAGCAATTAAAAGTAAACCCAATAGAATGTTTCAACTCAAATTCCCTTGGTCGTGGATTTCAAAATCCTTTCACCTAGAGAGGGAATTTGACATCCCACAACCAAGGGAATTTGAGATGAAATATTCCCTTGGGTTTTACATTTCATTACCCACTCAAACATAATTTTACTTGAAAATTAAATTAGTTTTCAATTCCATTTCATTCCATTCCGTTCAACCAAACGCCCCCTAAGTTACAACAAATTCAAATTTTGTACAAAGAAAATGATGAACAATAACACTTAAATGAAGAATCAAGTCGTGATCTGGATGGACGCCTTCAACAGGGATGACGAAAGATGGTCGTTGGTGACAATAAGAAGACATTGATCACACAAACACAAAGCGTGTGATTAGAATCCTTGGTAAACTACATGGGAAGAGAGGGGGTGGTGGTGACAGGGGTGTTGCAGTGAAACCCAATGGAGTTCGCCAATGATGAGAGGTAGCTGCTAGCGAGGGTGGCAATGGGTGAGAGCAGGGTCAGAGGTCGTGAGGTTCACGATGGGAAGGGAGGGTCATAATGAGACGGTTTTGATTTAAGGGGAGGGGTAAACATGTAAACTTTTTCATTTAACATCTTCAAATCTCTTAACCATTAAGAGATGAATGGAACCATTAAGAGTTAGAGTTTTGTGGACCAAACACTCCAATCTTTTACTGATTAGATGTAGTCTCTTAATGGTTTTATTAACAGACTACCAAATAGCCTCTAAATATATAACGTCTCCAAGCATAACAAAAGCTTCTAAAACTCTGACATCCGAAAAAATTTCAGGTTATGACTCCTACTTAGATAAATATATAATAATATATTTAAACGTTATTAGACTTAATTTTGAGTTACGTTAAAATCTAGCAAAAGCCCTAGTAATGTATTTAGTTGCATTCAAAAATATTATGAAAGTACTAACGTGGTCTATCATTAAAATAAAAATAAATAAATTAAGTGTCATGTTATACAATTGATATTATATTAACAAAATCATTATTTAAATAAATTATCTATAGCTCACAAGCAATAAAAGATCAAATGTTTGAACAGATTAAATCTGTAATAATAAAAAAATTGGTGAACACCCCCTATGTATCCCAAAAACCTGGGAATTCCTCACCCCATGTTCATTACTTTCAAACCTAACAATATTATTACTTCACTCAAACTTTATACAAACTTTTTACAAGATCACACACAATAATCATAATAATCACTTTCACACTCTCACTCATTCCTTTCTCTCTCTATATATCATTCGTCCATCTCATCACACCAAATCGCCATCTTTTATTTCTTTGTATTTTTGTTAAAACACCATCAAATATTACCTTTTGATTAACAACAATTGATGACAACGCATATACCTTACTAAACACTCAATCTGTTCACATCCCTCCACATAACCTACTCTACAACACATTTCTCGCTCTCCTTTATTTGAACGACAATCTACAAACCCACAACATATTTTCACTTTCAAATTATCACTTCATACATACAGAACATTTATAAACAAGCTTCCATGATGATGACTTGAAAAAAAATTGATGATGCAT
>CM044016.1:27080589-27103089 GCA_024085815.1 Flaveria linearis | reverse complement strand
TCATGCCAGTTGATGAGTATACATAGTTACAGCAGAAAGTGTATCAGCTTTATATGAAAGTACATCCGAGAAAAGCCTATTCTCCTCTATCATTGGAAGAAATCAGTCTTCACTTCATTTGGCTTCGGAATACTTTGTCTTTGAAGCTTCGAAAGACTTCATCTTTTGGCTTCGAAAGATTTGATCTTTGGCTTCGGAATATCTTATACGTAGAATATTTCTGAGTATAGTGTAAAGCTTCCGGAGCAGCTTTGACTTTGTAGGATTTTATACTTAAAGTAATTCTTGCTTTAAGTATAAAACTTCCGGAGCAACTTCTACTTGGTACTGAGTGCATGCATGCAGGAAGCCTTTGATTGCTTTGGTTGAATCAGTCTTTATGTTAAACCTTACAAACCCCCCTAGGATGATGTTACCAAAACAGAGAAGGTTGTCATCAACTGACAATCCTTATTAGGATCAAGACCATTACCTTCTTCATCATTTAGTCAGTATCCTTCAGAAGTTGATGGTCCTCATAATACCTTCTCATGTCATGGAGATCATACAGAGGTAGATAAAGCATGTCTTGTCAAAAGTAGACATCTTGACCACCTTGATCTCTGATAACATACCATCTGTCTGGATTAGTAGTAAAGGTCTAAGACAGGATGGGTCTTCTAGTTGCAAGAGGTTGTGCTTGAGTAGGGTTTGGTTGAGCAGCCTTTTATTGCACTTCCTCAGGATGCTCTGACTCATCCTGGGGTCTGGAAGTGAATGCCTTTGTCTTCTTGTATACTATCTTCAAGGTCATCCTTTTCTTCCTCTAGTGTTTAACTAAGAAGGCTGGTCTTGAGTACCAGGTTGTTCTGTTGTGCCTCACTCAGTTAGGTCCTATTCCCTCATAGGTTTAGAAGATGAGGTCGGCTGAGATGAAACTGAAGGTCCAGGTTGTGTTGTCTGTGTTGCTTCAACCTTAACCTCTACCTTAGGAGGAGCTTGGCTTGGTGGAGAATGTAAGTCCACAAGCTCTCCCTTTTTAATCTTCTGCTTGATCACTCTAATGTGCTCATCTATAGTAGATAGAGACATTGGACCAAGCCTCCTTTCGAAGAATCCATACAACCTCAAGAAGCTCATCATCCTTTGTCTGTCAGCAGACTTTTTTTGGCTTTTTTAGATGATGGCTCTTGACTTTGCAGCTTTTTCTCTCATCTTTCTCTTAGCAGCCTTTTGTTCATTGATGAACTGTTGTTCTAGCTGCTTAAGATATTCAAATTCAATATATTCATATGAGAGGAGAAGAAGTGCACATGCTTGATAGATGTCTGTAGCAGTCAGGTAGTTGATCATGTTTTTTGTCTGTCAGCCTCCTTATCTACCTGAGGTTGTTATGTTGCCACAGGCTCTTCCTCAAGACTTTCATGAACTGGGGAGAGAGTAATAGCATGTTTATACAGCCTCTTTTGCCTTCTTTTATTCTTTAACCTTGAAGAGCAATCCTACATCCTCTGCCTCCTTCTTCTCCTTTCTCAGCTCTATGTCTGCCAGTTCATTTAACTCTTCTAAGGAAAGAGATATGAGTTCATCAATGTTGTAGTTTCTGATTCCCAGATAGTTTAATCTGACAGATCTCAACTCATCATCTTAAGTGTTTGGCCTTGGGGTTGTCCTGATTGCAGCTTTCATGAAGCCTGAGGAACCAGTTGAACTCTCTCCCCTTAGCTTCCTCTTCCTCTCTCTTTCCTCCTCCTTAATGTCCATATAGGTCATTTTTCTCTTTCCTTTGTCACTCATAGGCCTTGGTGACTCAGAGTGGAGAGAGCTTTGGCCTTCATTGCTTGGTTCAGTAGTCAAGCTCTGGCCAGAGAGAGGTTGTGAAGCACCTTCACCAATTGGTGCATCACTTAGGGTAAAGGATGATGAAGTAGTTGTTTCTGTGACAATTATCACAGGTTCTGTCACTGGGCCTTCAGTTAAGGTTTCCCCTTTAAAGCTAATATTAGGTTCCACCTCAACATCCAGTTGGCCAATGCCATTACCTGTTTGCAGTTGTCTTCTTCTTTGTTTGAACTCTTCAACAATCATGTCTTGGATTCTCTTAGCCAATCTGTCAGCCTGCCTATGTTGAGTTAGGTTGGCTAGTGATATATTAACTAGAAAGAGAGACCGTCATAGAAGTTCAAGCTCTAAAAATTGAAGACCTCTTGCTACCCTTGAAATCTATGCAGTACTAGGGCTTTTCTATCAGCATCATACCTCCACCCTAGAATTTTATTTTTTGCTTCGTATGGTGGGGTTGACATTGCCCTTGGTATTCCCTACTCATACACACTTTGTATAAAGAGTCCACATCAGTTTGAACTTGAGGAGGTTGCTAAGTTTGGACAATAACAAGTGAGGTTGGTGATTCCTCAATGTCTATACTCTGAGAAGAACTCCTAGGTTCTGTGACTGTGACAACTTTCTCCCACTTTTTGGTAGCATCACCTCTTGCATAGGTGAGCTGGAGGTGAAAACTGTCACATCCTTAGGTTCTTGTGTTCCTGGATAAGTTTTCCTGAAGGGTCTCATAGCTAGTTGTTCCTTGAGATTAGAAATCTGAAGTTGCTGATCATTGACCCTTCTTTGCAAGGTAGTCACTTGAGATTCTAAGTGACTGACCTTGAGACTAAATAGGTGCCTGTTTTTGTCAGTTTGTGCACCTTTAGTCTGAGATTCCCCTCATCTTCAGTAGAAGAATCACTCGAGGATGAGAGAATTAAATCTAAGTCTTCTTCCTCATCACCAGCTTGTTGTTCTTGGTTGCTGGTTTTCTCCTGCTCACTGACAGCTTTAGTTGAAGTGTCAATGGGCTGGGTTGCCATGGTTGGTCTTAATGATGTAATCACTTGTAGAAGTGAGAGTAACTTCCATATGGATCTCCTGAACAGGTTCAGGAAGATCTACCTTAGTGGGGGGTGGATTATGTGGGCTAGATATGGGTGACACAAAAGTACTCATCTCTCTTTAAGCAGTGAAACAAAAGAAAGACTAATGATACTCACTGAGTGCCTTATCCTCATCATCATAGAAGTATAGGCTAGGAATTGGCTGGGTTAAATCTAGAGGTTATGGATGGTAGCTTTCCCCTAAAGGTTGTTCACTAGAGTGTTGAGACTCTGAGTGAATGCCTAAGGTTTCTTGGGTGATGAGCTCTTCACTCTGAGCATGAGGAACCTCATGACTAAACATTTGTGGGATGGGAGTGGTTTGCTCCTCAGGAGAAGTGGGAGCTCCAGTGTCCACTTCCTCCTATATGGATGGTAATATGGGGGCCTGTACAGGTTGAATAACTTGAGCAGGGGTTCGTTTAGATTTTCTATGGTAGGTGATGCTTATTTGTGGTTGTGTGGGTTGTCATGAAGTCGAAGGTGTGGGTTCAACACTAGCTTGTGCTGCTAGGTTGTCACCTTGAGCAATAAGCTTTTAACTTTTTTAGTACTAGGGTTGTTTCTACCCCTAAGAAGCCAACAGTTGGCTTTCTTATAGTGTTGAAGATATCGGGCTTTATCTATCCCAATTTTAGAACATTATCTGTTCCCCTCAACTGTGAGCCCAATTCACAGTTGAGAATGTGCTGGACATATCTAGGAACATATAATATTTTAAGAGTCTAAGTTTGCAAGCAAATTATTGTACAAATTGTGAATACCTAAACTTAACCCCATGAACCATCCCATGGACTATGAAAGAGAGGTCTTCTGGAATTTGGTCCCAACCTCTATATTTGTTAGACAAACTGTGGATAATAACATGGAGGAGGTATTTCTATTGAGGAGAGACCTTCCCTTTCTTGAAGGTTCTGATTGAAAACTCACCTTCATAGCCTATCTGAGCAAAGGAGTAGTTTACAGCAGATTTTGGTAATGACAATTCACCTTCCGCATCATCCAGGTGTAGATGAGAGTTGATTGAAGCTGGAGTGATGAATATTGTCCTTCCCTTCACTGTGGCAGACAGTGCCTTCTCCCCATCAATGGTGACCTCTTGGCAGGTCCTCCAGAAGTCCAATAGTTGATCCTCATAGAGTGGAGGATCGATGGTGAGGGAGGTGAAGTAGTGAGACAAAGAAAGAAAACAACAAACCTCTAAGAAACTTGGATCTTTCTCAGAGTTTAACAGAGCAACCTAATTGTGTTGCCTGTGAAGCTGTATAGGAAAATCTGGTTGGTTTCTGCGGTCAAGGTTGGCCATTATTAAGGTGAAGAAAGGTAAGAACAAAGACGGTGAGTGGGAATTTAGGTTTACAGAATTTGCAGATGAAGAAGATAGTGAAATAGGGGGAAACCGTTGGGTATATTTATATAAAATGGGCTTGAGACAAAGTTAATGCAAAGGGATAAACTTTAAAGTCCGAATGTCAGTCCCACCTCTGAGAAAGTGTCCAAAAAGGTAGTTTTCTTGGAAGTTGAAACTCTTTTGAAGGTTATTCTTCTTTGAAAGTTTTTGACTTCAGAAGATATTCCTAAGCTTAGTGGAAAAATGGCTTCGGAAGAAAAATTACTTGTAATATTTTCTCTTCCGAAGAATATTTGGTTTCGTAAGATATTATGCCTATTTTCTCTTCTGAAGAATATTTGGTTTCGTAAGATATTATGCCTCGTAAGTTTTATTCTTAAAGAGAATAAAACTTACGAAGTATAATTGCTTTCGTAAGAACTTTGTTCTTCAAATACATATAAGTACTTGGAAGCATATTTGGATTCGGAAGAAATATAAGCATTTTTTCTGAATGTTAATTTCTTATAAGTACTTATGTGATTTGAAGACTTAAAATTCTTCCAAAAAGAATATTAATGCCTTCCGAAAGAAAATACACTTGGTAATTTTCAAAAATGCTAAGGAATATCATTTGATAAAGATTTTCTCCTAAAATAAACTGGGCTTATGTAGGTGATAAATTAGACAACTTAGGACATATAATTCCTTTTATAATAATATAGATTAAGTTTTAAGAAAATATATTCAAGGTTAATAATCCCAATAGCTGATATAAGATATTTAAATCTCTGTTCATCAAAAGCCTTTGTGAACAAATCAACATATTGTTCATTTGTATTAAATTGATTAGTTTTATCAATCGTTTTTCCTGATTATCTCTAATTAGATGATACCTGATGTTGATGTGCTTTGTCCTTGAGTGGTGCACTTGATTCTCTGTGATAGAGATAGCACTGTTGTTGTCTATGTGGATGGGAGTCTCTTTGAAGTTGTATCCATAGTCTAGAATTTGATTTTGAATCCGAAGTACTTGAGCACAGCAGCTTGCAGCAGCAATGATTCAGCTTCAGCAGTTAATACAGATACACAAGATTGTATCTTGCATTGCCATAAGACTATCCTTCCACCAAGGAATTGATGTCCCCCAGATATGGACTTTGAAGTCATGTTGCAGTCACTATAATCACTATTTGTATAGGCATACAGATTAAAGTCAGAATTCTTTGGATACCAAAGGCCCTAGCTTAGGAGCTCCCTTGAGATATCTAAGAATTCTTTTGACAGCAACTAGGTGTGACATATTAGGGTAAGGATGATATCTTGCACATATGCATGTAACAAACATGATATAAGTCCTACTAGCTGTAAGATACATGAGAGACCCAATCATAACCCTGTAAATATGTTTATCTACACACTCCCCCTCAAGATCAGGTCCAAGGGAGTGGTTTCTGGCTATAGGTGTCTTTGCAACCTTACATTCGGTCATGTTGAATCTTATAAGTATGTCCTGTACATACCTTGACTGACTTATGAAGATGCCATTATCAACTTGCTTCACTTGAATTCCTAGAAAGAAATTGAGTTCTCCAATGACACTCATTTTAAATCTATTCTTTATCAACTTCTCAAAGTCTTTGAAGAGCTTTGGATTAGTTGACCCAAAGATAATGTCATGCACATATACCTGGACCAGTATCAAGTCATTCCCTGTTCCTTTGATGAAGAGAGTTTCATCTATAGTACTCCTCTTGTAGCCATGCTGATAGAGATACCGAGATAGTGTCTCATACCACTTTCTTGGAGCTTGGTACATCCCATAAAAAGCTTTATCAAGCTTACAGACATAATCAGGATGATCTGGGTCTTGAAAGCCAAGTGGTTGTTTGACATACACTTCTTCATCAATCACCCTATATAAAAATGCACACTTGACATCAAGTTGGTAGACCTTGAAGTCCTTGGATGCAACAAATGCCAGGAATATCCTAACAGCTTTAAGTCTTGCTACTGGAGCAAAAACATCAGTGTAGTTAATTCCTTCTTCTTGTGTGTATCCTTGAACAACCAGTCTTGCCTTGTTCTTGATGACAAGTCCTCTATCATATTTCTTATTCCTAAACACCCATTTGGTTCTATGATGGTCTTCCCTTGTGGAAGAGGAAATAGACTCCAAACCTTTTTCCTTTTGAATTGAAGCAGCTCCTCTTGCATTACTTCAACCCAACTTCTATCCTTCAAAGTTTTGAATTGAAGCAGCTCCTCTTGCATTACTTCAACCCAACTTCCATCCTTCAAAGCGTCGTCAACTTTCTTTGGCTCTATCTGGGACAAGAAACAAGAGTATAGACAAACATTTTTGTCATGTGTTTGTCCTCTTGTTCTCACCCCTTGTCAATATCTCCAATGATGTTTATGGTAGGGTGAGACTTATGGATCCTAAGTTGAGGGATCAAAGCAAATTGTTTAGAAAGATCTAAATTTGAGATGTTTAGATCTAGCAATGAAGTGTCTCCTAAGACATCAGCACACTTATTAAGAGAAGCTTGATCCAATGAGTGTGTGACATCATTGATGTTGTCTTTAATGGAATGGTTATCAACATCAAGAAGTTCTTGATCAATGTCACCACTACCATTTCCTAATACATTTGAAGTTCCTTCAATTGTGTTTTGTGCCTCTGAGCTGGAATTTTCAGGCATTTCAGATGTATCAGCTTGATTTGTCATTGTTATGCTGATAGGAGCTTTACCTGTAGGGTTAGTTACAACTAGAGCTGAAGCAATAGTCTTGCTTGGTCTTCTCAGCTCAAACCTTGGATCAAGATCTTCTGTTGATGTATTACCTTTAGAACCTGAAACATTTTCACAAGATTTGTTAAAACAGTTTGTAACTAAATCAAGATCAAATAGCCATCAGGACCAGAACCTTTCACACAGGGAGTGTGCTCATTGAAGATCACATTGCCTGATTCTTCAACTACCCTAGTTATGAAATTATAAACTCTATAATCTTTAGCTTGGGAAGAGTATCCAATAAAGTGTCCATCATCTGATTTCTCAGCAAACTTGGCTACTTGATCTATGGTATTCAAGATGGTGCAGGGACATCCAAATGATCATAAGGAGTCTTACCATGAGTCTTGACTACTAAAACTCTGTTATGCACATAGCAGGAAGTGTTAAATGCCTCTACCCAGAAGGTGATGGGCAGTTTAGAGTCAGACAACATGGTTCTTGCAGCTTCAAAACATGTCTTGTTTCTTCTCTCAGCAACACTGTTTTGCTACGGGGTCTTGGGAACACTATATTGTCTTGTAATACCCTTTTCAGCATAAAATATGTCAAGGATTTGGATCTTGAATTCATTTCCTTGATCACATCTTATGATCTTGACCTTGTGATCACTTTAATTCTTAATTTTCATAATGAAGTTCTTCAAGATCTTAGGAGTTTTATCCTTAGTTCTAAGGAAGAATACTCATGTGTATCTTATGAAATCATATGTGATCATTAAACAGTATGAGGTCCTTCCTAGACTCAATACACTAGTGGGGCCAAAGAGATCCATGTGTAATAAGTGTAGGGGAATAGTGATAGAATTATTTTACTTTGGCCTGTGAGACACCAAGTGTTGTTTCCCTTTCAGGCATCCAACACAGTATTCATCACTTGTAAACTCTTTCTTTAGCATTCCAGTTACCAAATCATATTAATTAAATGTCCTTGTTCTTAAAGTTTACATGGCATATTCTTTTATGCCAAAGGAAAGACTCATCACTATTGGCTTTAGATAGAAAGCAAGAAACTTCTCCTGAAGGAGATGTTTCCTGTAAATCCATCTTACATGTTCTCTTTCTGGGGTGCTCTAAGAAAGATATGCTCTTGAGGAATGACCACCCCGGGCTTGAGAACAATGCACTCATGCTCAGTGAAGAGCATGTTATGTCTTTGGTCACAAAATTAGGATACACTCTGTAAATTATACCCAAGCTCCTTAAAAAAATTTACCTTCTTAATGCTGAGCTTACCATTTATGAACATGCCCCTTCCTATAATGTAACCTCCAGTATCTCCTCCAAAAGCAACTAGCCCTCCATCAATTCTTTCAAAGTTTTGGAGTAAAGAGCCATTGCCTGTCATGTGCCTGAAACAACCACTATCAATGATCCATACATTCTTCTTAGTCCTTAGCTGTTCCTACACAATAAAAGAGAGTTAGTTACATTTGAAAACCTAAGCATCAGTGGTCTTGGGCTCTTCAAAATGAAATGAAGACAATGCAACAGTATTTGATCATATACAGAGACTTTGAGGATCATTTGATGTTGTTAATGAAGAATTCTCAGTCACATGGTCTTCTGTTAGGACCGTGTACGTACGGAGTACTAATTGATTCTTCGTTGTACCAGATCAAATAGTGCGGAATCCTATTTGATTGGCGATCCAATCAGGGAGAACGAAATCAAGATCAATCCTAACGATTAGAAAACATTAAGAATGGAATAGGAATGATCTGAAACGTTCTATGAAGTTGGAATGGACGAACTGGACGTTCTGGGTCGACTAGGGTTTCAAGTATTCGAAGTGTTCTGTTTTTCCATGAATTAAGTGGTATTTATAGGTTACAGCTATCAGTCGTACGACTGAGTCAGGCGACTGGCTCAGTCATGCGACTGAATCATACGATTGATTCATTCGGACGACTGAATCAGTCTTATGACTCAATCGTACGATTGACTCAATCTCCTGGTTCAATCGTGTGACTGGCCCATTCGCATGGTCCAGTCGTGCGACTAAATCAGATAACTTAGTTAAACACATTCATGAACCTTTAATGGTTTAGAACTATGTCTAACAACTGTAAACCTATATAACATTGTCATATACATGTGTAACAATAAACAATATAGATAGACATAACATTAAACACCAATACACATATATAGAAGAGATTCTCATTAGCTTGATTGAACATTACATATGTGTTACAAGAAGAAGTTCTATTACATTTAAGCTCACTAGACTAGAACTGGGGACATGTGTACCAACAAACTCCCCCTTGGACCTAGTTCTATCTAGACCTTGACTTCTTTCTTGAATTCTTCAAATCTCTTAACTCTTTCTTCTCGTGAAACCCCGACATGGATATTCAGTGCAAAGCATAGTCGTATGATATGCTGAAACTGCATTGCTTGCACTATATCCTGCGTGTCAAAAACAGTGGCCACTTGTACAGCGTATACACATCAGACGCTGACAAGTTGATAAGCCACATTGGGTCAAACACCCTTATTGCTTCCATCGACCCGTCCTTCTCCAAAATAATGACTGCCTCTCCTGAGCGCCAGTCATAATACCACCACTTACAGTGTGGGGTAAAGTCCTGTGGCATCTCCCTCAGTGGAATTCGGGACATTGTGCGCGGAGGTCGCCACTTCAGGACAATCTTTGGTTGACCAGTAATGGGACTCACTTCAGACCTTCTGATGTAACGTGTGGCCTGCTGTGGTCTGAAGTTGACCCATCTAGTCCTGTACTCCCTTTTCAGGGCAGCCTCAAACCAGCCAGACATCTTCTTAGGATCAGCATAAAGAAGCTTTAGTCGTGCCAACTGGTTGAGCTCAAAACCTGGGAGAGTCTTTAGATCATGAGGGAATCTGAAGTACTCGATTCCCCTCTCCCTCTTCACTGCATATACACCAAGATCATCAAAATGAGCCCAAGCAATGATCTTCCCTGACACCTTCATATTCTTCTTTACTTTGTATAGCTTGGTGTAGGTACTCTGAGTTGCTGTAGTACGTTGGGCTCGGACCTCGGCGAAGCAAGCGCCCATTCATCCTTTCAAATGTCAACTTCGACGTCCGAGGCTTGAGCTTGGCTTGTTGAGGCTTCTGCTCCTTTCTCCTTATCATTGAGTTTATCCAGAATATCACTGTCAAGGTTGTTTACCAGATCAGGAAATACGTTTCCCTCTTGATCAGTGTATTCTGGATAATGCTGATCTGTGATGTCTTCAATTTCAATTTCTTCAACATCTTTGAGTTCGTCATCATCAGCATCATCAAAAACTGGAGCATCTTTAACAATTTCGTCTGGATTCAGACGAAATATGTCAGCCAGTTGCTCATCAGTAAGGTCGTGAATAATTTCTCCTTCTTCAGGAGTATAACTCACTGACCTTCTGACGATCCCCTGCAGATCAAGAATCATTGTGAGTTGAGACTTGACCTGTTGGAGGGGAGCAACATCATGTTCATCTCTCTGAAAGTTAGGATCTGTTTGATTTAAACATGCAACACAATACTTGTTAGTAAGTAATCAAACACAATCATTAACACAAGATATAAACATTCATTACATAAATGTAACATAATTTCAAATCCAAAGGTCTGTTAAATACATAAACATGAATAACTAAACAGTACTTTTGTCTTGAATTTCCGGAGTGTCTTCAGTTGGAGCAGACGAAGAGGGTCCTTGATCTTGACGGTGTTTAGAACGCCTTTCATCTGCGACATCATCGCTATTGTCTCCGGCAGTCTCTCCTCCTTCACCTCCCTCATCGTCCTTCTTCTCATCACCATCATCACTGTCATCACTCTCATCATCATCATCGTCATCATCTTCATCATCATCGTCCTCACCATCATCATCATCACCTTCCCCGATCTTGAGGGGCTCACTCTGAGTGCCTTTCAGCCTTAGCACTAGAGTCTTGTGAGCCGCCTCCAGCTTCTCAATCCTCGCATCCGACTCAGCCTCGTGTTGAAGCAGTCCAGTGATCTGATCAGTTTGTGCAGTGATCAACTGGGCTTGCGAAGATGTCAACTCCCTCAGTCTCTCAATCTCAGCTGCTTGTGTAGAACTTTGCTCTTGCAGCTGGAGAATCTGAGCCGTCTTAGCCTTATCAGAGGCTAGTAGCTGGAGCACCATGCTGTTCAGTGCAGCAAGTTGCTCAACCACGGAGACCGGTGGAAGAACTGAGCTCGAGGGTGCAGATGAGGGTTGTGTTTGGGACGTGGTGTGGGTTGTGGTAGCTGTGGTGAATATGGGAGGAGGTGGGAATGATGTAGTGGGGGGCACAGTGGTGGTGGTAGTAGATATGTGAGTATGAGGTGGAGGTTTAGTAGTGGTGGTGGTTGATGTGGTTGCTGTGGTGGTGGATGGTGTGGTGGCTGTGGTGGTGGATGGTGTGGCTGTGGAGGTAGTGGTAACAAAGGTGAGACGACGTTTCTTCTTCTTTTGACCATGGGGTTGAGCCATCCTTTTCTTCCTCGTTCCCGTAGAAGTGGATGCTCCCCCTACAACCCTGCTAGCTGACTCCGGTGCATAACTCGGATCAGAAGCTATCTCTCCTGAGTCTCGTGGGCCTTCACCGACTGCCCTTAGCCCATGTTCTGTGGGAACAACCTTGCTTCCCACAGTACGTGTCAAGGGCTCCTCCTCTGACTCCTCTTCCTCCTCACCAATAACAAAATCTTGATGAAAACCAGCAGACTCAGTTCCATCGTGGGTGGGTGGTGGAGATGGTATATCCGTGGTAGTGGCCCTAGATGGAGTGGGGCCTGTATCTCCACCATCACACACTGTCATCATCATCAGAATCATCTGATGGAATAGCTATCACCTCAGTGTCAGATCCACTGTCATCATGACGCCACTTACGTCTCCCTGGGGCAACATAATCAGCCCGGGCCAGATGCCCAATCAATCTCTTCAGTACTGGCTTTACCTGCTTGCCTCTATACACCCTCATATGACCCAGGGTGGTGTCATCCATAATCTCCAGAGGCACAGCATCACTCTTGTCTTTGGGAAGGTCGGGCAGCTTCTCATCAAATATGAGCTGTAAAAACCTGGGGTACATGCAGAACCCCTCCTTCCCCTTGGCCTCAAGGTTCTCTATTAGATACATGAATATCATGTTGGAGAAGCTGAATGGGTGGTTGAGGACCAATGCGACATAGGCATTCTGAATCTGGTCCGACAAGTCATCAAAACCACCCCTCCTCGACGCGATGCACTTTAGAATGACATGTGCTAAGTACTTGTACTGGGGGCTCAGGTTGCTCTTGTTCAGCACACCTGAGCTTATGTCCCCACAGTACCCAATCCTCAGAAAGCATCCACGAACTGTAAGAGGGTGGATCTTGAGTGGGTGAGAATCATCATCTCTAAAGCCTAATACCCGCCTTATATCAGCGGCTGTAATCACAATCTCCCTACCGAAGATAGAACTTCGAATGCAGTAGGGCTCTACTGATCGGTCAACTGAAGCTTTCTCCAAAACGACTGATGTAATGACTGATAGGGAGTACACGGTGTAGATATAGCTTTGAAGATCCGAGATCTTCTCAAGAAGTCAATAATCCCTACAAACTCACCACCATTCCTCGAGGTGGAATCCAAGTGAGCACAAATGTTGTGCTTTGGATTAATCAACCAACGGTTAGCCATATTCCTGTAACAAATAGCAAACACACGTTAGAAACATGTAAAACAGAGTTTGACTAAATCAGAAACCAGTTTAGTTCAATCGTGCGATTGAACTATGCGACTGGGTTTCGTCGATTGAATGAACCTGCGATTGAGTTAGTCGACCGAAAGAATTCATTTGCATAATTCATTCGGCCGATTGAATGAATCGCCTCTTTCAATCGGGCGATTGAAGTTCATTCTGGGGAACCAGTCGTATGACAGACTCAACCCATTCGCATTATCCATTCGGCCGATTGAATGAGTCGCCTCTTTCAATCTGGCGATTGAAGTTCATACTGGGGGACCAGTCGCATCGTAGACACTATTCCATTTCAAACTCAGATTTATCAAATGGCTAAATTAAACGTTAAGTTCATATTCATTAGACTCGCAGTCATGTATCTAAACCACCTAATCCATTGTTTTTAACATTGTGAGTGATTAAGGTAGTTTGTTGTTCAGATTTGTTACGGTTCAACATTTAGGGCAAATGTGGATGGATTTCGTATCAAATTTGATATTCTGATTCATCCTTGTGTCGCGTATTACCTGTGTAACAAATCCAAATGGTCAGAAATCGTATATCACAAGGATTAAACTTCAAACGAAAAATCGGCAGAGTATCGGTGCGAATCGGGGATATAAGGGCGAATGATGTCTGCGATCGACTGAGGGGTCTATTTATAGACAGACTCAGTTCAGTCGGCCGACTGACTCATTCGCTCTTTTCATTCGGCCGATTCAATATCAAGACATACGACCGAGTCTAATCGCATGATTCATTCGTGCGATTGAAACTGGGTCGTACGATTCACTCAATCGACCAGTTCCATTCGATCAACTGACCTCCATTCGCACGTTTGACCTAGTCGGTCACTTTCAATCGGCCGATTGGGCTCATTCGCATGGTCCAATCTTACGATTGAGTTCAATCGTATAGCCCATTCGTATGACTGAGCATACTCATGATGAAGTTGTGCGATTGGGCTATACTTGTGCCATCTTAGTCATTTCGTTTGCCGACACATAGTTTTCCTTAAACAATTGATAAAACATTATGTGCAATTGATCATCTCAGACATGATCCATTTAACCACCCGATCACCTCAGACGTGATCCATTTAACCACCCGATCACCTCAGACGTGATCCTTTTAACCAACTTATCACCTCAGACGTGATATTTTTATCCTTTCAGAAACAATTTTAAATAAACATTAAGCTCGTTTAGTGACATTTACAGATAACAGTATACACACGGTCCGACAATGACACACTAATACTAACCAATTTAAAAATATTTAAACTACAAACAAAATGAACATCTTTTTGTGATTTTTGTTAGGGCAGGTTTGTGTAGCCTATTAGCATTGACGTTATGTCAGGAACAGACTCATTTGGAATCAGACAAGCATATACACCATTACTTGGAACATTATGAGTTGATTTCACCTTTCATGATGACATATCACAGTTTGTTCTGATCTAAGACTTCTAAGTACTAACTGGGAATCATGTTTGATATGATACGTAACACACTTTGATTGTCAACTTCAGTCGGTGCATACAAGACGATTGTCAGTATACTTGTCCACTTAAATTCATACACAGACTTTTGACACACATTGGTAATGAATTATGTTATATTATTTCAAACAACATTTGTGTATCCCACGCTTATATGGTAATCAACATTCCTTAATGGACTTTCGAGCGGTCTTTAGGTATTTTTGCAAGAAGAGACTATTCTTAGATCTTTCAAAGAGAAGCCAATCCTCAGGTCAGTGCCATCGCACAGCAGAGAGGCGGCAAGCAACAATGAAGTCTAGAATATATAGGTTATGCTTATCCTCAGGTCAGTCCCATCGCACAGCAGAGAGGCACACAACCTATCTCCTTGTTAGAGCATTTCTTATTTTCTTTTGCACATAGTGCACCAACAACATAAGCTATCAGCTTGATTACGCTAGTATTCAATTTTTTCGTGCTTTGCTCTTTTTGTGGTCATTTGCACACCTTTGGTGGCATTTATTTGCTCGTTATCCCTTATCAGAAGAGCTGATTGTGTTAACCAGTGATAAAATGGGGCTTCACAGTTGATTGAACCATTTAGTTTAGATTAAGTTTACCAATGACGTCTACTTGTCTATTGTGTTGAATCAACTGACACATCATATAACGAACTAGCACCTCCCTAGATCAACTTTCTCCGTGTAATTACAGTAACAATCAAACGTACTATCATTTTCCCATTTTGTTAGACTTAGACTTCTCTGATTTTTACATTTTCAGTTAGTTAATTAACATTTTTGATCTCAACATCATTTTGTTGTTCCAAATAACTCGATGCCTGTGTACTATCATTTCCAATTTTTGTCGAGTCACATTTCCTGTTTTGTTGTCTTTGCCTTTTCAGCTTTACTCACCTTCCCCCATTTTTTTTAGGTAAATAAATACTGAATTAAGCCTAATCTCCCCCTAAAATTCTAAAACAGAAAATCTTTTTGTGTTTTTGGATTTTTATAAGAACAGGGAAATTAAAAAAATAAAATAAAATAAAAGACTAAACTAAAGAAAAATAGTGTCGGACTATGTATCTGTTTCTTCTAAAATAACGTCACTTTTCTTTTTAACCCCGTTGACCTCTAGCAGATAGAAAAATCTTGGTTTATCAAATGGTTTAGTGTAGAGGTCAGCGCGTTGAAAATCCGTGTTAGTTACTGCAATTGCAGCAGAATTATCAACATAGATAGGAGTAGAATGCCTATGGGTCGGTCAACAAGAGTCCACACTCCAAGTTTCTTGAACTGTAGCAACTCCTCTTGCATAGCATTGACCCATGCTTAATCCTTAAGGGCATCACTTACGTGTTTGGGTTCAATTTGAGAGACAAAACATCTATAAGCTCCATCATTCACGTAGCCCTTTTCCATTACTTCAGCGTAGTCAGCAGTGTACAATCGACTTCTAGTCTGCACGCCGGAGTGGAGATCACCAATGATAGCATCTGGCGGATGACTTGTACTGATCCTAGTCAAAGGAGTTGTAGGAACAACAACTTCAGAGTCCATAGTCGTGACTGGAGGTTCAGTGTCTGTGGTTCCAGATACAGGTGAAGCACCTGAAGAGCTCCCTTCTTGATCAACATTAGGTGTTTGTGCTGGTTCAGATGCTTCTTCATCCTCTGATGAATCTTCACTATCATTCTGATTGGCTGAGGCAGATCCCAATGACCCACTTGTAGGAGTGGTATTGCTAGTATCCAGATTCGATGAGTTGAGAACATCGTGCATCATCTGAGTAGCAATATCATCATCTGAAACTATCTGAGGAAGATTGAATGATTTGAAAAAGCCATCGTAGTCGAAGAATGACGATGGACCTTTTCCAGCAGGGAGGAGGAAACGTTGAACATCAACGTTGCACCATACTTCTACCTGACCAGTAGAGTTGTTGTAAACTCGTTTGTCGGGTATACTGTATCCCAGGAAGATCCCCTGATCTGCCTTTTCATTGAACTTGCCTTCTTGAGTTTTCTTCAGAAGAGTACAAGGAGCACCGAAAGGTTCCAGATACTCCAGGTTTGGCTTACGCTTCTGTAGCAACTCATAGCAAGTCTTCCCGTGCCTCTTCACTACTGACACACGATTAAGTGTGTAGCAAGCGTTGGCTACAGCTTCGTTCCAGAACTGTACTGGCAGTTTTGAGTCTGCCAACATAGTCCTGGCTGTCTCGATCAGACTCCTGTTCTTTCGCTCAGCAACTCCATTCATCTGTGGTGTGTATGTAGAGGTGAATTGATGAACAATTCCCTTTTCTTTGCAGAATGCATCCATCCACTGATTCTTGAACTCGGTTCCACTATCTGAACGAATCTTTCGCACTTTAAGCTTGTAAAGTGACTCTAGGGTGGTGACCAGCACTTTGAATGACTCAAATGTTTCTGACTTAGCTTTCAGAAACATCACCCACGAGAATCGTGAGTAGTCATCGGTGACTACGAAGCAGTACCAGTCTCCAGCGATACTCTTCGTGCTAACTGGACCGAAAAGATCCATGCGCAGTAGCTCCAGGGGTATCTCAATAGAATGGACATTCTTGGTCTTGTGAGATTTCCTGGTTTGCTTTCCTTTCTTGCATGAGACACAAAAATCAGGAAGCTTGAAGTTCTTGACAGGAACTCCATCAACTAGGTTGTTATGAATCAGGTGATTCATCTTCCTATGATTAATGTGACCCATTCTTCTGTGCCACGAAATGGAGTCTTTCTCTGTAGCTTTAGATAAGAAACATTGAACAGTAGAAGAACTAGTAGAGGCATTTGACATATCTAGAACATATAAGTCATTATATCTAGATGCTGACATTAATACCTGTTCCTCTGGAATATCCATTTCTTTCTTCAGAATGTAGATACCAATTGTGAAGTCGCTGGATCGATGAACATCCGAGCGTTTCCTGACGGAAGGATAAAAACCAAAAGACAAAACAATAGTACGAACAATAATCGAATGATTTTATTGATAAAACATAACGATTTTAATCTCGTTACAACTTAAGAATCAAGACTTTTGGCAAGGGGAGATCGAGCATGATCTCCCCTCTCATCCGGCAGCACCTGGGTGCCAGGAACACTATGAAAACCCTTCTTTGTCTTATACTTATGTCTAACCTCTTCCTCTCGAAGTTTCATAATAAAGTCATTTATATCCAAAGTTTCGAGAACTGAATTGTGTCTCAAGGTGGAAATAAATGAATCCCATTTCTCTGGAAGACCTTCAGCCAAACTAGCGACCTTTTCTTCTTTAGACGTTGTAACCCCATGAGTGTGAAGTTCACTCATTAGATGATAGAAGCGGTCAATGATGTCGTCCAAGCTCTCGTTCCCAATAGCAGAGAAATTGTCAAACTCCTTTTTGAGAGCTTTGGCCTTCAAGGATTTCAGAGTTGAGCTCCCTTCATACCTTTTCTCGAGAGCTTTCCAGAACTTTTTACTCTGTTTCTGATCCGAATACTGATGGAAGATATCTTTCGGAATCGACTGAGTGAGCATAGCATAAGCCTTCTTTTCAGCATTATAGGCAATCTTTTGAGCAAAAGTCATTCCACTCAACGTTAATGGCAGACCATCAGCACCAACTGGCATGGTGTAACCAGTCTCAGTAGAATTCCATAGATTAGTATCCACGCCATTGAGATGAATCTCAAACCTTTGCTTCCACTGCGGGAACTCATCAATGGATAGAAGCTTAGGCGGCTTATTGTGGTTACCAATCTCATTCTCCAGAAGCAGTAGGTTCTGGATCCTTGAGTCTTTCCCTGCTGAGAATGCGAAGTTTTCCGAGTCCATGATGAATGTTGACTTAAACTTGAAAAACAGACTGTTAATGCGACTGGGATGCGATTGAACTCAACCGTGCGATTGAACAGGCGACTGAGCTACAATCGTGTGATTGAACACAATCGGGCGAATGGACAGGCGACTGACTGAAACTGGGCGACTGAACTGGCGACTGACTCAATCGGGTGATTTGACACTGCGAATGACTCAAACGGGCGAATGAACTTGCGACTGGACTTCAGTCGTACGATTGAGATAATCGTGCGACTGAGACTGCTGAAATCGAGAATTTTCGCAACTTTTGACCTAAAACGCACGTTTTCACACCCTAGACGGCTGTAAGTCGAAAAAGATTGAATTTTCAGAACATGCAAACGTAAAGACTCGATTTTTAGCAGAAAAAGAAGATCTTTTTGCTTAAAATGTGGACTTTTTCACAAAAACGATTGAATCAACGAAGAATCAAGAGCCTATGCTCTGATACCACTTGTTAGGACCGTGTACGTACGGAGTACTAGCTGATTCTTCGTTGTACCAGATCAAATAGTGCGGAATCCTATTTGATTGGCGATCCAATCAGGGAGAACGAAATCAAGATCAATCCTAACGATTGAAAACGTTAAGAATGGAATAGGAATGATCTGAAACGTTCTATGAAGTTGGAATGGACGAACTGGACGTTCTAGGTCGACTAGGGTTTCAAGTATTCGAAGTGTTCTGTTTTTCCACGAATTAAGTGGTATTTATAGGTTACAGCTATCAGTCGTACGACTGAGTCAGGCGACTGGCTCAGTCATGCGACTGAATCATACGATTGATTCATTCGGACGACTGAGTCAGTCTTATGACTCAATCGTACGATTGACTCAATCTCCTGGTTCAATCGTGTGACTGGCCCATTCGCATGGTCCAGTCGTGCGACTGAATCAGATAACTTAGTTAAACACATTCATGAACCTTTAATGGTTTAGAACTATGTCTAACAACTGTAAACCTATATAACATTGTCATATACGTGTGTAACAATAAACAATATAGATAGACATAACATTAAACACCAATACACATATATAGAAGAGATTCTCATTAGCTTGATTGAACATTACATATGTGTTACAAGAAGAAGTTCTATTACATTTAAGCTCACTAGACTAGAACTAGGGACATGTGTACCAACATCTTCCTTTATCTTCCACACCATCTTCGAAAGATTAGACTTGACCTTCAAAGCTTTGGAAGTTTTTACAACTTCGGAAGTTTTAGAGACTGACCCTTCGAAAGATCTTGCTTTCACTTACAGCAAGCTTCAGTGCTTTGGAAACATTCCTTTCTTCGAGACTAAATTCTCTTTCGAAGGCAATTTTCACTTGTTTTCATTTTCATTTTGGAGCTTCTGAAAGAAAAATAGATTTCTTTCAAAGCTTTTTTCTCCCTGCTCTTCTCAGAAGTCTTCTTCTTTGTTATGTTGATAGTACTTTTAGGATTGTAAAGCAATCCTTATCAAGATGAGAAGTACTGCCACACATAATGCAGTCAGCTTAGTTTCTTCTGAGAGTCTTCTTATGAATGGAAGACTGAGTTTGATCACTTTCCATCTCTATCCTATCTTTTCAGATGTTGTAGCAAGCTTCCTAGGGTGAGTCTTGCCTTTGGAGGTGGATGGTTCATGCTATGTAGCAATGTTACTCAGATGATCAGTCTTCATTCTTCACAGGGATGCACTGGACATGAACTTGAACTCTTGGTACTAGAGTTCAAGGTTGTATCCTTAGTCTTTGCTACTTCAAAACTTGCAGAGATAAAAACTTGTTTCTGCTTGGAATTGAAGGTGGCCTTGATCTCTTGTGCTATCTTGGATCTTCTCTTTGCTACTTGGATCAAGTTCTTACTCTTGGAATTTGTCATCCTTGACTTCTTCCTCTCCTTAGGAGAATAGTGACCCTTGCTAGGATGATCTTCTTCACTCTTCCAGATCTATCCTTCACTATCTCCTCTTATTATCTTCATCACTAGGATCTATGGATGGAAGCTCATCTTGACTAGTTCCACACCTTGGAGATCTTACAGACAATAGAGTGTATGGAGAAGCTATCTCACTGGATCCTAGTCCCTGTTTGTTCTGATAACACACTTTGGAATGCGGGGATGAGGATATTATGTTATTGAAGATATCTTCTTCAAGAAAATGTTTCTCTTCCTTGGCTTTGCTAATCACTAGCTCAGCCTAGCACTCAGTTAATAAGTGATGAGATCGTTGATTTGAGTCCTGTAGTTGGTATGCTCATGTTTAAGAGTTGAAATGGTTTTCTTTAAGTCTTCTATTTCTAACTTATACTCATTTTCAGCTCTTTTGAAATCAGATTTTAATATGTTCAGGGACTTAAGATCAGATCTCATTTCTAAGTTATAGGACCTGTATCTATTTACTTTAGCAATGTAATTAGGGGTAGAAAGATGTTCCAATACCTTGGCTTCATCAAGATCTGCCATCAGTGCTTGGTTTGGAGACACATCTTCTACCTGGAAACTCCAATCAAAGCCTCATTCTTCCACAGCAACTGTAACTTGTTGCTTGGCCTTCTCAGTGTGTGCAGTTCCCTTAGTGTAGTTTGGCTTGGGTTGTGCCTGGCCACCATTTTTCCTGGGTGCCTTGCACTCCCTAGCAAAGTGTCCTATCTGGTTATACTTGTAACACTTCACTTAGCTTTTGAAACTTTCCATTAGATACATTGCTAGGAAACTTGCTCCCTGTCCTCTTGTAGAATCTCTTGCCTCTATGCGTGAGAAGAGCCATTTTTTGAACTATTTCCATGTACTCCAGATCATCAGGATGGATACAGTCTAAATCTTCAAGGGTGAAGAGAAAGTTTCCTGTGCTTTCATCATGAGACGCAAAGGCCTGAGATAAGCTTGTCTCTTCGAATGGGCTTCATTGGATGTAGCTCTCCCTTTGTGTCTCTAAGGAAGGTGATGAAAGGGACCTTTGGTGAGTTATCAGGGTAAAATATGTAATGGTTCTGTGGTTCTCTACAATCCTTTTCAGCCACATACAGGGCAGAACTCTGTTGATTGCTGGAGTTGCCAGTGGATTTTACATGTTCATCTCCATCTGGTAACCACTGAGTATGTCATATAACTCAGTGAGAATGAGGGTCTTGAGATTTTTAGTCCTCTTAATGATCACACAATAGTGTGTCCATTTTCTAGGAACAGAGGACATGAATTTCCTCATAATATCCCTATTCTCCAGTTTTACTCCAACATCCGCCAGAGTGTCCACAATCTCAACATACCTGAAGTATTGTTGAGTCATGGTTTCACTTGTTTTGAAGGTGAAGTTCCAAACTGCTACTTCAGAATGTCTTTCTTGTTTTATTTGGCTTTCGTAAACCATTCATACATCAGCTTCAGTGTATCCCCGAGCTACTTAGCAGTTTTGCACCTATTAAAGCCTTTGTAGATGGCATTTGGAATAGCAGTTTAGAGGGCAGTCATGGATTTCTGATCTACCTCTATTCTTTTTCTATCTTCTTCAAAGTAGTCAGCCACTTCCTTTGATATCATGCCACCTCCAGTAGCAGTTGAAGAGGTGCATGGAATGTAAGGTACTGTGGTAACAGACTCCCACATCCTGCTGTCTTGTGACTTGATGAAGGCTTCTATTCTTAAACACCAAGTATCAAAATCATTAGGAGTAATCAGTGGGGACTTTCCCATGGTACCGGTTTCCATATCAGATTTGGATACTGCCATTTGAGATGTTAAGTGTTTTATGAGAACTGGGGAGATTTAAGATGGTGAGATTTTACAATCAAGAGCCTGAAAAGCTGTTATACCAATTACAAGACCGGTTAAGGGATGGTCAATACAATTAGTCTCACAATGAGGTGAGTGTTAGAACACTTAGCAGTTCAAATAGGAAACCGGATTTAAAAACAAAATGCAAAGAACACAAGTAACAGTGAGACAGACAGAAGAACAATATATATGGTTTTCAAGAATGTTTTATATTAATCTCAAGTTTTCTTATAATAGTTACAATGCATAATTTAAAATACAATACAAGACCCTGAGATACTTTATACTACATCCTACAACCGCCTATACTTGGAAATCCAGTTGGAACATTGAATGATAGAAAATCAATATAGAATCAAAAGGCAGATTGCCTTTTAATTAGTGACTATGACATGCCATAACTCACATCCTAATATATCACAAAAAGGATAAAAGTACATAAACTAGAAAGTTACAGACTCAAGACCTCAATATACAGTTACAAAAGCAAAGACCTTTTCATCAACTCATGCAAGTAGGTGACTATTTAGAGTTGCAGCGGAAAGTGTTTAAGCTTTATGTAAAAGTACATCTGAGAAAAGCATTTTCTCCTCTTTTTCA
Source organism: Flaveria linearis (assembly GCA_024085815.1). Taxonomy (NCBI): domain Eukaryota; kingdom Viridiplantae; phylum Streptophyta; class Magnoliopsida; order Asterales; family Asteraceae; genus Flaveria; species Flaveria linearis. Next base: position 27,080,626 of record CM044016.1, on the reverse strand, counting down.
GAAGAAATCAGTCTTCACTTCCTTTGGCTTTGGAAGA
>CM044016.1:27043089-27078089 GCA_024085815.1 Flaveria linearis | reverse complement strand
TTCTCTCCAAATCAACAAACACTAAACATGGTGCGGAAACCCATGATTAATGTGTATGATTTCAACGTATATGTCTGTTTGTGTGTGTGTGTGTTGTGTGTGTTTGAATGCACGAGAAATGAAAAATGCTTGTTTGATTGATAATTGTTCAAAAGCTTACAAAGGATTAGGGTAGAGTGCTATTTATAGCCTATACACAAAATATATATATAATTACTATTCTACCCTTATGTAAATGAAAATTACATAAAAATAATCCTAAGTATCTAAGTCATCTGCTGTGGGAATAACTCATCTGCTGTGGAGAAGTTCTTCATCCGCTGTGAGAATAGTTTCTTCATCCACTGTGGAACTAGTCATCCGTCGTGACACTTGTTCATCTACAGTGAAACTTGTTCATTCGTTGTAGAAGTTGTTCATCCGCTGTAGAAGTTGTTCATCTGCTGTGAACACTTGCTCATGCGCTGTGAAGCTTGTTCATCCGCTGTGAACACTTGTTCATGCGCTGTGAAGCTTGTTCATCTGCTGTGATGGAACTCTTCATCCGCTGTGGAGTTAACTCATCCGCTATAAATGAATTAGCAAAAATTCTTTATCTACAAATCTGAAAAAGAAAATTTACATAGATGTTAGTGATTGTTATGAATGTTAATGATGTTAATGTGTTTCTAATATATGAATTGTATATTAAAACACATTTGGTTGATTGTTTTGATAATGGCAAGCATTATACTTTCTTGCATTAATTCTTAATGCACTTTGTTGAGTCCAACAGTACTCCCCCTAAGTATGATGTTGCCACAGATTTGATGATTGTTTTGTTTGTTAATTATGTGTGTGTGTTGATTTTGTTTTGTTTGATATAAGGAGTCTAACAGTACTCCCCTAAACATTATGTACATTTTTTTTTCTGTTTTATATTAATGATGTTGATGTGTGTGTTACTTTTGGTTTTTAGGCATGATTGATTGTTTGTTATGAATGATTGACTATTCTTGTGTATATTGATTGATTTCAAGTGTAGCACTTGTCTGTGTTGATTTTGAGTGTTTATAAGATTATTTGACTTGTTTGTTTACAATGTATGATTGATTGTTTGAATGCTTGTTTTGTTTGTTCATTATATATGTTTGATTGATTGAATGTTTGTCATTATAATTATATTTGTAATTAAAGTGATTTAATTTTGTATGTTTGTTTGTGCATGATTACATGAGTTTATTTCAACACATGTTTGAAATGATTGATTTTAGTTGTATGATTGCAAGTATTAAATATCACAAGTAATGTGAATGCTTGTATGTGATCATGTATGTATTGGTGTATAAATGTATGATTGCATGAATGTCATGTGTTTATATCAACAACACATGAATGTATGTTTAAATCCATGTGTCTGTTATAAAACATATGTATGTATGCATTTATGTTTGTCATATGCATAAAATCATGTGACATTTTGATTGTTTGTTCATAAGAGCATAAGATCTCTTAAATGCATGATTGAATGATTGTATGATTATCATATGTATAATAACATATGTATGCATGATTGTATGATTGAATGATAAACTAAGAATCATAGATAAGGATATGTATTGGTTGTTTGTTCTGCCAGTGATGATAAGAAACCTCAGGAGTGAGATGGTCCAGCTTCTTCTGATAGCTTCTTTGCCTCTTCCATAGCCTTGAGAGTGTCTTCAATGTCTTTCTCTATGGCTTGGTCAACTTCAGCTTCCTTCAATTGTTCTTTGAGTGTTGTGGTCTTGTATGCATTTCTGCAATTGACTATGTGTTCTACAAAGTAGTCCACAACACTCTTTTGATCGTCATATTTGAAATCTATTTTCAAATGAACAAGCTGTTCCAAAGTTGACTAATCAAGGCTTTACACATCAATGTTGCTAACCAGTGTGGTTACAACATGATTGCCCTTCAAAATTTCCAAATTGTTGTTTTCAGATATTCTCATTCCTGTTATTCCCTCTATGTGTGTGAGGGGCTGTTGATGTGTTTCCAACCTTTGTTTCAATGCAACATTTACATACACAGTGCCCAAAATTCTTAGCATGTGTATGAAATAGCAATAATCTCCCTTACATAACACATCTTCAATGGCAGGGAATGTCTTGGTTTTCAGGAATAAGAAATAGGATGGATGATGCAGCTTTATCTCAACTGGATCAAAAAGTCTTATATCTGCTGCTTCTTTTCCTTCCAGCTTTCTTTTCAGCACCACTTCAAAATGTGTTTCATCATAATATTATCTGGTTATTGGATGCTGGTATTGATTGCCATCTATCTTCTTCATGATAAGCTTTAAATCAGATGGCCTTAAAGGGTAACCAACCCTGTCAAGAAGATCAGGATCAATTTCAGAAGAAGTTTCTTCCCTGACTTCTTTTTGTTTGCTTGATGAAGTTTGTTCTCTTCTGAGCTTTGAGATATGTAGTTTCTCTTCTCTGTCTGCTTTAGCTTTCATCTCATGATGCTATCTGTTCATGTATACTCTCAATATATGATAGAAATCTGCCACCCCAGGATTGTTTGTGTGATTGACCATCCTTAATTGCATCAGGTCCAATCTATCTTCATAGCTTAATGTTCCCAGTTGGGATATGTATGATAAGTACTGAACAAGTCTAGATACTCTCTTGATCAGCACAGCATCCCAGATTTCATCATATTTCCATGCCGTAATTTTTCTTTCATTGGCATCTGCTGTGACAGTGATTTGTCATAGAGCTTGACAAAATTTGTTTTCTCACTTATCATCTCCCGAACCTCATTGCCTTTAGGCCATAGCATATAAGGCATGAATTGTCTTGGTTCCTCTATCTCATGAAGTTCAGGAGGAGCTTGATGATAAGTGGATAGAGAAGATGCAGGGTGAGTTCTGAAGACCTGTGGCTTAAGAGCATTTGCTAACATGTTCTTGTAGATCTCTTTTGCCATCTCTTTCATTTGAGTTAATGTTCTCCCTGTACATGACCTATATGGAACACTTGTATGACTCAACCAGCTTTTAACCTGGGAGTAGGTCATCTTCTCTATTTGTGGATCTTTAGGCAGATTCTTTTCAAGCTCTTGTTTATCCTTGATTTCTTTGTATCTCCTGTATGTTTGCTCCTGTCGTTTTGCATGACTTCTTGAAAGTCTTTGAGCAAGTCTTTAACCTCAGATGGGTTAACGTGAATGAATGAATCATAAGGGAATCCTCTGGTGTTCAGCTCTATCCCCATCAAGGTTTGAGGATCATCTGTAAAGAGCTCTTGAATATTTTGCATTATTTCATGCTCATCCCTTTCTTCTTCTTCCTTATCAGAATCACTTAGGATAATAATGGGAATTTGTTGTTGTTCACCAGATTGGTCTATCTCCCCCTCTTCTGGTATAGATGCTTTAGATGATGATTGAGGAGCATTTAACTCAACAGGTTCAGACTTTACTATTAGAAGCTTTATGGAGTAGACTCTGGCTTTTCTTGTTCACCCTCAGTTTGTTTTCCTTTGAATAAAGAGGGTAAATAAGATCTCTTTCTTTTCCTTTCATAAGTTCTGAAAGGAGTTTCAGATGATGATGATGCTTGATCTTTAGATGAATCTTTTAAAGCTTCACTGAGTTGTTTGATCAACTCCTTTTGTTTGTCTGTCAGGGGCTCATGAGGAGTACTACAGTTTCTTAAAAAATTGGATCAGGAGAGTGAAAGTGTTGTCTCAAGATAGGTGAGTAGTGTATGTTCTCATAATGATTAGCATCACTGAATAACTGATCCATTGTGTATGATTCTTTAGGAATGATCAGTGCTAAGCTTGTTTGTTCAGCTTGAGGTTGACTTGCTTCAGTTTTACTAGCCAACTTCTCATGATCACTCAGATCTTCACTAAGATCTGCTAAATGTTCTTTCTTATTCAGCTGAGTGTCATTATATTCAAGCTCTCTATTTATCCTTTGAATTTCTTCAGATTGAGCTTCTATAATCTTTTTCAGCTCATCAATCTCCTGTTCTTTAGCTATGGACTAATTTCCCCAGTAGTCAATCTCAGCTTTAGCAACAAGGAGTTCATTGTCTTTCTCATTTAACTTCTTCTTTGTTTGGCTTAGTTGTTGCTCTACAACCTTCACAATCAACTTTTGTGCTTTGTGATTTGAATTAAGCTTTTCAATCTCCTTGTCTTTCTCTTTGATCTTTTCTTTTAACTTCTTAGTTCTTTGATTTGATCTTTCAATGAGTTTATTGTACTCAGTGAATAGAAAGACCTTGGAGTGCTCAATATCTTCTTCTGTGAGCATCTCACTGCTTTGTTCAACAAACTCAGTAGTAGTGGCAGCTTGTTCAGATTCAGGCTCATGAGATGAAGTTCCAACATCTTCATGCTCATCAGTTTGTTGTGCAAGTGATGAATCTATATTTTTCAATATAGATGAAAGTGTTTGCTGATCAAATAGTTTGGGCTGTGTGGTGGAGATGGAAAATGTGTTTGTTGAGGACTGAATGATTGAGGGCTTAATGGTTGTTGTGGTGATATTGGATGGTAAGGCTGTATGTTTTGAGTTTGGATGACTGGTGGTTGTTCTAGTGGTTCAGGCTGTATGATTGGTGGTGGTTGTCTGTATGAACTTTGATCAACTGGATCAGACCCTTTTCTGAGCAATCTCTTAGAAAACAATATCTGATCTCTATATGTTTGGTTTTTGAATGTTGAACAGGATTGTTTGTTATAAACATGGCTATAGAATTGTCAATGTGTATGGGTGTTTTAAGAAAATTAAAGCCATAGTCAAGCATTTGGTTTTGTATCCATAACACTTGAGAACAGCATGCAGAAGCATCTATGTATTCTACTTCAGCTGTTGACACAGAGACATTTGTCTGATTCTTGCACTGCCATAAGATCAATCTTGATCCAAGAAACTGACATCCTCCTATAGTGGATTTTCTGTTATTATTGCATCCACCATAATCATTGTCTGTGTATGCATATAAAGAGAAGTCTCCATCTTTGGGATACCACAAACTAAGTGCTAGTTTGCCTTTCAAGTATCTAAAGATTCTCTTTACAGCATTAATGTGTGATTCTTTTGGATCTGCTTGATATCTAGCACACATGCATACTGCATACATGATATCTGGTCTGCTTATTGTAAGGTACATCAGAGAACCTATCATTGATCTATAAAGTTTCTGATCAACTGATGTTCCTTCTGGATCTGGGCCAAACTTCAGGCCAGCTGCAAATGGTGTTTTGCTTGATGTGTAGTCTGCCATGTTATATTTCTTGAGAATCTGATGTACATACTTGTCTTGGTAGATGAAAATTCCGACTACTGGGCCATGAAGAAATTGCACAAGAGACAAATGGAGGTCGCAGAAATACGAATGCTAAGGTGGATGTGTGGTCACACTAGGATGGATCGGATAAGGAACGACGTCTTCCGGCAGAGGCTAGAGGTGGGTTGTATCACGGATAAAATACGAGAGGCAAGATTGAGATGGTTTGGGCACGTGAAGAGGAGACATATATCAGTGCTAGTTAGAGCAGTAGAGTGCATCACCTTATATGGTAAGAGGAGTAGAGGAAGAGCTAAGTTGACCTGGGATGAGATGATTAGCCGGGATATGATAGAGTTGAACCTCTCCGAACATATGGTCGAGGATAGGAGTGTGTGGAGGCGTAGAATTAAAGTTAGGGACTACTAGTGGGCCTTGATGCGCTAGCCCTCATGTGATGTGTAGGGTAACGTTATTTTTCCAATGTAGGTGAAGCCTTAGTGCTAACTTCCATATTAGTATTGTTAATACCTTAGTAAAATTCATCGGCTTTAATCCTTGCATAATATCATAGTAAAATTTATCTGTCTTAAACCGTTTCAATGCTGGTGTGTTTGCTTTTGTGATGTATGCTTAATTGCTTATGTGAGGGATACATTATATGCTGATTGTTATGCGTATGCTAGTGCTTATGTGATGTGTGATGTATGCAATATAATCTGATTATTTTGCTTATGAATATGCATATGCAAAAATAAAAAAATTTAATATATATATATATATATATATATTCTTATGTTATGTACACTTATATGATATATACACTACAATTTGATTGTTATCGATGTCGAGCCGGGGATCTTTTTGGAAGCGGTCTCTCTGTCTCCCAAGATAGAGGAAAGACTGGCCACCACCTACCCCTCCTAGACCCTACTTCCAGTGGACATACTGGGTATGTTTGTTTGTTTGTTTGATTGATGAACTTTTAGTCTAAGAAAGAAGGTAAGTTCTCCATTGAACTCATATGGAATTTGGATTGCATAAGAGTTTCAAACTCTTTGCAAAGTTGTGTGTTTGTGGAGCCAAAGATGATGTCATCCACATAGACTTGAACCACTAACAAGTCTTGTCCTTTCTTCTTTAAGAATAATGTCTGGTCTATTTTCCCTCTGGTATACCCATTCTGTAGTAGAAACTTTGATAAAGTCTCATACCACTTCCTAGGTGCTTGATTGTGACATCCGTCACCAAAAGATCCGTCAATTAACGTAGTATTTGTTAGCCCTTGTTGAACATTCAATCTTAGTTCATAACCAAGTTGCTTTAGTTTTTAAATTTTGCTTCCTTAATTATATGTATTATCTAAGTGTGCATAATTACTTAAATATTAAAGCCAAATAAAGCCATACCCAATATAGTTTCCTCTTTTCCTCAAGTATTCAAGAAGATATTAGAATGTAAAGGTTATGCTACTATTAATATTACTAACATCATTACTATTATTACCATTATTATTATTAATAATATGAATACTATTATTATTATAATTATAATTACTAAAGTCATAGATTATTATTACTACTACAATTATTATTATCATTACTATTAGTATTGTTATTATTGCTATTATATTATTATTATTATTAAAACTATTATTAGTAATATTATTAGAATTGTCATTATTATTATCATTGTCATCAATAAAATGATTAATGTGGTTACCATTATTGAAGTTGTTATTATTATTATTATTATTATTATTATTATTATTTATTATTATTATTATTATTATTTATTTGATATTGCAAAATCGTAACTATTAACACACTATTATTAAAATGAATAACAAAGTTGAGGGACCTAAATTGTAATTAACCAAACTAGAAGGAATAATAGCCTTGGAAGTCCAAGGACTAAAGTTGCCAATCTCACAAAGTCTAAATGGGTATAAAAACCCATTTAACAGCCGCTACCCCTTTTTATCCAAACCCCTACAACCACCATTCACCCCCTCCTTCTGCTCTCCGACTCTCTTCGCTGTTTCTCCGACAAACCGCTGCCACAGGTCGCTCCAAATCGACATCATGCAGGTAGACGACCACCGTCGCTTCCTATTTCGCCCTATTTCTTCTTTACTCGCGTCGGTCACAGGTTTTGGGTATTTCCAAATGTGTGACTGCTGTCGAACATTTTGTGTGCCTCAATTGCTCAAATGTGTTAGGAAATCGACTTCTGATGGGGATTGTGTGCAACTCGAGTGGTCACAGTGGCCGAAGGCTGCTGTGAGCACTCCGAAACCTCTGTGACCTTTGTATGCATCTGTGTTCTGTATATGCGATTGAATGTGTGTGTGTGTGATTGAGTCTGCTTCGTACGAATGAGTGTGTGCGATTGGATGTAGGTGTGCGATTGAGTCTGTTTCGTACGAATGAGTATGTGCGATTGGAAGTATGCGTGGTGATTGAGTGTGAGTCATGCGAATGAGTGTGTGTGCGAATGAACGTTGTGTCGTGTGAATGAGGGTGTATGCGTATGAATGCTATGCCGTGCGAATGTGTGTGTATGACTGGACATGCGTGTGCGAATGAGTGCAGTGTCATGCGAATGAAGGCGATTCGTACGAATGAAGGTTGATTCGTACGAATGAAGGTTGATTCGTACGAATGAAGGTTGATTCGTGCAAATGGATGTTGAGTCGTGCGACTGAAGGTTGTTTGTGTGTGAATGCAATCCTTGTGTGTAGTATGTGTAGGTCGTGTGATGATAAGGTGACATTGATACGGTTACCATTGCTAATGACATTATTAATATTAACACTATGATTATTACTAATATTATCACAAATATAATCAATGTTAACATTTTTACGATTATCAAGACTAATATTAGTAACTACTAATATCCTTATCACTTTTATCAACATAACCATTTTATCTTACTAAGTACACCTCTAGCAACAATGAAACCCTTACACTAATATCATTGTCAATGGTGATGATTCCTAGTACGTGGATCTATATAAGATCATATGCTTATGTCTGCTTTACGAGTGTGTGTCGCGTGACCGATCCAACCCGAACCGACCGAATGCATCTATTCTCTTTAAGCTTATCTTTAATACTTAACAATAATTAATAATAGGTTTGAACGATTGTTGCTTCATCCCTTGGAACCCTTATACATCTACTTCTACTATCAATCAAATAAGTTTTATGGCCCCTTTTATGTTGATTTATTGCTTCAATTATTTACAAACTTGGGGGAAAAGTATGCTCACCCTTTTCATGCTGTACAACTCATATTCTTGGAATTATCATGTTACTGTTTTGTAAGTCTTTATCTGATGCATGCATGAGTTTGCTGTGTGGTACTTGATTCATAACCATTTAATTCCGATGTTGGAACTGACGAATAGGTATTGGTAGTACTATTGGGTTGACACCCCACCCTCGTTTGTTGGTATACTGGTTAGTACCAACAGTGGCCAAGAACGAGCCCTAGGGTGAATATATTCCAACAATATCTGTGTGCATGTCGTAGGTTTGGTTGTGATGCTCATGTTATCATGTGATTTTGCTTACTTATAACTGTAACTACAATGTTCTACAAAACTATTACACATCATCAATTTGGTTTACTATTATGTTAGGACCGATTTCGTACGGAGTACTAACAGATTCTGCGCTATACCGAATCAAATAGTGCGGAATCCTATTTGATTGGCGATGTCCTGCGTGTCTTATGACGTGTTGGAATTGTAGAGCTTGTACGATGTCCTGCGTGTCATAGAATAGTGGCCACTTGTATAGAGTGTAGACATCGTCTTTGGACACGTTGGTCAGCCACATAGGGTCAAACACCCAGATAGTCTCAATCTGAGCATCTTTGTGCAACACTATGACCGCTTCACCCATTCACCAGTCATAGTACCACCATTTGAAGTGTGGAGTGAAGTCCTGAGGCATCTCCCGTAATGGGATATTTGACATTGTGCGCGGAGGACTCCACTTCCGCACTACCTTAGGCTTTCTAGTATGTGGATCAACTTCGGTCTTATTTATGTACCGTCTAGGCTGTTGAAGCCTGAAGTTGACCCACCTGGTGTGGTACTCTCTTTTTAACGCCATCTCAAATCACCCCGACATCTTCCTGGGGTTGGCGTACAAAAGGTCTAAACAGGCAAGCCTGTTTAACTCAAAACTAGAGAGAGTCTTCAAATCATGTAGATATCTGAAGTACTCTATTCCCTTTTCTCTCTATACTGCGTACACATCCAAGTCTTCAAAATACGCCCAACTAATAATCTTGCCCAACACCTTCTGATGTTTCTTGACTCTATAGAGTTTGGTGTAGGCGTTAGTCTTTGGCGATTGTCGCTGGGCTCTCATCTCTTCTAGACAAACTACCCATTTAGCTTTCTTGATGTCAACAGCAGTGTCCGAAGCTTGGGCTTTCCCTTCTGCTTTCTCCTTCTCTTTCTCTTAAGCATCAAGAGCTCCAAACGTATCACTGCTAAAAGTTTCACCCAAATCGGGGATAACATTTCCCTGTTGGTCAGTGTACTGTGGATACTCTTGTGCTGTGATATCCTCTATATCAATCTCATCGACGCTCTACAGCTCTTCATCACTCATGAAATCAACCTCGGGAGCCTCCATACCGTGGTCGGTAACAACCACCCGACTACCAACTGTCCTTGTGAGGGGCTCCTCATCGGACTCCTCCTCTTCATCATTTGGAAAGAAGTCCCGATGGATGGGTGCCTGCTCCAATCCACCGGGAGCTGAGGAATTAGCATGTGTGGGTGGTGGAGATGTAGTGTAAGTGTCAGTGGCCCTTGGTTCACTAGGGCCTGTATCTCCACCGCCCTGACAGTCATCGTCGTTGTCGTCATCATCCTCATCAACAGCAGCCATGACTGACTCAATATCCGAATCGCTGTCATCGTGACGCCACTTTTTACGAGCTGGCACCACGTAGTCCTCCCTGGCCAGATGGCCGAACAACCTCCTAACAGGGGGCTTCACCTGCTTCCCCCAGTAAACCTTCATCATTCCCAAGGTGGTGTCGTCCATTACTTCCAACGACACCACATCGTCCTTCTCCTTGGGAAGGTAAGGAAGCTTCTCGTCTATCATCATCTGAAGAAACCTTGGGTACATCCAGAATCCTTCTTTCCCCTTAGCCTCAATGTTCTCTACCAGATAGGTAAAGAACATCCGTGAGAAGCTGAACGGATGGTTCTGCACCAACGCCACATAAGCATTCTGAATCTGATCAGATAGCCCATCGAATCCTCCTCTCCTGGAGGCTATGCACTTCAGGATCACATGTTCCAGATACTTAAATTGAGGACCCATGTTACTCTTGTTCAGTATGCCGGCGTTGATAACACCGGTGTACTTGATCCTGAGGAAGCATCCCCTTACTGTCAGGGGATGCAGCTTGGTTGGGTGTGCACCATTGTCACCCAAGTCCAAGACTCGCCTGATATCCTCTTCGCTGATCTGGATATCTTCTCCAAAGATGGAGCTCCTAATGCAGTAGGGCTCTGTCGATCTGTGAACAATGGCGTTCTCCCAGAACGTCTGCTGGATCGACCTATACGGTATACATGATGTAGATATGGCGGTGAAGATCCTCAAACGTCAAAGAAAAGCTATGATCCCGGTAAACTCAGAAGCATTCCGGGATGTGGGGTCCAGATGAGCACATATATTGTGCTTTGTGGTCATCGTCTATCTATCTGCCATATTGCTGCAATACAAGGGACAAACCACATTAGTTCTGTTCATAATAGATAAACGATTTGGCTTAGAACAGATTTTGACCAATCTGGTTCAATCATGCGATTGAACCAGATGACTGGGTTCAGTCGTATGATTGAGCCTGCGACTGAGTTCAGTTGTGTGCGAAGCCATGCGGTTGAGTCAGTGGTACGATTGGACCACTGATTGGTTCAATCGTGCGATTGGAGCATGCAACTGGCTCAATCGTGCGACTGAAGTTCATCAGACTGTCCATTCGAATAAACCCTGTGCGACACCATAATCATGAATCTCGTTATCATGTGAAATTAGATGTTGTTTTTTAGGTTCATATGGTTCGTAGGGACTCAATATAACACCTAAACTTCTTTAAATCGACATTTTTAATCATTTAAGTGGTCAATTTTAGGGTTTGAGTCCCGGTTATTTGTTTGAACAATTTAGGTCATTTTGGTTCGATTATTGTTCTTGTTTGTCCTGATTCCTCTCGCAAGTTACCTGTAGATGAGTACACTGAGGGTTAGAACACAAATCAGAAAGCGATATCAAATGTTTGAAATTTGGGCAGAGTAACAGGGCTTAGGCGTGTTTTGGAATTTTGGAAATCTGGTAGATATCGCGACCGAATGAGCGTCTATTTATACTGTTTTGGGTTTCAGTCGTGTGACTGGACCCATACGCATGGCTTAATCGTGAGTCTGAGGTTCAATCGTGCGACTAACTCCATACTCCTATCCTCAGTCGTGCGACTGGGTTATTTGCCTCTCTTCAGTCGTGCGACTGGCTCAGTCTTATGGTCCAATCGCATGACTATCTCATACTCATGGTCCAATCGCATGACTGTCTCATACTCATGGTCCAATCGTATGACTGTCTCATACTCATGGTCCAATCACATGACTGGCTCAATCTCATGGTCCAATCATACGACTGGCTCAATCTCATGGTCAAATCATATGATTGACTCATTCTTATGATTCAATCATACAATTGGTTCAAACTTATGATCCAATCATGAGATTGATTCATACTCATGAGTTGACTTCATATTTTCCAAACCTTCAGTTTTAACTTTTGATTGATGTAACATTATGAGCACCGATCATCTCAGACATGATCCTTTAATTTACATAGTTTGGTCGCCTCAGACGTGACCCTTTTACTTTTCAAACCTTGATCATCTCAGATATGATCCTTTCAATTTAAAACAGTTTGGTCACCTCAGACATGACCATCTTAAGGTGTGATTCACAGAGTCCACTTTGTTACATAGTCCGACATTGACGTAAAAAGATAACTAAAACATAAAAGCAACTTGAAATTAAACAAAACAAACATATTTTTGTGTTTTTGTTTGAGGTGGGTTGAAAGCTTTTAAAAGTCATTTAGCCGATTTCTCCCCCTGAGCTGAACAACTTCAACATTCCTCAGGAGATTTTTGAGCGGTCTACAGGTTTTGAGACAAGAAGAAACTAGTCTGTAAGCTTTCAAAGAGATGCTAAGCCTCAGGTCAGTGCCATCGCACAGCAGAGAGGCGTAAACAATAATGAATTCTAGAATATTAGGTTGTGCTTATCCTCAAATCAGTGCCATCGCACAGCAGAGAGGCACACAACCTATCTTCTTGTAAGAGCGCCTTTTCTTTTACACAAAATGCACCAACAACATTAGTCATTAGTTTGATTGCGTTTATCAATTTTTTCATGTGCTTTGCTCATATTTATGGTCGTCCGCACACATTTATGGCGTTTATTTTGCTCGTCACCCCTTATTGGAATCTAGTTGATTGTGTTAACCGGTGATAAGATGGAAACCCACAGCCTGTTGAACAGTTTAGTTTAGATTGTTTCACCAATGAAGTCTACTTGTCTATTGTGTTGAATCTACCGACACATCATACAATGGACTAGCAACCCCTAGGTCTACTTTCTCTATGTAACCTCAGTAACAGACTAGTGTACTATCATTTTTCCTTTATTTGGCTTAAACATCGTAGACTTGAAATTTTAATTATATCCTTTTGATCTTTTCAGCCCTTTTTAAGTTCCAAACAATTAGTTCCCTGTGTACTATTATTTTCCATAGTTTTGACTCAATCTCACAGAGTTCATTTGCTTTCAACCTATCTGCCCGCCTCCCTTTTTTTATTTTTTGAAGTAAATAAATACTGAAACTAAACTAATCTCCCCCTAAAATTTTAAAACCGAAAATCTTTTGTGTTTTTGGATTTTTAGGACAGAAATAATTAAAATAAAGAAAAAATTAAAATAAAACAGAAAGACGGACTATGAAGTCGATTCTTCTGGAATCATATCAATTTTCTTTTCGCGCCATTTACCTCTAATAGATATCAAAACTGAGATTTATCAAATGCTTTTGTGTAGAGGTCGGTGCGTTGAAAATCTGTATTAATTTTAGCAACATCAATTAATTGTTTTTCAAAACAGTCACGTATAAAGTGATATTTAATAACGATGTGTTTGGTTTTAGGGTGTTGGACCGGATTTTTAGTTACAGCAATTGCAACAGAATTATCAACAAAGATAGGGGTGTTAGATAATTGCAAACCGTAGTCGGGCATTTGCTGTTGAATCCAAATAATTTGGGAGCAGCAACTTGCAGCAACAACATATTCAGCTTCACATATTGACAGAGCAACAGACGTCTGCTTCTTACACTATCAGGTGACTAACCGTCTTCCAAAGTGTTGATACATGTGTCCCTAGATTCTGAGTTGAATGTAAAATGTCTTGAATATGTGTAAGTGAATGATGATTAATGAAATACATGTGGTTGTTTATATTATAATGTTTGTATATTTCATTAATGGGTTAAGTAATGACTAATTATATAGGTTTGGTTTTTGTTTGAATTGGTATGCATAATGTTGAAATGATTAACACATTCAAACTTAGTATGATGTAGTTATCATGCGAATAGGCCATGCGAATGGACCATACGCATGAATAACTTCAAGCGAATGGCTCAGTCACACGACTGAACCATGAGACTGGATTAGTCGAAAGACTGAAGCATGAGATTGAACCAGTCGTACGATTGAAGTCTCAGTCGTGCGGATGGATCAACCGCATAGCTCAATCGCCCGACTGAACCATGCGAATGGTTCAGTCGCCCGAATGAGAAACCCTAACCTATAAATACCACTTAATTCGTGGAAAAACGGGACACTTCGAATACTGGAAACCCTAATCGTCCCAGAACGTGCTGTTCGACCATTCCAACTTCATAGAGCGTTTCAGATCATTCCGAGTCAATTCATAACGTTTTCTAATCGTTAGGATTGATCTTGAATTCGTTCTCACTGATTGGATCGCCAATCAAATAGGATTCCGCACTATTTGATTCGGTACAACGAATAATCAGTTAGTACTCCGTACGTACACGGTCCTAACAAGTGGTATCAGAGCTTTGGCTCTTGATTCTTCGTTGATTCAATCGTTTTTGTGAAAAAGTCTACGTTTTTACGCGGAAAGATTCATTCTTTTGGCTAAAAATCGAGGCTTTACGCTTGCATGTTCTGAAAACTAAGTGTTTTTCGAGTTTCAGCCGTCTAGGGTGCAAAGAATTGTGTTCTAGGTCAAAAGTGTTCAAAAATCACGTTTTCAGCCGACTCAGTCGCACGATTATCTCAATCGTACGACTGAACTCATTCGCCCCGGTCTTTCGCACGTTTGAGTCATTCGCCAGTCCATACGCCCGATTGAGTCAATCGCCCACTCCAGTCGCACATCTGAGTCGTTCGGTCTGTTCAGTCGTCTAAATCTCTCAGTCGTCTGTTTCAATCGTACGTTTGAGTCCAATCGCATATAGCCCATTCGCACAGCAGTTGATTCTCAAGTTAAATTTAATTCAAAGATGGACTCAGAAAATTATGCCATGTCAGCTGGAAAGGATTCAAGAATTCAGAATTTGTTGTTACTGGAAAATGAGATAGGGAACCATAACAAGCCACCTAAACTATTGACAATAGAGGACTTTCCACAATGGAGACAACGTTTTGAAATCTATCTTAATGGTGTAGATACTAACTTATGGAACTCTATTGAGGTGGGTTATAAAATACCAGTAGGGGCTGATGGTGTTCCTTTGACTTTGAGTGGACTTTCCGATACACAAAAGGTCGCCTACAATGCAGAGAAGAAGGCTTATGCTATCTTGACTCAGTCCATTCCCAAGCCTATTTTCATCAATACTCAGAGCACAAACAAAGTAAGAAATTGATGGAAGTCCTTGAAAAGAGGTATGAAGGAAATTCTAACTTAAAGGCACTGAAAGGCAAAGCTTTGAAGAAGGAGTTTGATAACTTCTCAGCAATTGGGAATGAAAGCTTAGATGAAATCATCGATCGTTTCTACCATCTGATGAGTGAACTTAACACTCATGGTGTTAAGACTTCAATGGAAGACAAGGTTTTAAGCTTGGCAGATGGTCTACCTGCAAAGTGGGATTCGTTCATCTCTACTCTTCGATACAACTCAGTTTTAGAAACCCTGGATATCAATGACTTTATTCTAAAACTGAAAGAGGAGGAAGTGCGACAAAAATACAAGGCTAAGAAGGGTTCTTATGCTCAAGACCCCTCACTCTACAATGTTGCTTCTACTTCCAACCCTACTGCAAAGTCTTCTGGTGCACCTTTGCAAACAGCCTTTGTGTCCAATACATCTCCAACTTCTGACCAAGGTTCATCATCTGCAAATGAGACTCGTGGTGCATCTGTGTTAGTCAAAGCCCTATTGTTACTCAATCTGCAAAGTTAACAACAGAAAATCTGGGGAAGGTAACAGTAGAGGTTGCTAAAGAGCACATGGATCTTCTGGCTGCTGTTGTGCATTCTTATGATGGTTTGGTGGCAGGCAAAATTGGTAATTGCCACCTTGCTGATGAAGATTATGAGCAAGTAGATGAGAATGAGCTGGAAAGAATGGACATCATGTGGGCTCTTGCAAGCGCTGTCCGAAGAGCAAAGAAATTTGTGAAGAAAACAGGGCAGAATCTCGTGGCTACTAAAGATACAACTTTTGGTTTTGACAAGTCTAAAGTCACGTGCTTCAATTGTGGAGAAAAGGGTCATTTTAAAAGGGAGTGTTCTAAGCCTAAGAAGACTGGGAATGGGAATCCTTTTTCTTCGTTCAACAGGCAAGATAGAGACAAGAAACCAGCATCCACGGGAAGTGATTCTAAAGCTATGGTGGCACAAGGAGACGAAGGACAAGATTGGTCATTTAGGTTCGTGTCTGATGAAGCTAACATAGCATCTGTGGAAGACTTGAACGAGGACTCGGCGAGTGAAGGCGAAAGCTCAGCCGAAGTTGATACTGCTGAATTGGAAGAGACGTTTGATGCTGTTGATGAAATCGTCAAGAATGAATTAAATTCAGAATCTGAAGCTCAAGCTACGTCTCAGAATGCTTTCATGGCTGGCACATCGACATCCACACAGGTAAAATCTAAAGATGAATTATTTGATGAACATGTTTGTGTCGATTGTGATAAATTTAGAGAAAGCATTGATCTAAAGTTTGCTAGGTTATTAGAACACAATGATAACTTAGTAAATGACTTAAAACTGTGCTCAGAAGCTAACCGTATATTAAAACAAAATGAGAGCAGTTATAAGGAGAAGTTAGATGCATTGCAAAAGCAACTAAAAGAAACTGAAGTTGTTGTCTTTAACCAAGAAAATGACATTAAATTCTACTTAAAGACCATTGAAGAAACAAAAAAGGAAAAAGCAGTCTTACAGGTAGAAAATGAGTCATTGCAACAAAAACTACATAGTCTCGCGAGTTCTTCGCACATTTTGAAAAACTTGGTTAAAGAACGCAACAATGGGGAGGGTTTGGGTTACAAGGTAGTTCCACCACCACATGAAATCCTGTTGAACACAAAACAACGTCCAGTAAATAATAATCAAATTAAGGATCATGTGGTGACAACTCCTTTGGTGAGTGATCCGGACACTGCAGTTCAGTCTGCTTCTTCGGATGATAATCAGAAACTCTCAGCATCAAGAACGGTCAATGTTGAGAAACAGGTGGAAACAAATGTACAAACAACTCTTGGTTTGGAATCAAAGGCAAATATTACTCAAACCAAGATGTCTAAATCCACTCAAGCTAAACCAGTTAAAAGGGATAATGTTCAACCTCAACGACAATTTAAACCAAATGTTAAACAAGTTAAATTTGTTAAAGAGGGTACATATTCAAAGATTGAGACCAAAAGACCCATTCCTGAGGTGTACTCACCGCCCCACAAGAGATCTCCTAGTCCTGATGAATGGAGATCCTGCTATACCTGTGGTAAGCGAGGTCATATTTCAACCAATTGTCCACGCTATCAGACACCAAGAATTAAAGTTGAGTTAACCGACAAATTCATAGCAGATTCAAAACAGCGATCTAAGACCCCGGTGAGATCGAAAACACCCATTAGGCATAAAACCGTCTAAGTCGTTTTCGTCCCCCCACGTGAAAGACAACACAGACAAGTCCCCGACAGGTCTGTGACACCGGCAAGAAAAACTGTTTCTGAATCTAAACCATATACTCAAACTGTTAATCAGTCTAAAGTTTATCATAAACAATCCTTTCACAGAGATGGTTTATGGAAAGCAAAGACATCTGGTGCATCTGACAGACAGGACAATCTGAAAGTTGACATTCCACCTACTGATAAAGGACAGTGGGTTGAATTCATGATGGTTGATTCCTCTGGGAAACCCAAGCCAGTCAAGGCTTGGGTCCCCCTCCTTAACTGATTGTTTTCAATTATGTGCAGGTTGTCCGCTACAGTGCTTCAACAAATACATGGATTGTGGATAGCGGAGCTTCCAGGCACATGACAGGAAACAAGTCTCTTCTTTTCAATGTCAAACAAATAAAAGGAGGACATGTTTCTTTTGCTGGGAACAAAGGAGGATACATTACCGCTCAGGGCGAAGTAGGTAATGAGAAGGTAAAGTTTGATAAAGTAAATTTTGTTCAACAACTGGAAAACAATTTACTTTCAGTGTCTCAGATATGTGACAAGGGCTTCAAAGTTATGTTTGACAATCGAAAATGTTACATACTGAAAAAGGAGATGGAAATTCCAGAGAAGCAGGTTTTGATGTCTGCATCCAGGTACAATGATCTATATGTCTTGGATATGTCTAATGCTTCTACCTCTGAATCTACAGCACAATGTTTCCTATCAAAAGCTACAGAGAAGGACTCCATCTCATGGCATAGAAGGATGGGACACATAAATCAAAGGAAGATGAATCACCTGATTCACAACAACCTTGTTGAGGGAGTTACAGTCAAGAACTTCCAACTTCCTGATTTCTGTGTCTCTTGCAAGAAAGGAAAGCAGATCAGGAAATCTCACAAGACCAAGCACGTCAACACAATTGAGATGCCCTTGGAGCTGCTACACATGGATCTATTTGGTCCTGTAAGCACGAAGAGTATAGCAGGAGACTGGTACTGTTTTGTAGTCACTGATGACTACTCAAGATTCACCTGGGTGATGTTTCTGAAAGCTAAATCAGAAACGTTTGAATCTTTCAAGGTGCTCGTCACGACTTTAGAGTCGCTCTACAAACTGAAGGTAAGGAGAATTCGTTCTGACAATGGCACAGAGTTCAAGAATCAGTGGATGGATGCTTTCTGCAAGGAGAAGGGTATTGTTCACCAGTTTACCTCAGCATACACGCCACAGATGAATGGAGTTGCAGAACGAAAGAATCGGAGCTTAATTGAGACTGCGCGAACCATGTTAGCTGATTCAAAGCTCCCAGTTCAGTTCTGGAATGAGGCAGTTGCAAATGCCTGCTACACACTTAATCGTGTGTTAGTAGTCAAAAGGCATGGTAAGACTTGCTACGAGCTACTTCAGAAAAGAAAGCCAAATTTGGAGTATCTGGAACCATTTGGAGCTCCATGTACATTGCTAAAGAAGACTCAGGATGGCAAGTTCACCGAAAAGGCCGATCAAGGAATATTCTTAGGATACAGCATCCCAGACAAGCGAGTTTACAATAATTCGACGGGTCAGGTAGAAGTGTGGTGCAATGTGGATGTTCAGAGATTCACTACTCCTCCTGCTGGAAAAGGACCATCATCATTCTTTGATTATGATGGCTTTTTCAAATCCTTCAATCTTCCTCAGCTTGATTCAGAGGATGATGCTGCTACCCAGATGATGTATGATGTTCTTAACTCACCAAATCTGGATTCAAGCAACATCACACCTACTGCTGATGCCTCAAGCTCTTCGACTCCTGCTCATGATGAGAGTGATGATTCATCAGATGATGAAGAAGCTCCTGCTTCTAACACTGAGCAAACAGCCACTCAACAAAGTGAATCATCAGCTGCAATACCAGCTGCAGTAAATCCAGATACTGAACCAGTAGTCACCAATATGGATACTGAGGTTGTGGTTCCTACCACACCAATGACAAGGATCAGTGTGAATCATCCCCCTCGTCTATCATAGGGGACATTCAATCTGGTGTGCAAACAAGAAATCAGCTGTACTCTGCCGATTATGCTGCAGTCATGGAAAAGGGTTATGTCAATGACGGGGCTTTCTCATGTTTTGTTTCACAAATCGAGCCTAAATATGTCTGTGACGCCCTGAAAGATGAGGCCTGGGTCAATGCTATGCAAGAAGAGTTACTCCAGTTCAAGAAACTAGGAGTCTGGACTCTAGTTGACAGGCCAAAAGGAGTCAAGGTAATTGGTACCAAATGGGTACTAAAGTGCAAGAAGGATGACCAGGGTGTTGTTATCAGAAACAAGGCACGGTTGGTTGTTCAAGGCTTCAGGCAAGTCGAAGGAATCGACTACAATGAAGTCTTCGCTCCCGTAGCTAGAATGGAAGCTATTCGTATCTTTCTAGCCTACGCCTCTTACATGAAAATCAAAGTATATCAACTGGATGTTAAGAGTGCATTCTTGCATGGTGAAATCCGTGAAGAAGTTTATGTCAGTCAACCCGAAGGATTCGAAGATCCTTATCATCGGGACAGAGTCTACAAGTTAGACAAGGCTCTGTATGGGCTACATCAGGCTCCTCGAGCTTGGTATGAAAAGCTCTCCACCCACCTGCTGAAGCATGGTTTTCGCAGGGGTGTGATTGACTGTACATTGTTTATCAAAGAAAAAGATGGTGACTTGCTTCTGGTGCAGATCTATGTGGATGATATCATCTTGGATCTAGAAATGAAGTGTTATGCAAAGATTTCGAATCTGTGATGAAGGCAGAATTTGAAATGAGTGCAATGGGAGAGATGAAGTTCTTCCTGGGATTACAGGTGGATCAAACATCAACTGGCATTTTCTTACATCAGACCAAGTATGTCGGAGACATTCTCAGTCGGTTTGACATGGAAAATACGTCTGTTGCTGGTACCCTCTCGCCACAAATCATGATGTGGCTCCTGATGAGAATGGGGATTTGGTGGATGCCACTATGTATCGTGGGATGATTGGATCTCTCATGTATCTCACTGCCTCGCGTCCAGATATCATGTATGCAACATGTCTATGTTCTAGATATCAAGCGAAGCCAAAAGTGAATCATCTGATTGGGGTAAAAAGGATTTTCCGTTATCTGAAGGGTACTCCAACACTGGGGTTGTGGTATCCTCATGACGATGACTTCGAGCTTACTGCGTACAGCGATTCAGATTATGGTGGCTGCAAGATGAATTTAAATCGACGTCAGCAGGGTGTCAGTTCTTTGGAAGACGGTTAGTCACGTGGCAATGCAAGAAGCAGACCTCGGTTGCCTTATCAACCTGTGAAGCTGAATACGTTGCTGCTGCAAGTTGCTGCTCTCAAATCATCTGGATTCAACAGCAAATGCGCGACTACGGTTTGAAATTTTCTAACACTCCTATTTATGTTGATAATTCTGCTGCCATAGCTGTCACTAAAAATCCTGTTCAACACCCAAAAACAAAACACATCGGGATAAATATCAATATATTAATTGATGTGATTAAAATTAACACGGATTTTCAGCGCGCTGACCTCTACACCAAACCGTTTGATAAACCAAGATTTTTATATCTGTTAGAGGTCAACGGCGTTAAAAAGAAAAGTGATGTAATTGCTGAAGAAGCAGATTCATAGTCCGACTTGTGTCTTTTCTTTATTTCTTTCTTTCTTTTATTTTTATTTTTATTTTTAATTTCCATGTCATATAAAATCCAAAAACACAAAAAGATTTTCTGTTTAGAATTTTAGGGGGAGATTTATTTCAGTATTCATTTACTTATTAAAAAAAAAAAAAAAAAAAAAAAAAAAAAAAAAAAAAAAGGGGGAAGAAAAGTTAAGCTGAAAAGGCATAGACAAATAGACTGGAAATGCGACTCGAGAAAACTGGAAAGTGATAGCACACAGGCACCGAGTTACTTGGAATATCAAATTGGTTTTTTCGGTTCTAAACATAAAAAATCATAAGTCAGAGAAGTCTAAGTCTAACAAAATGGGAATATGATAGAAGCTTTGACTGGTATTGTAATTACTTGGAGAAAGTAGATCTAGGGTTGTGCAAGTACACAATACGATGTGTCAGTAGATTCAACACAATAGACCATTAGACATCATCAGTGAACAGGCTTAAACTAAAGTTATTCAACCAGTTGTGTGTTCCCATGGTATCCCTGGTCTGCACAATCAATCAATGTCCAATAAGGGGTGAGGAGCAAGCTAATGCCACAAATGTGAGCAAACACCTGCAAAACAGAGCAAAAGATGACAAATGTCATTAAAATCATGTATATGCAAATATGCTGCTCTAAGAAGATAAATAGGTATTGCGCCTCTCTGCTGTGCGATGGCACTGACCTGAGGCTAAGCATAACCTATTTGTTCTAAGAATTCATTGTTGTTTGCGCCTCTCTGCTGTGCGATGGCACTGACCTGAGGTTCTGCATCTCTTTGACAATTTTAGAACCAAATCTTCTAAGTCCAGACCGCTCAAAAATCTCCTGAGGATGATTGATTACCATATACCTGTGGAATACACAAATATGGTTTGACCTAATTCATCTAATTAATCACTGATGTATGTCAAACGTCTGTGTATGGATTTAAGTGGACAAACATACTGACAATCGTCGTGGCTGCATTGCCTGATGTTCAAAATCAATAAGAATTACATATTAGTTCAAACATGATTCCTAGTTAGATATTAGAAGTCTTCGATAAGTGAAAAACTGTGCAATCAAATCATGCAAAATGTAATATGCACTAAATGTTCCAAGTGATGGTGTATATGCCTGTCTGATTCCACGAGAGTCCATTCCGGATAAAATGTTAATGCTAATAAGCTATACAAGCCTGCCCTATCAAAATCACAAAAATATGTCTTTCTATGTATAGGTTAAGTTTTTGTTTAGTCTTAGTATAATGTGTCATGTCGGACTGTGTATATTGCTATCTGTTAAACATCACTGGAAAGGCTTAATGTCTATTTAAGCAACTAGTTTCTGAAAGGTTAAAAGGATCACGTCTGAGGTGATCGGGTGGATAAATGGATCACGTCTGAGGTGATCGGGTGGTTAAATGGATCATGTCTGAGATGATCAATTACACATAATGTTTTATTAATTGATTAAGGAAAGCTATGTGTCAGCAAACGAAATGACTAATATGGGACAAGTATAGCCCAATCGCTCTACTTAATCATGAGTATGCTTAGTCATGCGAATGGGCTATACGATTGAACTCAATCGTAAGATTGGACCATAAGTATGAGCCAATCGGCCGATTGAAAGGGTCGATTAGGTCAAACGTGCGAATGGAGATCAGTTGATCGAATGAAGCAGGTCGATTGAGTGAATCGTACGACCCAGTTCCAATCGATCGAATGAAACAGGCGATTGGACTCGATCGTACGAGTTGATTTTGAATCGACCGAATGAAAGGTACGATTGAGTCAGTCGGCCGATTGAGCTGAGTCTGTCTATAAATAGACCCCTCAGTCGATCGCAGACATCATTCGCCCTAAAACACTCCTATTCGCACCGTTACTCTGCTAAATTTTCGTTGATCTCTAAACCTTCTGATATACACTTTCTGACGATTTGCACTTGTTACACAGGTAATACGCAACACAAGGGTGCATCAGAATGTAAAAATTGATGGTTAATCGGTTCACATTTGCCCTAAATGTTGATTCGTAACAAATCGGTCAATAACCTGCTTTAATCACATAAAATGTTCAAATCATTGATCGAAGTAGTCTAAGTACATGATTGCGAGTCTAACAAGCCTGAATTAACCTCTAATTTCGTAAAAATTATAAAACCAAGTTTGAAATGGAACAGGGGTCGGCGATACGACTGGTCTCCCCGATGAACTTCAATCGACCGATTGAAAGAGGAGACTCGTTCATTCGGCCGAATGGAGGATGCGAATGGGTTGAGTCTGCCATACGATTGGGTGCCCCGAATGAAAGTCAATCGCACGATTGAATGAAGTGATTCATTCAATCGGCCGACTAGGTCATTCGAATGAGTTCATTCGGTCGGACAACTCAATCGCAGAATTACATCATTTGACTAAACCCAGTCGCACACTTCATTCGCTCGAGTGAACTGCACTGATTTCTGACTTAGTCAAACTCTGTTGTTCAAGTTTCTAACATACATTTGTTATTGTTACAGGAAGATGGCCAACCGGTGGCAAATTAATCCAAAGCACAATATCTGTGCTAATCTGGATTCCACCTCAAGAAATGGTGGTGATTTATGGGTATTATTGACTTCCTGAGAAGATCTCGGATCTTCAAGGCCATATCTACTCCATGTACACCATATCAGTCTATCCATCAGGCATTTTAGGCAGGAGCTTCGGTAGACCGATCTGTGGAACCCTACCGCATCCTAAGTACCATCTTTGGTAGGGCAATCGAGATCACAGCGGGAGATATCAGAAGAGTTTTGGGATTTGGAGATGATGAGGATCATCCAGTTAGGCTGCATCCTCTGACTGTTCGTGGGTGCTTTATGAGGATTGGGTACAGCGGGGACATCAACACGGGTGTGCTGAACAAGAGCAACCTAAGTCCCCAATACAAATACCTAGCTCATGTCATCCTAAAGTGCATTGCTGCTAGGAGGGGTGGGTTCGATGACTTATCGGACCAAATTCAGAATGCATATGTTGCATTAGTCCTCAACCACCCTTTCAGCTTCTCCAACATGATCTTTAATTATCTGATTGAGAACTTGGAGGCAAAGGGAAAAGAAAGTTTCTGCATGTACCCAAGATTTCTTCAGCTCATTTTCAATGAGAAGTTGCCTGAGTTGCCCAAAGAGAAGAGCGATGCAGTGGTGTTGGAGATTATGGATGACACTACTCTGGGCAGAATGAAAGTGTATAGGGGCAAGCAGGTGAAGCCCGTGTTCAAGAGGTTGATAGGGCATCTGGCCGGGAAGACTACATGGCGCCAAGAAGGCGAAAATGGCGTCATGACGATAGCGATTCTGATACAGAGGTGATTACTGTATCATTGGTTGACTCAGATGATGATGATGATCTTGATGGAGAAAATGTACCAATTTCTTCTGAGGGACCATCTACTTCTACAGCTCAGCCGTTATCACCACACACAGACACGGCAACTGCAGGATTTGTTCCTGACTTTTGCCCACCTGATGATGAGGAAGAAAGTGATGAAGAAGGTTTGACCAGAAGAGTTGGCAGCAAAGTAGTTGCCACCGAGAAAGGACTGAGAGATGCTGGTGGGCAGTCTGGTACATCAGGGAACACACGCATTGAGTCTGATCCCTCGTATGCCCCTGATGATTCTAGCAACAGAGGGGGAGCACCTTTGTCAACGGGCAAAAGGAAGAAAACCATGGCGCGTCCGCATGGTAAGAAAGGCAAGCGCCTAAGGTTCACCACATCCACCACCTCTACAACAGCTACCCCAGTCACTACATCCACCACACCTCAAACCACCACACTACTGCACCTCCTCCTCGCACTTACACATCCACCACCACCACCACTGTACCACCATCTACAGCCTTTACCTCTCTCCCATATTCACCACAGCCACCACAACCACCACTACTCATCAAACAGGTCCCTCATCTTTTCAATCCAGCTCTTTCATCCCACCAGTTTCTGTTGTGGAGCAGCTTGCTGCCCTAAACAGCATGGTGGTTAAGCTGATGGCGTCTGATGCGGAGGAAACGGCTCAGTTACAGCAGCTGAGAGAGTTAAGTTCCTCTCAAACTGCTGAAATTCAACAGCTACGCGAGCAGATTTCTTCCCAAGCCCAGGTGATCACCTCACAGACAGATCAGATCACTGGGTTACTTCAACATGAGGCAGAGACAGATGCTAAGTTTGGAAAGCTGGAGGCGGCTCACAAAACCTTGTTGCTTAAGTTAAAAGGAACTCAAGGTGAGCCCCTCAAGATTGGAGAAGGTGATGGTGATGATAATGATGATGATAGTGAGGATGAGGAGGATGATGATGAAGATGATGAGGATGATGATGACGATGATGATGGTGGTGAAGAAAGTAATGATGATGATGATAAGAAAGAAGATGATGAAGGTGAAGGGGGGGAAACCACCGGAGATCAAAGTGATAAGGCAGCAGGCGAAAGGCGTACTAAACGCCGACATGATCAAGGATCCTCGTCGTCTGCTCCAACTGAAGAAACTCCTGAAATCCAAGATAAAAGTACTGTTTAGTTAGTCATGTTTATGTATTTAACAGACTTTTGTATTTCAAATTATATTACATTTATTTAATGATACATTTTTGTAGTATGTTAATGCATAATGTATTATTTACTAACAAGTATCGTGTTGCATGTTTAAATCAAGCAGATCCAAGCTTCCAACGAGATGAATATGATGTTGAACCCCTACAGCAGGTCAAGAGTCAGTTAACAATGATTCTTGATCTGCAGGGTATCGTGAGAAGATCGGTTGAATATACCCCTGAGGAGGGTGAGATTATTCATGGCTTCACAAAGGAGCAGTTAGCTGAGATATTCAAGCTTAACGCCGATGAGATTGTGAAAGATGCTCCTGAAGTCCATGTTGACAGTGATGAAGAGCTACACGATATAGATGAGATTGAGATTGAGGACATCACTGATCAACATTATCCAGCGTATACAGACACTGAAGGTCACGTTATTCCAAATTTGGATGACCACCTAGTTAGTGAGACATTTAATACTCTGGAAAGGATGGAAGCAGAAAATGACAAACAAGAGGATACAGCCCGAGCTACTGAAGAAGAAGTTAAAGAAAGAAAAGCTGAGTGGGCTGCTTGTTTTGCAGAGCTTCGTGCCCAGAGAGATGCTCCAAAGTTTGATGCCTACACCAAACTCTATAGAGTGAAGAAACATCAGAAGGTGTCTGGCAAGATCATATCTTGGGCGTATTTTGAAGATCTTAACGCATATGCAGTTAAGAGGGAGAAAGGTATCGAGTACTTTAGATTCCCACACGATCTAAAGACTCTACCTGGTTTTGAGCTCAATCAACTGGCAAAGCTGAAATTGTTGTATGCTGATCCGAGAAAAATGTCAGGTTGGTTTGAAGCTGCGTTAAAGAGAGAGTACCACACCCGGTGGGTGAACTTCAGGCCTCAGCAACCTACGAGGTACATTCGAAGGTCTGAAGTTGATTCACGAACCGGGAAGCCAAAGATTGTGTTGAAGTGGCGTCCTCCGCGCACCATGTCGAAGATTCCTTTAAGGGAAATGCCTCAGGACATCACTTCTCATTTCAAATGGTGGTACTATGATTGGCGAACAGCTGAAGCAGTCATAGTGTTAAACAGAGATGGACAGATGGATGTCATCCGGTATTTGACCCAATGTGGCTCACGAACTTGTCAGCTAATGATGTTTATACACTCTACAAGTGGCCACTGTTCTATGACTCGCAGGATATCGTACAAGCTCTCCAGTATCAGCATGTCATACGCCTCTGCTTTGTATTTGAAATACATGCAGGAGTAACCAGAGAGGAGAAATTCAAGAAGTACGAAGAGGTTATGGGTATAGCAAGACATTAGAGGAATCTAGGTCCAAGGGGGAGTTTGTTGATACATGTGTCCCTAGATTCTGAGTTGAATGTAAATGTCTTGAATATGTGTAAGTGAATGATGATTAATGAAATACATGTGGTTGTTTATATTATAATGTTTGTATATTTCATTAATGGGTTAAGTAATGACTAATTATATAGGTTGGTTTTTGTTTGAATTGGTATGCATAATGTTGAAATGATTAACACATTCAAACTTAGTATGATGTAGTTATCATGCGAATAGGCCATGCGAATGGACCATACGCATGAATAACTTCAAGCAAATGGCTCAGTCACACGACTGAACCATGATACTGGATTAGTCGAAGACTGAAGCATGAGATTGAACCAGTCGTACGATTGAAGTCTCAGTCGTGCGGATGTATCAACCGCATAGCTCAATCGTCCGACTGAACCATGCGAATGGTTCAGTCGCCCGAATGAGAAACCCTAACCTATAAATACCACTTAATTCGTGGAAAAATGGGACACTTTGAATACTAGAAACCCTAATCGCCCCAGAACGTGCTGTTCGACCATTCCAACTTCATAGAGCGTTTCAGATCATTCCGAGTCAATTCATAACGTTTTCTAATCGTTAGGATTGATCTTGAATTCGTTCTCACTGATTGGATCGCCAATCAAATAGGATTCCGCACTATTGATTCGGTACAACGAATAATCAGTTAGTACTCCGTACGTACACGGTCCTAACATTGAGTCTGATGTGATTGTGATGATGATAGCTGTTGTTGATGACTGTTGGAGTGAAAGCTTGAAGTTGGTTATAATGATGACTGGCTCTGAGAAGGCCTTTGAGCATGTAGTTTCTTCTGGGAGCATTGCATTCTCTAGAGAAGTGGCCAGTACATGCAAGAATGAAGCATTTCATTTTGATTTGTTATACCATGCTTGGTTTTCATTAAGGTGAAGCTTTTTTCCCTTTCTTAAAAACACTTTGCTCTCATAGCAATCATGGCCATTTGCCATTGCAGTCCGTTTCGTCACACATCATCTGGATCATTTCTTCCAGATCTTCTTAGATCAGATGTGCAGATGTGAGTCTTCCACCCAATAGGCTCAAAGCTAGCAACAAATGCATTGTAAGTTGCCCTTTGTTCTTCAGATTTTGGATCAGCAGGGGTAGGAGTTGCAGAGAATCCTGATGATTGGCTTGTTGAAGTTGATGGGGAAGATATTGATGATCTGTGGATGGTGGGGCTGTAGTGAATCAGTTGATTTAGCTTGATCCCTTAAGGAGATGAAATCATTCCTCAGTAATGAAGGCATTTCCACAGAGTGAGTATCTGCGGGAAAACTTGTATGCTTCAATTACTCTGGGTCCTCCCAGATTTCTGCTTCTTTCATCTAGTTCCGAAGCTTCTATCTTTGCTATCATGATGTCCAAGGTGGTGCTCTCCAAATCAAGAGTATTCTTAAACATAGTTACATTTTGTTTCCAATTTTTAGGAAGACTATGTAACATCTTCTTGTTTAACTCCTTTAACTTGTAAGTAACACCATGATCTATAAATCATTCACCAACTGCATAAATGTATGCAACTATTTAGAGATGGAATCCCCTTTGGAGTGATGAAATGTCTCATACTGATTCACAAGCTTGTCTTTGTTAATTTCAGCCACTTCACTGCTTCTTTCACACATGATTTGTAGTGCATCCCATACTGCTTTTGCAGTGCCATACTTTTCCAATCTTTAAGCACATCCATTTTAAGTGCTTGAGTGAGTATGGAGTAAGCTTTGAGGTCAATCTTAATCTTCTTGTAATCATCATCATCAAGAGTAAAATCTTTAATAGGAATTCTTGAAGTCTTGTACAGTGCAACTTGATCTACAGATAATGTAAGTGGAATGTGTTGGCCTTTCCATATTGAGATCCAATAATCAGGATCAACACCTGTAATATGTTCATGAATCTGATCTTCCATTGTTTAAATTCAGATTTATGTTTGAGCATGGGTGGTTTTGAGGCATGCCTAAGTTCAGAATAATTATGTGAATCCAAAGTTAACTGTTAGTTTTAACTTGTTTAGATTTGGATTTAAGTGATTTTTATGGTAATAGTCCAAAAGTCCAACAAGTCCGAACTTAGTCCTGTAACAATGGATCTGCTGAGAATATGTAAGTTCAGTAAGAATATTCTAAATATTTGACTTTTGATTTTCTGTTTTTAATGACCGTGCAACCTAAAATGTTTGTTCGAAGAGGAGACCTTCGGTGAACAGTAGCAGTGGAGTATATCAGTGAGTATTCAATTGGAATACTGAGAAGAGATGTTCGAAAACTCTAAACAGCAACTCAATCAACAGATCAATCGGGTTAAACCTAGATCTGAGCAGATCTAAGTAATAACCGAGAGCCAAAGCTCTGATTCCAATTGACTGGGTTTGAGAATGATATTCTCTGTTGATATGAATCAACAAGGATCGAATATGAAGATTGAGTCAATGATTGAAAGGCGGAATCAAGCAATCAATGAACATAGAATCTTGATATAGTCATAAATGCACTCTTGTATTAATTAGATGAACTGTTACAAAGTAAATGCTAGGGTTTAGCAAGCTACAGTAATAAGACAGCTAACATGGGAGAAAACAAAGTATATTTTGATTGTCTATTCTAGTAAATGCAAAGGGAGAAAACAAAGTATATTTTGATTGTCTATTCTAGTAAATGCAAAAGTGTCAAAAGTCATTTTTCACATACGAGGTTTCTATTCTATTTGTAGGCTGACTTACAGCTTGTACAAAAGACTAAACTTCCCTTACATATTACAGAATAGTCCAAGTCTAAAGTCTTCATCCGTATTTGTCTTTTGTCATCCGCATTGACTAATGCGGATGTGTAAATCTTCATCAGCATTGATCTTCTATCAGCCGCATTAGTGTTTGGTCATCAGCATTAGTCAATGCGGATGAGCAAACACTTGGATCATTTGTTGCTGTGTCATCCGCATTAGTTAATGCGGATGAACAAATGCCTTGTCCGCATTTCATCGGCTGTCCGCATTTCATCGGCTGTCCGCATTAGTTAATGCGGATGAACAAATACTTGTCAGCATTTGTTCTTGGTCATCCGCATTGACAAATGCGGATAGCCGACACTAGTACTTTTTCTTCTTATGCAGAAACTTCTTATCTACATTTCTTCTTGGACTTAGGGATATTTCTAGCAGAATAACCATCACCTCTTGATGGCATGTATGATCCTTTCAGGGTCCAACAATGCTTAACGCGCATGACACGTCCGGTCTAGTGCATATCATCTCATACATGATGGATGCTATAGCAGACGCATATGGGATGTCCTTCATTCATTCTTGCTCATCCTTTGAGCTTGGACATTGAGATGTACTCAATATTGTCCCTCTTGAATAGGTACGATACCTTTCTTAGAGTTTTTCATCTTGAACCTTTTCAAGATTTTATCAATATATGCACCTTGGTTTAAACTATCAACCGCCTCGATCTATCCCTATAGATCTTTATTCCTAAAATATAGGCGGCCTCACAGAGATCTTTTATGGAAAAAACAACTTCCAAGCCAGGTTTTAACACCTTCCATGGTTGAATATCATTTCCAAATAGTAGTATGTCATCAACATACAATACTAGGAATGTAATTATGCTCCCACTAGCCTTTTTATACACACAAGCCTCGTCAGCGTTCTTGATGAAACCAAATTTCTTGATTTCCTCATCAAAACGTTGATTCCAACTTCTCGATGCTTGTTTCAATCCATAGATTGATCTTTTAAACTTGCATACTTTATTAGGATGTTTGGATCGATAAACCATCAGGCTAAACCATATGGAAAGTCTCTTCGAAAGTCCATTAAGAAAAGTAGTTTTGACATCCTTTTGCCAAATCTCATAGTCATAATGAGCAGCTTTGGCAAACAATATCCTAATTGACTTTAGCATTGCCACGGGCGAGAAGGTTTCATCATAATCAACCCCTTGAGTTTGAGTGAAACCTTGTGCTACAAGTCTTGCTTTGTAAGTATCCAAGTTTCCATGTGTAGGATTCTATGTGCCCAAGACACATAAAATATTGATGTGGTTAGTACGTTATGATCCAAGTCGGGTTATACCCAATAACAAGCTTAGCAAACACCAATTAATATTTAATTGATGATATGATCATGCAATTAAATAGTAACACCAAATTAGAAAATGGGTTTTCTAAATAAGTTGCATATGAGATGGAACAATTATTAGGATATTTTGTTCAATAATATTATTGAAGTGTTATTTAAATTAGTTGTATAACACCAAATAATAATGAGAGTATACCACTTATACAATTAATTGGTTAATTGTATAAACTAGTTAAAATACTAGACAATGCATATATGTGTGTTTATTGTTTATAAAAGAAATCTTTCTTTTATAAACATTTAAAGACTAGTATATGTATGTGTTATTATTTGAAGTTTATAAAAAGGGAAGCTCTTCCTTTTTTCAAATAAAAACCATCCACTTTGAGGGACTTCAAGTGGGAGACATGCATGTGATGCATGCATGCTTGTGTGGGTTTTCACAATGATTCTCTTGGTAGACTCATGCACATGCTACTTCCACTAACAAAAGGAAATAAAGCTCTCATTCACATGATGACACTACATATAAACAAGAACAACATTTCAGCTCTTTAACTCTCTCTCTATCCTCGGATATGGCAGCAGCATTGAGAGGCTTTAGAGCTGATTTTGAGCTAATTTTGGTTTGTTCTTGGTGTGTTCTAATGACAAGAAAGGTTCTTGCATTCCATGATCATGAATCTCATTCACACATGCAAACAACAACATAGAACACTCTTTCTTCTCTCTCAAGATCACGGATCTGCAGCTGGGAAATTAGGGTTTTTCAAGTTGTTTGGTGTCATTCTACCTAACAAGAGAAGGGGTTTGCAAGGTAGCTTGGGGTATAAACACTTGAGGACCTCTACACTTGAGTTCTTGGCGTTTCAAGCATCTAAAACCTCTCATCTTGGTCGATTTTTCTGCTGCAGAAAGGTAGCAAATCACAGCTTCATATGGCTGTGATTTATGTACATTTGGTATTGTTCATAGCTTGTTTATCACATATATGATCCTTTGATTATGGGTTTGTTTTGTGCACTTATATGGTCATTAAAGACATAACTTTCAGCTTTAAAATCGGTTTTAAAGCTATATATCCGCTGCGTTTTCTGAAAGTTTAAACGGTTTTTAAACTATGATTTATGTTCTAACAAAACCCTACAATGGCATCAAGAGCCGGTTATGTGGATGACTTGCTTGTTTGTCTTTAAAATTGGTTTTAAAGGATGATAATAAACGTATAGGTGATTTGGGCTGTTATAGTTTGTTTGAATGATTCCCCAAACTTTCAAGGTCATATCACACATGCTAGTGATTAGACCTTGAAAGAAACATATTATGAAATGTTGATTGTTTGGACAATATTTAAAACCAAAATTTCAGTTATGTTGGCTGAAAATGGTGGTTTAAAAGGGGTTCATTATATGTTTTGGTGATATGATTATTGGATGATAATGTGCATAACCTAGCCATTGACCTTATGATGTTTGGATGCTGTATTGGTTGTATTCATTCATTCTATTGGGTTGTAATAAATAGATTAGGTGTATTTCATTTTACTAGATATCTTGTATTAGGACTTATATCTTGATATGAAGACACACATTGGAAGCACAAAGGAAGGTCACAAGAGAAAAGGGAGCATTTTGGATGCGGTTTCAAGTGGGAGGCTTTTGGAAGCTTTCCATGTGATTGTTTGTGACCTTAGGAAAGACCTATGGCCACACTTATGATGGCAAAACAAGGTGGACCACTTTAGATGCTATGGTTATGCCATATGCACATTGTGGTGTTTATATTATGCTTGTTTGGTTGTTTGTTGTATGATTTAGTTTGATATTTGGATATGCATAACAAACTCATTACCAAACTTAACAAGCTGAAAATTTATGGTTTATAATCATTAAGTGGTAATAAAAGGTTATTAAAAGGATTAATGATTTAATAAAAGAGGTTTTATTAAAAATAAACCATAGGATACCTTGCATTTGAAAGCATGCAAATACAAGGTATATAGAGTTTTCAAAACTAGAATAATGAAAACCAAAAATCCCTTTTGAAACAAGTTTAACACCATCCTTTTACACGATAATCGAATCACTTGAGAACTATTTGTGGGATAAAGGTCACTAACCACTTATAGGGAACTTGTGTGTTTGAGGTGAGTCTAGCATACTTGTGGGATAAAGGTCACCTAACCGCCTGTATGTGAAAACTCACACGTGTGTGTAAGTAGGACGACTTGAATTGGAAACCATGTGCATAGGGTCACCGAAGCATGGCGTACAATGGTGTTGATGGGATTAAACATGCCAACCAAACATAAGATGTTTAACCGATCCCATAAAGGCTAGAAGTTGCAAAAGGTTGCAATTGTCAAATATTGACTACCTTGTTAAATTAAATAATGGGATAAAGGTCACCTAACCATTATTTGAATGTAACGTTGGATCTAGATTTTAATTATTAATTGTCTATGAGACACAAAAGGGTATTAATAATTAAAATAAAATTTTAAGAAATACTAATAAGAACTTTGTAAAATTTTGTAGAATGGCCGCAAACAATAATGCTACCACCCGACCGTCCATACCCTATCACTGAGAATCGTTATCAAAATGAGTAAAGGCCTATGTCCTTGACGATCTCATGTCCCACCAACCAACGCTGTTGATGTTAAGGCCTTTTGACGATTGGCTTAAGCACATTAAGGATCCTGTGCAAGTTTCCTACCTCATGTTGGGAATATGATTCCCGAACTCCAAAAGGGTTTGGAACATCATAGGGCATATGACATGATAATCTAGTTGAAGGAAATGTTCCTTCAGCAAACATTAGGAAGATTGCTTCGAAACGGTTCAAGCACTTTATGCATGTCACATGGAAGAAACCAATCGATATCATCTTATATATCTTAAGATGAAAAACCACATTGATAGCCTCAAGATGCTTAAATGCCCTGTCTCAAAGTAGTTGGCCAAGGATTTGATCCTTGATTGCCTAACTAAAGGTTTGAGATATTCATAATAAACTGTAATATGAACGGGTGGGACGAGAGCATCGGTGAAATTCACGTAATGCTCAAAGCAACCGAGGCAGGGATGAATAGAGAGGTTCTACCTATCCTCTCGATCAATGAGGGAGACTATAAGAAATGGCCAATCTCGATCCTAAGGCAATTATTGCCAAAAGAAAGGAATACATCAAAGCAAGGGTTAAAGCGAAACCTCAACAACCTAAGCTTATAAAGCCTATAGTAAACGAGAACGATCCATGCTTTGAGTATGGAGAGATAGGACAATAAAAGGGAATTGTTCCTCCTATCTCAAGGAGTTGAAAAATAAGAGGGATGCTAGGCAAACCTCGAATACAACTTTCATGATCATATTGTATTAAATGTCATTTCTTCAAACACATGGGTATTGGATACCGGATGTAAGACTCATACTTGTAATTGTTGTAAAGGGGTTCAAAGAAATGTGCACTTCAAAAAGGGAAACTCTATTTTGAGACTTACAAATGGTTTGGAAGTTGTTTACAAAACCTTTTGTATGCACCTAGTTTGACTAGGAACATAATTAAAGTTTCCTATTAAAACAATATGGTCATGATTTAAAGTTTGTATATAATGGTATTAAGTTTTATGGATGATGTATTTCATTTTAAGGATATGCCTTTTAATGATATTCATGAATTAGTTCATGATAATTCATCCTATAATAACTCAGTATACACATTAAGCACCAAGAAACTTAAAATCGG
>CM044016.1:26606527-27042989 GCA_024085815.1 Flaveria linearis | reverse complement strand
TGTTCATCTCAGATATGATCCTTTCAATTTAAAACAGTTTGGTCACCTCAGACATGACCATCTTAGGGTGTGATTCACAGAGTCCACTTTGTTACATAGTCCGACATTGACGTAAAAAGATAACTAAAACATAAAAAGCAACTTGAAATTAAAACAAAACAAACATATTTTTTGTGTTTTTGTTTGAGTGGGTTTGAAAGCTTTAAAAGTCATTTAGCCGATTTCCTCCCCCTGAGCAGAACAACTTCAATTTGGTTTTATCATCTCTGGAGAGATTCATATGGAATCATACAGGTGTATAATAATCATTTGGGACTCCTTGATATATGTTTAAAGTAAGGATACTCTTTCTCACTGATCACAAGCACTTACAGGAAATCATACTAGAGCTGTGAGAAGCACATAATGATTTCGACTGGTCGGGAGTTGTAGCCATGACGATTGTCAGTATTGTTGTCCACTTAAATCGATACAAGACTTTTAAGTCACATTGGTGATTAGATTTTATTATTTCAACAAGCGTTTGTGGGTCCCACACTTATATGGTAATCAACATTCCTTAGGAGATTTTTGAGCGGTCTACAGGTTTTGAGACAAGAAGAAACTATTCGTAAGCTTTCAAGAGATGCTAAGCCTCAGGTCAGTGCCATCGCACAGCAGAGAGGCGTAAACATAATGAATTCTAGAATATTAGGTTGTGCTTATCCTCAAATCAGTGCCATCGCACACAGAGAGGCACACAACCTATCTTCTTGTAAGAGCGCCTTTCTTTTACACAAAATGCACCAACAACATTAGTCATTAGTTTTGATTGCGTTTTATCAATTTTTCATGTGCTTTGCTCATATTTTATGGTCGTCCGCACACATTTATGGCGTTTA
This sequence comes from Flaveria linearis, assembly GCA_024085815.1. Lineage (NCBI taxonomy): Eukaryota > Viridiplantae > Streptophyta > Magnoliopsida > Asterales > Asteraceae > Flaveria > Flaveria linearis. The sequence continues at coordinate 27,042,108 of CM044016.1, read as the reverse complement.
TTTTGCTCGTCACCCCTTGTTGGAATCTAGTTGATGTGTTAACCAGTGATAAGATGGAAACCCACAGCCTGTTGAACAGTTTATTTAGATTGTTTCACCAATGAAGTCTACTTGTCTATTGTTTTGAATCTACCGACACATCATACAATGGACTAGCACCCCTAGGTCTACTTTCTCTATGTAACCTCAGTAACAGACTAGTGTACTATCATTTTTCCTTTATTTGTCTTAAACATCGTAGACTTGAAATTTTAATTATATCCTTTTGATCTTTTCAGCCCTTTTTAAGTTCCAAACATTAGTTCCTGTGTATATTATTTTCCATAGTTTTGACCAATCTCACAGAGTTGATTTGCTTCACCTATCTGCCCGCCTCCCTTTTTTTTATTTTTTGAAGTAAATAAATACTGAAACTAAACTAATCTCCATCCCCTAAATTTTTAAACCGAAATCTTTTTTGTGTTTTTGGATTTTTAGGACAGAAATAATTTAAAATAAAGAAAAAATTAAAATAAAACGAAAGACGGACTATGAAGTCGATTCTTCTGGAATATATCACTTTTCTTTTTCAGCGCCATTTACCTCTAATAGATATCAAAACTGAGAGTTTATCAAATGCTTTTGTGTAGAGGTCGGTGCGTTGAAAATCTGTATTAATTTTAGCAACATCAATTAATGTTTTTCAAAACAGTCACGTATAAAGTGATATTTAATAACGATGTGTTTGGTTTTAGGGTGTTGGACCGGATTTTTTAGTTTACGCAATTGCAACAGAATTATCAAACAAAGATAGGGGTGTTAGATAATTGCAACCGTAGTCGCGCATTTGCTGTTGAATCCAAATAATTGGGAGCAGCAACTTGCAGCAACAACATATTCAGCTTCACATGTTGACAGAGCAACAGACGTCTGCTTCTTACACTGTCAGGTGACTAACCGTCTTCCAAAGAACTGACAACCCGCTGATGTTGACTTGAATTCATCTTGCAACCACTATAGTCTGAGTCACTATACGATGTAAGCCTAAAATCATCATCATGAGGATACCACAATCCGACTGTTGGAGTACCCTTCAGATAATGGAATATCCTTTTAACCCGATGAGATGATTTACTTTTGGTTTAGCCTGATATCTGGAACAGAGACACGTGGCATACATGATATCAGGACGAGAAGCTATGAGGTACATAAGAAGAGCCGATCATCCCTCGTACATAGTGGCATCTACCAGATCACCATTTTCGTCGGGTGCCACATCGTGATTTTTGGCAAGTGAAGTTCCAGCAACACTTTTATTTACCATGTCAAACGACTAAGAATGTCTCTTACTAGTTTGTCTGATGCAGGAAGATTCCTTTGGGTGTCTAATCCACCTGTAAACCAAGAAAGAACTTCATTTCTCCCATGGCACTCATTTCAAATTCAGCTTTCATCACAGATTCGAATTCCTTACATAAAACTTCGTTTTTCGAACCGAAGATGATGTCATCCCCATAAATATGAACCAGTAGTAAATCACCATCTTTCTCCTTGATAAACAGCGTACAGTCAATAACCTTTCCTTCGAATACCATGTTTAAGCAGATGAGTAGAGAGTTTCTCATACCAGGCTCGAGGGGCTTGATGAAGCCCATACAAGCCTTGTCCAGTTTATACACTCTATCCCATGATAAGGGTCCTCAAATCTCTCGGGTTGACTTACGTACACTTTTTCACGAATCTCACCATAAAGGAAGGCACTTTTCACATCCAATTGATAAACTTTGATTTGCATATAGGATGCAAAGGCTAGGAATATATGAATAGCTTCCATCCGTGCCACAGGTGCAAGCACTTCATTGTAGTCAACTCCTTCGACTTGCCTAAATCCTTGAACTACAAGCCGCGCCTTGTTTCGAATTATGACCCCTTGGTCATCTTTCTTGCAACGAAGAACCCATTTGGTGCCAATCACCTATTCACCTTTTGGTCCGTCCACAAGTGTCCAGACTCCTAACTTTTTGAATTGAAAGAGTTCTTCTTGCATAGAACTTACCCATGCCTCATCTTGTAATGCCTCGCTTACGTATTTAGGATTAACTTGAGATACAAAGGAGCGATATGCGCCATCATGAATATAGCCCTTTCCATCACTGCTGCATAATCAGCTGAATATAACTGATTTCTAGTTTGAACTCCCGATAGAATATCCCCGATGACGTTGTCCAAGGGATGATGAACGTGTATCCGAGTTCCAGGAGTGGTGGGAAAAACTACTTCATTATCCAGATTTGGAGTCTCATTTACTGTTGGAGTGTGAGGTTCCGACGTGTCGGCGGCTTCAGATTCAGCTATGGGTGTACTTGTAGTAGCAGGAACCAGTTCTGTCTGATCCACGTTTGTGGTCTCAACCGCTTCATCATCAGAAGAAGAATCACTTACCTTAACTTCTTCACCTGAAGGGCTTGAAGTATCATCTAGTGGAGCAGAAGATATAGTTCTAATGTTAGAGAGTTCAACACATCATACATCATCCGAGCAGCTAAGTCATCTTCAAACTGAGAAGATAGTAGATTGAACGACTTGAAGAATCCATCATAATCAAAGAAGAAGGAAAGTCCTTTTCCAGCAGGGGGGTGGTGAATCTTTGAACATCGACGTTACACCACACTTCTACTTGACCCGTTGAGTTATTGTAAACTCGTTGTCTAGTATACTGTAGCCACGAAAAATACCTTCTTCTGCCTTCCTCAAAAATTTTCCGGTCTGATTCTTCTTTAATAGCATACAAGGTGCACCAAACGGTTCGAGATACTCCAAGTTAGGTTTACGTCGCTGGAGTAATTCATAACACGTCTTTCCATGGCATTTGACCACCAAACCCGATTCAGCATGTAACAAGCATTAGCCACTGCCTCGTTCTAGAATTGAATAGGTAGTTTTGAATTGGCTAGCATTGTCCTTGCAGTCTCAATTAGACTTTGATTTTTCCTCTCCACGACACCATTCATCTATGGAGTATATGCAGAAGTGAATTGATGAACAATACCTTTCTCTCGACAGAAAGTTTCCATCCACTAATTCTTGAACTCTGTGCCGTTGTTTGATTGAATCTTTCTAACTTTCGGCTTGTAGAGAGATTCCATTGTTGTACCAGATGCTTGAATGATTCAAACGTTTCGGGCTTGGCTTTCAGAAACATTACCCAAGAGAATCTGGAGTAATCATCAGTCATAACAAAGCAATACAGGTCTCCAGCAATACTCCTTGTGCTACCGGGCCAAACAGATCCATGTGTAGAAGTTCGAGTGGAATTTTGATAGAGTTGACTTCTTTGCTTTGTGAGAATTCTTGGTTTGTTTTCCTTTCTTGCAAGAGACACAGAAGTCTGGAAGCTGGAGGTTCTTGACAGGAACTCCCTCTACCAGATCATTCTTAACCAGATGGTTCATCTTCCTCGGATTGATGTGTCCCATTCATCTATGCCACGAGACTGACTCCCTTTCAGTTGCCTTTGACAGGAAGCACTGTGCAGTCGATTCAGTTGTGGAGGCTTTTGATAGATCCAAGACATACAGATCATTATATCTTGAAGCTGACATGAGAACTTGCTCCTCCGGGAAGACATACTCCTTCTTATATAGCACTTCTTGTTGTCAAATATAACTTTGAATCCTTTATCATAGATTTGGGAGACAGAAAGCAGGTTATTTTGCAGTTGCAGAACATAGTTGGCCTTATCAAATTTGACTTTCTCATTTCCCACTTCGCCTTGAGCGGTGATATATCCCTCCTTTATTTCCAGCAAATGATACGTGTCCCCCTTTAATTTGTTTGACATTAAAAGGAGAGACAAATTCCCGATCATATGCCTGGACACTCCACTATCAATAATCCAGGTATTAGTGATAGAGCTATAATGGACACCCTGCACATATAAAGGAAATTATTAGTTTAAGTTTGGGACCAAGCCTTAATTGGCTTGGGTGCCCCAGAGATATCACACCTCAAGAACTCAACCCCACTGTCCTTGAGAGGATGAGGGCACATCTTTCTTCTTCTTGTCCTCACTATCAGACACATTACCTGATTTTTCTTTCCATAACCCAGTTTTGTGTAGGGCCTGTTTTGTGCTAAACAGACGACTGACTAATGGTTTGAACTTTAGGACTAATAATCCTAGGTTTAACCTTGGGTGACACAGCCTTGCTTTCAGCTCGTCTGTATGCCCTTGGTATTTTGGAGGAGTATAGATCTGATTTTAGAAAATCTAGGTTTTTCATCAAAAAATTCAATTTTCCTTTTGGTGTCTGATGATAAGGACAATTTGAAGAGATATGTTCTCGTTTTCCATAACTGTAGCAAGATCTCCCTTCTACATATTATGGAAATTGTTGATGTGGGTTTTAGTGTGGTTGAAGGCTAGGTAACTTTTCTTCCTGTTTAGATGTTTCATCTTCTTTAACAAATTTAACTGTTTTGATTTTTTGAACATCTTTTATCTTAGGTTGATTTGGACTTTGATGATTACCACGTTTAGGAATCTTTGAGTTAACCTTTCTAGGTTCTGGAATAGACTTTTGTGAACCTAATTCTAAGTTAAATTTTTCAATTTTATCAGTTAAATCCTTAACAGGCATCTTATCTTTAGATCCCAAAGTTGTATCTGTCTGTTAGGTGACCGACTTCACAGGTTTACCTGTAGAATCTGGATCACTGACCAGAGGGGTAGACACCACATGATCCTTTACCGGGTTGTTATTTATTGGTCTACATTTAGTATTCAAAAGGATAGCATGTGGTGGCGGTACTACTTTATAACCCAAACCTTCCCCACCGTTTCGTTCTTTCACTAAGTTTTGAACTATGTGTTAGGACCGTGTACGTACGGAGTACTAACTGATTCTGCGCGTATACCAACTCAAATGGTGCGTAATCCTATTTGATTGGCGATCCAATCAGTGAGAATGACAATCTGATCAATCCTACAATGAAACAAACATTAAGAACGAACAAGAATTGATCAGAAACGAACTATGAAGTTGGAATGATGAACAGGACTCTCTGGACTTCTAGGGTATGTAGATATTCGAAGTGTTCCATTTTTCCACGAATTAAGTGGTATTTATAGGTTAGGGTTTTCCAATCGTGCGACTGAACCATTAGTATGGTTCAGTCGTGCGACTGAATCACACGATTGGTTCATACATACGACTGAAGGTTCAGTCGTGCGATTGAGCCAAGCTTATGTCTCAATCGTGCGACTGATCCAGTCTCCTGGTTCAGTCGTGCGACTGGTTCATTAGCATGAAGTATTCATGCGTATGGTCCATTAGTATGGTCCATTCGCATGAATACTTCATACGGTTAAGTTTAACATGTTTCTTAACCATATTTGACTAAGAATTATGCAAACAACCACAAACCTATATAGTTAGTTCAATATATGTTATCACACAATAAACAATGAAATATTAAACACTATAAGCATCAACCACATATTGTATTTCATTCATACCCATTCAATTACAAATATGTAAGACATGAAAGACATTTTACATTAAGCTCCTAAACTAGGTACACATGTATCAACAAACTCCCCCTTGGACCTAGTTTACATCAATGTCTAACATTCTTCATCAGCTTATCAAACTTCTTGTACTGTTCCTCTCTTGTAACTCTGGCATTTATTTCAAATGCGAAACAGAGTCGTATCACATTAAGAAACTGGAGGGCTTGTACAATGTCTTGCGTATCATAAAACCGTGGCCACTTATATAATGTGTATACATCATCAGCAGACAAGTTCGTCAACCACATTGGGTCAAATACCCAGTAGTATCCATTTGGATCTCCTTCTGCAAGACTATAACTGCTTCACTGTTCTCCAATCATAGTACCACCACTTGAAGTGTGGAGTGAAGTCCTGTGGCATTTCCCTTAGAGGGATTCTTGACATAGTGCGCGGAGGACTCCACTTCAACACTACCTTTGGCTTTAAAGTAATGGGATCAACTTCGGACCTTCTGATATACCTCGTCAGTTGTTGAGGTCTGAAGTTAACCCACCTGGTGTGGTACTCTCTCCTCAGTGCAGCCTCAAACCAGCCTGACATCTTTTTTGGGTAAGCATATAGCAACTTTAAGCGTGCCAGCTGGTTGAGCTCAAAACCGGGAAAAGTCTTTAGATCATGTGGAAATCTAAAGTACTCTATTCCATTCTCTCTCTTCACTGCATATACATTCAGATCCTCAAAATATGCCCATGCTATGATCTTTCCGACACCTTTAGATGCTTCTTCACTTTGTAGAGCTTGGTGTAGGCACTCGGCTTTGGAGTCGTGCGTTGGGCTCGGATCTCTGCAAATCAAGCCACCCATTCAGCCTTTTTGATGTCCACATCAGCGTTCGAGGCTTGGGCTTGGCTTTCTGACTTCTCTGCCTCCTTTCCCATCTTCCAGCTTATCAAATGTATCATTGCCGAGAGTATCACCCAAATTAGGAACCACATTTTCCTCTTGGTCAGTGTACTCTGGATAATGCTGGGCTGTGACGTCTTCAATCTCTATTTCGTCCACATCATTAAGCTCGTCGTCACTAGCCATGTCACAGTAGGAGCGTCCTTGACAATCTCGTCCGGGTTGAGCCGGAACATCTCAGTAAGTTGCTCATCAGTAAGATTATGAATTATTTCTCCTTCTTCAGGAGTATAACTCACTGACCTCCTAACAATCCCTTACAAATCAAGTATCATAGTTAATTGAGACTTGATTTGCTGTAGGGGAACAACATCATACTCGTCTTGCTGAGATGATGATCTGCTTGATTTAAACATGTAAATACATCAACTATTAGTAAATAATCAAGACAGTTGAATATCAAATATATATCAACATTAAGTACATAAGTTTAATACATGATTCAAGTACAAAAGCTTTCAAATACATAAATATCTAAGCATTACTTTTGTCCTGAATAGCTGGCTCATCAGCAGGTGGGGCAGACGATGATGATCCTTGGTCTTGCTTTCTCTTCGTTCTTCTCTCTTGAGCTTGAGCTAAGGCAGATGCAGCTACATCGCCTTCTTCATCATCATCATCATCCTGCCTTCCTCTTGTTTCACATCATCATTGGCCTCATCATCATCACTGTCATCATCTTCCCCATCATCATCATCATATCTCCTTCTCTGATCTTCAATGGCTCATCCTTTGATCCTTTGAGCTTGAGCATGATTGTCTTGTTCGAAGCCACCAACTCCTCTATCTTCTTTGCTGATTGGATGTTATGCTCCTGGAGATGGGAAATTTGCTGAGCTTGCTGTGAGATCTGTTGTGCTTGGGTAGCGTTGAGCTCCTCAAGCTGACGTAGTCAGGCAGCCTTCTCTTCATCAGCAGCCAACATCTTTAGCACCATACGGTTTAGTGCTGACAACTGTTCCTCTACTAGGGAGGTAGAGATGATCCTGTGGTGAATGTGGTGTGTGATGAGGGACCGGCTTGGTGGTTGGTGGTAGTAGTGGTGGCTGTGGTGAATATGGGTGGTGGTATGTCAGTGGGTGGTGGATGGTATGCTGTAGTGGTGGAAGGTGGAGGTGTGGTAGTGATAGGTGTTGTGGTAGTGGTGGAGGGTGGTGTGATAGTGGTGGAGGGTGGTGTGATAGTAGTGGTGGGTGGAGAGGTAGAAGTGGTGGGTGGAGTGGTAGAAGTGGTGGTGATCAGTGTGAATCTGGGCCTCTTCCCCTTCTTCCCATAGGGTTGAGCCATTCTCTTTCTCCTCGATCCCTTGGAGACAGTGGCTCCCCCTTGGCTACTGGATTCGCCTGGGGTGTAAGATGGGTCAGTAACATCCTCCCCAGACTCACCCTGGCGTCCACCAACCGCCCTAACATCTCTTTCAGTGGCTACGACCCGGCTCCCCACCGTTCGCACCAGAGGCTTCTCATCCTCGTCCTCCTCCTCATCAGGTTGGAAGTCCTGATGGAATCCTCAGTCTCTGCTCCTCCTCGGTGGATGATGGAGATGTCACATCAGTAGTAGTGGCCCTAGATTGTATAGGGCCAGTATCTCCACCATCACTACTATCATCATCATCAGAATCATTAGTGGGTAGCACGATCTGCTCAGTGTCTGAGTCACTATCATCATGACGCCACTTCCTCTTTGCTGGCTCCACGTAGTCCTCTCGGCCAAATGCCCAAATAACCTCCTTACAGGGGGCTTCACCTGCTTGCCCCGGTAAACCTTCATCTGTCCTGGGGTGGTATCATCCATCACCTATAGTGAGACTACATCATGACTCTCCTTAGGTAGCAAGGAAGCTTCTCGTCAATGATCATCTATAGGAATCTCGGGTACATGCAGAAGCCTTCCTTGGCTTTGGCCTCTAAGTTCTCGATCAAGTAGGAGAAGATCATGTTGGAGAAGCTAAAGGGGTGATTCAGCACAAGTGCCACGTAGGCATTCTGGATTTGGTCAGATAGATCATCAAATCCACCCCTTCGTGAAGCTATGCACTTCAGAATGACATGTGCTAGGTACTTGAACTGGGGGCATAGGTTTCTTTTGTTGAGCACACCTGCGTTGATGTCCCCAATGTACTTCATCCGTAGAAAACACCCTCTAACAGTCAGAGGGTGAAGCTTGGTTGGGTGATCAGTATCATCACCCAACTCAAGTATCCGTTGGAGGTCTGCTGCTGTAACCTCAATGTCTTGCCCAAAAATGGAGCTTCGAATGTGGTAGGGCTCACTAGATCTATAACTGACGCACCTGCCTAGAAGGCCTGCTGTATAGACCTGTAGGGTGTGCATGGAGCAGATATAGCTCTGTAGATCCTTGATCTTCTCAGAAATGCAATAATATCAACGAACTCAGCCGCATTCCGAGTGGTGGCATCCAAGTGAGCATAAATCTTGTGCTTGGTGTTGATGATCCACCTATCTACCATGTTTCTATAACACAAGAGACAAACATGTTAGTTCCATTCAAAATTGATAAACTTTTTGACTTAGAAAAGATTTTGATCAGTCTGGTTCAATCGTGCGATTGAACCATACGACTGAGTTCAGTCGTACGATTGAGCATGCGTTTGAGTTCAGTCGTATGCGAGTCCATGCGGTTGAGTCAGTCGTGCGACTGAATCACCAAATGGCTCAATCGTGCGATTGAAGCGTGCGACTGGCTCGTGCGACTGTAGTTCATCAGTTTGTCCATTCGCATAGGCCCCTGTGCGACATCATAAACTTGAATCTTGTCATCAGATGAGATTAGACAGTGTCTTTGGGTTCATATGGTTCGCAGGGACCCGATATATCACTTAAACATCTTTAAATCAACGTATTTGTTCATTTAAGTGGTCTATTTTAGCGTTTATCTATCGGTTATTTGAGTTACCAGTTTAGGTCACATTTTACTTGTTTTAACCGGTTGTTTGATCATGAATCTTTTGCAAATTACCTGTAGAATAGTATGATCAAGGTTAGAACTCAAATAAGAATCAATCTCAAAAGTTTGAAATTTGGGCAGAGTAACAGTATAATGGCGGTTTTGGAAAATTTTGAAGTCTGGTGGTGATCGCGACCGACTAAGCCTCTATTTATACTGATTAGGGTTTCAGTTGCGTGACTGAACCATACTCCTCTTCTCATTCGTACGACTGGCTCAGTCTTGAGGTCCAATCGTATGAATGACTCATACTCATGGTCCAACCGTATGAATGACTCATACTCATGGTCCAATCGTATCAATAACTCATACGCATGGTCTAATCGTACGAATGACTCATACTCATGGCTCAGTCGTACGATTGGTTCATACTTATGATCCAGTAATGCGATTGAGTCATACTCATGAGTTGACTTCTTCCTTTTCCAACTTTTATTTTTTACTTTGATTGATAGAACATTTTGTGCACCGATCATCTCAGACATGGTCCTTTTAACGAATAACCATTTGATCACCTCAGACGTGATCCTTTTAATTTGAAACCTTTTGGTCACCATAGACGTGACCCTTTGAATTTTCAAACACTTGATCATCTCAGATATGATCCTTTTACTTTTTCAGCAGTTTGATCACCTCAAACGTGATCCTTTTGAATGTAAAAGCATTTTGTCACCTCAGACGTGACCCTTTTTAGTGATTGAATCCCAGATAGAATTCCAATGCATAGTCTGACGTTTAATGACTAAACTGACTAAAATTAAACAAACTAAACAACTAGAACTAAAAGACAAAACTAAAACTTATTTTTGTAATTTTGTGTGAGGTTGAAATCCTAAGATAAGTATCTACCAGATTTTCCTTTCTAGACTGTATAGCATCAAGTTACATTGATCATAACTGGAACGATTCATTATGGAATCATACAGGTTTATCAAATCATTTGGACATTTTATCAAAGCCTTTTGATGCTAGATTCTTGTTTTCATCAAGAGTCATTAGCAAGTTTAGAAAATCATACTAGTGCTGTAAGATACACACAATGATTTGGACTTTCAAGAATTACAGCTCATAATGATTGTCAGTATACTTGTCCTCTTAAATCCATACATAGATTTTTGACATACATTGGTGATGATTTAAGTTTTAATTATTTCAACAAGCATTTGCGGATCCCATACTTATATGGTAATCAACATTCCTTAGGATATTTTTGAGCGGTCTACGGGTATTTTGACAAGAAGAAACTATTCTAAGAGCTTTCAAAGAGATGCCAAGCCTCAGGTCAGTGCCATCGCACAGCAGAGAGGCGCAACCAACAATGAATTCTAGAATATTTAGGTTATGCTTATCCTCAGGTCAGTGTTACCGCACAGCAGAGAGGCACACAACCTATCTTCTTGTTTGAGCAATTTTATTCTTTTTGCACAGATCGCACCAACAACATAGGTTATTAGCTTGATTGCTTTTTGCATTTTTTATGTGCTTTGCTCATTTTTAAGGCCATCCACACACATTTGGCGTTTATTTTGCTCGCCACCCATTATTGGAACTTCGTTGATTGTGTTAACCAGGGATAAGATGATAACCCACAACTTGTTGAACAGCTTAGTTTGAGCTTGAACTCACCAATGAAGTCTACTTATCTATTGTGTTGAACCTACCGACACATCATCTAGTGATCTAGCAACCTCTAGGTCTACTTTCTCTGTGTTACCTTAGTAGTAGCTAGTTTGCTATCATTTTTCTTTTTATGTTGCTTAGACTTCTCAGACTTATACTTCGAATTTCGCATCTTAATCAGTTAAATTCTTTTAAAGTCCCAAACTTTTTTTCCTGTGTGCTATGATTTTCCATAGTCATTAATCAGTGTCACAGATACGATATCCTTTCTATTAACTAGACTGTCATCCTCCCTCGTTTTTTAAGTAATTAATAAAATAACTAATTTAATACTAAACTAACCTACTCTCCCCCTAAAATTCTAAAACAAAAAATCTTTTTGTGTTTTTGGATTTTTTAAGACAGGAAAAATAAAGAAAAATAAAAGAAAATAAAAAGAAAAAAATAAACAGTTGTCGGACTAAGCATGTTCATCTTCTGGAATCACTTCACATTTCTTTTTCACGCCGTTGACCTCTAACAGATATAAAAATCTTGGTTTATCAAATGCTTTTGTGAAGAGGTCAGCGCGTTGAAAATCTGCATTAATTTTAACAACATCGATTAAATTCTTTTCAAAACAATCACGTATAAAGTGATATTTAATTCCGATATGTTTGGTCTTAGGATGTTGGACCGGATTTTTAGTTATGGCTATAGCTGCAGAATTATCAACAAATATAGGAGTGTTAGAGAGTTTCAAACCATATTCCTGCATTTTCTATTGAATCCAGATGATTTGTTAACAGCAGCTTGCAGCAGCAACATATTCAGCTTCACAAGTTGACAGAGCAACCGGTGTCTGCTTCTTACACTGCCACGTGACTAATCTTCTCCCAAAGAATTGACATCCTGCTGAAGTGGACTTGTAGTTCATTTTGCAGCCGCCATAATCCGAATCAATATACGCTATAAGCTCAAATTCATCATCATGAGGATACCACAACCCAAGTGTTGGAGTACCCTTCAGATAACGAAATATCCTTTTGACGCCTATGAGATGGTTGACTTTAGGTTTCGCCTGATATCTGGAGCATAGACATGTCGCGTACATGATATCAGGTCTTGAGGCAGTGAGGTACATGAGAGATCCGGTCATTCCTCGGTACATAGTGGCATCCACCAAATCACCATTTTCTTCGGGTGCGACATCATGGCTTGTAGCAAGTGGAGTCCCAGCTGTGGAAGCATTCTCCATATCAAACCGATTGAGAATATCACCTACATACTTGGTCTGATGCAGAAATATCCCATTTGGTGTCTGATCCACCTGTAACCCGAGAAAGAACTTCATCTCACCCATGGCACTCATCTCAAATTCAGCTTTCATTACTGCTTCAAATTCTTTACATAATATTTTGTTTTTGGAATCGAAGATTATGTCATCAACATAGATCTGAACTAGCAGTAAGTCACCATCCTTTTCTTTGATAAACAATGTACAGTTAATCACTCCTCTGCGAAAGCCATGTTTCACAAGATGAGTCGAGAAATTTTAATACCAAGCTCTTGGGGCTTGATGGAGCCCGTAGAGAGCCTTATCTAGTTTGTAAACTCTGTCCCGATGATACGGATCCTCAAATCCTTCGGGTTGACTGACATACACTGTCTCCCGGATTTCACCATGAAGGAATGCACTCTTTACATATAATTGATAGACTTTGATCTTCATGTATGATGCATAGGCTAGGAAGATACATATTGCTTCCATTCTTGCCATAGGTGCAAACACTTCATTCTAATCAATGCCCTCGACTTGTCAAAATCCTTGAACTACAAGTCGAGCCTTGTTTCTTATTATGACCCCTTCGTCATCTTTCTTGCACTTCAAGACCCATTTGGTGCCAATGACCTTAGCACCTTTAGGTCTATCCACTAGAGTCCATACTCCCAACTTCTTGAATTGAAGAAGTTCTTCTTGTATGGCACTCACCCATGCTTCATCTTTTAGGGCTTTACTAACATATTTTGACTCAAATTGAGACATAAAACATCGATATGCACTATCATGAAGATATCCCTTTTCTATTACCGATGCATAATCAGCTGAGTATAGCTGACTCCTAGTCTGGACTCCTGATCTAACATCTCCAATGACATTATCCAACGGATGATAAACATTTAGTCGAGATCCACGAGTAGTGGGTACAACTACCTCATTATTCAGATTGTGAATAGTAGGTTCAGTATCTGAGGCAGTGGGAGTGTGAGGTTCTGAAGTGTCAGAGGCATCAACATCAGATGCTTGTGTACTTGGAGTAGTAGGAACCTATTTCCCTTGATCCATCTGATCATTTGCTACGTCTTCATCATTAGAGGAGGAGTCACTTACCTCTAGTGCTCCCCCTGAAGAACTAGAAGACTCACCTTGTGAAGCTGAAGTCATCGGCTCCAGGATGGTGTGTTTAATACGTCGTACATCATTCTGGTCGATAACTCATCCTCAGGAGGAAAGAGAGGGATGTTGAAGGATTTAAAGAATCCATCATAGTCGAAAAAGAAAGAGGATCCTTTTCCGGCAAGGGGGTGGTGTATCTCTGTACATCAACATTGCACCACACTTCTACTTGACCAGTTGAGTTGTTGTAAACTCTCTTATTCGGTATGTTGTATCCTAAGAAAATCCCTTCTTCAGCCTTCTCGCTGAATTTCCCTGACTGAGTTTTCTTCAGCAGTGTACATGGTGCACCAAACGGTTAGAGGTACTTTAGATTAGGTTTACGTTGTTGGAGTAACTCGTAACACGTCTTACCATGACGCTTGACCACCAGGACTCGATTAAGGGTGTAACATGCATTAGCTACTGCCTCGTTCCAAAATTGGATGGGCAGTTTCGAGTCTACTAGCATCGTCCGGGCTGTCTCTATCAAGCTGCGATTCTTTCTCTCAGCAACCCGTTCATTTGAGGAGTGTAGGCCGATGTGAATTGGTGTACAATTCCTTTTTCTTTGCAAAATTCCTCCATCCATTGGTTCTTGAACTCGATGCCGTTGTCAGAGCGAACTTGCCTTACCTTCAGCTTGTAGAGTGACTCCAATGTAGTTACTAGCTCTTTGAATGATTCAAATGTCTCTGATTTGGATTTCAGAAACATCACCCAAGAAAATCTTAAGTAATCATCCGTAACTACATAGCAGTACAAATCACCAGCAATGCTCTTTGAACTGACTGGGCCAAAAGATCCATGTGAAGAAGCTCAAGAGGCAGTGATGCGTGCGGATAGTATATATATTTTGATAAAGGTTTTTCGCACAGATTTAGTTTTAAATGGTTATTACTAATACGAACTACACACACAAAAGGCAAGTGTACCTATCGTGAGGTAATATAGTGTTGGTAAGAACCAAGTATCAATCCGTGGACACACTAAGCCTACTCAACAACCCTCATAATTGACTATTAATTTTGATTGAGAAAATGATAAGTCAAACAAAATAAAAATAAATAAAGATAGATAAAGATAGATTGAGACTTTTGGTGATTCTTTCAGTGAAGTAAGGCTGTTATTCTAATTTAGATTACACTTATGCAACTATGATGAATTGGTGGTGTGATTAAAGATATTGATTAAAGTAATTATGTTAATGTTTATAAATGTGAGCTGGCATGATTTCTCGTCTATCCGCTCCGTAGTAACTAGGACCACGTCAGGTTGAGATTTACTGCTTAGGTCAAAGCCCTAGTAATGTAGGTAAATCTTTTGTGTCCTTTTAGACATACGATTTCTGAATTCATAACTTAATGTAAGAAGAGAGTTGATCAAGTTCCTTTCCAACATACCATTAATTTTAGAAAACCATAACAATTACTGTAGATTTCTCAGACTAATAAAAGGGAAACCGTAAATGATCAGAAAGTTAAGGTGATATGATTTCTAATAACCATCTCTAGTTAATTAGCCACAGATTTGTTATGAATAAAAGTTGATCATACGTTTTTCAACCGTGTATGACAATCACAATTACAAATCATAAGTTTATAACTTCCCATTCAAATGTAGGTGCGACCCATCGAAAGCTTTCACAAGACCACCATAACATTAACATAATATAAATCAGAACATTAGTTCATCATAAATTACATAAGGTTTCACTAAATTAGGATAACAAATGAAGTCTAGTTCATAATGAGCTTGAACCTAACAACAAAGATAGAAGATAGTAATAAATTTTATCGATAAATTAGAATAATCAAACCGGTGATTCACTATGGATGATGTTAAACGATCCTGAGCTTCTTCTAAGTGTTAAATAGACCTCCAAAACCTTCTAAGGACCTCCAAAGGCTGGGTTCCCGAGAGGGAACACCAGCACTTCACCTCCCAAAAGCTCCCCTCAAAGTTGCAAATGAAGTCCTATTTATAGGCTTTCTGGAGTGTTTAAGCACGGCCCCGTGCTAGTACAACGTACGTAAAAGTTGGTCGGCTAGTACGCTCAGAGCTTGTCTGGCACGGCCCCGTGTTCAATGGGGCACGGCCCCGTGTTCAATGGGACACGGCCCCGTGCTTGTGGTGGGGCACACCCCCGTGCCTCGAGTCGGGGAACCGTACTTTTTGTCCTGTCGGACCAACAAACACGGGGGTGTGTTGATTTAAGCACGGGGGTGTGTTTCAGGTTGGGCATGGGGGCATGCCTCATCAAGCACGGCCCCATGCTTGAATTCCAAAACTTGGTTTTCTTCATTTTCTTCTTATTTATGCTCCTTTTGTTCATCTTGGTCTTTTCCAAGCCTGAAAACACAATGTGAACGATTTAGGTATCAAATCATCATTTTACGGAAGATATTAATGAACAATTGATCTTCTTTTGATAATATTTTTATGTATAATTTGGAGCACATCAAATATCCCCACACTTAAACTTTGCTTATCCTTAAGCAAAAATCACTTAAAATGACAATTCCACCAAAAACCAAATAAATCAAAAGATAAATATGTCTTTCGGGAAATATGCAAGTAAAAATTATTTCATCCAAATGTAATCATTTTAAGCATGTATAGAATGATATCCTAGCAAGCAATGGAGTTGTTTAGTAAAGATTATAATCATGTAAAAATCCATACTTCTCACAACATGCACTCACAGTCGGCTAAATATATGGAGTCATAATTAGGGTTAAGTAAGTACGCTCATTGTCTAGTATGAATACGTGTGAAATCATATGCTTGTTAAAGGATCAAATCTCCACTTACTTAGATATTTACTTGCATAAATCATTAAGTCTTTGATGGGTTGTAACTTGGCTCGGGCTCGGGTATGGAATATTCGAAAAAGGTGGCTAAATGCTAAAGACGACATTCTTGGCTTATTTTTCTAACATAAACTACAAGAAAAGCAGTAAAAGGCTCCCTATACAATACTTCAAGCTAGAAGAGATATGCTAACTTGAGGACTCGTTTAAGGTCAGATTGTCAAGACCGTATTTTGCTTTCAAAAACCTCACTTCGTCCTTCACCCTAAGATACACAAAACTTTCCTTTCGTAAGGATCGTTCGGCTTGAAGCCTAATAGCACCCAATCAGATCAGTTCTGTGTATTCGTATTGAGATTCGGTTTGGTTCTTTTTGCATTTTCCATTGTGGGACCAATTTCACAGTTCGGACATCTTTCGTATCTTTTTGCCCGCCCTTTATAGCGCTTTTTGAAATTCCACAAAATGGCGGAACTTGTTTCTTTTTTTTGCCATTTCTTTCTTTCGTCGAGCATGAGTTTGAAAATTTGTTCACGGATTTCGGGGGAAGTCCCGGTTTTGCGTGATGAAGGCAACAAAGCAAATTAAAATCAAAAGAATGCATTCCAGTTCTTTTAGGTCTACTGGTAAAAGATCAAAATTTTCTTTTTCTCTTTTTTCTCTTTCTCTCTCTCTCTCTCTCTCTCTCTCTCTCTCTCTCTTTTATAAGCCAAAAACATGTCTTTAACGAAAAACGGGTTTTGTTGAAGGCTTTTTGGTTAAGTGACTTGGTGGTTCGGGTGATCAAAATAAAAACGTTTAAGCACAACGGGGCTAACTAGGGATAATGTTTGGGTAAGGATATTTGAATATGGTAGAGGCTCGAATGTCAGGTTTTCCTAATTGCCTAAATCCTTTTTATGCAAGAAACACTTATAAGGTTTTGAAATGCATACCCAAAACAAGTTCTAATTCACACGTCATATAAGGCACCTCAATATATCCATAATGAAAGCAAAAATACGTAAATGCAAAAGCTTGTTTAAGGCTCAAAAATAAGCTCACACATAGGATGAAATTGGGTATAAGTGTTTCATTTTACATTTTGAATATTTTTACCAACTAGTTTTGCTTTTCAGGATATCACAAAAAACATTTTTAAGGTTATTTGGGTTTGCTTTATTGCTTATTTATTTTTCGAAAACGTATATTTATATTTTGTTTTATCAAAAATTGTTTCATGTTTCTTGTGTTGTTGCCATAAACATTAAAACTAGAGTGACTTTTTGCAAAAGATTTAATTATATCTTGGACCTATTTATAAGCAAAGTATCAAGCATAGATACCCTTCCCCACACTTAAACTTCACATTGCCCTCAATGTGATTAACAATAAATATTAAGTAGAGAACGGCAAACGAAAACTCCCCTAAAATGATGAGTCTAATGCGTGCGATCGTTTTTCACAGCCGCCTTGAATGAGCTCAAAAGAATACATCGGGATTAATCTAAAACATCACCAATTTATTTAAGCAGAAAGTTAAAGTCCTAAGCATATAAAATAAAAATAAACAGACTGAAAATAACATAGAGCCATGTTTTGGTTACGGGTCCATGGCTAGACCCTTCCCCACACTTAGTTTTTAATGAGGTGGAGGTTTATTACCTCCGAGAAAATCTTAGTTGGTACATCGATTTGGCCATTAACCGATGACCATTAACTTTGAAGCTTAGTCCCTCATTGTTTTCAACCTTGATAGCATTATGTGGATCGACTTCTTCTTTTTTTTAATAATTTTTTAAGTAAAACAAAATAGTAAAAAATTTGGATTGCCTTTCAAACTACCATTTGTCCCCGGCAACGACACCAAAAACTTGATGCGTGCGGATAGTATATATATTTTGATAAAGGTTTTTTACACAGATTCAATTTTAAATGGTTATTACTAATACTAACTACACACACAAAAGGCAAGTGTACCTATCATGAGGTAATATAGTGTTGGTAAGAACCGAGTATCAATCCGTGGACACACTAAACCTACTCAACAACCTCATAATTAACTATTAATTTTGATTTAAAAAATGATAAGTTAAACAAAATAACAATAAATAAAGATAGATAAAATAGATTGAGACTTTTGGTGATTCTTTCAGTGAAGTAAGGCTATTATTCTAATTTAGATTACACTTATGCAACTATGATGAATTGGTGATGTGATTAAAGATATTGATTAAAGTAATTATGTTAATGTTTATAAATGTGAGCTGGCGCGATTTCTCGTCTATCCGCTCCGTAGTGACTAGGACCACGTCAGGTTGAGATTTACTGCTTAGGTCAAAGCCCTAGTAATGTAGGTAAATCTTTTGTGTCCTTTTCGACATACGATTTCTGAAAACATAACTTAATGTAAGAAGAGAGTTGATCAAGTTCCTTTCCAACATAGCATTAATTTTAGAAAACCGTAAAAATTACTGTAGATTTCTCAGACTAATAAAAGGGAACCCGTAAATGATCAGAAAGTTATGGTGATATGATTTCTAATAACCATCTCTAGTTAATTAGCCATAGATTTGTTATGAATAAAAGTTGATCATATGTTTTTCAACCGTGTATGACAATCACAATTATAAATCATAAGTTTATAACTTCCCATTCAAATGTAGGTGCTATCCATCGAAAGTTTTCCCAAGACCACCATAACATTAACATAATATAAATCACAACATTAGTTCATCACAAATTACATAAGGTTTCACTAAATTAGGATAACAAATGAAGTTTAGTTCATAATGAGCTTCAACATAATAACAAAGATCGAAGATAGTAATGAATTTTATCGATAAATTAGAATAATCAAACCGGTGATTAACTATGGATGATGTTAAATGATCCCGAGCTTCTTGTAAGTGTTGAATGGACCTCCAAAACCTTCTAAGGACCTCAAAAGTTGGGTTCCCGAGAGGGAACACTAGCACTTCACCTCCCAAAAGCTCCCCTCAAAGTTTCAAATTAAGTCCTGTTTGTAGGCTTTCTGGAGTGTTTAAGCACGGCCCCGTTCCTAAAAGGCACGGCCCCGTGCTAGTAGAACGTACGTAAAAGTTGGTCGGCTAGTACGCTCAGAGCTTGTCTGGCACGACCCTGTGTTCAATGGGGCACGGCCCCGTGCTTGTGGTGGGGCACGACCCCATGCCTCCTGGGGCACGACCCCATGTCTCCTGGGGCACGCCCCCGTGCCTCGGGTCGGGGAACCATACTTTTTGTCCTGTCGGACCAACAAACACGGGGGTGTGTTGATTTAAGCACGGGGGTGTGTTTTAGGCTGGGCATGGGGGCGTGCCTCATGAAGCACGACCCCATGCTTGAATTCCAAAACTTGGTTTTCTTCATTTTCTTCTTATTTATGCTCCTTTTGTTCATCTTGGTCTTTTTCAAGCCTGAAAACACAATATGAATGATTTAGGTTTCAAATCATCATTTTACGGAAGATATTAATGAACAATTGATGTGCTTTTGATAGTATTTTTATGTATAATTTGGAGCACATCAGGCAGGTCAATTGAATGAACGTTCTTGCCTTGTGAGACTTCTTTATTTGTTTCCCTTTCTTACATGCGACACTGAAATCCGGTAGTTGGAAGTTTTGAACATTTACTCCACGCACTAGATCATTCTTGATCAAGTGATTCATCTTCCGGGGATTGATGTGTCCTATTCTCCTATGCCAGGAGATGGAGTCTTTCTATTGCCTTTGACAAGAAGCATTGTACTTGATGATCAGTTGTGGAGGCCTTTGAGAGGTCCAAGACATACAAATCGTTATATCTTGAAGCTGATATTAACACTTGGTCCTCGGGATCACATAGTCTTTTTTCAGAACATAGCACTTCTTGTTGTCAAATACAACTTTGAACTCTTTGTCGCATACCTGGGATACAGAAAGTAAGTTATTTTGAAGTTGTTGAACATAGTTTACCTTATCAAACTTCACTTTCTAGTTTCCCACTTCTCCTTGTGCAGTGATATAACCTCCTTTATTTCCAGCAAATGAAACGTGTCCTCCTTTAATTTGTTTGATGTTTGAAAGGAGAGACAGGTTTCCAGTCATGTGCCTTGATGCACCACTATCAACAATCTAGGTATTCATAGAAGCACTATAGTGGACACCCTGCACATTCAAAGGAAATGATTAGTTTAGGTTAGGGACCCAAGCCTTAACTGGCTTGGGTGCCCCAGAGGAATCACATATCATAAACTCTACCCATTATCCATTTGAGGAAGAGGGCAGATCATTCTTCTTCTTGTTCTCATTTTTAGACACGGGACTTGATTTTTCTTTCCATAAGCCAGTTTTATGTAAGGCCTATTTGTGATAAACAGACGATTGGCTTATAGTTTGAACTTTAGGTTCACAGGTTCTTTTTGGTGGAGTAATTGAACTCCTTTTGGAAGAACTTGGTATTGTGTCATTAATTTCAATCTTCTTTCTTGGTGTCTGATAATAAGAACATTTTGAAGCAATGTGTCCATACTTTCCACAAGTGTAGCATGATCTACTTTCGACATGTTAGTGAAACGGTTTCTGTGGGGAAGTGTGGGACACAGGTGTGACTTTAGTTTCTTTGGGTTTTGACACTTCTTGTTTAGATGCTTTGACTTATTTAACAAAATTCATTGTTTGAACATGTTTAACATCTTTACCCTTTTGTTTATTTGGACTTAGACATGGTGCTCGAGATTGGTTAAATTGTTTGGTCTTTTTGGGTTCTGAATTAGGCATGTTTGTACCTGACTCCACCTTAACCTTTCCAAATTGTTCCTGCAAATTAACAATAGGCATCTTACCTTTTGACTTCAAAGTGGTCTCCTTCTGTTTAGTGACAGATTCAATAGGTTTACTTGTGGAATCTGGATCACTTACAAGAGGAGTGGACACCACATGATCCTTGATTGGATTGTTATTTATTGTTCTACATTTAGAATTCAACAAGGTCTCATGTGGTGGTGGAACTACTTTGTAACCCAAACCCTCACCGTGGTTTTGTTCTTTCACTAAGTGTTGAACTATGTGAGAAGAACTAGTCCAACTGTGCAGTTTTTGTTTTAAAGAATTTACCTCGACTTCCAAAACTGCTTTTTCTTTCTTGGTTTCTTCCAATGAGTTTAAATAGAACTTTATATCATTTGCTTGGTTAAAGGCCACAACTTCGGTTTCCCTTAGTTGTTTATTTAATAGTTCTATTTTCTCTTTATAACTGTGCTCATTTTCTTTTAAAATTCGGTTTGCTTCTGTGCACAGTTGTAAATCATTTACTAAGCTATCATTGTGATCTAATAGCCTAGCAAATTTTGAATCTATGCTATCCCTAAATTTATTACATTCAGAACAAGCATGATTATCAAAAAGTTGGTTTGTGGAACTTACCTGAGAAGGTTCGGTTGAATCAGCCATCATCGCAGAGTTTGACTGTTCGGGTGTTGGTGATTCTGAACATGTTATGCTGGGACCTTCTTCATTTTAGTGAGTGACCACAGTAGCAGTATCTTCATGATCTGACATTACGAGTTCCACTGCTATATCACCTTCGCTTGCCGAGTCGTCATCCAAACCCTCAACACATGCAATGTTGGATTCTCCCAGAGATACAAAGCAAAAGGTCCAATCTTATCCTTTATCGTCTTGGGCAGTCAAGGCCTTAGGATCCTTGCTTGATGATGTAGCCCCATTGGTGGGTTTATCTTGAGGATTGAAAGTAGAGAATGGATTACCATTACCTGTCTTCTTGGGCTTCACACATTCACGTTTGAAGTGCCCCTTTTCTCCACAATTGAAACAAGTAACTTTGGTTTTGTCAAAACCAAAGGTTGTATCCTTTGTGGCTATCAAGTTCTGTCCGGTCTTTTTAACAAACTTCTTCGCCCTCCGGACAGCACTAGCCAACGTCCATATGATATCCATTCTTTCGAGCTCATTTTCATCTACCTGCTTGTAGTCTTCATCTGCGAGATGGCAGTTTCCAATCTTCCTTGCAACTAGACCGTCATAGGAGTGAACGACAGCTGCTAGAAGATCCATATTCTCCTTTGCTAACTCTACAGTCACATTACCGAGATTCTCGGTCTTCAGTTTCATAGCATTGGCTTCAGGTGCTATGTATTGGGTGCAAGATGACCCTGACATGTCAGATCCTGAAGTAATGGCTTGGGACGGAGCAGCTGAACTGGAGACGAATGCTGTTTGGAGTGGTGCTCCAGAAGTTTTTGGTTGAGGAGTTGAGTTGTAAAGTGACGGGTTCTGATCATATGAACTTTTCTGGGATCTGTACTTCATCCTCAACTCTTCCTCTCTCAGCTTCAGAATAAAATCATTGATATCCAACTTTGCCAGCATATCATTCTATCTGAGATTTGAAACAAATGAAACCCACTTCTCTGGTAATCCATCTGCAAAACTTGACACCTTATCTTCCATAGATGTGGTAACTCTATGAGTGTGAAGCTCACTCATTAAGTGGTAGAAACGGTCGATAACATCATCCAGGCTCTCTTTTCCTATTGAAGAGAAGTTATCAAACTCCTTCTTTAAAGCCTTTGCCTTTAATGCCTTCAACGTCGCATTCCTGTCATACCGTTTTTCCAGAGCATCCCATAACTTCTTCGCTTGTTTATTCTCAGAAAACTAATGGAATATATCCTTAGGAATTGACTGAGTTAACAAAGCATACACCTTCTTCTCTGCATTGTACTTTACCTTCTAGCTATCAGTCATGCCACCCAAGGTAAGCTTTACTCCATCAGCACCAATCGGCATGCTATACCCAGTCTCGATTGATTCCCACAGATTAGGATCAACTCCATTTAAGTATATCTCGAACCTTTGCTTCCATCGTGGGTAATCATCTAACGTTATGAGCTTAGGGGGCTTATTGTGATTACCAACTTCGTTTTCTAGAAGAAGTAGATTCTGGATCCGTGAATCCCTACCGGCAGTGAAAGCTGAGTACTGATCTTCCATTTGTATTAACTTTGAATATCAACCTTAAACTTGTTCACATGTGCGAATGGAGAGGTCCGATTAGGCCAAACGTGCGATTGAACAATGCGGATGGCTCAATCGTGCGATTGAACAATACGGATGAGTCAATCGTGCGATTGGACAAGGAAGACTAGACAATGCAAATGGAGTGTTCAGTCGTACGATTGGATGTGCGACTGAGTTCAATCGTGCGTATGGGATGTACGATTGAGTTCAATCATGTAATTGAGTCAATCGTGCGACTGAAGCTGCTGCTTTTTGAAAATTCGAAGATTTTTGATATTATGACTCAAAAACACGATTTTTCAAGAACCCTAATCTGCCGTATGACGAAAACGTGAACTTTTTAATCTGGAGACGTCGAAAACACTGTTTTAACCAAAAAATGGTGTTTTGAGTGAAAGAACGTGATTTTTACACCAAATCGATCGAATCACACGCAAAATCAAGAGCCAAGGCTCTGATACCACTTGTTAGGACCATGTACGTACGGAGTACTAACTGATTCTGCGCATATACCAACTCAAATAGTGCGAAATCCTATTTGATTGGCAATCCAATCAGTGAGAACGACAATTTGGTCAATCCTACGATGAAACAAACGTTAAGAACGAACAAGAATTGATCAAAAACGAACTATGAAGTTGGAATGATGAATAGGGACTCTCTGGACTGCTAAGGTATGTAGATATTCGAAGTGTTCCATTTTTCCACGAATTATGTGGTATTTATAGGTTAGGATTTTCCAATCGTGCGACTGAACCATTAGTATGGTTCAGTCGTGCGACTGAATCACACGATTGGTTCATACACACGACTGAAGGTTCGGTCGTGCGATTGAGCCAATCTTATGTCTCAATCGTACGACTGTTCCAGTCTTCTGGTTCAGTCATGCGACTGGTCCATTAGCATGAAGTGTTCATGCGTAAGGTCCATTAGTATGGTCCATTCGCATGAATACTTCATACGGTTAAGTTTAAACATGTTTCTCAACCATATTTGACTAAGAATTATGCAAACAACCACAAACCTATATAGCTAGTTCAATATACGTTATCACACAATAAACAATAAAATATTAAACATTATAAGCATCAACCACATATTGTATTTCATTCATACAAATTCAATTACAAATATATAAGACATGAAAGACATTTTACATTAAGCTCCTAAACTAGGTACACATATATCAACACTATGTGTGAAGAACTTGCCAAACTATGCAGTTTTTGTTTCAATGATTCAACTTCGACTTCCAAAACTGCTTTTTGCTTCTTTGTTTCTTCCAAAGAATTTAAATAGAACTTAGTATCATTTGATTGATTAAGATCAACAACTTCGGTTTCCCTCAATTGTTTCCCCAGAAGTTCTATCTTTTCTTTGAAACTGCACTCATTTTGTTTTAGCACACGATTTGCTTCAGTGCAGAGTTGCAAATCATTTACCAGATTATCATTGTGTTCTAATAACCTAGCAAACTTTAAATCAATGCTTTCTCTAAATTTGTCACATTCAGAACAAGCATGTTTATCAAATAATTCATCTTTAGAATTTACCTGTGAGGTACCAGACGAATCAGCCATCAGTGCAGTGTCAGACTCTTCAGCAACTGACTGTTCGGGTTTCCTGCACTAAGCTCTTCTTCCATTAAGTGATCAATGACATCCATAGCTTCTTCAACATCTGAACGTGAATGCTCAACCACTATGTCTCCCTCACTTGCAGATCCGTCATCCAAGGTGTCGACAAAAACAACGTTAGATTCACCCTCAGATACGAATCGGAAGGACCGATCTTGCCCTTCATCACCTTGAGCAACTAAAGCTTTAGAGTCTTTACTTGCTATTGATGTCCCAATCTTATCCTTTTCCTGATGATTGAAAGAGGGAAATGGATTTCCATTTCCAGTCTTCTTGCGCTTAACACACTCCCGCTTGAAATGCCCTTTCTCACCATAGTTAAAGCACGTAACCTTGGTTTTGTCAAATCCAAATGTAGTATCTTTAGTTGCCACCAAGTTTTGTCCCGTCTTCTTCACAAACTTCTTTGCTCTTCTCACAACGCTAGCCAATGCCCACATGATATCCATGCGCTCTAACTCAGTTTCATCAACTTGCTTGTAATCTTCATCAACAAGATGACAGTTTCTAATCTTTCCATCAACCAGACCATCATAAGATTAGACAACTATAGCTAGAAGGTCCATATGCTCTTTCGCTAATTCCACAGTCACATTTCCGAGATTCTCAGTCTTTAACTTTGTAGCATTTGCTTTAGGAACTATGTAGTGGGTTCCAGATGACCCAACGTGTTGGTACCTGATGGGCTGCACTGAGAAGTAACAGAAGAGTTAGATACAAAAGCAGTTTGTAATGGTGTACCTGATGTAGTAGGAGGTGGAACTGAGTTGTATAAAGCAGGATTCTGAGCGTAGGATCCTTTCTTTGACTTGTACTTCTGACGCAGTTCTTCCTCCCTAAGCTTTAAAATGAAATCATTTATGTCGAAGGTAGTGAGAGTATCATTTTGCCTTAAATTGGACACAAATGGATCCCATTTGTCTGGTAACCCATCAGCAAAGCTAGAGACTTTGTCTTCCATGGATGTAACCACACCATGAGTGTGCAACTCACTTATAAGATGATAGAATCTGTCGATGATATCATCTAAGCTCTCCTTTCCAATTGGTCAGAAATTATCGAATCCCTTTTTAAGAGCCTTTGCCTTTAGTGCCTTCAGAGTTGCATTGCCTTCGTATCTCTTTTCTAAGGCTTCCTATAACTTTTTAGACTGCTTGTTCTCAGAAAACTGATGAAATATGTCATTCGGTATTGACTGAGTCAACAAGGCATATGCTTTCTTTTCAGCATTATTCATAGTCTTCTGAGCTTCACTCATTCCTCCCAATATGACCTTTACCCCATTAGCACTGACTGGTACTACGTAACCAGTCTCAATAGACGTCCACAAATTTGGGTCAACTCCATTCAAGTGGATTTCAAACCGATGTTTCCACTGTGGGTATTCATCCAATGTTAACAGCTTTGCGGTTTGTTGTGGTTCCCTATCTCACTTTCTAGAAGTAGAAGATTCTGGATGCGTGAGTCCTTTCCAGCAGTAAACGCAGAGAACTGATCTTCATTTCTACAAACTTGATGAACCGAGAACAGGACAGATTGACTTATGCGATTGGATAGCCGACTGGTTCAACCGTGCGATTGAAGGATGCGAATGGATTCAATCGTGCGATTGGATTCAGTCGTGCGAATGAACAAGACGAATGAAGTCAACCGAATGAAAAGCTTCAACTGAGCAAATGAACTATGCGAATGAGTTCAGTCGTGTGATTGAACTATGCGAATGGAGTTCAGTCGTGCGATTGGGCCAATCGTGCGACTGAAGCTGCTGCTGCGGGAAAAATCGAATTTTTGAACACTTGAATCAAATTTACGAATTTTCAAGAACCCTAATCTGCCGTATGGGAACAAGTCGAACTATTGACATAGAAACTCGACAAAAACAAGTTTTTGAAGCGAAAAAGTGTATCTTTTGAATGAAAATGTTAGTTTTGACACCAAAACCAATTCAATCCACGCAAAATCAAGAGCCAAGGCTCTGATACCACTTGTTAGGACCGATTTCGTACGGAGTACTAACAGATTCTGCGCTATACCAAATCAAATAGTGTGGAATCATATTTGATTGGCGATCCAATCAGTGAGAACGAGTAACCTGATCAATCCAAATATGAAACAAACGTTAAGAACGAACAAGAATTGATCAGAAACGAACTATGAACTTGGATTGACGTTTTGGTACACTCTGGACGGCTAGGGTATGTATGTATTCGAAGTGTTCTATTTTTCCACGAATTACGTGGTATTTAAAGGTTTCCTGTCTTCAATCGTACGATTTAACCACTAGCATGGTTCAGTCGTGCGACTGAATCATGCGATTGACTCATACGCACGACTGAAGGTTCAGTCGTGCAACTGACTAAATCTTGTGTCTCAGTTGTACGAATGATCCAGTATTCTGGTTCAGTCATGTGACTGGTCCATAAGCATGAGATGTTCATGTGTATAGTCCATTAGCATGGTCCATTCGCATGAACTATCCCATGGATAAGTTAAACATACTCCTAAGTTCTGATTGACTTAGAACCATGTAGAACAATATCAAACCTATATAGTTAGTTCATACACGTGCAAACTTATATCACGACATAATCCACCATAAATTAACATCACAATGCACTTCATATATCATTCATTCAATCATTACATTGATTACATATATGTAACACATGAAAGACTTTTACATTTCAGAACATAAACTAGGTACATCAATATGTATCAACATATTAAACCTGCAAACTCACCAACAATTATGTTGACCACTTTGAGTATATCTTTTCATGTGATACAATTAACTGAAGATCCTAGGAGTGCGGCCTTAGTGGAGACTCTAGGATGTATTTTTGAGACTATACATTACTTGACATACATTACTTGACATTGTTGGTCTGATTACACATCATTATATTTTTGGATACTTGTTCCCGGGTTATGGGAATTTTATTACAATGTTAATACTTATGGCTATGTTGTCGTGGTTATTGACTAGACACGACACAAGTCTCCCTTGTGCCAGGTGTCGTCATGACACGTTATTCATTCTATACATATCTATTTTGTATCTCTATTGATTACAATGTGTAATGACGATCCAGTCTCGTTACATCCTCATGTTTCCGCTATAAGTGGGGGTGTGACATTGATGATGACCATATAGAGCCTATCCAACTTGTAGACTCTATGAGGGAATTCTTGATCTTCAAACCCAGGTGGTTGAGCAACATATACCTCTTCATCTATCTTTCCATAAAGAAATGCACATTTTACATCCATTTGAAAGACAGTGAAGTTTTTAGATGAGGCATATGCAAGGAACACTCGGATGGCTTCCAGCGTGGCTACTGGAGCAAAGACATCATCATAGTCAATGCCTTCCTCCTGAGTATATCCTTGGGCAATAAGCCTCACTTTGTTTCTAATGACAATCCCTCTATCATCTGCTTTGTTTCTAAATAGCCATCTTGTGCTTATGGCATATTGACCTTTAGATAGATCAACCAGTTTCCATACCTCTTGCTTTCTGAATTGTTGTAGTTCCTCCTGTATTGCTTGTATCCAACTGTTGTCTTTAAGTGCTTTGGTGATGTTTTTGGGTACAGTTAGGGACAAGAAATAGGAATACAAGAAATGTTTATTGTGTCGGATTGACTCCTTGTCAGTCGGGTATTAAGGTCACCTATGATGTTTTCTAAAGGGTGATCTTTGTGTATTCTTGTTGTTTCAATCTGATCAATAGAAATTGTTGAATCAAGATTATTGAATATTTGTTCTGGAGTGGTTGGTTGGGCAAGGGTATTTGTGTTTGAGGGACATTCTGGTTGTGCAGGTTCATTAAAATGTGTATGGGAATCATGAAAGAAATCTAAGATTTCATCATCATCATGTGTGTCTGGTAAAGAATGATAATCATCATCTTCGTCAACTATGTGAGGTTGATGTGACCTTGGTTGATTGGGTGGTTTGGTTGTCACAGGTGTTGATGAAGATGGTTTTGATGTGTTTGTGTCATTGGATGTTTTGGTTTGTTCCAGTGAAGGTGTAACTATTGTGCTTGATGGAGATGAGTTTGTTCTCCTTGGAGGATCAGCAGTTAGAGAACATCAATGGTTGGTTGAGGAGGTACCATAGGATATTCAATATCTTCTTTTGTACCTGAAACATCAAAATAAGATGTGTCAAATTATTTTGTTAATGAATCAATGTCAAAAACTAGTCTGATCCAATGACTTTCTTTGTGAAAGAGTGTTCATAAAAAATAATATCAGTTGTTTCTTCCACAATATTAAGTCTTGGATTGTATACTCTGTAAGCTTTTGAGCTTCCAGAGTATCCAACAAAGAATTCATCATCTGCTTTTGGAGCAAATTTGGATAATTGTTCTCTGGTGTTTAGGATTGAAACAGAACATCCAAAAGCTTTAAGAAATCCAATAAAAGGTTTTCTTTTAAACATTAATTCATATGGGGTTTTTGTATGTTCCTTGATTACTAAAGTTCTGTTTCGTATGTTACAAGCTGTGTTGATTGCTTCAGCCCAAAAGATACGGGCAATAGAGAGTTAGTAAGCATTGATCTGGCTGCTTCTATCAACGTTCTGTTCCTCCTTTCAGCTACTCCATTTTGCTGAGGAGTTCTTGCTACACTGAACTGATGACTTATTCCTTTTTCTGTATAAAAAGAAAAGATACTGTCATTTTTAAATTCAGTACCATTATCACTTTTTAAAGATTTAACTTTAAGATCCAATTGATTCTCAATCTTAGTAATAAATGTTTTGAGTATGTTTGATGCTTCTGACTTGTGTAGTACAAAGAAAACCCAAGAAAATCTTGAGTAATCATCTACTATCACAAGACAATATTGCTTCTTTCCTATGCTTAGGATGTTTGTTGGGCCAAAAAGGTCCATGTGAAGCAATTTGAGTAGTGTGTTGTTAGAGTTTACCAATTTTGACTTATGAGACACTCTATGTTGTTTGTCTTTCAGACATGCGGTGCAGTGGTCTGCACAGAAGAATTCTTTTTAGGGTAAACCTATTACTAAGTCACCTTTTACATGTTGATTCATTCTGTTATAATTAGAGTGTCCCAATCGTCTGTGCCATAATTAGGAAACAGCTTCTGATGCTTTTGATAATAAACATGTTTCAGGAGTGGTTGTAGAAATAGTGTTCATATCAACAATGTATGTGTTGTTATGACATGGAGTTTTCAAAAGGATACAATCTTCTGGTATTTGAAAACTTGTCTTGAGGATGTAGCAGTTGTTGGAGTCAAATAAGGTGGCGTATCCCTTATCACATATTTGGGACACACTAAGAAGATTAAACTGATGGTTGGAGCAGTAGTTGACATTTTCAAAGCTGATCAAACCATTTGTTACTGTTCCTTCGCCAGTTATATTTCCACCTGTCTTTTCACCTCCAAAGGCTACATTTCCTCCATGTTTGCTCTTAAAATCCCGAAGGAGAGAACAATTTCCTATCATATGTCCGGAGCATCCACTATAAACATACCATATGTTGTCAGGCCTTCTTTGATATCCCTGAGAAAGCACAAGAAATCAGTTAGATGGTGCAACCCAAGCCATGATGGTCTTGGGTTTCCGTCTTTTCCCACGATGCAAATTTCTTCTAAGATTGCATTTTCTAGTGGTTTAGGAATTCTACGTACGCTAGATTTCCTTTGATTGATTTTAGCTCTGTCAGGAGAAGTACTTTGAGCTCTTCTCCTACTAGAGCCAATGTCTGATGTTTGTCTGGTTTGAGACATATGTCTCCTTGGTGTTTGCGTAAAGGTGTCATAAAATGTTTTGTCATTGTTTAGTACAACCTTTTGATGAGGAGTTTGTCTTGGTAATCCTGCCTTGTTCCTTTTAGTACGAACTGTTTGTTTCTCATTAGTTTTTACAACTTGAGACTGTGTGTTTTGCTTTTTGTTTTTCTTATTGAAAAAACAAGTATCGGTAATGTGATTGTTCCTTTTACAGATAGAACAATAGTTATGACAATAACAACTTTCAGTACTATGATTGTTCATGTGACAGTATTTGCAATATTTACCATATTTGCACTTTTCAGTGCTGTGAGTGTATTGATCACACCATTCACAATATGGTAAATCAGAATTGTCTTGTTTGTTTGCAAATTTTGATTTTAAGTTTGGTTTGAGAGGAATATTAAAAGTCACAGTTGATTGTTTTAGAAGAATAGGAGATTTTCCTTTTCGTTGTTAGTTTGTTTAAGAAAAGCAGTGGAAGATTCAATATTCTTTCCACGAGAGCAGATGTCAAATCCTTGAGTCTGCTTTGTTTGTTTTGTTGGAACTTCAACCACACTTGAAACTTTGTGAGTTTTAGTAATTGGTTGAATGGATTCATCTTCCAGCAAGTCAACATCATCTTCATCAGAAGTCTGTTCATCAAATTCATTGTTTTCTCCTTGATAAAAATTTGTTGATTTAGGTTGTGGTGAATCATAACTTTTAACAAATTTTATCAAAGGTGTTCTATCATTTAATGATGACTTTGATGATGTTGATGATGATGGCTTTGAATCATCTGTTCTGTCATATGGGTCAAGTGACTCACCCTGTTTGTTTGTCCATTGAATCAGGTAAAGGAATATAATTATCATCATATGGTGGATTAACTTTGTTATATCCCGAACCTGAAGGGTCTTTAAAAGCCCTTTTTGAGCAAGAAGTTCTTCAAACTTCTTGTTGCTTACCTGGAACTTCTAAGTTTCACTTCAGTTTCAGCTTGGACTGTTTTAGATTCAGTCAAGGATACAGAGAGTTGCTCAACTTGAGCTGTAAGCGTTAACTTTTCAGACATCAATTTGTCCAAATCATTTTGTAATGAAAGTTTGATGCCATATTATTTTTGTTCTGATTTAAGACTTTCATTTAAAATGTTTGTTTCAATTACTTTCTTTGAAAGTTTGTCTACATGTTCTGTATCTATTGACTTCATCTATGCAAGCTTGAGTGCATAGGTGCTCCTTTACATCTTTTGGGATTTCTGAAATTTTATCTTCAATATCTACCATGAGGGCATGATCTGGAGATTGAATTTCAGCTTCATACACGCTCCAGTCACATTTACCATCCTTCTTAATGATCATGGCTGATGATTTGGATTGTTGACTTGGACTGTATTATGTGATTTGAGGTGGAGTTGGTGCAGCAAGGATACTGATTGGTTGAGGGATCTGTCTGTTTGGATGGTAGCTAATTGATGCTTGTGTTTGATTGTGTTTCTGTCAACTCTTGGCTGTTGGCATTCTCTTGAAAAATGTCCATATAGTTGATAATTGTAGCATCTGACTTTGGTTTAATCAAAACCAATTTTTGTTTTCTTGTCCATGCTCAGCCTTCTGTTTCTTTGCAGAAACCTTTTTGCTCTATATGCAATCATTGCCATAGACCATTGAAGATCCATTTCTTCAACCATGTCTGGTGGAAGTTCATCCAAATCTTGTTGAATGATCTGTGAGGGTGTGAGATTTGCACCTAAATAAGCTTCAAAACTTGTTGAAAAGGCTGCATAAGCTACCTTCTGCTCTTCACTTTGAAGAATAATAGTGAGAGCATCAATGGGCTTATCAAACTTGTGTATGTTTTGATGCTTTGTCTGTTGTTTCTTGCTTGAACTTGAAGCATGATGATGTTTATTATGTTTGCTTTGAGGAGTTGTTTCATGAGAAGCATGAACACCAGTCTTCTTTGACTTTTGTGTGTTGTTGGATGAATCTGGTGCAGAGAAGAATGATGTCTCACTAGTGTCTAGGATTTCTTCATCTTCATCTTCACCAGTGCTTGTTAGAAAAGCATTGTATGTATGTTGTAGTTCCTTGAACTTGTATGCTTCTACATTTCTGATGGTGTTGTTATTTCTGGATTTTTCATCTAGTTCTAGTGCCTCCACTTTAGCAACTAGAGAATCCAATGATATTGCTCCCAAATCTAATGTTGCTTTCATTAGAGACACTGATTGAGTCCAACTCTCAGGCAGTGTATGTAACATCTTTTTGTTGATATCAACAGATTCGTATTTGAGACCATAAACAATCATCTCATTTACTAGTTGTACAAATCTGTGAAGTTGTTGGGGAATAGATTCTCCCTGAACATGATGGAAAGTTTCATATTGGGTCCTCAATTTTTCTTTCTTGATTTCCCTAATTTCATCACTTCCTTCACACATTGTGTGAAGAACTTTCCATAGTTCAATGGTTGTTTTGAAATTCTCAACCCATGTTAAGATTTCAAATGGCAATGTCATTGCCAAAATATTGTATGCTTTCATGTCTGTTTTCACCTTCTTCATTTCATCACTAGCTACTTTCTTTAAACTAACTGGTTTTTGTCTGTTGTAGTCTGGACCCAAGTTCACATGAATATATGATCCTTCTGTTATAGAGGTCCACAAGTCTGGGTCTTAAAATATGATCCAATTTCTAAACATTATTTTCCATTGTTTGAAATCAGCCTTGTTTTTCAGTCTCGGTGGCTTGAGACCACTATTTGTTCCAGACAATTCGTCAGACATGTTTGTTCAAATTGTTAACTTAACGGTTTAAGTTAGACTTTGTTAAAATATTTAGCTTGATGCTAAATTTGATTTGTCCTAAAGTCACTAGGATTGTTTGTTAATTAATTTAATTTTAATTTAAGTTATCGAATAAAGGTAATTAATTAATTTTAATTAAATTAATGGTATGAGGATGTTTCTCCTCGGTAACAGAAAGAATATTCTGTTAATAAATATCACACAGTGACAACTTGGTCAAAACCCTTAAATCAAAAAGTCAAAACCCTAAAAACAAAAGTTTTGTTTTAGAAAATTAATTTTTGGATCAAAAAGTGACTTTTTCAAAAATTCAAAAGAAGGATAATGTTCTTCTTTGATTTTGATGAGAAACAAACACAATCACCGTAGATTGTGAGTGTTTGTGATTGATCAAACACTAGGGTTTATCCTATGGCTTTTGTGCGGCGCAAACAACTTGTCAAAAACAACAATCGGTTTGTTGTTTCAAGTAAATTTATGATCTATTTTGAGTGTAGAACAACTCAAAATTTGTCAAGCTCTGATACCACCTTATGAAACTCAACTCAGTCAAGCATATTGAATATAAACTTACAAAGAATGATATTCAATATGAACAATTTGATTTCTCCAAGGATCTTTTCTATTCTCTCACAAATCAAAAAACATTAAACATGGTGCGGAAACCCATGATTAATGTATATGATTTCAGTGTATGTGTGTGTTTGTATGTGTATGTGTTGTGTGTGTTTGAATGCACGAGAAATGAAAAATGCTAGTTTGATTGATAATTGTTCAAAAGCTTACAAAGGATTAGGGTAGAGTGCTATTTATAGCCAATACACAAAAGCTATATACAATTACTATTCTACCCTTATGTAAATGAAAATTACATAAAAATAATCCTAAGTATCAAAGTCATCCACTGTGGGAATAAGTCATCCGCTGTGGAGAAGTTCTTCATCCGCTGTGAGAACAGTTTCTTCATCCGTTGTGGAACTAGTCATCCGTTGTGACACTTGTTCATCCGCAGTGAAACTTGTTCATCCGCTGTAGAAGTTGTTCATCCGCTGTGAACACTTGCTCATGCATTGTGAAGCTTGTTCATCCGCTGTGAATACTTGTTCATGTGCTATGAAGCTTGTTCATCCGCTGTGATGGAACTCTTCATCCGCTGTAAATGACTTAGCAAAAATTCTTTATCTACAAATCTGAAAAAGAAATTTACATAGATGTTAGTGATTATTATGAATGTTAATGATGTTAATGTGTTTCTAATGTATGAATTGTATATTGAAACACATTTGGTTGATTGTTTTGATAATGGCAAGCATTATACTTTCTTGCATTAATTCTTAATGCACTTTGTTGAGTCCAACAGATTGGGTATTTAAACCTTTGATTTTGAAATGATTTGAGAGTATGGTGCTTAGTTAGGGTTAATTTACGTATGGGCAAACTTGAGGTGTGTGAAATAAATGTGGATAGTCAATTGGATATACAGACCATGTTGTAGAAGGCGTATGACAAACAACCATTGTTGTAGAAATGTAAAAAAAGACACCCTATGACTTATTTAGATAGAAAGATTCATGTATCATTTTAGCATTAAAAAGGACCAAGTGTACAATATGTTAAACCATAACAGTGAAATTATAAAGAACACTCTTATCTGTATTTGAATGTCTAAATGTTGGTTTTAAAGTGTGTTATGTTCCTTCTTCAATTTGACATATATGAAAAATAATATGGTAAAATGGACAGTAACCGTGTACATACTGAAACTATCCTGTACATCTTTGTTGCCCATTATACATATGAGTAATCACTGCTTATTATTTGATAACTGATCATATATCCTTGTGTTTGGTATTGGTGAACATGTGCAGTAATAGATGTCCATAACCATTGTTGTAGACATCTAAAAGACCCCCTATGATTTATTTAGTTTGAAAGATTCATGTATCATTTTAGCATTAAAAGGGACCAAATGTACAATATGATAAACTATCACACTGAATTTATTAAGAACATTTGTATCTGTATTTGAATGTCTAAATATTTGTTTTAAAGTGTGTTATGTTCCTTCTTCAATTTGGTATATATGAAAAATAATATGGTAAAATGGACAGTAACTGTGTACATACTGAAACTATCCTGTAAATCTTTGTTGCCCGTTATACATATGAGTAATCAATGCTTATTATTTGATAACTGATCATATATCCTTACTTTTGGTATTGGTGAACATGTGTAGTAGCATATGTGTAAAATTGTACAGGGGTTATGTAGATAGTAAAAAAGATGTATGTTTGGGCTTATGTTTTGTATTGATGAAAATGAGTAGTACTGTATGTTTCTACGAGTTCTAATAGTTGTAGTTAAACCAGATTCAAGCAGCATTCTATCAATATAGGGGACCCAAACAAAAATGTATCATCTGTAACATTGAAAGTATTAAGAACATCCTTCTATGTACGTGGATATGTAAATGTTGTTTTGAAAGTGTTTTATGTTGCTTGAATAAATTTACATATGTGGAAATATTATGTAAAAAAGAATAGTTGTTGTGTACACACTGAAAAAAATATAATTTTGATTAGGCAATTTAATGTATAAGTAATTATTGTTAATCCCTGATAACAAATCATATAGGATTATGTTTGCTATTGATGAACATGAGCAGTACCATATTTGTGTTGGTATACCGGGGGTATGTAGGTATTGTTATTGATGAAAATAAGTGAAGTTGTTGATATGTAATTAAGGTGTTCAATGTTTCAGGATATTGTAATCAGTGGAATGTGTCGCTCATAAGAATGTTGTCAAGTATGTGTATATGTTATTTTGTTGTGTATATGTAGCTTATGTTCTATATAATTGTTTTGTATATGCTTATGTTGTTTCACGTGTATGTAGAAAGAAGAAGTGAACGTATAGCACATAAATCATCTTTTAGCCGGTTTACGAATGACGCGGAAAATCCAATAGATATTGACGATCCAGAAGAAAGTATAATAAAAGAAAGAGGTAAAAATCTTAGATGTATAAGGGTGAAAAATAGAAAAAATTCCTGAAATGTATGTGTAAATAAAAATAATAATTTTATAAATATATATACAACATATCATCATGATACAGACACAAGTATTTCGATGAGGTCAGAACAACCAACAAAACGAAACAACATTAATGATTGGTGCTTCAGACAATATGAAGAATTTTTAAGTAAGTATATTAGTTAATTTATATTATGTGTAACAATGTTTTATGAGCTTCTACATTAACTTGCTTGGTTAATTTGATGTGTTATAACGTGATGTAAGTATATGTAATTGTTATTTTGCAGGGAAAGAAGCTGAAAGTAAAGTAAAGGATGGTAAAAGAAAGGATTTGAATATTGTAATAGATAAGGATGTTACAAGTAGAAAAGGAAAAAGCGACGGAGATAACACAGGTGAGGTTGTGTATCAAAGAAAATATATATTCGGAGGATTGATATTTACATTAAAGATTGTATTGTCAAATAGAGATGGAGAAAAGACGGCAAATTACAATGTCAATTAACTCAAAGAAGAACAAAAAGAAAGATAATGCTTATGGATTGAAGCTTAAATATATTTTTCCGCTGTAATGTTTATTTAAGTGAATGTTTTAAATCTATGTTCTTGCTGTGAATGACCAATTGTGAGGTTTTCTGGGATCAGAGCCTTACAATCAAGAAGGGTATTTCTGAGGAAGAGCGGAAAGTATGGATCTATTTAATGAGAGGACTTGATAAGGACAGGTAACGGAAAGTAAATAAATTATTCTTGCTATTTATATGTTAATATATAATGGTGTAATAAGTTGTTGCGAATGCTTATTTAAATTGCAGGGAGAATGTGGATAGTGAAGCTGACGAACAGAGGGAAGTCAAAAATGAATTCCAGTACATATATTTATATTTTATGTTTAGTTCATACTTGTAAGTTTTATTAATAGATTTTCCTTATAAGATCATTCAGTAGATTCATTGTCTTATTAGTTATCTTCTTGGATGTATGTACAAAAGGGATGATGTTTTCGAGACAGAAAACGGGGCTATTACAAAAAGATTTTTATTAATATCGTTACAGCATGAAGTTAGGCTTGTTTCAAACGTTAATGACTGTTGGGCAGCAGTGCTAAATTTTGAAGAAAGGAATAGGAGCAGAGAATCAAAGTATAGGTTGTTCATGCACACGGATGTAATAGTAAGTCATTATCTTTATAGTTCATATATGTAGATATATGTTTACTTAAAAATCATAAGTACATAAAATGAACATTTTATGTAGAGCGATGCACTTCTTTGGAACGCCAATATGGATGATAATAGAAGATTTAAAGAATTTGAAAAAAATTTAAAGACAGTGATTGCTGGTGATGAGAGTTACCACACGTTAAGTGAATACGACATCGTTATGTTCCCAATCTTGGAAAATGAACACTATTACTTAGAATGCTTTGATTTGCATTATCCAGCAATAGAAGTAATAGACAACGTACATGAGTGTAGAAGCTTCATAAAAATCGAGGATGTGGCGTGTTATCATAAGAAAAGCACTGTTTGCAAAGTGGTAAGATCTTATTTACTTCATATTAGTAAATCCTTATTTTGGTTGTAGTTTATAAACATGCGTTACATTATTTGTTATCTGTATCTTACAATTTTACATGTATGTACATCCAAGATAAATTGTAGAAGCACATAGATTACGTGTGTTTTAGAATTATACATTACATTATTCTGTAAATGATTGTGTGAAAACTGTATTCTATGTTTGACTTTATTATAGGACATATTTGTTGAGTATTTGCGTCGAGTAGGAAACGTAAAGTGCGTTGCGATTTCAAGATGCATCCCCTTGAAGAAAAAACTTTCCTGGGCTACAATTAACAATCCAATTGATTGCCGAGTTTTTGTTATGCGACATATGGAAACCTATATGGGCAATAAGGTGAAGAGATGGTCTTGCGGATTCTTAAAGGAAGGACCAAGACAAGATGGCAATTAAGGAAGCTTAAGGTGAAGTATGCATATTGAATCCTGCTATCAGAAGCTAACATACACAAGGATAAGATAATTAACGAGACAAGGCGTGAAGTATAAGTAGATTAATCCAATGACATGTCGTACTTTTTTGTTGTGTTTTTAACTTAAAAACTTGTGGATTGTTGCTAGTATGGGAGTTTTATGTTAGTGGATTCTAAACATTTGGTTTTTTATCTATGATTGGTCATATTTCTAATATATAATTAGGTGTCAAAATATATCATTGCAAATAAGGCTTGTGTGCGTTCAGAAGTAGAGAGTAAATTTTTAATAAATTTATTTCATATGATTCAATTTGAAGGAATGTTTGAAATCCAAATGGTGGAAAGGTAGTAGTTAAATAAGGTTAACATGTATGTAAATTGTAACTGAGTAATTAATTATAAAATACACCTGATGATCTGTGTTGAAATCAATAGTTGAATTACGCGTAGGTCCTGGATGTTTACGTATATGTAATTATTGTAGGTACAATGTTGTTACACCATGTAAATATAACACAATATAAGAAAACCAAAAAATTAAAAGGAAATAAACCTCCCCATTAGTTTACCTGATTTGATTAAAGTAATATACATTATTGTAAGATGTTAATAATATAATAGATAATTCAAGCATTCTAAAAAATAAACAATGAAAAAAGAAAGTTAAAAACAAAGTAATAAGTAAAAGGAGTAATGTGATAATTTAATGAACTGAGTATGGATAACGTGTAGGTTATATAATTAAATGGAAACTCATATTATAATGGTATTTTAAGACTTCAGAAAAGATGATAATCTGTCTTCTTGTCAGTAGTTGTAAGCCATTTAGTTTCTGGTTATTTACGTATATGTAAGTATTTTGTGGATAATGGTTTAATACAATTGAAATTATAACACTCTTGATGTTCTTGTTGTTTGGTGGCCCTTTTTTTCTTCAGAGAATTACGGGAGTCATGATTATTAGTATATTTATGACATGTCCTGCACAACCTATTTGGTTTTTGACCTTTAGAAATTGCTTTCTCGCCAGGACCAATCAATCGTCTGCTCGTACCGATGCCTTTGTTGCGGATCCCCCGTGGTGGGGTGTAAGATAAATCCTCGTCCTGAGGTTGTCCAACCAAATCTTCAATAACAACACCCTTGTTTTGGCGGGTACTTAAGTATGGAACTTCTTCATATATTTGATCATTGATTGCCTTCATCTTAAGAACAAACAAACGAAGACGTTCTGTATCACCCCCCAAACATTCCGTGCATTTTTCAACTAAATCAAAAACTTCAT
Organism: Flaveria linearis; assembly: GCA_024085815.1. Lineage (NCBI taxonomy): Eukaryota > Viridiplantae > Streptophyta > Magnoliopsida > Asterales > Asteraceae > Flaveria > Flaveria linearis. The sequence continues at coordinate 27,002,285 of CM044016.1, read as the reverse complement.
TTGTAAGTCTGCGTTTTTCACTTGTAACCACACCATATCTGTTGGACAAACTAAAAATGTTGTCAGGTAAGGCATTAGTCATCCATCTTTAGAAATGTACTGTGTATGTATACGATTAATCTTTTGATTTTTAAAAACACAAAATACATGTCTGTATAAATATCCAATCCTGGTAAACATCATGCATGAACACATCACCGAATGATCTGACAAATCCTAGTTCACCTAAACCATAAAGTTTGGCAACAAAATGAAATAGTTAAAAACAACTATGTAAGGCCCCGTTCCCGGGCACCTCACAGTTTGTCATTCATCGCACATAAAACATACAATTATATTAAAATATCGCAGCGGAAATTAATTAAAACCATTTCATATATTTAAATGAAAACTTTTTCAAAGTAATACAATACTGTTAACCATTACAAAATATTATAATTGCATTACATCATAAAAATGTCATTGTTATACTAATGGATGCCATCCCAAAAATGCCAAGTAGCTACCCTGTGCCATCCTCAGCAACTTTTACCTGCCAACTGGAAAATACATAAAAGTCAGCGTTGCTGAGTGAGTTCAAGTTTTATAAATAAAATACTTTACTTTTGATATAAATACTTCAACATCATATTCATAGCATGTTTTCATTTCATGCTTTTCGTTAACATTCTCTTACTTTCATTCTCATTCTATCCTAACATACTTATTACCATTCTTTTACTTTCGTACTTGTTTACTTTCTTTTTTTCTTTCGTACGTTACGTCATTCTTTTACATTCATATGGATTGATGAACAATACTCCGAACATTGTGCACGAAGCTGACGCTGGATCTGTGGTAATTAAACCACGAACATTGTGCACGAAGCTGATCCAGTCACCTAGGGCAAGTCATCTCTCCCATTCATTCAAACCAATTTGTCATACCCTGAACATTGTTTACGAAGCTGATGCTGGACCTGTGGTAATTAAACCACGAACATTGTGCATGAAACTGATCCAGTCACCTAGGGCATACCAAAGGGCCTTGTCAATCTCAATGATTGACCCTGTGTGCATTCTTTAGGGTAACTAACCCACATCATAGTTGAGCTAACGACAACACGGTCGTGCACCTCCTTTCATTTGCTTGCAAGCCATTCTTTCGTTCATTACGTTTTACTTTTCATCATGTTATCTTTCATTTTGTTACGTTATTCTTTACGTTCTTTCATTCGTTTGTCATACTACGTAAAGTAATAACATAATATATAACGTATTTTATAATATAATATAAATACATTTAATCATTATTAAAAGATAAAAAATTATACATACCGTACATCATCATGCATTCCATAACCATAAAAAACCCATCATGCTTAAAATGGGTAATCGTTACTCATAAGTCAAATTTGGTCAAACCCTAGACTTTCTGCTTTTTCCCTGAAATTTCAGAAAAATATTCTAAGTGTCTAGACGCATTGGCACTATTTGGGTGTTTCTGCCCTGTTCAGGCGTTTTGCCACTATGCAGACGTCTGGACTTGTACTTAGTCACTTTTCACTTAGACGCATGGGCCTATTTAGGCGCATGGGCACTATTTAGGCGTTTGGGCCTACACTTAGTCATTATGGCCAATATTCCAGTGTTTGGGCACTATTCAGGCATTTGGGCCTGACTTAGACGCATGGACATCTAGGCGGTTGGGTACTGTTCAGGCGTTTGGGGTTTCTAGGTGGTTGGGAACACTTAGTAAATTTAACCGTTGGACACATGGGCCACTGTTCAGGTGGTTGGGCAACTAATTTTCACTTGAACAACATAAATCAGTCCCAATTCATCCTAAATCATGATCTAAGCTTAGTACTAACATTCTAAGCATCATAACATGTACATACACACATATATATCCCAAATTTACACCCACCCACATACGCATTCACACACACACATACAGGTGAAAACCCATTTTCATAAAAACATGTTCACTTGCATTTTCTAGCCCCAAAGTTTGTTAAAAACATGTTAAAAAAGGGGGTTCTAGAACTCACCTTAGCTGCTTTCGGGTTTGAACCCTTCTCTTGAACTTCCCAGACGTTTTTAACACCTAAACCATTAAAACACAAACAAATGTGCATACAATAACACATATGAGCATATAACCGAGGCTAAGTCAACCAAAACAATTTAAAATATCGAAATCTTACCTTGAACTTCAAATTCTTCTTCTTCCTCTCTCTAACACTCGAATTCTCTGTTGTTTCTCTCTCTAAACCGAATGTCAAAGTGTAAACAGGCAACATGGGCGGCCATTGTTGGATCATGATAAGGCCGGTGCAACCAAAACCACTTCATAGTCATTTTTGGTGCTACATTGAAGGGTTTCCGAAGCCAAGCAAGAGATCTTCCGAGAGTCTGAAGAACAACAGCTAAAGACTATCTTCCGAAGACAAAGTCTGAAAGCTTCCGAAGACAAAGTCTGAAAGCTTCCAAAGACAAAGTCAGAGCTTCCGAAGACAAAGTCTGATGAAAGAGCTGAAGACAAAGTCTGAAAGCTTCCGAAGACAAAGTCTGACAGCTTCCGAAGACAAAGTCTGAGCTTCCGAAGACAAAGTCTGATGAAAGAGCTGAAGATAAAGTCTGATCTTCCAAAGACAAAGTCTGATGAAAGAGCTGAATACAAAGTCTGCTTCCGAAGACAAAGAAGACTCCAAGCCTCGGAAGAAGCAGCCTTCCGAAGTATAAGTGGCTTCGGAAGAAGTTATTCTTCCGAAGCATTTTATCCTTCGGAAGACATTGCTATGTCCAGTAGATATAAGTATGGTCCCTGACAGTCCGCTGCAGACCTCTGATACAGCATGGCATCTTCCTAAATAGCCATGTTGTTGACCATACTTTATTCTACTGTTCACCTTTTATGATAGTACATGTTACCAACTTTAGTTGGTGACAAAAGGTAAGTCAGGGACATGTCCTGACTACCAACTCTCAGGCAAAATGTCTGAAAGACCTCACCTAGAGTCTTGTAGTATAGATGTAAGGTTAGAGGTGTCCAGCTGGTATCAAAGTATATCCGGCTGTAGGTAATATTATATATATCTTCTCCATGTAACTCATTAGAAGTGATTTTTTTGAGTCCAAGAGTCTTGTAATCCTTTGAGTTGAGAAGCAATATATAAAAGTACCTTGAAAATTTACTTCCTGTGTTTATTTTCTTACTGCTTGCTACTTGTTATATTGTGATCAACTCTTTATAGACTACTTGCTGAGTGTTGTTCAAGGTGAGTTTGAGAGAAAAACCATCTGTTGAGTGACCCATAATCGATCCTGCAATTGGTATCAGAGCTTCAGGCTCTTGATTGTGAGATCTTACCATCCAAATCAACCTGTTTTTCACTCCTCACTACAAACCACTCACTCAAATGGCTGCTCTCTCCAAGGCTGATATGGAAACCGGCACCATGACCAAGTCCCCACTAATCACCCCTGAAGACTTTGACACATGGTGTATCAGAATGGAAGGCTTCATCAAGTGTCAAGATTCAAGGATGTGGGACTCCATTGTCAATGGTCCTTTCATACAAGCACTACTTCTGCCACTGGTAATCGCATCATTCCAAAAGATGTTGATGATTACTCAGAAGAAGACAGGAAGAGAATAGAGCTAGATCAAAGGGCTATGACTTCTCTACAAACTGCTCTCCCCAACTCCGTCTGCCGAGGCTTCAAGAAGTGCAAGACTGCTAAAGATTTATGGGAAGCTTTGAAGCTTATGTATGAAGGATCCAAGGAAACCCAAGAGAACAAGAAGGATCTCTTGAAGCAGCAGTTTGAGAACTTTACTTTCAAGGCTGGTGAGACCTTGACTCAACAATACTTCAGGTATGTTGAGATAGTAGATACTCTGGTGGATATTGGAGTAGCTCTTGTGAATAGAGACATAGTTAGGAAGTTCATGTCTTCCCTTCCTAAACTATGGACACACTACTGTGTTGTAATCAAGAGAACTTCGAACCTTAAGACTCTTACTCTCACAGAGTTGTATGGTATCCTAAGTGCATTCCAGATGGAGATGAACATGTAGAACTCCTCTGGTCACTCCAATAACCAACTGAGTTCAGCCCTTCATGTGGTTGAAAGGGAAATCATAGAACCACAACATCAGTTGTTGTGTTACTCTGACAACTCACACAGTGGACCCTACATTACTCTACCTGAGACTCCAAAATCTCAAAAGGTTGAACACAACTCCTTTCAGGATAGTTGTGCCTTTGTATCTGGAAGTGGACACTCTGGTGATTTTCAATACTGCTTTGATGATCTTAGTGCTTTAGTCCAGATGACGTGGAGTATGTGGACATTGTCCAACAGATGGCTCTTTTAACTTACAGAGCGAAGAAGTTCTTCAAGAGAACTGGAAGGCAATTCCCACAAAACCCAGTCAACAGCAAGTTTGGGTTTGATAAGAGCAAAGCAAAGTGTTACAACTGCAACCAACTTGGTCACTTTACTAGGGAATGCAAGGCTCCCAAAAACAACCCGGGAACCCCACAGGCCTCCACATATCCCACTGCTTCAAAACATGAAGAGAAGCCAACTGAAACAGCTACTGTAGCTCAAGAAGTTGACTGGAGCTTCATGGTACAGGATGTGACTCCCGCTCAAGCACTCATGGCCGGAACAGATGATGATCAGGTATATGAACATCTTTGTACTGCTGCCTGTATTGCTAAAGTTAAAACTTTATAAGGATTACATTTCGGAAATCAGATCTGAGGTTGAGTCTTTAAATGTGCTAAAATCTGATTTTAAGAGAGCTGAATCTGACTATCAAAAGAAATTGAAGAGTTAGAGAAAACTATATCTCTTTTAAAACATGAAAAGACTAACTACAAGACTCAAATTAAAGATCTGAAATCCAAACTATCTGAAGTTCAAGCTCAGTTGGCCACTGCTGAGGCTCAGGCCAGGAAGCAAGCTATTGCTGAGCAAAGCTTCCAAACTATTCTTGCATCAACCTCTCATTCCAAAATGTTTTATCAAAACAAAGAAGGGTTGGGAACCAATGAAATAGCTCCACCACACTCCTATGAGTCTATTAGACTACCTAGATGTGGTACTGAAGAGCAAGAGGTTCCAACTGCTGACCCTTATCCATTGGAGCTAGAGGATGAGGCAAAAATAGTGGCCACCACAGGGGAGAAACTGGAGGATACACTCATCTCCACCTGTGAAGACCAAATCCTAACCACCAAGGTAAGAAGAAGCAGAGCTAAAGTTACTAGAAGGACTGCCAAGAAGGTTGCAGAGTCCAAGCTTAAGATTGACCCAAAGCAAAAGGGTGTCTTCATTTCTGCCGGATTCCAAGTGGTAGGTACTCATGATTCAGGAAAGGAGTGTAGTACCAGCACTCCTGTCCTACCGAAGGATCAAAAGTTAAAAGGGAAGTTGCTGATGAAGAGAAGAATCAAAGAAACAGCAACCTACAAGTTCCCAGAAAACTAACATTGCATGCATAATGTGTGGTCTGCACAACCACATGGCTAAAGATTGTTACTACAATCCAGCAAGCACACATTTGCAAATAATGTTAGAAAAGAAGGAGTCAGAGAAGGTTTCTCAGTTGGACCATTTCAAACGGTCCAAATGATGAAAAGGGGAAAGTTGGTCTCGGAAGCCAAGTTGCTTTCGGAAGGAAGTACTTCTTCCGAAGGGAAAATGGCTTCGGAAGCCAAAGCTTCTAAGGTTCGGAAGAACAAGAAGGCTCCCTTGAAACCATCTCAGAAGAAGACTACTTCGGAAGAAAAGGTGGTGAAGGCTTCTCCGAAAAGAAAGAAGCTTCGGAAGAAGACCATACTGCAAAAGCTTCAACAAGCTCATCCTCAAAGATCAACCAGGGATGGATTGGAAGATCAAAGAAGATATGACCTCTATTGAATCCCAATGCATATCTTTTGGTTCAATTATTTCACTCTCTTTGGAAGAGCCAAGACCTGCAAGGCTTGGGCTTCCAAACAAAACTAACCATCTCATCTTATGTGCAGGGACGTTCATTTGACAAAAACAACAATGTCTGGATTCTAGATAGTGGATGCTCCAGGCACATGACAGGGAACAGATCTCTCCTTCAACAATTCCAGAACTTTGATGGAGGGCCTGTCCAATTTGGAGGTGAGGCTGGAGGATATATTTCTGGCAGAGGAAGTATATCCAATGGCAGAATAAACATTGACAAAGTTCACTTTTTCAAACAGCTTGAACACAATCTGTTAAGTGTTTCTCAATTCTGAGACCAGAAGCATCAGATGCTTTTCACAGAACATGAGTGCATTATCCTCAAACCAGGGATGACAATTCCTCTGGAATGGTGCTTCTTAGATCTCCCAGGAAAGGGGATATGTACAAGCTAGATATGAACAATGCTTCTCCTATGGGTGAAGTATCATGATTTCTTTCCAAAGCTGATAGTGATGAGTCAACACTATGGCATAAACGCATGTGTCATGTGAATTTTAAAACAATGAATACATTGGCTAAAAATAACTTGGTATATGGTTTGCCTAAAAAGGAATTTTTCTACAAAGATAACTGTGTTGCATGCCTGAAAGGGAAACAACACAGATCATCTCATAAATCCAAATGTGTTAACTCTATCACTACTCCATTACACTTATTGCACATGGATCTCTTTGGTCCCACAAGTATAATGAGCATTGAAGGAAGTCATACTGCCTTGTGATAGTTGATGATTTTACAAGATTACATGGGTATTCTTTTTAAGAAGTAAAGATGAAACTGCTGAAACTTTAAAATCTTTTTTCTTAAAATAGAAAATCAATTGATCACAAGGTTAAGATCATTAGAAGTGATCAAGGGACTGAGTTTAAGAACTTTGTTCTTGACTCATTCTGTCACTCAAAATGGATTGCCAGACAATATAGTGCTCCCAGAACTCCTCAACAAAACGGTGTTGCTGAGAGGAGGAATAGGACACTTATTGAGGCTGCTCGGACCATGTTAGCTGATTCAAAGCTGCCTCTAACATTCTGGGCAGAGGCAGTCAGCACTGCATGCTATGTGCAGTATAGGGTTCTTGTAGTTAAGCCCCATGGAAAAACCCCTTATGAGTTATGGAACAAGAGGCCACCGTTCATTGGCTTTCTAAGGTCCTTTGGCTGCAAGTGTACCATACTTAACCAAAGGACAACTTAGCAAAGTTTGCTGAGAAGTCGGATGATGCTATCTTTGTTGGATACTCTTCTAGCTACAAAGCTTATAGAGTATACAACATCAAGAATCAACAATTTGAGGAGTCATCCAATATAGTTGTTAATGAGCACACTCCTTGTGTTAGGGGGAATGGATCTGAGTATATCTTTGATTTAGAATTGTTTCTAAACTATTCTAAACCATCTTGTGAGAATGTTTCAGCTGGAACAGGTGCTCAAGGTGATGCTGATGCTGATGCAGATCAACTATTTGAGCTTCCCAGACCTCTTCCAAATTCTTCAAGAGCTGAAAGGCAACAAGCTTCAACCATTCACAGATCTGATAGTGTGACTATCTCCAGGAATAGTGAAGCTTCAACAAGTGAATCACCTGATGAACCCCAAAGCTCCTCAGGTGATCCATTACAACACCAGGTTGAGGAAGTAGTATTCTGAAGGAACAGGCAACTGTTAATACTACTTCACAACCAACCATTGATGATGTTTCTCAATCGTTCAATCAGTCCTCATTGAATAACTTTGAAGCAGCAGTTGGACAGAGTAATCCAGTTCCTGATCGGAATATGTCCAATCTGGACTTATCTCTGTAATTGGATGTGATTCCTCGTCTTAGGATTCACAACACTCATCCAATTGAGAACATCATAGGAAATGTCTCTGAGGGTGTGAGAACAAGAGGGCAAACTCATCATGGGAATGTCTGCTTGTACTCATGCTTTTTGTCTCAGATGGAACCAAAGAAGGTGAAAGATGCCTTAAAGGATAGTAGTTAGGTTGAATCAATGCAGGAGGAGCTGCTTTAATTCAGAAGACAAAAGGTCTGGAATCTATGCCCACTACCATCTGGTCAAGTACCCATAGGCACTAAATGGGTGTTCAGGAACAAGAAAGATGATAGAGGCTTGATTATCAAAAACAAGGCAAGACTAGTAGTTCAAGGGTACACCAGGAGGAAGGAATTGATTATACTGATGTCTTTGCACCTGTTGCATGACTTGAGGCAGTTAGGATCTTCCTTGCTTATGCTGCATCCAAGAACTTCACAGTCTACCAACTTGATGTCAGTGTGCTTTTCTATATGGGGATATAGATAGGGAAATCTATGTATGTCAACCTCCAGGATTTGAAGACCCACAGCACCCCAACTATGTGTGCAAACTGGATAAAGCTCTATATGGGCTGCACCAAGCACCTAGGCTGTGGTATGAGACCTTGTCTCTGTTTCTCCTGAAGAATGGATACACTAGAGGTACCATTGACAAGACTCTTTTCAGAAGAATGGACTCAATCGCATGCTCAGTCGTACGAATGAGAGTCTAGTCGGACGACTGAGTGCGAATGGAGGTTCAGTCGTGTGATTGGAACCCAGTCGCCTGGTTAGAAGGCCGAATGAAGACGAGTGAACACTGGATACGAATGAGAACTCAATCGTGCGAAGAATGGCTAGTCGTACGACTGAAGGTTCAGTCGCATGGTTCATCCGCATAGGTCCAGTCGCATGAGTGCTCATTCGTATAGTGTTCAATCGCATGAGGGCCCTGTTGAGAATAAGTTTACTGAATCAAGGTTTATTGCTTTAGATATACCTTGATTAGAGGAGGACTAGTTATCTTGTGTACATGGATTGTGTAGACTGTGGGAGGAAGTTGATAAGGTGAGTTCTAAGCCCTTTTCAAATGTTTTAACATTCGGTCTAGCACACATACATGATGAATGAATTGAATGTTTAGTACCAGAATTGTGATAGTGATGTTGTTATGTTTCTAACAGTTTGTAAAGCTGTTAGGGGGAAAGTGGAGTAATAAATGATTACCTGAACATTGTTAATCATTACGTGATGGTAACGATTGCAGTGGGTCAGGTAGGGTGTAAAAGATGGTCATCTGAACATTGTTAATCATTACGTGATGGTAATGATTACAATGGGTCAGATGGGGTGTAACGATAATGAAAATATGTTAAAACTGGTGCTAAAAGAAAATGTGTGGGTGTGTAAATGAATGTGATAGTATTGACAATAAGTAAAAAAATGTTTTTGAAATGGTAAGTGATATAAATCTCAACAGGCCAGTTAGGGTAAGATGCCTGGGTGTGAAACTGTATAGTTTGATAGGAGTGATGACGATCACTCAGCTTGTGAACATCTTGTGGTGACGACCCTAGATGATTAATTGGCATCCTACTGGATGAGAGAAGTAACTGGTAGTTGCTAGATGTGGGCAACCGACGTTACTAGGTATGGGAAACTGGTAGTTACTAGATGTGGGCAACCGACGTTTCTAGGTATAGTAACTGGTAGTTGCTGGATGTGGGCAAACGACGTTACTAAGTATGGGAAACTGGTAGTTGCTAGATGTGGGCAACGAATTTTCTGGGTGTAGTAATGGTAGTTGCTGGATGTGGGCAACCGACGTACTAGTTATGGGGAACTGATAGTTGCTAGATGTGGGCAATCGACGTTCTGTGGGACAGGTCCAGTGGGACAAAGTAATGATAAAAGTTGAATTTAATATTGCCAATATAAATATAGCTTGTGCGTGTAAAGATGTTGTTAATGTTTTAATGAAAAATTGAACTCACCAGTTTATCTGATGTTTTGAGTATGTTGTGTGTGCTAGGTAAGGAAGGATCCTCTAATAATAGAGGAAAGCAAGTAGAGCTGAACGAGGATGCTATCCCAGAATAGTTGCTGGCATAGGATATAGGGCAATGTATAATTAAATACAATTATATGTAAAATGTTTTAAAAAGTTGGGTTAATATATAATATTGTTTAAAGTCTTCCGCTGTAAGTAGAAAGCTCTGATTTGTGTTTAAAATATTAATCCAACTGTATGACGTGCCTCCGGTGCCCTGCCGGGTTTAGGGCGTCACAGGTTGGTATCAGAGCAGTAGTTAGTTTATGGATCTAGTGTCATAATAACTAGACTTTAACTAGAATATAGATATGCCAGCAGGGATAGCTAGATAGAATACTTTATTAAAACATGAGAAGGTGATGGGACTATCATGAGAAGGAATAACGAGAATAGTAAAAGTAAAGTAAACAATTAATAGTACTTGGCCAACATTATTAATAATTTACTTTACTTATAGTATTCTGGTTATAAACTTACATGCGAGTACCAAATAATCCTGAATTCGTTTTAATAGGTTATGGCTGATAGGAGAGTGAAAGAATGCAAGGTGGAACCTCGGAAAGAAATGTTGATGAGAGCACCGAGGTGCTCAGTATGACGAGATAGCAATTCCGTGATGCAATTGCTGAGGAGGTTCGTAAAGCCTTGAATGTAGCTACACCTGATGAAAGTAGGAATGTTGATAAAGCTGAGGGATCTAGCGAGAGAAAGTGAGTTAGATATAGTCAGTTTAAAGAGTGTAATCCTCCACGATTTTCTAGGGCTATGGATGTGGTAGCCACCTATAAATGGCTTCGTGAAATGGAAGCCGTGATCAAGTTGAGTGAGTGTAGGGAGGATCAGAAGGTAAAGTTTGCAGCCCACTCGTTTGTAGGTGAGGCTCTGTATTGGTGGGATACGGTTATCCAAACGTTAGGCGAGGAGGCTACTGACAAAATGTGTGGCCTGAATTTAGAAAGTTAGTGTCGGACAAGTTTTGTCCGAAAGGCAAGATGGATCGAATAGAGATGAGTTTCCTGCAGTTTCAGGCAGGTAATATGTCCCATAGGGAATACACGTCTAAGTTTGAAGAGATGGAGCGATTGGTGCCTCATTTGGTGGTTCTGAAGAAAAGAAAATCTTGAGGTATACTCAGGGGTTGCCTCAAGAAGTCAGAAAGTTGGTTAGATCATCTGCTCCGAGTAGTTACCAGTTGACGGTAAACTTAGCTGCAGATATGTATCAAGAAGTTTATGGTAGTAATGTTGCTCCTGATGGAAGTAAAAGGAGGCGTGAAGAACCTGTAGTACAAAGAAGATTTGAGAATCCAAGTTTTCTGAAGAAGGGTAAGTTTGGAAGGGGTCAATTCCAAAAGAATGTCGGAAATGAGCTGCCACGTTGCAGGAATGTGGCAGGCTACATAAGGGTGAATGCATGATTGGTAATAGAACTTGTTTTAAATGTGGAAGGTTAGGACATTATGCTAATGAATGTAATGAAAGCCCTCGTAAATGTTATGAGTGTGGAGAAACGGGACATATTCGTAGTGAATGTCCAAGATTAACCGTTAGAAAGCATGAACCGGTTAGATCGATGAAAGGGTCAGGAGAAGGGTCAAGTGTGACGAAGGGGCGAGCCTATTCTATGTCAGCTAGTGAGGCTAAAGCTCTGCCAGATGTAGTCTCAGGTACGTTTCTAGTTAATGGGATTCCAGCTAACGTGTTATTCGATTCTGGTGCAAGTGGAAGTTTAGTATATGTTTATTTTTGTCCTATGCTTGCGTGTGAAATTCGACCATTAGAGGTAGCCTTTATAGTTGAAACTGCTAATGAGATCTGTGATGATTAGTAGTATGATTGATGGTTGTTATATTGAATTAGAAGGATATAAGTTGCCTGTTAAACTATATCCAATGGTGTTAGGAGGGTTTGATGTAGTATTGGGTATGGATTGGTTGGTAAACCATGAAGCCCATATTGTATGTAATAATAAGTTAATTCAGTTAAGAGCACCGGATAGGAAAACGATCAATGTATATGGTGATAGAGAGGAGTCAACGGTGAAAATAATATCTATGATAAAGCTGATAAGTTAATGAGCCGCGGGTGTGCATCTTATTTAATATATGTAATGATTCTCAAAAACCTGTAAGAAAGATAGGGGACATCCCTGTGGTTAGAGATTTGTAGATGTGTTTCTAGAGGAATTACGGGTATTCCTCCAGATCGTGAAGTTGAGTTTAGAATGATTTGATTCCGGGTGCTAAGCCAGTTGCTAAGTCACCTTATAGATTAACTCTATCGGAATTGAAGGAATTAATGAAGCAGACTGAAGATTTGTTAGAAAAAGGTTTTATTAGACCCAGTTCTTCCCCGTGGGGTGCTCCAGTATTGTTTGTGAAGAAGAAAGACGGGAGTATGCGTATGTGTATCGACTACAGAGAATTAAACAAGTTAACGATAAAGAACAAGTATCCACTCCCGCGAATAAATGATTTGTTGATCAGCTACAAGGAGCCAGTTGTTTTCTAAGATAGATCTCCGATCGGGTACCATCAGTTGAAGTTAAGGAGGAAGATATACCTAAAACGGCGTTTCGTACCCGTTACGGTCACTATGAATTTTTAGTTACGTCTTTTGGGTTGACAAATGCACCTGCTGCTTTTATGGATTTGATGAATAGAGTGTGCAAACCAATGTTAGATCGATCAATAATTGTGTTTATTGATGATATACTGATCTATTCAAAGAATGAGGGAGATCATGCCTGCCATCTTCGTGAAGTGTTGGAAAGGTTGAGAAAAGAAAAGCTTTATGAAAATTTTCTAAGTGTGAATTTTGGATGCGGGAAGTGCAGTTTTAGGACATGTGATTAATGCAGAAGGTATTTTAGTAGACCCTACTAAGATTGAAACAATAGTGAAATGGAGTCTTCCAAAGACGCCATCTGAAGTTCGCAGTTTCTTGGGTCTGGTGGTTATTATAGAAGTTTATTCAGGATTTTGCCAAAATCGCATCCCCGTTAACGAAACTGACGAGGAAGAATGAAGAATACGTTTGGGGACCAGAACAAGAAAATGCATTTCAAGAATTGAAGCAGAAATTAACCCAGTCACCAGTATTGTTATTGCCAGATGGAAATGAAGATTTGGTGATTATTCAGATGCTTCGTATCAAGGCTTAGGTTGTGTATTGATGCAGAGGGGACGGGTGATTGCTTATGCTTCCAGACAGTTGAAAGAACATGAAAAGAATTATCCGACACATTATCTAGAACTGGCAGCAGTGGTATTTGCCTTGAAGATATGGAGGCATACTTATATGGAACGAAATGTACGATTACACGGATCATAAGAGTTTGAAATATTTCTTTGATCAGAAGGAATTGAACATGCACCAGTGGAGAGGTGTAGAGTGGTGAAAGATTATGATTGTGAGATACTTTACCATCCGGTAAAGCAAATGTGATTGCTGACGCGTTAAATAGAAAGAATGAACACCCTTCGATCCGAGTTAAGTCATATAAGTTAGTAATAACCCCAGATTTTATGCACCGGTTACGAGAAGCTCAATTAGAAGCATTAAGAGAAGAGAACGTGAAGCAGGAATGAATGAAGGGTCAAACAAAGGATCTAGAAGAAAATAGTTTTGGGGTCAAGAAAAAATGTGGTCGTATGTGGGTTCCGATTAAGATGAGGGAATTGGTGTTAGACGAAGTCATAAGTCCAGATATCTATACATCCTGGTGCTACTAAGATGTACAAAGATTTAAAACAAGAATATTGGTGGCCCGGTATGAAGTTTAATATGATGCAATATGTGAATAGGTGTTTGACGTGTCTTCAGGTCAAGCTGAACATCAAAAGCCATATGGTAAGCTTCAACCCTTAGAGATCCCAAAATGGAAATGGGAAGATTTGACAATGGATTTCATACTAAGCTTCGCGTACAGCTAAAGGTTATGATACCATTTGGGTCATAGTGGATAGATTGACACGTAGCGGGCATTTCTTACCAATCAAGGAGACGTATAACTCCGAGAAGTTAGCAGAACTGTTTATTCGAGAAGTTATTGCTCGACACGGGGTACCATTATCTATTGTGTCGGATAGAGATATGCGTGTTTACTTCAGGTTTGGAGAAAGTTTTCATGAAGATATGGGTACTCGTCACAGCACACAGCATCTTTTCACCAGAAACTGACGGGTTGACTGAAAGGACTATCCAAACAGTTGAAGACATGTTACGAGCTTGTGCTATAGATTTCGGGTGGCAGCTGGGATAGTCATCTGCCATTAGTTGAATTCTCCTATAATAACAGTTATCATTCTACAATGGGAGAGCCCCTTATGAGATGTTATATGGCAGAAAGTGCAGGAGTCCGATATGCTGGGGAGAAGTTGGGCAGAAAGAGTTGGGCAGTTTGGAAATTGTACAGGCTACGAATGAGAAACTGGATCAGATCAAAGCTCGGTTTAAAGCGGCTCAGGATCGACAAAAGTCTTATGAAGATAAAAGGCGAAGGCATATAGAGTTGAAGTAGGAGATAGAGTTATGTTGAAAGTATCTCCTTGGAAGGGAATTATCAGATTCAGAAAGAGAGGAAAGTTAAGTCCCGTTTTATAGGACCGTTTAGAATTATAGAACGGATTGGAGAAGTAGCATATAAAACTAGAATTACCCGATCAGTTGCAAGGAATCCACCCAACCTTTCACGTGTCACAGTTGCGCAAGTGTTTGGGTGATGAGAATGCTTATGTACCTTTAGATGATATAGAGGTAGATAATAAGTGAACTATGTTGAGAAACCTACTGCTATAGTAGACAAAAAGGTGAAAAGGTTGAGGAATAAAACTATTGAGTTAGTTAAAGTACAATGGTCGAATAGAAAGGGATCTGATTTCACTTGGGAATCGAAGATGAGATGAAGAAAGATTATCCCCGTTGTTTGAATAGTTGGTTTCGGGGACGAAACCTATTTAAGGGGGAAGAGTTGTAACATCCGGTTTCTAAATCGGACTTGTAAATTTATTATAGTTATGATTAATTATTAAGTTGATTGTTTGAGGTTTTAAGTGTTCAGTCGCATAAGTCATATGCGAATGAACTTTAGTCACACCCCTTACGTGCGATTGAGACTAGTCGTACGAATAATAGGCGTATGAGCTCCAGTCGCACGATTCAGTGTACGAGTGGTTCAGTCGTGCGACTGAAGGTAAGGCGGGTCAAGTGTGTATGGATATAAGGGGGCGGTGCAGAGGGTTAAAGGCAGATTCTTATCTGCATCATCTTCAACCTCTTGTTCTCTTTACACCCAAACACCCCTGCTCTTGGAAATCGACTAGGCTAAACTCCGTGTTGGTAAGTTTGAACATCACGGATCAATCCGGAGATGTTATAAGCTGTGTAAATTGTTGAATTTGATCCAACAATATGTTTTAAACTAGTAAATTGGTCTGTTTCTTTTCTAAATTAAAATCCAAGAATCGGATCCAAGTTTTGTGTAGTTTTTTGATGAAAATGGTCCGAAACCATTGTAAACGATGTGTATAGGATCTGTTTTGAATATGATATAATTTGGATGGTTTAAAACTCAAATTTTGAGTGAGTTTGGATCAAAAACATCAAGAACACAGCTGCTGATCCGGTTCAGACGAATGGACTCAATCGCATTCCTCAGTCGTACGAATGAGAGTCTAGTCGGATGACTGAGTGCGAATGGAGTTAAGTCGTGTGATTGGAACCCAGTCGCCTGGTTAGAAGGCCGAATGAAGACGAGTGAACACTGGATACGAATGAGAACTCAATCGTGCGAATGAAGGCTAGTCGTACGACTGAAGGTTCAGTCGCATGGTTCATCCGTATAGTCCAGTCGCATGAGTGCTCATTCGCATAAGTGTTCAATCGCATGAGGGCCCTGTTTGAGAATAAGTTTACTGAATCAAGGTTTATTGCTTTAGATATACCTTGATTAGAGAAGGACTAGTATCTTGTGTACGTGGATTGTGTAGACTGTGGTGAGGAAGTTGATAATTTGAGTTCTAAGCCCTTTTCAAATGTTTGGTTTTAACATTCGGGCTAGCACACATACAATGATAAATGAATTGAATGTTTAGTACCAGAATTGTGATAGTGATGTTGTTATGTTGAAAGTGGGGGTAATAAATGATTACCTGAACATTGTTAATCATTACTGATGGTAACGATTGCAGTGGTCGGTAGGGTGTAAAAGATGGTCATCTGAACATTGTTAATCATTACGTGATGGTAATGATTACAATGGGTCAGATGGGGTGTAATGATTAATGAAATATGTTAAAACTGGTGCTAAAAGAAAATGTGTGGTGTAAATGAATTTGATAGTATGACAATAAGTAAAGAAATGTTTTTGAAATGGTAATGTGATGTAAATCAACAGGCCAGTTAGGGTAAGATGCCTGTGTGAAACTGTATAGTTGATAGGAGTGATGACGATCACTCAGCTTTGTGAACATCTTGTGGTGACGACCCTAGATGATTAATTGGCATCCTACTGATGAGAGATAGTAACTGGTAGTTGCTAGATGTTGCAACCGACGTTACTAGGTATGGAAACTGGTAGTTGCTAGATGTGGGCAACCGACGTTTCTGGGTATAGTAACTGGTAGTTGCTGGATGTGGGCAACCGACGTTACTAGGTATGGGAACTGGTAGTTGCTAGATATGGGCAACCGACGTTTCTGGGTGTAGTAACTGGTAGTTGCTGGATGTGGGCAACCGACGTTACTAGTTATGGGGAACTGATAGTTGCTAGATGTGGGCAACCGACGTTCGGTGGGACAGGTCCAGTGGACAAAGTAATGATAAAGTTGAATTTATAATATTGCCAATATAATATAGCTTTTTGTGCGTGTAAAGATGTTAATGTTTTAATGAAAATTTGAACTCACCAGTTTATTTGATGTTTTGAGTATGTTGTGTGTGCTAGTAAGGAAGGATCCTCTAATAATAGAGAAAGCAAGTATGAGCTGAACGAGGATGCTATCCCGGAATAGTTGCTGGCATAGGATATAGGGCAATGTATAATTAAATACAATTATATGTAAAATGTTTTAAAAAGTTGGGTTAATATATATAATTGTTTAAAGTCTTCCGCTGTAAGTAGAAAGCTCTGATTTGTGTTTAAATATTAATCCAACTGTATGACGTGCCTCGGGTGCCCTGCCGGGTTTAGGGCGTCATATTTAACTTCATGACTACTCCTATCCATATTGACAACAATAGTGCTATCTCCATTACTGAGAATCCGGTGAAGCCACTCCAAGACAAAGCACATTGATATCAGTATCATTTCATAGAAATATTCATGAAAAAATTTGATCAAGTTAATCAAAGTTGACTCAATGAACAATATGCTGATCTGTTCATAGGCATTTGATGAATAAAGATTTAAGTATCTCATATCAGCTATTGGGATGATAAACATTGATTAACTACCTCTTTTGAAAAAAAACCTTTTAAATGTGTAATGTCTTGTGTCAATACAATTTAAGCCCTGTTACAAAAGATCTTTAAATTATTCAAGTGTAAATTTCTTCCGAAGAGGAGTTAACTCTCGGAAGATATTCTTGAATATCTTCCGAAGCCAAATTCCTCATGGAAATTTTCTTCTCGGAAGAGTTTTTGGTCTCGGAAGAAGCGATTGGTTTTACATCAGATCTACTTCCGAAGCTTATATAACTCTCCATTCGAAAAGCACAATTTTACCTTTGAAGCAATGCCTTGCTTCGGAAGAAGAAATTGCCTTCGAAGACAATTACCTTCGGAAAGGTTTTACATTCGGAAGTAAAGGTTTCACTCTGTAACGGATATCTTTTGGCCCCCACTCTGTAAAAAGTAAAGATTTGGTTCATGATGGTCAGATTATTTAAATTATCCTTTGCCGCCACTATCATTTCTCCACCGTAAATCACCATACCACCCACAGTAACCCCAAACAGTACCCTATTACCGCCACTACCACAATTCATTCCACTTTAATAATCCTGACTGATCAATTTCATCTTCTTTTACCAATTTACTACCGTAACTATCCCCTTCACTGTCAAACCTGCAATTTCATAATCCTGACTGATCAATTTCATCTTCTTTTACCAATTTACTACCTTAACTATCCCCTTCACTGTCAAACCTGCAATTTCACCCAAACTCAAGCTTACTTTCTCTTCAATGGCGCTAAACCCCAGCACAACCAAATCGCATTACTTGATTCGTCAAGAGATGCTGACTTCACCCAAATCATCACCTTTCTTACCGAATCCACATACCTCAATGCACTTACTGTCAACCCTACCGTATACTCCAACCACATGTCTGAATTCTGGAGTAACGGCAAACTGCAGTTCTGAATGGGGTTCGAGTACTGAGAACCCGCATTTGTGGCCAAGAGTTGGTCATCACAGAACAACTCATCAGGGAGCATCTCAAGCTTCACGATGATGGGCTCCTACTGAGTTCCCCAAAGAAGACTTGGAAGGCACCTATATCCTCATGGGATATGGAAGGGATGTGAGCAGGTCTACCGTCTACAAGTTTAACTTCTCTTACCATTGGAAGTTCCTGCTGCACATTATCCTGCACTGCCTCTCCAATAAATCAGGGGGTTGGGATCAAATCCCATATGAACTAGGATGCCTAGTTCATGGGTTGGTGAAAGGTCTACGCTTCAACTACTCACGATTTGTGTTGACCAACCTTATCGGCAATCTGAGCAGGGATACATTCTTCATGTATCCCAGATTTATTCAACACATAATCATTGTGAGCTGGAACCAAGCAAGCTTGTCTGTGCAGCTGCTCTTACTGTTCCACAAGTAAGACCTACCATCTTCAAAACATTGAAGAAGGTTTCCATCAACTTCACTGGACGGTACACTCCATTACCTCCAGAGATGACTGAGCGCATAGCTCCTGGTGACATCCCTGTTATCCCCACAGGTGATGAACCCACACCAGCAACCTCCACCATAATGCAACAACTTCTTTACCCATCAAAATCACATACCAGAGATGCCCCAAACAAACCCTTGTTAAATCTACTCTGATTGAACAAGCTCCTCCAGTTCAAACCAATAGGGCTAGAGTGGAATCATGGGCTCCCACTCAGTCTGAGGTCACACCATCCTTCACATTTGACCTCAATATGGGTTTTGAGCCTACTCAGTCTCAAACCCAAGAGCCCGAACCCCAAGCCTTAAGCCCACAGGGTGAGTCTTTACACTTCCCTGTGCAGCCTTCTAGGGACAGCCCCACCATAGGCTCAATGCCTGTAGACATTGATCTAAGTCCCGGATCAGTAGGTTTAACTTCCCTATCTTTCACTGACCTTTTACTCCGTACTAATGAAGAGATTACATCTCTCCTTGGCCATGAAGTTGATCTACAACACCCTCTGAAAGATCAACAGATCCGAGAGAGATCCCTTGTCTCTAGCCCCCATCAGCAGCCAATTACTAAGGTGAGTCCCACTGATGTGGAGGGGACTCATGTAGGCTCAGCTGCCACACTACTTAGAGTCTCTCATTGAGCTCTCAGGACAGTGGTAACATCATTAGGACTGAGTCTACGGCAACTTTGCCCATTGACATCTCTGAAAGAGATGACTTTGAGCAAAGGTATCCAGGGTGCCAAGAAGCCACATCTGGTGGTGGGAGTTAGCATACTAGGTATGTTATCTCATCTCCCCGTGATTCTTCTCATGAAGATGAGGGAAGTATGCAACTTACACTTCAGTACTTGCTTTCTAAGGTCTCCAACCTGGAATCACAGGTGAGGATCTTAGAATCAAGGACTGCCACTCAGCAACTTGAGATTAACAATCTCAAGGCTCAACTAGCTGAGACACAGACGGAGAGATCTGTTAGGCATGTACCTATTCAGGCCTCATTGCCTTCTTCCTCTAGCTCATCTAGCTCTCAAGATGATGCTACCAAAAGGGGGAGAAACTTCAGAGACAAACATCCCAGGAACCACAGACCCAATCCTTTACAGACTTTTCACAAAGTTTGTACTAAGATCCTCCTTAGAACAGCCCAGCCCTGACACCACACTTATATATTTTTGGGATGTGGAGCTTCTAAGACTGACTGCACCTTCTACCACTGTGGAAGAAGTTGGTCAACCTAAGGTCCACATGGAACCTGAGATTAACTTCGAAGGGGAAATGGGGACTGATGGCCCAGCAACTAAAACAGTTGGGACAGAACTTGCAGCAGTCTCATCTTCCGAAGCTCAGGCTGAAGCTTCTGAAGCTGACATTGAATCCTCGGAAGAACAAGACAAGTCTTCCGAAGCTGAGATTGAAGCTGCGGAAGGTTTGTTCCAAATGTCCGAGGAATTGACCATCACAGATGTCATTGCTGAAATAGCATCTGAGGTGAGCAGGAAGGACATTTTGATATACCCCATCCATTCAAACACCAGCTGAACTTCTCTCTCAATCTGAACCCTTTATCCAAGAACCACCACAGTCAAGCTCTGTCAAGACAAGGGCAAAGGAAATTAACTGCGGAAGAGCTTTAGGAGAGGAGAGATTGAGAAGCTCAAGAAGAAAGGTAGGTTTCATGCTGAGAAGTTGCTAGCTACTAGCTCTAAGGCAGCTGCAGCTAATCAGGAGGAAATCAACACAAAGAGAAGGACAGCACTCATTGACCAGCTCATCAGCCTAGGAGCTTTCAATGAGGAAGTACTCCTGCTACCACTAGAGGAGTTGGTGACTTTGGAGAGGTCAACCAGGCTAAGGCAAGAAGAAGAAGCCAGGTTGGCCTTGGAGAGGGAAGAAGAAGAGCGAAGGGAAGCAGCCCTGAAGCTGAGAGAGGCTAGGATCAAATTCCTACTCTAAAGAGGCTTTAGTCTTCCTGAACTATCTCCATATGATGATGACATGATCCTGCTGCTCCATAACAAAGAGCAGGATCAAATGGAGAAGGAAAGGAAGAAAGTTGCTAGGGAGAAGATGAAGGAGAGGAAGCGGAGGGAGGAAGAGAAGGGGGTCACTGCCACCAAGAAGTCCAATGACAAAGCCTGGATGAAAGACTATCTCCGGGCTCATGGCTTCTCTGGTAGGCAGGTGGGACCTATGTCCGAAAGGACACTCCAGCGGATAGTGAGTGAAATTAAAGCTGTCATCCGTTTGCGAAAAAGGAAGGAGATGTACAGGAGGGTACAGGGAATGGTCTTCACCCCAACCACTAAAGCACAGCCAACCACTAAACCACAACCCACACCAAAGAACCAATCCCATTTCCCATCAAAACCGAACCCACTGATGAAACCTTCACCCCTGAACCCACAACTCTACCCAAACCTACCACATCATCTCAACCACCCAAACTTCCCATTCTAAAACCCAAAACAAAACCTAAAACCACTAAACCTAAGCCTACCCAACAAAAACCAAGAACCATCCCCTCAGCCTCCTCAACATCTCTCCTTAAGAAGATAAAGGAGTTCAAGACAAGGCTCATCAACTGCACCACTTTGAGCAGCATCTCCTGTGAGGGAGAGCTTATCAACATCACCTATGTTGATAACTCTTCAAGCTCCCTCACCCTAGGGCAATTTCTTGAGTTGCCTAGAGACACCTTGGGCCAGGCTGCAAGACTTCTTGGTCTCAACTCTGATACCCTCAATGCTGAGGAGAAGAGACTAAGAAGGAGACTGGTGACTCTACTGGATACAAGGAAAGAGGACAGGATTTCTAGTCAATCTCCTGGACCTAGGATGCTATAATCCAGTGGAGGTTCAATGAACCTTCTCACAACTTTGTTGTGGAAAGGGAGAATGGTGAAACCAACAGACTTAATGCCACTTCTCTATTGCATCTCAGTAGATTTGACCTTGCTGAGCTTGCAGAGAAGCCATTCTCCAATCCCTCCAACTCTGAGACTGCTGCACACATCATAAATCATATCAGCGGTCTCCACTTGGCTGAACTAAGTAGAAGAGCCAAGATTGAAGAAGAGTTGAAGTTGAAAAGAGCGGAAGACAAGGAAATACCAACCACCAAAGGCACAGCCTTTTACAGATGGTGGAAGGTCCTGAATTGGAACCAATAGTTAGATGGGAATATGACTATAGTTCCCATCAACTAACTCTTTTCAGAGGGCCATAACAAAGGGTACATATAGCACCACATCAGGAAAGAATGAAGACACTGATAAACACTTACTGTCAATGGTGCTGAGAGAGCTTTGAGAAGAAGAGGGAAGTGAAGTTTTGGTAGCATTAGCCTAGGGGGAGTTTATGGGTCATGATGAGGCTGGTGCAACCAAAACCACTTCATAGTCATTTTTGGTGCTACATTGAAGGGCTTCCGAAGCCAAGCAAGAGATCTTCCGAGAGTCTGAAGAACAACAGCTGAAGACTATCTTCCGATGACAAAGTCTAAAAGCTTCCGAAGACAAAGTTTGAAAGCTTCCGAAGACAAAGTCTGAGCTTCCGAAGACAAAGTCTGATGAAAGAGCTGAAGACAAAGTCTAAAAGCTTCCGAAGACAAAGTCTGAAAGCTTCCGAAGACAAAGTCTGAGCTTCCGAAGACAAAGTCTGATGAAAGAGCTGACAAAGTCTGATCTTCCGAAGACAAAGTCTGATGAAAGAGCTGAAGACAAAGTCTGCTTCCGAAGACAAGAAGACTCCAAGCCTCGGAAGAAGCCCTTCCGAAGTATAAGTGGCTTCGGAAGAAGTTATTCTTCCGAAGCATTTTATCCTTCGGAAGACATTGCTATGTCCAGTAGATATAAGTATGGTCCCTGACAGTCCGCTGCAGACCTCTGATACAGCATGGCATCTTCCTAAAGAGCCATGTTGTTGACCATACTTTATTCTACTGTTCACCTTTATATGATAGTACATGTTACCAACTTTAGTAAAGTTGGTAACAAAAGGTAAGTTAGGGACATGTCCTGACTACCAACTCTCAGGCAAAATGTCTGAAAGACCTCACCTAGAGTCTTGTAGTATAGATTAGGTTAGAGGTGTCCAGCTGGTATCAAAGTATATCCGCTGTAGGTAGTATTATATATATCTTCTCCATGTAACTCATTAGAAGTGATTTTTTGAGTCCAAGAGTCTTTAATCCTTTGAGTTGAGAAGTAATATATAAAAGTACCTTGAAATTTACTTCCTGTGTTTATTTTCTTACTGCTTGCTACTTGTTATATTGTGATCAACTCTTTATAACTACTTGCTGAGTGTTGTTCAAGGTGAGTTTGAGAGAGAAAACCATCTGTTGAGTGACCCATAATCGATCCTGCAGCCATGTTGCTTTATTTACCAATTTTTCAAAGTTTTGTCCTTTTGGACACTTTTAACCCCTCTTCTTGGGTTAAATGACATTTCCTTCTTTTATTAACGTTTAATCTTTCGTTCTTGTCTACTAAAAATATCCGGGTGTTACAAGTCCACCCCCCTTATATGGGTTTTGTCCCCGAGACCTGTTATACCTCAAACAGGTGAGGGTAATGCTGCCTCATCTCTCATTCGGTCTCCCACGTAAACTCAGATCCCTTCCTGTGTTTCTACTGTACACGCATAACAGGAACCACTTTATTTCTTAACCTTCTCTCTTACGATCAATGATCGCCACTGGTTGCTCCACATAATTGAGTCGTTCATCTACATCTATATCTTCGAGTGATACAATCATATCCTCGTCCGTCAAACACTTCCGCAGATGAGATACATGGAATGTCAGGTGAATTCAATCACCTCAATACTTCCCAACTCTTTCTGACCAATGTCACCCCAACAACGGGGTAACCTGCATCTCCTACCATATAGCATCTCGTATGGTGGCATGCCAATGCTGGCATGATAACTATTGCTGTATGAGAGTTCTACTAACAGCAAATGGTCATCCCAACTTCCTCCAAAATCAATCACGCATGCTCGAAGATATCCTCGAGTGTCTGGATCATCCTCTCAGACTGACCGTCTGTCTGAATGATAAGCCATGCTGATGTGTAACCTCGTTCCCAATCGCATCGTGGAATTTCTTCCAAACTTAGATGTAAACAGAGTGTCACGATCAGACATAATAGACACCAGCACGCCATGACGAGCTACGATCACTTTGATAAATAGATCTGCGCGTCTCTCAGAATAATACGTCTCTCTGATCGGTAGGAAGTGAGCACTCTTCGTCAAACGATCAACTATCACCCATATAGCGTCATACCCTTTCGGGGTACGTGGTAACTTCGTAATAAAGTCTGATATGCTCCCACTTTCACTCGGGTATATCCAATGGTTGGATTTTCCCGTATAGCTTCTTGTGTTCTGCCTTTACTTGCAAACAGGTAAGGCATTTGCTCACATACTCTGCTATGTCACGCTTCATACCCGGCCACCAGTAATCTTTCTTCATGTCATGGTACATCTTGGTAGCACCGGGATGAATGGAGTATCGATTCTTGTGAGCCTCGTCCATGATCTTGCCACATAAATCCTTCATCACGTCAGAGGTCATAATCAATGATAAGCTTTCACCCGAATCGGCTCGGGTCTCTCTTTTTGGCTAAGGGTCCGCCACCATGTTGGCCTTGCCCAGATGATAGTGGATCTCACGATCATAGTCCTTGATGAGCTCCAACCATCGCCTCTGCCTCATGTTCAAATATTTCTGCTCGAAGAAGTACTTCAAGCTTTTGTGATCTGTGAAGATGGTGCACTTTGTCCCATACAAGTAGTGTCGCCAATCTTCAAAGCAATACCACAGTTGCCAGTTTCTAGATCATGCTCGGGATAGTTGACTTCTTGGATTTTTAGCTGTCGGGATGCATAGGCTATTACCCTTCCGCGTTGCATCAATCACAAACCCAACCCAGGATTAGATGCATCCGAATATACTACTAAGTCTTCACTCCCTTCGGGTAATGTCAAGACGGAGATTGTGTTAATCTCACCTTTAACTCCTCGAATCACCCTCCTGTTCTCTACCCAACACGAACTTTACATCCTTACGAGTCAATTTAGTCAAAGGTGAGGCTATCTTGGAAAGTCTTGAATAAATCTCTGTAGTAGCCTGCCAATCCCAAGAAGCTAAGAATCTCAGATGGCGTTTTGAGACTTCCATTGCTTTACGGCCTCAACCTTTTCCGGCTCCAACATGATTCCCTCAGCATTTACCATGTGACCTAAGAACTGAACTTCGCGCAACCAGAACACGTACTAGGAGAACTTAGCATACAACTTCTCTCTCCTAAGTGTTTCCAATACCTCGCGTATGTGCCGGCATGTCCTTCCTCACTCTTAGAATAAACCAGCATATCATCAATAAATACAATCACTGAATTATCTAACATCGACCGACACACTCGATTCATCAAGTCCATAAAAGCAGCTGGTGCGTTGGTTAAACCAAAAGACGTAACGAGAAACTCGTAGTGTCCATAACGTGTATGAAAAGCTGTTTTAGGATTTCCTGCTCCTTCACCTTAAATTGATGGTAGCCAGATTGAAGATCTATCCTCGAGAACCAACTAGCACCCTGGAGATGATCGAACAAGTCATTAATCCTCGATAATGATACCGATTCTTCACCGTCAACTTGTCCAACTCACGGTAGTCAATACACATCCTCATACTACCGTCCTCTTCTTCTTCACGAATAAACCGAAGCACCCCAAGGAGAGATACTCGGTCTAATGAAACCCTTATCAAGCAACTCCTGCAGTTGCTCCATCAACTCCTTCATCTCGTCGGAGCCAACCGATACGGTGCCTAGCGACAGGCTGAGCACTGGGTATCATGTCAATTTGAAATTCGATTTCGTGATCCGATGGCACACCTGATAAGTCCTCTGGAACACATCGGGAAAGTCACCACCACCGGAACATCGGACAATTTTTGTGTTGACATGTCCAATCCTTCACGTAGGCCAGATAAGCACTACATCCATGCCTCATGCACTTTCCCGCCACCGCCATCGAAATAACTTTTGGAATCGTCATAACTCGATCACCGTATATCATTACGAACTCCCGTCAGGCGGTCAATCTAATCATCTTCTTACGACACACTTTGTTCGCTTCATAGGATGCTAACCAATCCATCCCTAGTACTACATCAAATCTACCTAGGGGCATCACATGTAACTTAGCAGCAAACCTATGACCCTCTAATTCTATGGCACAGTCCCTATCAAATCCGTAATTCTAGTGGACTTACCAAAGCATTTCTACATTAAAGGGCTCATCAATACATCTACTACCAACATAACTTATCACAGAAGGCAGTTAAATAAAACTCCTACTAGTACCAGAATCGAATAACACAGAAGCAAGAGTTTGGTTTACTAGAAACGTACCTGATACAACATCAGGGTCCATCCTAGCCTCCTCTCTGGTCATCGTCAAGGCCCTGCCACTTGCCCTGTGCTCCTCAGTTCCATTCTTCTTCCCCGCTCCGGAACTCTCTGCCCTCGGGTTCTTACCTTCCCTACTCATGTGGCCTACTTCACCACAATTGAAGCAGCTCACTGCTCTGCAATCTCTAGAGATGTGGCCAGGCTTCCCACACTTGAAACAAACATTAACCCCAGCCTGCCTCGCCAGCGTGCTCCTTTACACACTTCCCGCATCTCTTCACTCCTGAGCCTACGGCAACCACCCGTCGATCATCACCCCCCATCGCTTTCTTGTCGTTCGGGGTAAAGCCACCCCACCAAAACCATTTCTGGTTCCAGTTTCGATCATCACCACCAGTTTCTTCTTCTCAACCGCCATCGTCTCCCTCTCGTCATACAACCGTCCGGCCAAGTCAACTACCGACCTAAACGTACTCAATCAGGAGGCGATCATGTGCCTGCGGATATCCACCGGCAAGCCCTGGATGTATCTTTTAATCTTTAGTGACAGAGGCGTCACCCGATCCGGCACCAGCCATGCCATCTCGTTGAACTTGGTGGTGTATTGTTGATGTGTCATGGTTCCCGGCTCCAGCTGCAGGAACTCCCTTTCCACCTTGTCCATCTCTCGATGAGGACAGAACTCCTCGATCACCAACTTCTTCAGTTCACTCCACCTCATCCTGCCAATCGCCCTACTACCCTCGGCTTGGACAATGTTATCCCACCAGCATAGAGCCGAGTCCATAAACGATTGGGTGGCAAACTTACCTTCTGATCCTCCCAACACTCGCTGATATCCAGAACCGTCTCCATCTCCCCCACTCATCGGTGAGCAGCAGCAGCAGTGCCATTACCATTAAAGGTAGGGGGCATGTATCTTTGGAATGCCCCATATTTACGCCTCGTGCTTTCTCCGGCACAGGCTCGTCTTCCCCCTCCTCATCAGTAGGGATAACCGTCTCAGTCTTGGGTTGTTCCTCCCTCCCGAGGACCTGTTCCTATCCCTCCTCTCTCCCTCCCTAACAGCCTTAATCACTTCGGTCTCTGCAGACGGCAAGATCATCTACATGACATGATGAACCTCCTCCACCACGACCTCCTTCATCGAGGCTCTCACGTTAGCACTCTGTCACCACCCTCCGGATGAGGGGTCTCAGGCTCCTCATGGGTCACCTTCTCAACCCTGGGCCTTTGTCTTGTGGCCCGTGGTTCAGCACCACGTCCACCACGTACTTCGCCTCGTGAAGCCTTAGAAGAACTACCTCCAGCCATCCTCTAACACACTATAAGATTTAAACACTAACACGCTCATTAAAGTAATAGCTCAGCTTATGTCAAGTATAGTAAGTCTCTAATTACAGTGGCCGTTGTGATTAGCCACTTACTTACTCTTTATACCCTAAGCATTTTCCTATCCTAACTACATCAGTATCTAAATCTACTAAGGGCAACTGATCAAATAACATGCGCACATAATACCGGTTAACATTAGAGAAATACCAGATGACACGTAGCTACTTGACTGGTATCCCTTCCCTTTGTCCCATTCTTAGTTTAAGTTTAGGATTCTTTTGAAAATATTTACCCATTTCACTTAACTTGGGCTCTGATACCAACTTGTAAGGCCTCATTCCCGGGCACCTCACAGTTGGTCATTCATCGCACATAAAACATACAATTATTTAAACATAGCAGCGGAAATTAATTAAAACCATTTTATATATTAATGACAACTTTTGCAAAGTAATATAATACCGTTAACTGTTACAAAAATTATAATTGCATTACATCACCAAAAATTTCATTGTTATACTAATGGATGCCATCCCAAAAATACCAAGTAGCTGGCTCGTGCCATCCTCAGCAACTTTTACCTGCCAACTGGAAAATACATAAAAGTCAGTGTTGCTGAGTGATTTTATTTTTATAAATAAAATACTTTACTTTCGATATAAACTTTCTTTACTTTCATACGTGGTCATGCATCATACGTACAGATAGAGAATATTACTTTTAACTTTTATTAACATTCATTGTTCACCGTCATATTCATAGCATGTTTTCATTTCATGCTTTTCGTTAACATTCTCTTACTTTCGTTCTCATCTTTCATAACGTACTTATTATCATTCTTTTACTTTCGTACTTGTTTACTTTCTTCTTTCTTTCGTACGTTACGCCATTCTTTTACATTCAATGGATGGAACAATACCCCGAATATTATGCACGAAGCTGATGCAGGACCTGTGTAATTAAACCTGAACATTGTGCACGAAGCTGATCCAGTCACCTAGGGCAAGTCATCTCTTCCATTCACTTAAACCAATTGGTCATACACCCGAACATTGTGCACGAAGCTGATGCTGGACCTGTGATAATTAAACCACGAACATTGTGCACAAAACTGATCCAGTCACCTAGGGCATACCAAAGGGCCTTGTCAATCTCAATGATTGACCCTGTGTGCAATCCTTTAGGGTAGGTAACCCGCATCACAGTTGAGCTAACAACAACATGGTCGTCCACATCCTTTCATTGCTTGCAAGCCATTCTTTCGTTCATTACGTTTTACTTTTCATCATGTTATCTTTCATTTCGTTACATTATTCTTACGTTCTTTCATCGTTTGTCATACTACGTAAAGTAATAACATAATATACAACGTATTTTATAATATAATATAAATACGTTAAATTATTATTAAAGATAACAAATTATACATACCGTACATCATTCATACATTCCAATAACCCTAAAACATCCCATCATGCTTAAAATGGGTAACCATTACTCATAAGTCAAATTGGTCAAACCTAGACTTTCTGCTTTTTCCCTAAAATTTCAGAAAAATATTCTAAGTGTCTAGACGCATGGGCACTATTTGGGCGTTTCTGCCCTGTTCAGGCGTTTTTGCCACTATGCAGATGTCTGGACTTGTACTTAGTCACTTTTCACATAGACGCATGGGCCTATTTAGGCGCATGGTCACTATTCTGGCATTTGGGCCTACACTTAGTCATTCTGGGCAATATTCTAGACGTTTGGGCACTATTCAGGCATTTGGGCCTGACTTAGATGCATGGACATCTAGGCGGTTGGGTACTGTTCAGGCGTTTGGGGTTTCTGGGCGGGGGAACACTTAGTAAATTTCACCGGACGCATGGGCCACTCTTCAGGCGGCTGGCAACTAATTTTCACTTAAACAACATAAATTAGTCCCAATTCATCCTAAATCATGATCTAAGCTTAGTACTAACATTCTAAGCATCATAACATACATACACATATATATATCCCAAATTTACACCCACCCCACATACACGTTCACACACACCATCGGGTGAAAACCCATTTTCATAAAATCATGTTCAGTGCATTTTCCAGCCCCAAAGTTTGTTAAAAACATGTTAAAAAAAGGGGGTTCTAGAACTCACCTTAGCTGCTTTCAGGTTTGAACCCTTCTCTTGAACTTCCCAGACATTTTTAACACCTAAACCCACTAAAACACACACAAGCGTACATACAATAACACATATGAGCATATAACCGAGGTTAAGTCGACCAAAACAACTTAAAATACCGAAATCTTACCTTGAACTTCAACTTCTTCTTCTTCTCTCTCTAACACTTGAATTCTATGTTGTTTCTCTCTCTAAAACCGAATGTCAAAGTGGAAACAGGCAACATGGGCGGCCATGTTTCTTTATTCACCAACTTTTCAAAGATTTGTCCTTTTGGACACTTTAAAACCCCTCTTCTTGGTTAAATGACATTTCCTTCTTTTATTAACGTTTAATCTTTCGTTCTTGTCTACCAAAAATATTCAGGTGTTACAAGTCCACCCCCTTATATAGATTTCGTCCTCGAACCTGTTATTCCTCAAAGAGGTGAGGGTAATGCTGCCTCATCTCTCCTTCGGTCTCCTACGTAGACTCGGATACCTTCCTGTGCTTCCACTGTACACGCACAAGAGGAACCCTTTATTCCTTAACCTCTTCTCTTTACGATCAATGATCACCACTGCTTGCTCCACATAATTGAGCCGTTCATCTACTTCTATATCTTCCAGTGGTACAACCATATCCTCGTCCACCAACACTTCCACAGATGAGATATATGGAATGTCGGGTGAATTCCACTTAACTCATCTAGTAATTCCAACCTGTAGGCCACCTCCCCTACTCGAGCAATAGTTCAGAAAGGTCCTATATCCTCGTGCTCACTTGCCCCGCTTTCTAAACTGAACGATACCCTTCCAAGGTGAGACTTTCAACATAACCCTGTCACCCGCCTGGAACTCAATCGCTCTACGTCTCTTATCAGCATACGACTTTTATCTATCAAGCTGCCTTCATAAAGGCTTTTGATCTTTTCTAGCTTCTTAGTCGTAGCTTCAAATCACCTCAATACTACCCAACTCTTTCTGACCAATGTCACCCCAACAAACGGGTGTCCTGCATCTCCTACCATATAGCATCTTATGGTGGCATGCCAATGCTGGCATGATAACTGTTGTTGTACGAGAATTCTCTAACGGCAAATGGTCATCCCAACTTCCTCCAAAATCAATCACGCACGCTCGAAGCATATCTTGAGTGTCTGGATAGTCCTCTCAGACTGACCGTCCGTCTGAGGATGATAGTCGTGCTGATGTGTAACCTCGTTCCCATCACATAGTGGAATTTCTTCCAAAACTTAGATGTAAACTGAGTGTCACGATCAGACACAATAGACACCTGCACACCATGACAAGCTACAATCTCTTTGATAAATAGATCCGCGAGTCTCTCAGAAGATACGTCTCTTGGATCGGTAGGAATGAGCACTCTTCGTCAAACAATCAACTATCACCCATATAGCGTCATACCCTTTCGGGGTACGTGGTAACTTCGTAACAAAGTCCATGGTGATATGCTCCCACTTCCACTCGGGTATATCCACGGTTGGATTTTCCCGTACAGCTTCTTGTGTTCCGCCTCACTTGCAAACACTAAGGCATTTGCTCACATACTCTGCTACGTCACGCTTCATACCCGGCCACAGTAATATTTCTTCATGTCATGGTACATCTTGGTAGCATCGGGATGAATGGAGTATTGAGTCTTATGAGCCTCGTCCATGATCTTGCCACGTAAATCCCAGTAACTAGGAATCAACATTCGTCCGAATTGGGTTCTAACACCAAGATGTTCTCACCCAATTCCATGACTAGACCTTTCATCCTTTCAGAGTTAAGGCGATCTTCTTTCAAAGAATCGTCTTGAAACTCCTTGATCTGGTTCATTATGTCAGAGGTCATAATCTATTGATAAGCTTTCACCCGAATCGGCTCGGGTCTCTCCTTTAGGCTAAGGCGTCCGCCACCATGTTGGCCTTGCCCAGATGATAGTGGATCTCACAATCATAGTCCTTGATGAGCTCCAACCATCGCCTCTGCCTCATGTTCAAATCTTTCTGCTTGAAGAAGTGCTTCAAGCTTTTGTGATCTGTGAAGATGGTGCACTTCGTCCCGTACAAGTAGTGCCACCAAATCTTCAAAGAAAATACCACATTTGCCATTTCAAGATCACGTGTGGATGGTTGACTTTGTGGGTTTCCCAGCTATCGGGATGCTAGGCTATTACCCTTCCGCGTTGCATCTATACGCAACCCAACCCAAATAAGATGCATCCGAATATACCACTAGGTCTTCACTCCCTTCTGGTAATGTCAAGACTGGAACTTGTGTTAATCTCACCTTTACTCCTCGAAAGCACCCTTCTGTTCTCGACCACCGAACTTTACATCCTTGCGAGTCAGTTTAGTCAAAGGTGAGGCTATCTTGGAAAAGTCTTGAATAAATCTCCTGTAGTAGCCCACCAATCCCAAGAAGCAACGAATCTCGGATGGCGTCTTTGGAGACTTCCATTGCATCACGTCACGGCCTCAACCTTTACCGGCTCCACCATGATTCCCTCAGCATTTACCACGTGACCTAAGAACTGAACTTTGCGCACCGGAACGCACACTTGGAGAACTTAGCATATAACTTCTCTCTCCTAAGTGTTTCCAATACCTCGCGTATGTGGCTGGCATGTCTTCCTCACTATTAGAATAAACCAGGATATCATCAATAATACAATCACTGATTTATCTAACATCGGCAGACACACTCGATTCATCAAGTCCATAAAAGCAGCTGGCGCGTTGGCTAAACCAAAAGACACAACGAGAAACTTGTAGTGTCCATAACATGTATGAAAAGCTATTTTAGGAATGTCCTGCTCCTTCACCTTCAATTGATGGTAGCCAGATCGAAGATCTATCCTCGAGAACCAACTAAACCCCTGGAGCTGATCGAACAAGTCATCAATCCTCGATAATGGATACCGATTCTTCACCGTCAACTTATCCAACTCACGGTAGTCAATACACATCTTCATACTTCGTCCTTCTTCTTCACGAACAAACTGGAGCACCCCAAGGAGAGATACTGGTCTAATGAAACCTTATCAAGCAACTCCTGCAGTTGCTCCATCAACTCCTCATCTCAGTCGGAGCAACCGATATGGTGCCTTAGCGATAGGCTGAGCACCGGTATCAGGTCAATTTGAAATTCGATTTCGCGATCCGGTGGCACACCTTATAAGTCCTATGGAAACATTGGGAAAGTCACACGCACCGGAACATCAGACAATTATGGTTTTGACGTGTCCATATCCTTCACGTAGGCCAATAAGCACTACATCCATACCTCATGCACTTTCCCGCCACCGCCATCGAAATCACTTTCGGATCGTCAAATTCGATCACCGTATATCGTTACCGAACTCCATCAGGCGCTGTCAATCTAATCATATTATTACGACACACGATGTTCACTCATAGGTTGCTAACCAATCCATCCCTGTACTACATCAAATCCACCTAGGGGCATCACATGTAACTTAGCAGCAAACCTATGACCCTTTAATTCTATGGCACAGTCCTCTATCAAATCAGTAATTCTAGTGGACTTACCAATAGCAGTTTCTACATTAAGGGCTCATCAATACATCTACTACTAACAGATAACTTATCACAGAAGGCAGTAAAAAAAACTCCTACTAGCACCAGAATCGAATAACACAGAAGCAAGAGTTTGGTTTACTAGAAACGTACCTGACACAACATCAGGGTCCGTCCTAGCCTCCTCTCTGGTCATCGTGAATGCCCTGGCGCTTGCCCTTTGCTCCTCAGTTCCATTCTTCTTCCCCGCTCCAGAACTCTCTACCCTCGGGTTCTTACACTCCTGCTCATTTGGCCTACTTCACCACAGTTAAAGTACCTCACTGCTCTATAATCTCTAGAGATGTGGCCAGGCTTCTCGCACTTGAAACAAACATTAAGCCCTAGCCTGCACTCGCCAGCGTGCTCCTTTACACACTTCCCGCATCTCTTCACTCCTGAGCCTGCGGCAACCACCCTCGATCATCCACCCCCTTCGCTTTCTTGTTGTTCGGGTAAAGCCCCCTGCCAAAACCA
This sequence comes from Flaveria linearis, assembly GCA_024085815.1. Classification (NCBI taxonomy): domain Eukaryota; kingdom Viridiplantae; phylum Streptophyta; class Magnoliopsida; order Asterales; family Asteraceae; genus Flaveria; species Flaveria linearis. The sequence continues at coordinate 26,968,568 of CM044016.1, read as the reverse complement.
TTTCCGGTTCCAGTTCCGATCATCACCACCAGTCTTCTCTTCTCAACCACCATCAACTCCCTCTCGTCATACAACCTTCCATCCAAGTCAACTACACCGCCTAAACGTACTCGGCCGGACCGTGATCATGTGCCTGTGGATATCTGCCGGCAAGCCCAGTGTATCTTTTAATCTTTCATGACAGGGGCGTCACCTGATCCGGCACCAGCCGTGCCATCATCTTTTGAACTTGGTGGTGTATTGTTGATGTGTCATGGTTCCCGCCTCCAGCTGCAGGAACTCCCTTTCCACCCTGTCCATCTCCCGATGATGACAAAACTCCTCGATCACCAACTTCTTCAGTTCACTCCACCTCATCCTGCCAATCGCCCTACTACCCTCGGCTTGGACAATGTTGTCCCACCAGCATAGAGCCGAGTACATAAACAAATGGGTGGCAAACTTTACCTTCTGATCCTCCCGGCACTCGCTGATTTCCAGAGCCTCTCCATCTCCCTCACCCATCGGTGAGCAGCAGTAGCAGTACCATTACCATCAAAGGTAGGGGGCTTGCATCTTTGGAATGCCCTATAGTTACAGCCTCGTGCTGTCTCCGGCATAGGCTCGTCTTCCTCCTCCTCCTCATTAGTTAGGATAACCGTCTCAGTCTCGGGTTGTTCTCTCCCCTCCGAGGACCTAATCCTATCCCTCCTCTCTCCCTCTCTAACAGCCTTAATCACTTCGGTCACTACAGATGCAAGATCGTTTGCATGACCTGATGAACCTCCTCCACCACAGCCTCCTTCACCGAGGCTCTTAAGTTAGCACTCTCGTCACCACCCTCAGGATGAGGGGTCTTAGGCTCCTCATGGGTCACCTTCTCAACCCTGGGCCTTCTTTTTGTGGCCCGTGGTTAAGCACCACATCCACCACGTACTCCGCCTCGTGAAGCCTTAGAAGATCTACCTCCAGCCATCCTTTAACACACTATAAGATTTAAACCTAACACCTCATTCAAGGTAATAGCTCAGTTTATGTCAAGTATAGTAAGTCCCTAATTACAGTGGCCAGTTGTGATTAGCCACTTACTTTACTCTTTATACCCCAAGCATTTCCTATCCTGACTACATCAGTATCTAAATCTACTAAGGGCAAATAGATCAAATAATATGCGCACATAATACCGGTTAACATTAAAGAAAATACCTGATGATAAGTAGCTACTTGGACTGGCATCCCTTCCTTAGTCCCATTCTCAGTTTAAGTTTAGGTTTCTTTTGAAAATATTTACCCATTTCACTTAAACTTTGGCTCTGATACCAACTTGTAAGGCCCCGTTCCCGGGCACCTCACAGTTGGTCATTCATCGCACATTAAACATACAATTATTTAAAACTAGCAGCGGAAATTAATTAAAACCATTTTATATATTTAAATGATACTTTTGCAAATTAATACAATACCGTTAGCTGTTACAAAATATTATAATTGCATTACATCACAAAAATATCATTGTTATACTAATGGATGTCATCCTAAAAATGCCAAGTAGCTATCCCGTGCCATCTCAGCAACTTTTACCTGCCAACTGGAAAATACATAAAAGTAAGCGTTGCTGAGTGAGTTCTAGTTTTATAAATAAAATACTTTACTTTCGATATAAACTTTCTTTACTTTCATACGTGGTCATGCATCATACATACAGATAGAGAATATTACTTTTAACTTTCATTAAATTCATTGTTCACCATCATATTCATAGCATGTTTTCATTTCATGCTTTTCGTTAACATTCTCTTACTTTCGTTCTCATTCTTTCGTAACGTACATATTATCATTCTTTTACTTTCGTACTTGTTTATTTTCTTTCTTTCTTTCGTACGTTACGTCATTCTTTTACATTCATATGGATTGATGAACAATACCCCGAACATTGTGCACGAAGCTGATGCTGGACCTGTGGTAATTAATCATGAACATATGCACGAAGCTGATCCAGTCAGCTAGGGCAAGTCATCTCTCCCATTCATTCAAACCAATTGTTCATACCCCAAACATTGTGCACGAAGCTGATGCTGGACCTGTGGTAATTAAACCATGAACATTGTGCATGAAACTGATCCAGTCACCTAGGGCATACCAAAGGGCCTCGTCAATCTCAATGATTGACCCTGTGTGCATTCTTTGGGGTAGCTAACCCGCATCACAATTGAGCTGACGACACATGGTCGTGCACCTCCTTTCTTTGCTTGCAAGCCATTCTTTCGTTCATTACGTTTTACTTTTCATCATTGTTATCTTTCATTTCGTTACGTTATTCTTTACGTTCTTTCATTCGTTTGTCATACTACGTAAAGTAATAACATAATATATATGTATTTTATAATATAATATAAATACGTATAATCATTATTAAAAGATAACACATTACATACCTTCATCATTCATACACTACACACTCCGTAACCCTAAACATCTCATCATGCTTAAAATGGGTAATCATTACTCATAAGTCAAATTTGGTCAAACCCTAGACTTTCTGTTTTTTCCCTGAAATTTCAGAAAAATATTCTAAGTGTCTAGACACATGGGCACTATTTGGGCGTTTCTGCCCTGTTCAGGCGTTTCTGCCCTGTTCAGCGTTTTGCCACTATGTAGACATCTGGACTTATACTTAGTCACTTTTCACTTAGACGTATGGCCTATTTAGGCGCATGGGCACTATTCAGCCGTTTAGGCCTACACTTTGTCATTCTAGGCAATATTCCAGATGTTTGGGCCTATTCAAGCGTTTGGGACTGACTTAGACGCATGGACATCTAGGAGGTTGGTGTTGTTCAGACGTTTGGGGTTTCTGGGAGGTTGGGACACTTAGTAAAAATTAACCGTTGGACGCATGGGCCCTGTTTAGGCGGTTGGGCAACTAATTTTCACTTAAACAACATAAATCAGTCCCAATTCATCCTAAATCATGATCTAAGCTTAGTATTAACATTCTAAGCATCATAACATGTACATACACACATATATATCCTAAATTTACACCCACCCACATACACATTCACACACACACATACGGGTGAAAACCCATTTTCATAAAAACATGTTAACATGCATTTTCCAGCCCTAAAGTTTGTTAAAAACATGTTAAAAAAGGGGGTTCTAGAACTCAGCTTAGCTGCTTTCGGGTTTGAACCCTTCTCTTGAACTTCCCAGACGTTTTTAACACCTAAACCCACTAAAACACACACAAACGTACATACAATAACACATATGAGCATATAACCGAGGCTAAGTCGACCAAAACAACTTAAAATACCAAAATCTTACCTTGAACTTCAACTTCTTCTTCTTCCTCTCTCTAACACTTGAATTCTCTATTGTTTCTCTCTCTAAAACTGAATGTCAAAGTGTAAACAGGCAACATGGGCGGCCATATTGCTTTATTCACCAACTTTTCAAAGTTTTGTCCTTTTGGACATTTTTAACCCCTCTTCTTGGGTTAAATGACATTTCCTTCTTTTTATTACATTTATTCTTTCGTTCTTGTCTACTAAAATATCCAGGTGTTACAAACTATCTATCGTATACTATACATATAACATATATTAAAACAACTACTTACCTTGAACTCACCAACCAAACTAGATCCCTCTTTTTCTGAGACACGACGTAAGACTTAAATACCATTAACTTCTTCACATGTAGCAATAGAACACATCCAAACTGATTAATATTTTTTCTGGACCTCATCAAAATAGTACGAGTGTAAATCCCGACGGCATGTTTCTCAATTTGCAGAAGTGTACCTAAAGAAGGTGACGTAGTGTTGAAGCATGTTGAAGTTTTCTCTGCTCGTAACATTGACCCTCAACAGTAAATCAAAACAAAGAAGAAAGTACACAAGAGTGTTAGATCCACTAGCCTTTAGTTGAAAAGAGCATTTGAACTCTCACATCAAGACGTTGTCTTCGTTAACAACACAATGGAAGATCCTTAAAGTATGCGGGAACCCATTTTTCTCTAATTGAAAACATATCAGACAACCAATCATGATCAGTTAGGTTATACTCACTCATTAACAAATGCCAACGCTCCTCAAATACATCCGGATCAATAAAAACATTCCAAACGAGCTTATGAATAGCTCGTTTGATTTTTTATTATACGTTAGGTCACCAACAACCTACATAACGAATAACTAAAAAGTGATAAATAGTACTTTAATATGTATATAATAAGAATAGAGAAAATGAGAAATAAAGCATTGTTTCTGTAATTGAGTAAATTTGTGAAATGTATGAGCTGAAATTATATAAATTGTATTACATTTATTTTACAAATATGTAAATTATAAGTAAAAAAATATTGAATATATGTACCTAACCTTTGATGGTAATTTCTTCGTAATATGCCACATACATAAACGCGAATGGAAGCGTTGAAGACAGTTGCAATAGCTTGTTTCATTGCTGGTCCTAGTCCGTAAGGACCAATGTAGGTTGTTTACCATGCGCTTCCAGAAAACATTGCAATAACCACATATATGATTCTGTAGTTTCATCATATGGCAAGCCAATCGCAAAAAGTGACACACTTCTTATGATGGTCAACCCCGGTAAATGGAACGAAAATCATATTATACCTATAATGCATAATATAAAAAAAAATGCATCAGGTGATGGAAAAAACAAATAGATAGACTAAGTGACTTAGTTATTTGTATTGTATGTGCCATCAAAGGATAAAACACTACCAAACATAGAGTAATTCGTCTTCGCCACATCATCAGCCCAAAATAAAGATCTAAGTTCTCGTTCTTCAGCTTTACAACAAAGGTAAACTTTTTCCATTCACATTACGCTCATTAAGAGTGTTGATTATCATCTGGCATCTCTGTTACCTATGTATTTCCTTTCCCACCTTTAATTGCTGATTGAAGTCTATGTGTGATGTTAGGCCCAACCTTTGCAGCTGTGTTCTATGAATGTATACCTGATTGTTGAAGTTCAACTGGCGATGTTTCCTAGACAAATCCATATTATCACTTGATACAAGGCCTGATTATGTTTCTCGAGAAATGATACCAAATAAATCTTGTTGTTCCCTGTAGGCCTTTACACGTATGCTAGCAGGACAATCAGTGACCTTTATGTTGGATTACCTTGAAGGTTTGAGATGAGTAAAAGTCCCTGGATCAAACACTCACCACGTGGCTTACCAGACTGTTAAAAGGAATATACTATGAGTCACAACGCCTTGTATTTTTTTCATTGTTGATAATCTTATATCAAAACCAGATCTTTCGGCATATAATTGGTACATAGATAACACGTCTTCACATCTTTATAAAATGGTACCACAAACAGGTTTATACTGTTCAGGAACTAGGAATCCAATACTTGGTACCATTGGGTGAGTGAAAGTAATTACTACCAATTGACTTACTTATTTGTATTGTATGTGGCATCAAAGGATAAAACGCTACCAAACATAAAGTAATTCGTCTTCGCCACATCAACAGCCCAAAATAAAGATCTAAGTTCTCATTCTTCAGCTTTACAAATAAAGGTAAACTTTTGCCAATTCACATTACGCTCATTAAGAGTGTTGACTATCATCTGGGCATCTCTGTTACCTATGTATTTCCTTTGCCCACCTTTAATTGCTGATTGAAGTCTGTGTGTGACGTTAGGCCCAACCTTTCAAGCCCGTGCTCTATGAATGTATACCTGGTCGTTGAAGTTCAACTGCCGATGTTTCCTAGACAAATCCATATTATCACTTGATACAAGGCCATGATTATGTTTCTCGATGAAGTGATATAAAATAAATCTTGTTGTTCCCTGTAGGGCCTTTACACGTATGCTAGCAGGACAATCAGTGACCTTTATGTTGGATTCCCTTGAAGGTTAAGAAGATGAGTAAAAGTCCCTAGAATCAAAACACTCACCACGTGGCTTACCAGACTTGTTACAAAGAATATACTTATGAGTCACAACACCTTGTATTTTTTTCATTATTGATAATCTTATATCAAAACCAGATCTTTCGGCATATAATGGTACATAGATAACACGTCTCACATCTCTATAAAATGGTACCACAAACAGGTTTATACTGTTCGGGAACTAGGAACCCAATACTTGGTACCATTGGGTGAGTGAAAGTAATTACTACCGATTGATTCCTCCGTCACTTCAACATTCATATCTAATAATATCAACATAAAAAAATACATAAAAATAAAGACGTGCTAGTAACATATTACATATACGTAAAAATGGTTAAAATATTCTGCTACAAAATTCTCGAAATCTATCACTAATATGACCATTACTAAAACAAGGAGTAATATATAACATGTGAATCATCCATTGCATAAATATAGAACTATAAAAGTATAACACAGACAACAGAAGTACCTGCATAGTTAATTGATAAGTTGTTTATTAAACATTAACGGACTGATTCGATGAATCATCAACATTCATTGACAACAGATCATGAGTATGGTTATTCATATTCTGACGATCCTTGAACAATGAAGATGTTCAACACCTTCTGAAAAAAAAAGTTTTAAAATAAATTTATCACACAGAATTAAACATAAAAACTGCCATATGATATTCACTGAAAGAAATAAAATTAGGTATGTATGTCTACCATGATAATAAATGGTATAATTTTCACAAATTTTAGAGAACAATGAATAAGATATTCACGGGAATTAACAAAATTATACAACACAATCAAAGTAACTTTTATACATCTTTTACTTAAATTCCTTCTACTAATTTGTTAACATATCATCATTACAAAGGAATGTTAGTTGAACCATGAATAACTTATTTTCATATACGTAAATCATTGTTATAGCATAATCAAACCAGAAATTAAAAAAGGTCAAATATATATTTTGATTCGAATCAAACATTACATTTATATCAAAAAGGAAACGTAAGCAATATCAAAGCAAAATTATGTCGATAATAAGGAAACATAAAAATCGATTTCTTATTGAACAATGAGCGTTTTTTTCATAATCATCATAAGACATAACTAATCTTGCTTCATAAGACAATTCCTAGAATTATGGTAAGTGAACACATGATAATAACGACAAAAACGTTTCCTCCTCTGTTCATTACTGAGTCCATTGTTACCTCCTTCATCGGACAAACAATCATTCACATTTTGATTAGCTTGATTTGGGTTTGATACAACACCAGCAATTATCAATCTCATATCCTAGAAATTCGACATATCATACAAATCTTGAAAAAAATACTCAGTTCGCGAATGTGTTTCGATATAATGTAATGATAATAATATTTATACACAACCAAAATAACAGTATTATGCTTTCAAATCATAGGTTGATATCAATAATCAAAATGTGAATAATGAAAATTAATAATAACAAATCTTACCTTAAACAATGGATGTTGAAAAATGGAACTCTATTCTTGGTATCAAAGCTAAACAAAACTAGAGCAAGTCAACGAATATTCATACTTTGATAAAAAGAAGAATCAATCGCAGCAGCAGGAAATATATGAATCGAAAAACAATTATCAAGAATCTTAATATCTTTTATGAATATACTATGAAGATGCCAAGATCCGTTCAACTCACATCAATATACGGAATTAATTGAGCACTAAAATAAAAACATTTAAAATTATCATCTAATTAATGAAAGATAATTGTGTAACTTTCAAATCAGCTAGTAAAAAAATATTTATCAAAGGGTGATTTGAAAAATATTTACTAAATGGGTGTTTTATTTTTATATTTATATTTTTTATTTATATATGATTGACATACTATGTTTTCCTCTCTATCATTATATTTTTATGGTATATAAAAATTTTTAAACTCCATTAATCAACGTAAAAATTATTTGTACGCTGTTGAAAAGACAAAAATAATTATCCATTTATTACTCTTACAGAGTATAATCTATTTAAACTATTTTTCCTACTATAATTCACCTGTTTTATACTTTTATAATCTATTTAAATTATCTCTTTTCTTATTAAATATATTAAAGTAATTCTTTGTCTTTCATATTTTTTTTAATTTGATGTGGAAAAACATTAATGAGTCGACTTTATCTGATAGTTTTTTTGTTTGTGTTTGATATTAAACTGGTCAAGTTTTAATGTTGTTTAGTATTTTTTTATTCTCTTATACAATTTTGAAGTTTTTAGATGGCTTTTGATTGTATTTAACATGACTTGATTAAAAATAAATATAAAATAAATATGATAGTTAAAAAAACATTAGGAGTTGATTGAGGAAAATATGAAAAATAATATTATAAAATAATAATATGTTGATTGAATAAAAAATAGAAGAAAAGAATTATTATACATAGTTGAAATAAAAAAAATAAAAAAAACACTATTTTAGTATATTTTTAAAATCATCCATTTCAGAAAATATTTTTCCCACCTACACCTTTTTGGAAAAAAAAACTCCACCCAAATCATTTATCAATTTTTAAAAAGTTAAAATAACTATTTGCTAAATTCCCGCTCTATTATCTCCCTCCTATCTCTCTCCCACTAATTTATCTCTCTCCTATATATCTCTCTCTAATTTATCTCTCTCTCCTCTCTCACTCTCTCTCTCTCTCCTCTCTCACTCTCTCTCTCTCTCTCCTCTCTCACTCTCTCCTCTCTCTTTCTCCTATCTCTCCCTCACTTTTCTTTTAAACATTTTAAGTTTTTCTAAAATCAATAATTTTTTATTATTAAAACTAAACATTTTGATTTAAAAATAAACTTTTTGAAAAAAAAAATTAGAAACTTTGAATTGTTTTAACCAACGTATCTTCCTACACATATGAAATATTTTAAACAAATATTTTTTAAAAAATAAAGATTTTATATGAAAATGTTTTTTCTAGAAAAATTAAAAAATAACTTAACCCTAAGCTTTTAAACAATGAAATATTTATAAAAATGATTTTTGTCAAAGAAAAATTTAGTAAATAAAAATTTATTTATAAAACAAAAATAACCAAACCGTTATTTTGAAATAATGAGATTCTTATTAAAATGACAATTTTCAAAAAAATATTTTTAGAATGAATATCTCTTAACGTATTTCTATAATGAAAGTTAAAAAAGCATTTTTTAAATAAAAGTTTTAAAAAGATGACAGAAATTATTATTAACTAAGTTTTTACTCACACATAATTTTAGTTATATCTTATATCAAATAGTGTTTTATATTTTCTAACTTTTCATTATTTTTAATATTTTTTAGTTTAACCCATGTAATAACACGGAATTATAACCTAGTGTGTGTGGTTTGTGTGTATATATATCTATATATAATATATATATATATTATATAATATATAGATAGATAGATAGATAGATAGATAGATATAGATAGATATATATAGATAATATAGGGGAGGGTTCAAGAGAAACCTATTTTTAAGGGAAAACCAAGAAACTACTTTATAACCATTGATTTATTTGATCTATGGTTGAAATTGATTAATGGTATAAATGTAATAAGTGGAAAATTAGTGAGTTATAAATAGTATTAAGGATAGAATAGGAAAAGAATTTTTTTTTATGTTTGGAAATAACCCATATCACAAATTCCTAAAATAATTTTTTTTTTCTCTCTCATGTCATTTACTCCGATAGTATAAAATTATTTCAAAATACATTAAATTGTTTATTTCTAATCAATTAAAGTCCGGAGAAGATGATGATAACACGATTTATAACTTACGTGTATGTAACTTTGATAAGTTACTAACTTACGTATATAGAACTTCTCAAGAAAACACAATATCACAAAACACATACGTAAAAGGGATTAATCGGTTATTAAAAATCAAGACATGTTGTGTTACATATACATAAAACTAAGTTCAATCGGTTAGTTTCATTGTGTTACGTATATGTAACTTGATAATGATTACATAAAAATAATGCTAGGACATAACATTTAATCAAATCTACAAGTTAAATATATGTAGCAAAAATACTATTTGAAAAACTAAAATTATTATCTAAATGAGAAAACATATCCAATATATGTAACAATAAACTTACACAGTGTATTAGTAAAATACAACATTATTATTTTACAGCAATACGTGTATGTAGAGAACAGAAGTACATATGTAAACGATGGCCTGTAGTTGCTTTCTTTAATATTAAATTGAGGGTACATGTGAAATAATATATAAAGTAGAATATAAAATCTTTCCATTTATTTGTGTCACCATACACTACTCTTCATCTTGTACGTATTTGGTCTCATTGATCACCATTTATGTTGAGGAAATCACATAATACTCTTCATCTTGTACTATTTGGTCTCATTGAATCACCATTTATGTTGAGGAATCACGTAATAATCTTCAATAGTCAAGAACAGAGCTCTCTTCACCCCTGTTTTTATATGCTCATGAACGGTACCCCCTTTTAAATCTAGTTATCCTAAATCCATAATTCATCATGTTGACCATCTTCTTTTTCAAATAAATGCCCCATAGTTGCTTTCTTTGATATTGAATGTTTGATGATTGTTGGGAAGTTCTTTCAGATTCACACACGATTCAATTTTAAAGCCGATTTATGTTTCTCAGTGAAGAGATCGTTAAAATATGGGTTAGGTACCGAATCAGCAAACCAAGATCAGATGTGAAATTTAATAAATGCATGGCGAGTAATACATATTTTTATTAGAACCATATCGTAAAATCAAGTTACAATTGATGGGCAAATACAAATGAACTGTCGTCAAACAATATAAGAATTTAAAAAACAAACAGTGTTACTATGCGTACAGTAGTTTTTCGTATATGCAACGACAGTGTTACATATAACAATAGTATTCATCTGTTCGTTTGTTCTTCATGTTCAGAACAAATGCTATGATAATTGCTTGACCCATTATCATCTATTTTAATTAACGATCATCATTATCATAATCATCAATTTCATTTCAAGTTCATTATCCTCAATTTCAATCATTGTAAAAAGATAAAAAAAAATAGTCAATGTTATATATTTCTTAAAACATACCTGAGTCAATTTAACTTCCCCACAAATCACTTAAATGAGATTTAACATCGACTTCTTTTCCATTAAATCCAAACCAATCAATCCATTAACTATTCCATCTGTAGATTAACAAATTCCGATACAACCATATATAAAAGAGATGTAGAAAACGTGAACATAATTTCATATATGTAACATAATGGTACATATAAAATATACACATGAAAAGGTGATAAAAAAGAAAATTAATTTCATCATTATCTTGAGCGACATATTTGCGGTTTATAGTAGCTTACATATATGTACCCTATTGTGTTAACATATGTACCTCTGATGTTTTCCATTTGCTACTCAACAAACATAGGTACATATATGTAACCTACATAAATGTATCTTGAAATTCATCTTTTTTAGGTTTAAAACGGGAAGGGGTACATATACGTAACCTATTAGGTTAAATAAATGTGTCGTGAAGGTTCATCGTCCTTAAAGGATTACATACAACAAGCAATTTAAAAACTTATATACATACAATCCTACAATAATCATGAAATCTAGGTTTTGCACATAAGAAAAAATCTAATTTTCTAGACTATTAGCTGTGAAGAACTAAAATCTAGTGTTTCTCATCCTCATAATCATTGTTCATTATAAGAAACAAGTAGGCTGATGGATCTTGTAGTATAGCGATCATTCTCTTCGTCACTGCTCGTCAATATACAATCCCCACCAATGATAACTTTCGATCACCTTTTTATCCTCTAATGTAATGTTCCAATAATCATAGATCAATGCGCTCAAGATTATGTGAAGGATTAGGAAAAAACTCATTGTTTTCATTGATTTTGACATATGCTTATCATCATCTTCATCGTGGTTTTAGGAGAAAGAAAGAAAGTGAAAAAATGAAACATGTAATTTTGGTTTTTGATGATTTAGATAAATAAATTAAAGAATCAACTAATATATGCGTGAATCAAGCAATTTAAAACAATAGATAACTACCAAAATAAATTATGGTAAATTTACATAGTTCCTTGTATTAAAACAAAAGAAATAAAAATAAAAAAATCTCATTGGCTAATGAAAGTTTTCTTGGTTTTCTCCTAATTAATAGTTTTCATTTGATCTCTCCCCTATATATATAGATATATATATATATATATATATATATATATATAATATAATATATATAGATAGATAGATAGATATAGATATAGATATAGATATATATATATAATATAGATAAAGATATAGATATATATATATAATATACATATATATATATATGTATATATATATATATATATTTTTATATATATATATATATTTTATAATATATATATATATACATATATATAGATATTTTTATATATATATATATATACATATATAATATAATATAGGGAGGGTTCCAATAAAAACCATATTATAATTGAAAACTATAGAAACTATATTTTAACCTTGATCAATGTTAATCAATGGTTATAATCAAAGATGACAATTTGTAAACTTTTTAATTAAATATGACAAGTATTAATAATGAGGGGTACAATGGGCAAAGACTATTTTTTGTTTTGGAAATCATGCCTATAAATAAGAAAATCACATCTCTCTCTCTCTCTCTCTCCCCATAGATATTAATTTTTTACAAATTTAAATCGTTTTACTCTACTCCAACCCACTTTTTATTACATAGATATGGTGGCGTTGATAGTTTACAAACCAAAAGCGATTTCAATATAACATATAAGTAACAATAGAGTTACATATACGTACCAATAAGATACGTATATGTAATAATATAGTCCATGTATGTAACAACCAAACCATTGGAAATTTGAAAATATGTAAATAAATTAGAAAGCATATCCAAGTTTGCATATACATATAGTAAAATTACATTCTTTGGAACAACAGAATTACATATAAGTAACAACAGTGTTACATATACGTAACAACAGACTTACATTTATGTAAGAACACAGTTACGTATACGTACCTATAATGTCACATACATGTAATTATAATGAGATTTCAAATCTATATGTTTCTTCATCTTGGTCATGTTCATCATTTTTTTGTATTTGTCAAGCTTACATATATGTTATTCCATGTGCTTATATAACAATTAAATACTTTTAATTCATCTGTCCTCTCGATACATCTTCTTACTACCCGGATATCCTTTTTCCATCGGATTATTGTCATCTTCATCTGGTTACAACGAGTTCATCATCACCTTCATCTTTACATTACATTAAGCATGACTTTTACCAAAATGATAGGAAATTAGTGAAGTATTATTGTATCTGTTGTAAAAGAATGCTAAGAATATTTATAACTAATTATGTAAATTAAGAAATATGTGGATGAAAAAACAGAAAATGATAACACACTTAAATGGTTTTGTAAGTGGTGATGATATCATACTTACAAATATTAAGTGATGACTCGTATTCAAAACTTATGATTGTGTCAGTTAGATACCTCAAATCCATTTGAGTTATTCCGTTAATTGATTTGAGATGTGATCATTTTCTTAATGTTATTTTTTTCTTGTTTAGTTTTCTTTGGTCGAGTAAAGAAAATGATGATGATTAATTCATTCAAGAGATAAAGAGAAAATCAAGGATTTGATTTACAAATTATGCAATTACTAAAAATAAGAGATGTTAGTTTACTCAAATACCCTTTTATAATATAATAAAATAATTAAATTATAAATTATGTGATTGGTTGAAATTAGTTTTCATGGTTTTCTATTAAAATGATAGTTTTCATTTGATCTTTCCCCTATACATTACATATATATATATATATATACATATACATATACACATTATATATATATATATATTTATATATATATAATATAGATATATTATATATATATACATATATATATATTTTTATATATATATATATAATATATATATATATATAATATAAATTTATTATAACTTTGACATGTATTAACGGGCTAAAATAAAAAGGAAGTTACCAGCAGGTCATCTAAATATTCAGAATTCATTAAATATACAAGTTTCAAATTGTCTAAGCGTTCGATAAACAAGTGCTATAGACTATTATTCGATTATTAATTGACATCTTTGTAATAATATAGAGCATTAATAAGTCGAGAACTATTTCTAGGCTAAAGTATTGGTAGTAAATTTAAGAGCATTAATAAGTCGAGAACTATTTCTAGGCTAAAGTAATTGGTAGTAAATTTAAGCTTTGCGAATGTGAGTTTTGAAGCCCCACTTTTTTTAAATATTGTTTATTTATAATATTGGTGGGGGGGGGGGGGGGGGGGGAAGAAAAATGCCGTACAAATTTTATGATTGATTAGAAGACAAATACTTTTCGTGACCTGTGATGACTTTGAGTATTATTATATATAAAATTATGTCAAAAATAACGAAATTATATATCAAATTTATAATTATAATAATAATACTAGTATAATCTATAGTCTCCTGTAATGTTATACATTTTATATACTATACTTTTTAGTATCAACCAAAACTAAAAAAAAAATACGATAAATTAACCTCATTATTTTGCCACCACTGTCATGCCCAAATAACAAGCCTCCTAACATAACCAATTCTGTAAAAGAATCAATGATTGAGTCGTTGATGAGCTACTCGCCTACTTGAAATAGGCTAACCAAAATCTCAAATCGGACCGAGCCGAAAAAGCTTTTACTCAAGCTCTCATATCAAACTTAATCAGGCTTACGAGCCTAACACGTTTATTAATATATAATTTATTAAGATTGATGCATAATAATATTATTGTTTATAAAATTATGATAAAGATAACTAAATAATTAACAGGTAACAGACAAGTTGAGCCAAATTGGACTCGAGCCAAGTAAAACAACTCATGAGCCTAGCTTAAGCTTTGGAAATAAAACTCTAAACAAACCAGAGCTCAAGCTGGTTGAACGATTCGGCTCGTTTACACCCTAGCATCTAGTACCGAAACCAATCAACTCATACACAGACCATTTGAATATGAAAATACAAGCATTATGAGAGAGAATCAAAGATTGATGAATTATATTCTCAGAGTTGAAGATCTAAATCGGCTACAATTGTAATCCCGATAATCAAAAAACACTGAGGCACTTACATTATGACTACTTAAGCTGATGCAGATTCCTTGGCTTCTTCAGCTGCCTCTTCTTCCTGTAACTTTATCAAGGATGGAGGTGGTCTTGGTACAATGCTTTTTCTCCATTGCCGATCAAGCTTTCTTGACTGCCTCTTTCCAATACCATCATCAATTCTCTCTCGCGCTTAACAGTCAGCATACGCGCAACCTATTAACATCAAACTCACATCAAACAATATATTTTTCATGAAATTTTGTAGAAATCAAAATGCATAAAGTGCTATTAGATGGACTAAAGATGGAAGCTTTAACATCCACGTTGCTATTACATGGACCTGAGTAAAATATTTGTTGACAAAATCAGAAATGTTGACTAACTACAAAACGCAGCCTCGGTTGTCTGTCCCCATGGCGTCTAATCCAACCCTAATACAATTATCAAGTCAAGAGTATTGCTTGATTTATCCTAACCCGTAGTTATCAGTTGCTTATTTATGGATATACTATACTATTATTGGGTTTTTCTGAACTAACCCTAGATGTAAACCCATATGGTTCTAAGAAGATCATGATCATTCTTATGAGATACAACTTATTGGAACCAATTAAAATAGACCCAAAACAAATTTGGCATGGTGCCATTGAACTTATGATTCATTTTGGTTTAATATGTTTTAGCTCAAGATGACTATAGGCATCCTACCATCTGTTCTGAAAATGTAACAGCACTGTTAATGAGCAGTATATAAGGAGTTTTTGTTCAAGGTCAAATGGTCAATATCAAGAAAAGATTGGTTCATGTTCTAGGTTCAAGTTCATGTTTCAGTTTTGGTTCCATTTGCAAGTTATGATTTCAAGTAGCCAAAGGGTAGAGATACACATGGTGGTTTCAACCTGCTTACTTATAAAGTTTTGCACTTTTGTTTTAGCTCCCATGGATCAAAACAGTAACCAACAGAATTATATAAAGGGAGGTCCAAATGGGTCAAATGTGTTAACTGGCTTGAAAGACATACAAAGTGCAATTAAATGAATAAAAGCTCCTAAACCACTAACTATAATACATATTTTAAATCATATTAACACATCAAAAACTTAGAAGGTAAATAGTAGCTTGAATCCAAGGTGTCTAAGTTGCCCATCGACCAAATGATTGTGGACGAAGGTGAAAGGGCGCATTTTGATCAAACCAACCTGCCCGTTTTTCCTTTCTCTAGAAGACTAACACAAAAATCTAAACTATATAGATTATTGTCACGAGCATCAACACTAATACTTACTCTAAACCTGTATATGGAACATAGATAAGGTGGTAATGGAATGTGCTGCAAAATTGGTTATTCGAACTAGACATTTTGAAGGTATATATAGATCAACTTACCATCCCCTGCTTTAATCAAATAGTTATATGTTCCCTTTTTGAAATGGCTATAGAACCGTTGAAAACAAACATCCAAACACCCCTCATAATTCATAATTTTGCCAAAACAACTACAACTCCGGGAGGACACCACCTACAATGTAAACTTCTGTTTTCTCAACTTACCTTAAAGAACAATAAATTGAACCACTACATATCTTGAACAATATCTAATACATAAAGTTTCTTCCCAATTTCATAACACCGTCAATGAGTGATAGTCAATTTTCGAATGACAAAACCAAATTCAGAAACTTAGGTGTTGTAATTTCAAATTTTGACTTCAAACCATGCTGTAAGTTCAAATTCATACCTACCGAACAAGCATTACCACAATCATCGTTTCAAAAGCAAAATTAACGTGTTGTAATTTCAAATCCGTTAAAAACAAGCAAACAAATTCGCAAGAACGAAGAACCCCAAATGGAACAACATGATACCCTTTTACGCATCCGACGGAACTCACTGGACTTGAAGTCATTTCTAGCGGACCTCTGAAGACGAAGCATAAAGAGCTCTCCTTTGAGATCAACAATCTCATCGTTGATTTCTTCGGTGGTTTTGGCTCGAATCTCTTTCAGTTCTTCTTCTCTCTTGGCCATCATTACAACAGATTGACGCCTTGTTGTTGTTGTTCGGATGGTGGTGCAGGGAGAAGGTGTTGAATTCGGACGCCATTGAAGGAGGATTTGTGGGTGATGCTTGAAGAAATGAAGGTGGTTTTGGGTGCAGCGTTAATGGCGGAAGTGGAAGAAGCGAAGGTGAGGGTGAGCATCTTGCTGGTGTGTTAATGGTGTGTTGAAGGATTGTTGAGGATAAGGGGATATAGTAGCAGAAAGGATAGGCTCAGTCGGGTCGGGTCGGGTGGGTATATAATCAAGTATAGGCCTCGAAACGAAGAAACACTTACCGGGCTTCTAGTATATTTACTCCTCTCGAATTTAAACACACGACTTCTAAATTTTAATAATACAAATTAAATAAAGTAAATAATAAAGAGTTCAATCTTTGCCCCGGATCTCGAACTAGCACGAAAGTTTCATCAAACGCGGCTTCATCGTCATTCATTTCAGGTGTCAACCACCATCTACCTTGTCCTAATATATCTTGGCTTCGTAATCTAGTTCTCCTACGAGTGAGGTTTTATCTTGAATTCTGTCGATCACATCCAATAAATCTTTCAAGCAAATGGACATCTTGACCAAAGGAGGAGTGAGTCTTGTTCTTCATATGGAAATAACATTGCCACTAATAGAGAAAGCATATTCCGAATCTATTACAGAAGCTTGGACGGTTAGTAAATCTCGGAGCATGGCTTTTAGGACCAGAAATTGATACTTATTACCTTTCCACGAAGCCAACACATCAAAGTTCTTAAATCTTGTGCACTAAAACTTTAGAAAAAGTCCATCCCACCATACTCCCATAGTTCACTACTCGAGGCGTTACTCCGTTCTCGTTTAGTGTTTTCATTTAGTAAAGTATTATATAATCATACATTGGATCACTTGAACTTCCCGTAAACGTCAGGTTCTCATTGTGTCATGAATGTTTGATGACACACCATATTTAACGGCATAAACATCAAACATTTAGATCATTCTTGATTAAAATTAGTTTTTATGGTTTGAATATAAAATGGATCGTCATTCAATAAATCTAAATCATAAGTTGTTTTTCCAATAAGTTTCAAGCCTTCTTTCTTTAAATAAGGGTTTAACGTGGCGAAACATGTAATAACCCCCGGTATTTCTTTAAAATATCTTCTTAGTTTTTTTTTCATTGGTGGTATTATATTAGAAAAAAGTAGCCCTCTTAATGACAATTCACCTAGTTTTAAAGTTAATAAATATATATGGTTAAGTATCAAATTACTTGTGGGATAATAAACTCCATAAGTAAGTTGTTTCGGTTTTGAAATATGAAGCATTTTAATTATTTCCTCTGTAGTAGCCCAACTCGATAGAGGATATGGCATAGCCAAACCACGGTTCACAAGAAAATTATGAAACGCTAGTAGGCTATCTTTTTGTTCGATAGTCTTTTCAAACATGTTACAAGTTGAATTTCATCTTGTAGGTACGTTTAAATTCGGATCTAAACATTTGAAATTTGTTTCCTTATGAAATTTTCTATAATGAGTATATTTTTTGTTGGAGCTAAAAATATCACGTAACATTTATTTAAAACGTCTTTATTGGTTCAATCATTTTTAAACCGTCTTAAACGCTTAAATTTATAATGTGTACAACACATGTACTATGAAAAAAGCATCATGACAAATCGCTTTATATTTTAATTTTAATTGTTCGCTTGCACCCATGTTATTTGACATGTTATCAAAAGATATTGAAAAAAGTTTAGTTTCTAATTTATATGTTATAACAACATTTTCTAAGATATAAAATAAATTTTCATTAGTGTGGGGATAATCAACAATTCAAAGGAAATCGTACATTTCATCATTTGTCACGTTTCGGGTTCTACATATTGGGTGGTGACATAAATGTATGCGTCCAGTGAACCGTGCAAAGTAGACCAAACATCACAAGTCAAGTTAAAATTGGTTTCTAAATTTTCAAAACAAGAAATTAATTCATTTTTGGCTTTTTTCCACATTTTTAAACAATCTCTTCAAATAGTAGCACGACTTACATTGGTATAACGTGGTTGAAGAGTTCGTTAAATGAGTCGAGTAAAACATTCGTTGTCGAAATGTTTGAATGACATGATCTCTTGAATTACAAAATGCGACATTTTCTCACGAACCGCATGACCGTTATAAGCCCAAACATTTTCTTAGCTTGTCATTAAAGCTTGACATCGAGACGGTTCACAACCAACGGATGATTGAGCATTTGATAAAGCCATTTGGGAGTTTTTTATTGCACGAAAGTATTGAGTGTTTTTTAGAATTTTGAGAGTAGAGAGCGTTTTAAGTTGGTGTGTTTCAACTAAAACATCTAATATATATTTATGCTAACCTAAGGAAGGGTATAATGATAAAAAAACATCCAAAAATGGTCAAAAAATGCCTCAAAAGGTCAAAATACAGTTGTATAAGCATTGGGCAACGACTATAGTTAGAAACCGGTTTGGTGACTGAACCGTTTTCTAAACCGAAAACCGGATCGGTTTCTAAACTAGTTTGGTAACTTTAGGGTCCAAATCACATACGGAACCGGTGGTTTGGTAACTGCAGGGTCCAAATCGCATAGGGAACCGGTGGTTGGGTCGGGTTTGGGACTATTTTGGCTCAAACCAGTTTTCGACCAAGCCGGTTTCGGGTTATGAACCGGTTTGTAAACCCAAACTATTTTTTTATCCATCTCTAGTTTTACCTTCCTTGCCTTTGGGCTGCCCTTGAACCCTATTGCTACGTAAAGACTTGCTTATGTTTGTTGATTTAAATTTATCTAAAGGAACAAGAGCATTTATATGATTAGATGTAATTGTCTTGTTCGTTTGTTAAGATGAACTAGTTGTTATTCCACCCGTGCTTCACGGCAGAGGCGATTCGATTTTTTATACCTTTGATAAAAGGCTCAGAAATGACGCCTTGTTGCGGCTGCAAACTAACTGCTTACCACGCCAAAACAACAAGTTCAAAGCCTATTCATTTATCATCATAGCCTATCACGCGTCTTTATTCAAGTGGTCCAAGAATACATCAAGCTAGTATAATCAATCCCATAAGAAACATAATGAACTATTAGTGGTTATAAGTCGACAAGATCGATACTAAACAACCATTATAACCAGAAACAATAAAAACATGCCTTGACAACGTTTCCTCATAATACTTAAGATCAATCAAGCAACAATGGCTCTCAAACACCCAAAATGAAAACCAAGTGCAGCCTCTGATGGACATCCGTTCCGCTCTTTGTGTGATAACTAACATAACACACGACTGTGCTGCTAGTCCAAAGTGAAACAAAAATGTCATTACATCAAGCGTTGTAAATCTAAGGCTTAAAATAGGTGGCTCGTATTGGTTGCAAACTGATAACGATGCCACGCCAAACTTTAACCCCTTTTGATATCATGATAGCCTTTATGTACATAACTTTTACCCGAATGCCTTAGATGAACAACCGCTCATTATCACTGATGAATTAAAATAGGACCACAATCCCAACGACATGAACACATCATTATCAACATACAAAAATCACGAATAACAACAACCAACCCCACATAAAATGCCTCAGATGAGCACCAGTCCATCATCCTCGGCGTAGGTAGAAATAATACTAATCCAAGGACAAAAGCAACAACATACCATCGTGAACCCCACTTACAATGCAGCATCGTACTAAAAGTCCATAACAACACATAAAAATGTTAATAACAACACAGATGATAACTGCAGGACCGTGTAATGGTTCACAACAGTTTCATAGTTGGAGATTATCAACTAACACACTTACTAAAACAAATAGAAAACCAGGTAGTGAAACTAAGATCTACAAGTAAGACACTCAAGAACACAAAGATTGATTTTCAAGGATGATGTATATTACTCTCAAGTGTTTACAAGTGTTACTAATCTTAGTCCTAAGACCGATACATGAGATACTTTATACTGCATCCTACATCCGGCCATACTTTGAAGGCCAGCTCGATACTAATATAGACAGCAAGATCAATATATAGTCAAAAGGCATATTACCTTTTGACTTGTGACTATTACATGCCATAGCTCATATCCTATTATATTACAATAAGGACAAAAGTACTAATGTAGGAAGTTACAGATAAAATACCATGATGTACAGTTGATAAAAGTAAAAAAGTAAAAAAGGTAAATCACCAACTTATATAAGTTGGTGAGTCTTCAGAGCTGATAGCAGAAAGGTCTTCTGTTTTTATCAAAAGTATGTCAAATCGTCACATGTCTTCTTAGTCTTCGGAAGAGTTCAGTCTTCAAGCTTTGGAAGACTTTGTCTTTAAGCTTCGAAAGAATTCACTTTTGGTTTTGGAAGATTTTTGTATTTGGCTTCGGAAGATTTGACACTTAGTTATTTTTCTCTGTACATTGTCAAATCTTTCGTACTTCAATGCATACTGAGAGATCTTTGGTTAGCATCAGCCTCTAAGATAATCCTCTTGATCTTACAAACTCCCCCTTGGCTGACGTTACCAAAACTTAAGGATTACTATAACGTTGGATCTTTCACTTGTTTATAACCATCGTCAGAATCATAACCATTTCTCTCTTAATCAACCGGTCTGGATTTTTTAGGCTTTTATAATATCTCTTTATATGCAGGAGATCATGCTCAGGCAAGTCAAGTTTCCAGAAGAAAACTAATTGACCTCCTTGACCTCTTGTGACATACCATTTGTCTGGGTTTGGAGAGTACACCCATGACATGATAGGTCTCTCAGTAGCTAGAGGCTCTACAACTAAAGGAGTTGGTTGAGCAACCTTTTTTGGATGACCCTCAGGATGTTCTGACTCATCCTAAGATGTACAGGTGGATGTCTCAGACTACTTATTCTTCTTTGTCTTCAAGTCTCTTCTAATGGCCATCCTTTTTCTCTTTCTATGCTTTAACTAAGAAGGTTGGTCTTGATCATCTTTTCTTTCTTTTTCCTCCTGAGTTAGGTGCTTCCCCTTCACATGTTCAGAAGGAGGTTTAGGACCTTGCTATGGGTCAGAAGATAAAGAGTCGTATATCAGTAGTAGGTCTTGGTTCTGTTGTTTGGATGGGTTCAACCTTGACCTCATCTTCAGCCGCAACTTGACTTAATGGAGAATACAAGTTTTGAAGCTCACCTTTTGATCTTTTTTTGCTCACTCTAATATGCTCATCCATTGTGGATATAGACATTAGAACAAGCCTCCTTTTTGAGAACCCATACAGGTTCAAGAAGCTCACCATCTTTTGCCTGTCTTCAGATCTTTTTTGTTACCTTTAATGGTGGCCCTTGATTGTTGAGCTTCCTTCCTCATATTTCTCTTAGAATTTTTTCTTTCTTTAATGACTTCTTGTTCCAGCTTCTTAAAATACTCAAACTCTATATAATCATAAGATAAAAGGAGTAAAGCTTCTGCCTGATAGAAACCTGTGGCACTTAAGTAGTTGATCGTGTTATGTCTAACCTTTTCTTTATCTACTTGAGTTTCTTCATCTACAACCACAGTTTCTACCTCAGGCATCTCTTGAAATAGGGAGAGGATGAGCTTTATATAATTTTCTTCTCATTCTTTCTTCTTTAGTTTTGAGGAGCAAAACAACATCCTCATCCTCCTTCCTCTCTCTAGACATCTCTATGTCTGCCAGTTCAGTTAAATATCTAAGGGAAGAGAGATTAGATCATCAACATTGTAGTTCCTAGTTCCCAGGTAGTTTAATCTGGCAGCTCTTAACTCATCTTCCTGAGTGTTTGTCCTTTGAGCGGCCCTAATTGCAGCTTGCATGAAACTAGAAGTCTCTCTTTGTCTTTCTTCCCTTGATTTCCTTTTCCTCTCCCTTTTCTCCTCCTTAATATCCTTTGCGATTAGAACTTTTTTCCTTTGTTAATCATTGGCCTCTGTGACTCAGGGAGGAGAGAGCTTTGGTCTTGTTGTACTTGTTCTTCATTTGAACTCTAGTCAGGGAGAGGCTGTGAGACACATTCACCAACTTGTGTCTCACTAAGAGTTGGAGGTTCTAAAGGAGTAAGAGACTCAAGGTTCATAGAGTCCATAACTGGGTCTTTAACTAAGATTTCCCATTCAAAGCTAATCTTAGGGTCCAACTCAATGTCTAGTTGACCAATTATTTGCCCAACTACCCTTTGTCTATCCATGCTTGTTGTTCACTTGAACTTCACAGACGCCCTTCTTTAAGTCGTTCCTACCAACCTGTCAGCACGTGTTTTTGACTTGGGTTAACAAATGGCAGGATTAGGAGAGGGAAGCTTTCATAGAATCCCAGGTTATAGATGTTGAAGACTTCTTGTTAACCCTAGAATGTAGAAAGCACCAAGGCCCTTCTAACAATATCATACCCCCATTGTATGATTGGATTGTCAATAGGATTGAATGGAGGTGTCATGGCCCTTGGTATAAAACCCTACTCAAATATGCTTTAAAAGATGGCATCCATATTGATGTAGACCAGAGGAGGTTATTGAGTGTGAACAGTTACAAGTAAGGGTGGTGAATCCTTAATATCCATCCTTTGGATAGTGCTACCATGTTCTATGATTGTAGTAATTTTCCCCCTTTTTGGTAGCATCACTTACTAGCATAAGTGAGCTGGAGGTAAGGTCCACTACATCCAAGCCATGGTTTAGCATGCCCGACAGGCCTTTCAGCTAACTTGCCCTTAAGATTGGTGATCTCAAGTTGCTGATTAAGCACCTGAATTTGTAAGGTAGTCACCTGAGATTCTAGGTTCCTAACCTTTGAAATAAGATATGTGCATGCATCCGTCAATTTGTGCGACTTTTTTATTTCATTCTCCCCTTACCTTAATTAGAAAAATCATAGGGGGTGAGAGTTTATGACCAAAGTCATCCTTTTCACCACCAGATATTTGTTCTTGGTCTCTTGATTTCCCTTACGGTGTGTCAGCTTCATAAGAAGAGTCAAGATGCTAGGTTACCATGGTTGAGGTTTGAATGATGTAATCACTTTCAAAAGTGAGAGACTCTTCCACATGGACCTCTTGAACATGTTCAGAGATTTCCACCTTAGTAATGGGTGGATGATGTGGGCTAGACACGGGAGTGTCAGGAGCACTCATCTCTCCTTGAGTAGGGGAGGAGTAGAGACTCATGATACTCACTGAATCCTAAGTTTTCATTATCATAGAATTCAAGTTTAAAAATTGATTGGTTAAGATCTAAAGGCTGGGAATGGTAGGTTTCCCCTGAAGGTTGATCATCTAAGTGTTAAGACTCAGGATGATGGCTTAAGGCTAGTGTTGTGAGCTCATCAGGCTGAGCATGAGGAACCACAACACTGATAGTTGAAGAAATGGGAGTGGTCTACTCCTCAGCAAAAGTGGGAGCTCTTGTTTCCACTTGGTCCTATATGGGTGGTTATATGGGGGCCTCCTCAATCTAAATAAATTGAGCAGGGGTTCGTTCAGTTTTCTAGTATAGATGATGGTGATTGGAGGTTGTGTAGGTGGTGGTTAAGAAAGTATGGGCTCAACATTCGCTAGGATTGCCAAGTCTTCACCTTAAGCGTATTGCTTTAACATTTTAGGAACAAGCGCTATTTCTATCCCGAAAAAACTAGCAGTGGTTTTACTCATCATTTTAAAGATGTTAGGCTTCATTTATCCTAGCTTTAAAATGTTACATGCTCCCCTCAAATATAAGCCCAGTTCACAGTTGAAAATGTGCTAGACATATCTAGGGAACAGATAATATTCAAGGGAATCTAAGTTAGCAAGTAAATTTGTATAAACAAATTGAGAGTATCTGAACTTGATCCCCTGGACCATTCATGGACTATGTAGGAAATATCTTCTAGAACTTGGTCCCATCCTTCAGGCTTGTTGGATAGTGAGTGAATGATCACATGGAGGAGTTATTTCCACTGTGAAGACAATTTTCCTTTCCTGGAGGTTCTGACTGATTAGTCACCTTCATAGCTCTTCTGTTGGAAAGATCCATTGACTGCCTCCTTGGTGAAGGACAACTCATAATATTCATATCCAGGTGTTGGTTTATGGTGACTGGAGTGATGAAAATTGTTGTCCTCTATACTGAGGTAGATATTGCCTTCTCACCGTCCATAATCACTTCTTCGCATGTACTCCAGAAATCTAAGAGATGATTTTATAGAGTGGAGGGTCGATGCTAAGGGCGGTGAGGTAGGAAGAGTGTGAAAGAAAGCGTCAAATCTTTAAAAAGCAAGGGTCCTTTTCAGCAGATAGCAGAGCAATTTGGTTGTGTTGTCTGTGTAGATGCATGTTCAGTGCTGCTTGCTGGTCTTAAGGTTCGAGGTTGGCCATTTATGAAGCTTTTGGAAGAGAGATTTAGAAAAAAATGAGGGTTTGTGGAGAATTTTAGGGCTTGAAAGATGCAGATGAGGAAGAAAAAGATAGAGTGAGACCCGTTGGAAAAGCTATTTATATGCTTGAATTTGAGACAAAGTTATTGCAAAATATAAACTTCGGTTGTCAGCCCCACCTCTGAAAAAGTGCCCAAAAAGGTATTTATATTGAAAGTTTAAATGTTCTGAAGGTAATTTTTGTTTGAAAATTTATAGAAAACTTTCAAATCTAAATTGACTTTGGAAGATATTCCTTAGTTTGAGAAAAATTGCTTCGATAGATTTGGTTTCAGAATAGATTAAGCTTCAGAACTTTTAATCAAAGTGTAAATAAAACTTTCAACACTAAATTGCTTTTGAAAGAAAACTATAAGTACCTAGAAGCAGACTTAAGCTTCGGAAGATATATTAGAATTTCTTACAATTTCAAGCAGACGACCAGTTTAATCAATCCTTTTTTAAATTTGTCTCTGATCAAATGATAGCTCATATTGATTTGCCTTGTCTTTTAGTGTTGCACTAGATTCTCTGTGATTGAGATAACACTGTTGTTGTCTATATGGATAGGAGTCTTCTTGAAATTGAATCCATAATCTAGCATCTGATTTTGAATCCAAATCACTTTAGCACAGCAGCTTGCAGCAGCAATGTATTCAGCTTCAGCAATTGATGTAGATACACAGGATTGCTTCTTGTATTGCCATTATACTATCCTTCCACCAAAGAACTGATATCCCCCGGATGTAGACTTGTCTGTAATTTTGCAGGCACCATAGTCACTATCTACATGTGCATACAGATTGAAGTCAGAATTCTTTAGAAATCAAAGTCCCAGTGCGAGAGCTCCTTTGAGGTATCTAAGAATACTCTTGACATCAAATAGGTGTAACATATTAATTTTGGCTTGATATCTTGCACATATGCATGTACCAAACATAATATCAGGCCTCCTGGCTATTAGGTACATACAAGACCCAATCATAGCCCTGTATTGATGTTCATCCACACACTCCCCCTCAAGATCAAGTCCAAGGGAGTGGTTTCTAGCTATGGAAGTCTTAGTAATCTTAAAATCAGTCAGATGAATTCTGGTTAGTATGTCTTATACATACTTTGACTGGTTTATGAATTTGCATTGTCAACTTGTTTCTTGAATTCCTAGAAAGAAATTAAGTTCCTATATGACACTCATTTCAAACCTATTATTTATCAGCTTCTCAAACTCTTTGTAAAGCTTTTCATTAGTTGACCCAAAATGATATAATCAACATAAATTTGAACCAGCATTAAGTCATTCCTTGTTATTTTAATAAAGAGTGTGTTGTCAATAGTATCTCTTTTGTAATCATGTTAAACTAGGTACTGTGACAGTGTCTCATACCATTTACTTGGTGCTTGATGCAACCCATAGAGAACTTTATCAAGCTTGCAGATATAATCAAGATGATCTGGATCTGCAAAGCCAAGTGCTTGATAGATATACACTTCTTATCTATCACCCCATATAGAATAGCACACTTGACATCAAGTGGGTAGACCTTGAAATCCTTTGATTCATCAAAAGCAAGGAATATTCTGATAGCTTCAAGTCTTGCTATATAAGCAAACACATCTGTGTAGTCAATCCCTTCCTTTTGAATGTACCCTTGGACTACCAGTCTTGCCTTGTTATTGATCACAAGTCTTCTATCATCTTTCTTGTTCCTGAATACACACTTGGTTCCTGAATACCCACTTGGTTCCTATTGACATCTTCCCAGGACGAAGAGGACATATGCTCCAAACACCTTGTCTTTTAAATTGAAGCAGTTCCTCCTGCACTGCTTCAATCTAGCTTCTACCTCTTAAAACTTCATCCACTTCTTTGGCTAAATCTGGGACAAGAACCAATAGTGCAGACAAACATTTTGATCATGGTTTGTTCTCTTGTTCTCACCCCAGTCTCAACATAACCAATGATATTTAGGTAGGATATGACTTGTGGATTTTTAGCAGAGGAATTACAGCAAGTTGATTTGATAGATCCAAATTTGAGAAATTTAGATCTGGTGATTGAGTATCATCTACCACATCAACACACCCATCAAGTGTGACTTGATCAATAGAGTATGTAACATCATTGACGTTGTATTCAGTCGAGTGGTTGTCAGCATCAAGATATTCTTGATCACTTTTACCATCTCCATCTTCTCCTGTATTAGAGATCCCTTTATTTTAGTTTTGTACCTCATTGCTGGAATTGGTTGGCACCTCAGATGTATCAGCAGAAGAATTTTTTTGTCATATATATGCTGACAGGATTTCCACATGTAGTGTTTGTTACCACTGGTACTGAAGGAATTTGAATATTTTATCTTCTTAGCTCAAATCTTGGATCAGGATCTTCTGCAAAAATATTATCTATTGTTCCTAAAACAACTTCATAAGATTTGTTAAAATAGTTGGTAAATAAATGAAGATCAAATAGCCAATTAGGACCAGAACCTGTCATACTTGGAGTGTGTTCATTAAAGGTCATATTGGCTAACTCTTCAATTACTCTAGTTTTGATATTGTATACCCTATAAGCCTTAGCTTAGGAAGATAATCCAATGAAATGTCCATTATCTACCTTCTCAACAAACTTAACTATATGATCTTTAGTATTCAAGATGGTGCATGGACATCCAAATAACCCAAGGAAACTAATGAAATGTCTATTTTTATGCCACAGTTCATAAGGTGTCTTACCATGAGTTTAGACTACTAAAACTATGTTCTTCACATAGCAGGCAGTGTTGACTACCTCTTTTCTCCTTTCAGTAACACCATTTTATTGAGAAGTTCTAGGAGTACTATATTGTCTTGAATTACCCTTTTTATCATAAAATGAATCAAGGAATTGGTTCTTGAATTCAGTTCCTTGATCACATCTTATGATCTTAACCTTGTGATCACATTAATTCTCAACTTTTAGAATGAAGGATTTCAAGATTTAGGATTCTCATCCTTACTTCTAAAAAAGAAAACCTAAGTATATCTTATAAAATAATCTGTGATCACAAGATAGTGTGAAGTTCTTTCTAAACTCATTACACTTGTGGGGCCAAAGAGATCCATGTGTAATAAGTGAAAGGGAGTAGTGATGAAGTGTAATTCCTTTGGCTTATGTGACACTTTGTGTTGCTTTCCTTTCAGACATGCAACACAATAATCATTACTTGTAAACTTTTTCTATGGTATTCCAGTTACAAAATCATCTTTTAATTAGTCTATTCATGTTCTTAAAGTTTACATGGCACATTCTTTTGTACCAAAGGAAAGACTTATCAGTATTTTCTTTAGATAAAAAGCAATAAACTTCTCTAGAGGGGGAAATTTCTTGCAAGTACATCTTGTGCATGTTCTCTTTCCTGGGAGCTTTGATATGATCTTAAGTAATGATCACCCCGAGCTTGAGAACAATACACTCATGCTTAGTGAAGAGCATGTTATGTCTATGGCCATACAATTGAGATACACTCAAAAGATTACACTCAAGCTCCTTAACAAAGTTTACATTTTCGATGTTGGGCTTACCATTAGTGACCCTATCTCTTCCGGTAATGTAACCTCCTGATTCACCTCCAAAAGCAACTGGCCGTCAATCAAATTTTTTAAAGTTTTAAAGAAAAGAGTCATTGCCAATCATGTGCCTAGAACAACCATTATTTATAATCCATACATTTCTTTTGGTCTTCAATTTTTACTGCATATGAAAAGAGATGGTTAGTTATATTTGGAAACCTAAACCTTGTTGGTCTTGGGCTTATCAAAAGCAACTGAAGATAGTTCTACAGTCAATGATCCTATATGTAAGCTTTTAGGATCCTTGACTGTTGTTTATGAAAAACTTCAGTCACATGGCCTTCCTTTATCTTCTACACCATCTTTCAAAAATTAGACTTGACTTTTAAAACATCGGAAGTTTTTATGACTTCAAAAGTTTTGGAGACTGAACCTTCAGAAGCTTTTGCATCCACTGCTGTAGACTTCTGTTCTTTGGAAGCATTTCTTTCTTTCGAGTCCAAACTTGCTTCCGAAAATAGTTTTCTACCTATCTTTTTCTTGGTTACCTTGATGCTTCTGAATGAAAATGATTTTTCTTTATTTTTCTTTCAAAGCTATTTTCTTCTTTTTCTCAGAAGTCTTACTCTTGCTCATATGGATTGTACTCTAAGGATTGTAAATGTAATTTTTAGCATAATGAGTTGTACCACCACACATGATACATTCCAAGGGCTTTCTTTTGAGAGTCTTGTCCTAAGTATAAGGTTTGCTCTGATACTTTTCTAGCTCCTTCTCCATCTTCTTGGATGATGCAGCATGATTCTGAGGGTGAAGCTTGCCTTTGGAGTTGGATGGTCCAGCCTGTGCAGCAGTGGTGCACATTGGTTCAACCTTCTTCTCCTTACTAGGATGGCATAAACTTGAAATAGGACTCTTGGTACTAGAGTCCTTGGTTGAGTATTTAGTCTTCCGCACCTTAAACCCAGCAGAGATGAAAACTTTTTTGACTGGGATTGAAGGCGGGCTTGATCTCCTTCATTTTCTTTAATCTTCTCTTTGCAACCATGATCAAGTTCTTTCTTGTAGACTTTGCCATCCCTGGTATTTTCTTCTCTCCAGGAATATAGTGGCTCTTCATAGAATGAAGCTAATCACTTATTTCTGGTTTATACTTCACTATATCCTCTTCAAATTCATCTTTCTCTTAGATAGGACCAATATGAGGTAGCTTATCTTCATAAGTTCCACACGTTGGTTCTCTAACTGGTAGTATTATGTATGGAGTAGCTATTCACTTTAATCCAAGTCACTGTCTGTTCTGATAACAAACTTTTGCATGCAACGATAAAAATATAATGTTCTTGAAGGTTTCTTCTTCAAGAGCATATTTGGCTTGGCTTTACTGATCATAAGCTTAGACTGGCATTCAGTCAACTTGATAACAAGATGTTTAATCTAAGTCCTGTAGTTTGTGCACTCATGTTTTAGAGTAGAAATGGTTTTCTCTAAGTCTTCTATTTTAAGCTAATAATCATTTTATGTTCTTTTAAAACCAATTTTTAAATAATTAAGTAAAGATCAGATCTTACTTCCTAGTTGTAGGAACAGTACATATTAACTTTTGAAATGCATTTTGTAAGGTTATTAGTAAGGCTGATGCAACCCAAACACTTAAAGTCTTTCCTGCATGCATGCATATGTATACTGAAGTGGAATGCTTCGGAAGTTTCACACTACCTTAGAAATTATTCTAAGTATGAAATCTTCCGAAGCCAAGACCAATATCTTCCGAAGCCAATAGATGAAGTCTTTCGAAGCTTCAAGGACAAAGTCTCCCGAAGCCAACCATTGAAGACAGATTTCTTCTAAAGACTCTTATATTACATGCTTTATCTGATGTACTTTTTACCTAAAGCTGAACCACTTTTGGTTGCCACTCTGATAAGTCACCAACGTTTCATGAGTTGGTGAAAAGGTCCATGCTTTTAGTAAACTGTACATTGAGGTCTTGAGTCTGTAACTTTCCACTTTATGTACTTTATCCTTTTTGTAATATATTAGGATGTGAGCTATGGCATGTCATAGTCACTAGTCAAAAGGCAATCTGCCTTTTGACTCTACATGGATTTTGTTGTCTAGTTTATGTATCCAGCTGGCCTTCAAAGTATGGCCGACTGTAGGTTATAGTATAAGTATTTTCTGGTCCTTGTAACTTAAAAAAGTTTGGGTAGAACTTTGTAAACCATTTTGTAAGGAACTAGAAGAACAATATACATTAGCCTTGAAAACCAACTACTTGTGTGTTGTTCTAGTTTCTGTCTCATTTACATCTTGTGTTTCTTAGTTCTCCAAACTCAATCTTACCAGTTCCCCATTTGAATTGTTAAGTGTTGTCATACACTCTCCTCTCTGTGTTGTTGTGTTATACAAGTGCATAAGCCCTTCACCCGGTCCTGCAATTGGTATCAGAGCTTCTCAGGCTCTTGATATAAGATCTCACCATCTTAAGATCCCTCACACACATAAAAATACTTAACCCTTCAAATGGCAGCTATCTCTAAAGCTGATATGGAAACTGAAACCATGACAAAGTCTCCACTGATCACTCTTGATGACTTTGACACTTGGTGCTGAAGAATGGAAGGTTTCATCAAGTGTCAAGACTCAAGAATGTGGGAATCTGTTGTCTCTGGACCTTACATACCAAAAACTCCTTTAGCTGCTGCTGGAGGTGGTATAATCCCCAAGGCTATGGCTGACTACTCAGAAGAAGATAGAAAGAGAGTAGAAATTGATCAAAAAGCCATGACAACCCTTCAGACTGCTCTACCAAACTCTGTATACAGAGGTTTCAAGAAATGCAAAACAGCTAAGCAGCAGTGGGATGCATTGAACTAATGTATGAGGGTTCTACTGAAGCCAAAGAAAACAAGAAGGATCTCCTGAAGCAGCTGTTTGAAAATTTCACCTTCAAAACAGGTGAGACCATGACTCAACAATACTTCAGGTAGTTGAGATTGTGGATACCCTAGTGGATGTTGGAGTAACTCTTAAGAGCAGAGACATTGTAAGGAAGTTTATGTCCTCTCTTCCTAGGCAATGGACACATTATTGTGTTGTAATCAAGAGAACTGAGAACCTTAAGACTCTCACTCTGATAGAGTTGTATGGCATTCTCAGTGGATACCAGATGGAGATGAACATGCAAGGTTCATCTGGTAACTCCAGCAATCAAATAGGTTCAACCCTTCATGTGACTGAAAGGGATAGCATAGAACCCCAGCATCATCTCATATGCTACCCTGACATCTCACAAAAGGGTCCTTTCATCACCTTCTCGGAGACACCAAGGGAGAACTATACTCAAGGAAGCCCATTCCAAGAGACAAGTTCTTCTCAAGCATTTGTGTCCTCTGATGAAAGTTGTGGCAGCTTCCTATTCACCCTTGAAGACCTGGACTGTATCCATCCAGACGACCTGGAGTACATAGAGATAGTCCAGTAAATGGCTCTTCTCACTCACAGAGCCAAGAGATTCTACAAGAGGACAGGAAGGAAGTTTCCCAGCAATACAGACAGTGAAAAGTTTGGACTGGACAAAAGCAAAGTTAAGTGTTACAATTGTAACTTGATGGGTCACTTTCCTAGGGAGTGCAAGGCACCAAGAACAAATGGTGGACAAGCACAATCCAGACCAAACTACACTGATAAAGCTACCCAGAATAAGAAGCCAAAGCAGCAAGCTGCAGTTGCTGTTGAAGAAGGAGGCTTTGACTGGAGCTTTCAGGTGGAAGATGCATCTCCAAACCAAGCATTAATGGCTGACCATGATGAAACCAAGGTATTAGAACATCTTTGCACTCCTGAATGTATTGCTAAAGTCAACAGATACAAGTCCTATAACTTAGAGATGAGATTTGATCTTGAGTCCTTGAACATTCTAAAATCTGAGTTTAGAAAGACTGAAACTGATTATAAGTTAAAGATAGAGGACTTAGAGAAAACCATTTCAGTTTTAAAACATGAGCATACAAATTATAGGACTTAGATCAAAGATCTTATAACTAATTTAACTGAATGCCAAGCTGAGCTTGTGATCAGCAAAGCCAGGGCAGAAAAATGTATTCTCGAAGAAGAGACCTTTAAGAACATCATATCCTCATCCTTGCATGCAAAAGTTTGTTATCAAAATAGGCAGGGACTGGGATCCAGTGAGATAGCTCCTCTACATAGAA
Organism: Flaveria linearis; assembly: GCA_024085815.1. Taxonomy (NCBI): domain Eukaryota; kingdom Viridiplantae; phylum Streptophyta; class Magnoliopsida; order Asterales; family Asteraceae; genus Flaveria; species Flaveria linearis. The sequence goes on along the minus strand of CM044016.1, from coordinate 26,935,232 downwards.
TTTTGTCTGTAAGATCACCTAGGTGTGGAACTTGTGAGGATGAGCTTTCTCACATAGACCCCTTGAGTGAAGAGGATGAAGAAGTGGTAATGAAGAATTCATCTGAGAAGAGTGAAGAGGAGGATTCTAAGAAGGGTCACTATCCTTCTGAGGAGAGCAAGAAGCCTAATATGACCGAGTCTATGAGGAAGAACTTGATCAGAAAGAGCAAGAGAAAGGCCAGGAGGGCTCAAGAGATCAAGACCACTTTCAAATCTAAGCAGAAACAAGTCTTTATTTCTACAGGATGTGATATGATCAAGACTGAAGACATAACCTCAATTCTTCTACCAAGAGTTCTGGTTCATGTTCAAATCATCTCAGCATCAAGAAGAAGGCTGATCCGTTGTGTACCACTGCAACACAGCCTGAACAATCCAACTCCAACAACAGCCCTAAACCCAAAGGGACTATCTCAACATCTGCAAAGATGAAGGTGGAGAAGGGAAGTGATCAAAGTCAGCCTTGTTCTCTGAAGAAAACTCTTGGGAAGAAAAAGATAAGTTGTGTTATGTGTGAAAGTACTTCTCATCTTGCTATGGATTGTCCATACAATCCAAAAAGTACTCTTCATGTGACCAAGAAGGAGACTCCCAAGAGATCTAAGAAGAACTCAGCTTCGGAAGGAAAATCTGTTTCCTTCGAAAGCTCCAAAGGAAAGAAGAAGGCAAGTGGAAAATTGCTTTCGGAAGGAAATTTGGTCTCGGAAGAAAGGAATACTTCCAAAGCACTAAAGTCTACTGCAGTGTTAGCAGAGTCTTCCGAAGGTTCAGTCATCAAAACTTCCGAAGTCTCAAAAGCTTCCGAAGTGGTGAAGGTCAGGTCCAAATTTCCAAAGGTGGTGTGGAAATCAAAGAAAGACCAAGTGACTGAAAGTCTTCCATCAACAACAGCAATAGATCCTCAGAGCACAACCATAGGATCTATTACTGTTTCATTACCTTCTACTTCCTTTGATAAGCCCAAGACCAATAAGGCTTGGGTTTCCAAATGTAACTAATCATTTTCTTTATGCAAGAACAGCTCAAGACAAACAAAAATATCTGGATCATTGATAGTGGTTGTTCCAGGCACATGACAGGCAATAGGTCACTACTATAGAACTTTGAAAGGTTTGATGGAGGACCAGTTGCTTTTAGAGGAGATGAAGGAGGTTACATTTCTGGAAGGGGCAAGGTCATAAATGGTAAGCTCAATATTGAGAAGGTAAATTTTGTCAAGGAGCTTGGGTACATTCTTCTGAGTGTATCCTAATTTTGTGATCAGAGTCATAACATGCTCTTTACTGAGCATGAGTGCATTGTTCTCAAGCCCGGGTGATTATTCCTCATGAGCATATTCTGCTTAAAGCTCCCAGGAAAAGGGAACATGTATAAGATGGATTTGCAAGAAACATCTCCCTCGGGAGAAGTTTCATGCTTTCTATCTAAAGCCAATAGTGATGAGTCTTTTCTTTGGCATAAAAGAATGTGCCATGTAAACTTTAAGAACATGAATAAGCTAATTAAGAATGATTTGGTAACTGGAATGCCAAGGAAAGAGTTTACAAGTGATGACCATTGTGTTGCATGCCTGAAAGGGAAGCAATACAAGGTATCTCACAAGCCTAAGGAAAGAAACTCCATCACTACACCCCTACACTTGTTACATATGGATCTCTTTGGCCCCACCAGTGTAATGAGTCTAGGAAAGACCTCTTACTGTCTGGTGATCACAGATGACTTTACAAGATTCACTTGGGTCTTCTTTCTTAGAACTAAGGATGAGACCTCTGAGACTCTGAAGAATTTCATCTTAAGAATTGAGAATCAATATGATCACAAGGCCAAAACCATAAGATGTGATCAAGGAACTGAATTTAAGAACCAAATCCTTGATACATTTTATGATGAAAAGGTTATTACAAGGCAATACAGTGCTCCCAGGACTCCTTAGCAAAATGGTGTTGCTGAGAGGAGAAACAGGACACTGATTGAAGCTGCTAGAACCATGTTGTCTGACTCTAAACTGCCCATCACCTTCTGGGTAGAGGCAGTCAACACTACCTGCTATGTGCAGAATAGAGTTTTAGTGGTTAAGACTCATGATAAGACTCCTTATGAACTTTGGCACAAGAGAAAACCTTTCATTGGTTTTCTCAGGTCATTTGAATGTCCATGTAGCATCTTGAATACCAAAGATCAAATTGCCAAGTTTGCTAAGAAATCAGATGATGGACACTTCATTGGATACTCTTCTCAAGCTAAAGCTTATAAAGTATACAATCTTAGAACTAGAGTAGTTGAGGAGTCAGCCAATGTGGCTTTCAATGAGCACACTTCCAGTGTGAAAGGTACTGGTCCAGATTAGCTATTTGATCTTAACTTAGTTACCAACTATTTTAACAAATCTTGTAAGAATTTTTCAGGGTCTACGGACATTTTACCTCTAGGTGATCCTAATCCAAGATTTGAGCTAAGAAGACCTTCAAGTTACACATCTTCAGCTCTAGTTGTAACTACTTTGGCAAATGAAGTTTCTATCAGCAGAATAATGACAACTTCAGTTGATCCATCTGAGATGCCTTTAAATTCCAGCTCAGAGGCTCAACAGACTAACAAAGAAACTTCAAATGCAATAGAAGATGATGGTGGTGGTGACAGTGATCAAGAATTTCTTGATGCTGATAACCACCCCATAGATGAACATATCAATGATATCACACACTCATTGGATCAAAGTTCTCTTGATAAGTGTGTTGAAGTTGTGGAGGAAGCATCTATGCCAGATCTAAATTTCTCTAATTTAGATCTGTCTCAACAACTTGCTGTGATCCCTCAGCTAAGGATCCACAAGTCCCATCCTACCACAAACATCATTGGAAATGTTGACACCGGGGTAAGTACAAGAGGACAAACCCATGAAGCAAATGTTTGTCTTCACTCTTGTTTCTTGTCCCAGATAGAGCCCAAGAAAGTTGATGAGGCTCTAAAGGATGGAAGTTGGATTGAAGCCATGCAAGAGGAGCTACTTCAATTCAAGAGACAGAAGGTTTGGAACCTATGTCCTCTTCCTTATGGGAAGACTACTATAGGAACCAAATGGGTATTTAGGAATAAGAAAGATGATAGAGGTATTGTCATCCAGAACAAAGCTAGACTAGTTATTCAAGGATACACACAAGAAGAAGGAATTGACTACACTGATGTCTTTGCTCCTGTAGCAAGACTAGAAGCTGTTAGGATATTCTTGGCCTTTGTTGCATCCAAGAACTTCAAGGTCAATCAACTTGATGTCAAGTGTGCTTTTCTGTATGGGGTGATTAAAGAAGAGGTGTATGTCAAACAACCACCTGGTTTTGTAGATCCTGATCACCCTGATTATGTCTGCAAGCATGATAAGTGTCACACCCTCAAAATCCACTTGTGGAGTTTTACCGCGAGGCATGTTAACAAACCAGGATCACAGTCAATAGTTAATTGGAACGACTCTATATGCCATATTTAATATAAAACAAACCAGAGTTCAAACTTTAAAACCATACGGAAGCGTTTTGCAAAATAAAACAAACCCAAAGTATATAAATGCACAAATGGCAAAACACGCGCCAACCAAATGTTTGAAAACCCAAATGTAAAAACAAGTAAGTATGTTTATAGTTTAAGTCTCAGAATGCATGCTCGACCCGTGCAGTGCTCCTATTGGCAAGCTGAGTTATCGACCTGAGAATAGCATACTAAAATGTCAACACAATGGTTGGTGAGTTCAAGACTTTGCGTTTAAACATAAACAGTTTAACAGTTGTGATATATATATAAGCATGTGTATTGTTACAGATAGCTAGTCTATTAACAAATAAATATTAATTCATAGTGATTTCGCAATTGAAGCTGACTGTGATAGTTTTTGCCTCCTGCCATGACTTACCATGTCGTGACAAATGTTCATAGGACAAATTGCACCCGTTGACCTCGAGTCACACAGGTGGGGCTCGTCAGACCCAGTACTACTACCCAAGTTTCCCCGCTATTCAATATTAAAAATTCGATAGTGTGAGGACTTTATCATGGTTAACAACACTATATTATTATTATACACATCTTAAATATATAAAGCGTTAGTAAAGTTACCAGTATGCTATCTCCCCCAAAAGAGGCTAAGTAAACAGTGGGGCATGAACTCACCTGATACGCGTATTGAGTACTTAGAGTTTACTTGAAAGAAAAGTGGACAGTCAACCCTCAGAGGTTACCTAGATCATGTAAGTACATGAGTATGTGTAAACAGAGAATATATGAAACCCTAAGTGTACCACAACCAAAGACTCAAGGTTTTAGAAGGATAGACATGTTTGACCCAGTTGACCCGTTTGACCCGTTGGTGACATTAAGTGTTGTAAACCATTTAAACAGACATGATCATATATCATACATGGTTAACATTCCAATGGATCACATATGGTGCTACATTCCCAATGCGTTGCGTAGATCATCATACTATGCAAATATCATACAAGTTATGTAAGTCCTTAACATCTAGCATGCTCAGTGCATCCATAACACAACTAGTGTATCATATAAAGGTAAAACTATGCATAACCTACTCATATGACTTATAACTATGAATTAGCATATACAGGCCAAAACAGATAATTTACCAATTAATCATCCATACTGGCCACAACACATTCAACATGTCCATTACATACAACATACATCAAGATGATTGATTTCCAGTCCCAAACATATGTCCTAGTTACTAATCAATCATTCAATACCATACATGATCATCAAAGTACATAAACCACGCATAACCAAACAGACATTCCATACAACCTAATTAACAGGTTCTATCATGTTAGGCGTCCACAATAAACATTCTAGCATGATCCTAATGCCATGAACATGTCTAATTCCCAATATCTAAGGTTCATCCAAATAAAGTTTCCCTTTTGGGAAAGTACATCCCAAAATATACTAAACACCCAATGTATCCATAATTCATCAATAATATACTATTTAAAGTTCATAACAACACCTAAACGTGATCAACAATGATGCGTGCGGATAGTATATATATTTTGATAAAGGTTTTTCGCACAAATTCAGTTTTAAATGGTTATTACTAATACTAACTACACACACAAAAGGCAAGTGTACCTATCGTGAGGTAATATAGTGTTGGTAAGAACCGAGTATCAATCCGTGGACACACTAAGCCTACTCAACAACCCTCATAATTGACTATCAGTTTTGATTTAGAAAATGATAAGTTAAACAAAATAACAATAAATAAAGATAGATAAAGAAAGATTGAGACTTTTGGTGATTCTTTCAGTGAAGTAAGGATGTTATCCTAATTTAGATTACACTTATGCAACTATGATGAATTGGTGGTGTGATTAAAGATATTGAATAAAGTAATTGTGTTAACGTTTATAAAGATGAGCTAGTGCGATTTCTCGTCTATCCGCTCCGTAGTGACCAGGACCAACATAGGTTGAGATTTACTGCTTAGGTCAAGGCCCTAGTGATGTAGGTAAATCTTTTGTGTCCTTTACGACATACGATTTCTGAAAACATAACTTAATGTAAGAAGAGAGTCGATCAAGTTCTATTCTAACATACCATTAATTTTAGAAAACCATAACAATTATTGTAGATTTCTCAGACTAATAAAAGGGAACCCGTAAATGATCATAAAGTTAAGGGCTTATGATTTCTAATAACCATCTCTAGTTAATTAGCCATAGTTTGTTATGAATAAAAGTTGATCATACGTTTTTCAACCGTGTATGACAATCACAATTACAAACCATAAACTTATAACCCCCCGTTCAAATGTAGGTGCTACCCATCGAAAGTTTTCCCAAGACCACCATAACATTAACACAATATTTGTCACACCATTAGTTCATCACAAATTACATAAGTTTCATTAAATAGGATAACAAATGAAGTTTAGCTCATAATGAGCTTGAACCTAACAACAAAGATAGAAGATAGTAATGAAATCATCGATAAATTAGAACAATCAAACCGATGATTCACTATGGATGATGTTAAACGATCCCAAGCTTCTTCTAAGTGTTGAATGGACCTCCAAAACCTTCTAAGGACCTCCAAAGGCTGGGTTCCCGAGAGGGAACACCAGCACTTCACCTCCCAAAAGCTCTCTTCAAAGTTGAAAATGAAGTCCTATTTATAGGCTTTCTGGAGTGTTTAAGCACGGCCCCATGCCTAAAAGGCACGGCCCCGTGATAGTACAATGCTTACGAAAGTTGGTCGGCTCGTACGTGCAGGAGTTGTCGGGCACGGCCCCATGACAAATGGGGCACGGCCCCGTGAAAGGGGCAAACACGGCCCCGTGCCTCCTGGGGCACGGCCCCGTGACTGCTTTTGGGGAACAGTACTTTTTGTCCTGTCAGATGTCCAATCACGGGGGTGTGTCAAATTAGCACGGGGGTGTTTTCAGGCTGGGCATGGGGGCGTGCCTCATGAAGCACGGCCCCATGCTTGAATTCCAAAACTTGGTTTCCTTCATTTTCTTCTTATTTATGCTCCTTTTGTTCATCTTGGTCTTTTTCAAGCCTGAAAACACAATATGAACGATTTAGGTATCAAATCATCATTTTCAATAAGAGTTTATAGAATAATTGATGTGGAATTGATATGTTTTATATGTATAATTTGAAGCACATCAAACAACTTCCAACTATCATAATTCAACAATCATCATAGATAAAAGTTTCTACTTTTGGCAAGATATGAACAACAACATTCATTCTAAGATTTCTAGCATTCATATCAACAATCTAGCACCTAATCAACATCATAAACACATCCATAACATCACTACATTAACAATTTCACATTACATGCCAAATAAAGTTACTATTATTAGTAACCCATGAACAAAGCTCCAAATTCATCAATTTCTTGCAAGATTCATGTATTGTAGCATTCATACTATCTAATTAACATCTCAACAACATCAAACAACTATCAATTCCACATGATCAACATGAAATTCGAAATTAGGGTTCATCTTCATCAAAAAGTATGAACAACCAATCAAAAGCGTAGTTTTCTTGCATAATCAACGTTAAACAACATGTATACTATCAAACTAACCTACTAACATCATCAAACAACAACCAAATTCGACATTCATCATTCAATTTCGCATGGAACCCTCGGCCAACATGAAAGGACTTCAAAAACATGTAAAAATCTCACCTTTTACGTGTAATAACTTGAAATTGATGTTTCCCACGAGTTCTAAACCTTGTAATCGACCAAAACCAAGGCACAATTGCTTGTTTTTGCTTGAAATCACAGGTTTGTGGGGATGGGGATGAGTGTTGCGGCCGATGGGGTGTGGGGAGGGGTGGTTAGGGTTTTGTTTTTAATTAATTTTCACTAATTACCCCTTTAACCCTTCTATTTAGCATTTTTTATAAAAAGTAAGCTTTAAACCCCTTTTTAAAAGTGTTTTTAACCACTTAATAACTATATAAACTAATAATAACAATTATATATTTTATCTTTATAAAAACATACAACATACGAATTAACACACGCGTTTCCACGTTACGCGATAAAATTTACCGTTAACATTTAAATCGCGTAAACACATAAGCATAACACATTAATCATCTAATCAACTAGATTATTATTAAATTAACATTATTAATTATTATCAGGTCACCAACGTTAAATGACAACTAGTGTGTGCTTACGACACGTGTATGCAAGACTTAACGGAACTAACGGAGTTTGGTAACGGAAAATTATCGGATGTCACATTATCCCCATGTTGAAAGAATTTTCGTCCCGAAAATTACGTTACATGGTGAGAGTGTTCCATCACTGGTCTACTGCATTGGCACACAGAAATCGAAATCGAGTGAGTTTTGAATGAGTTGTCACATCATCCCCATGTTGAAAGAAATTTCGTCCCGAAATTTAAATCAATACCCTTGTTTGCAGGCATCGTCTCGAATAGTTGAGGGTACTTAAGCTTCATTTGATCTTCACGTTCCCGCGTGAATTCCGGTCCACGTCGCGAGTTCCAACGAACTTTGACTATGGGTATCTTGCTTTGCTTAAGTGATTTCACTTCACGATCCATCACTTCGACTGGTTCTTCGATGAAGCGTAATTGTTCATCCACTTGAACATCCTCTAGTGGTATAATTAGTGTCTCGTCAGATAGACACTTTTTCAGGTTTGAAACATGGAACATATTATGGACTCCACTCAGTGAATCAGGTAAGGCTAGTCGATAGGCCACTGGACCTATTCTTTCCAATATCTCAAATGGTCCAACATACCTCGGATTTAGCTTTCCTCGCTTGCCAAACCGAACTACGCCTTTCCATGGTGAGACTTTCAATAAGACCTTGTCGCCAATTTGAAACTCTAGAGGTTTCCGTCTCTTGTCAGTATAACTTTTCTATCTATCTCGCGCTGCAGCCATATGGTTCCGTATCTGCACAATCTTCTCAGTTGTTTCATGAATTAGCTCGGGACCCGTTAGTTGACTATCACCAATTTCAGCCCAGCAAACCGGTGATCGACATTTTCTTCCATACAAAGCCTCGAAAGGTGCTGCTTGTATGCTAGTGTGATAACTGTTATTATAGGAGAATTCCACCAATGGCAGATGAACTTCCCTGTTGCTCTCGAAATCAATCACACAAGCACGAAGCATATCCTCCAAAGTCTGTATGGTACGCTCACTCTGGCCGTCAATTTGTGGATGATAAGCAGTACTCATATCCAATCGTGTACCCAGAGATTTTTGTAGTGATTGCCAGAAGTGTGACGTGAAACAGCATCACGGTCAGAAATAATCGAGATCGGTACACCGTTTCTCGAAACGATTTCCTTCAGATATAGTCGGGTTAATTTCTCCATCTTATCCGTTTCCTTAATTGCAAGGAAGTGAGCAGACTTTGTCAACCGTTACATAATAACCCATATTGTGTCACAACCAGTATTAATCCGGGGTAACTTAGTGATAAAATCCATGGAGATTTGTTCCCATTTCCACATTGGTATCTCGTGTTGTTGTAACAGTCCGGATGGTTTTTGGTATTCCACCTTTACCTTCGATCAGGTCAAACACTTGCTCACATACGTAGCTACATCTGCCTTCATATTAGGCCATCAATAGTGCGCCTTTAGGTCGTGATACATCTTGTCAGATCCAGGATGTATGGAGTATTTAGACTTGTGTGCCTCACTCATAACTAAATCCCTCAGATTTCCATGGACAGGCACCCAAAGTCTATCCATGAAGTACCGAATTCCATCCTCTTTCACTACCAATTGCTTATCCATTCCCCGTAATGACTCAGAACTAATATTTTCCTATTTCAAGGCTTCTATCTGTGCTTCCTTAACTTGTTCAGGCAGATGAGTACTGATTGTAAGCTGTAGTGCTCGCACCCGCCTGGGTTTAGTTGTTTCTTTTCGGCTTAGTGCATCGGCAAATACGTTCGCCTTTCCAGGATGGTACTTGATGGCGCAATCATAATCGTTCAGAAGTTCCACCTAACGTCGTTGCCTCATATTCAGCTCCTTTTGCTCAAAGATATGTTGAAGACTCTTGTGATCGGTGTAGATAGTGCATTTGGTGCCGTACAAGTAATGTCTCCAAATCTTTAAGGCAAAAACCGCTGTACCCAATTTTAAGTCATGGGTGGTATAGTTCTTCTCGTGAACTTTTAGTTGTCTCGAGGCGTAAGCTATCACTTTGTCACGTTGCATCAGGACACAACCCAATCCTTGAATGGATACGTCACAATACACCACGAAATCATCAGTTCCCTCTGGCAGTGCCAATATCGGTGCACTACAGAGTTTCTGTTTTAATAGCTGAAAAGCTGCCTCTTGACTTTTACCCCATTTGTATGTCCTTCCTTTGTGGGTCAAGGCTGTGAGAGGTTGTGCAATCTTAGAGAATCCCTCTATGAATCCTCGGTAATACCCTGCTAATCCCAGGAATTGCCTTATCTCGCTCGGCGTTTTGGGTATAGTCCAATTCTTTATCGCCTCAATCTTGGCAGGATCAACATGTATTCCCTTCTCATTCACAATATGACCCAGGAATTGCACTTCTCGTATCCAAAAATCACACTTGGAGAATTTAGCGTACAGTTGCTCATTTTTCAATAATTCCAAGATCAATCGTAAGTGCTCTTCATGATCCTCCTTGGTCTTAGAGTATATCAGTATATCATCGATAAACACGATGACGAACTGATCAAGATAGGGTTTGCACACGCGATTCATGAGATCCATGAACACCGCAGGTGCATTAGTCAACCCAAAAGGCATGACCAAGAACTTGTAATGACCATAACGAGTACGGAACGCGGTTTTGGAAATGTCTTCTTCACGGACTCTAAGTTGATGATATCTAGACCTCAAGTCGATCTTCGAATAATAACTTGATCCCTGAAGCTGATCAAACAAATCGTCGATACGAGGTAGTGGGTATCGGTTCTTGACTGTGACTTTGTTTAATTCACTATAATCGATGCACATTCGAAACGTGCCATCCTTCTTCTTAACAAACAGGACAGGGGCTCCCCATGGTGATGTGCTAGGTCGAATAAAGCCCTTATCTAAAAGCTCCTGAAGTTGTGATGACAACTCCTGTAGTTCGTTCGGTGCTAATCGATAAGGTGCTCTAGCAATTGGGGTTGTACCGGGAGTCAGTTCGATTTGGAATTCCAGCTGGCGATGAGGTGGTAGTCCGGGAAGATCCTCTGGAAACACCTCTGGAAAGTCTCGTACCACAGGTATGTCCTCCATCCGCCTTTCCTCCGGTTGCTTATCAGTGACGAGTGCCAGAATAGCCAAACGACCTTTTCACAACAACTTTTGCGCCTTCATGTAAGAGATAATGCCCGTTACTGCACCACTCCTATCGCCTCTGACTGTAAGGATTTCGTCACCAACAGGGATTCGTATGATTTTCTCGTGGCATATGACTTCCGCTTGCTTATTAGAGAGCCAATCCATGCCTACCACCACGTCAAAACTTCCCAGTGTAACATGCATAAGATCTATAGCGAAAGTATGACCAACGAGTTCTATCTTACAATCTCTAAGGATGTGTGTTACATGGATTTGTTTACCGTCGGCCAATTCTACGGTGTATTTGGATTCTAAGGCAAAAGGAATATCACTTAGAAGACTACAGAATTTTACGGATATGAAACTCCTATCGGCTCCAGTATCAAATAGTACCGCAGCGAAACATGCATTGACAGAAAACCTACCAGTAACAGTCGTAGGGTCTTTTAGAGCCTTACCTGAGCCAATGACGAAGGCTCTTCCTTTGGCTCCATTATTGTTACCACCGTTTCCATTACCGTTGCCATCATTGTTGTTGTTGTTGCCTTGGTTGTTGTTATTTTGGCCATTGCCATTACCATTTTTCCTCAGCTGCGGGCAGTTTCGCCGGTAATGCCCCTCTTTCCGACATTCAAAACAACCCTTGGGGGTCTCCTGAGGTTGCTGTGGCTTCTTCACCAACTCACCACGGCAATCCTTGGCTAAGTGTCCCATTTTTCCGCAACGCTGACATTTGAAATTGTCACATCTTCCCACATGATGATAGTTATACCGCGTGCACCTCGATTGTTTACCACCATAACCGCTTGGTCCTTGGTTGTTTGAAGCCGACTGGTTGAAGTTCCAGTTGTTATCGAACCTCCATTGTTGTTGCTGCAGTTGTTGTTGCTGAGGTGGATGTTGACCGCTGGACGATGATGATTTATTGTTGTTATTGTTGTTAGAAGCATCCCATTTCCTCTTGTTATCGGGCACGCTCGCCACAGCGCCCCGTTTCGGTAACCGTCCTTGCTCCACTGCTTCATCAGTCAGTTTGTGGGCTAAGCAAATTGCTTGCTGAATTGTAGCTGGGTCGGAGGAAGTCACCATGCTTCGAATCTCGGGCACCAATCCCCGAATGTAGTGCTCCACCCGCTTGTGCATCTCATTTACCATTCCTGGGCATAGTGTGGCCAATTCATGGGTTCTGGTAGTATAAGCCTCAATTTCTGAACCTTGCATTTTCAGTCGCCAGAATTCCATTTCTAGCTTTTGTACCTCACTTCGAGGACAGTACTCCTCGGTCATCATCTCCTTAAATTCATTCCAGGGAAGCTCATTTGCCATAGCTTGCCTAAGCATTTGTACCTGTGCATTCCACCAGGACAACGCGGCACCTTCCAGAGTTCCAGTAGCGTATTTCACCTGATCGACAGATGGACAGTTACACTTTGAGAAAACGGACTCCGTCTTCTCAAACCACCTTACCAGCCCTACAGCTCCCTTAGTCCTACTGTAGGTGTGTGGCTTACAGTCCATAAAGGACTTTTAAGTACACGCTGGTGGTCCTGCTTTAACACGATAAGCATTGATCAGATATCTTATTCGATTAATTGTGGCATTTGATGTAACTTTCTATTATCATTTACCTGCTGGCTGTCCTACTTGGGCAGCAGCTACCGCTGCCTGAACTTGTTCGTTTATTACGGCAGCTAATTCCGCAGGGGTCATATTAATAGTACCACCACCTTGATCACCGACGCCACGTCCACGTCCGCGCCCGCGCCCTCGACCACGTCCATGTCCTCGGGCGTCCATTTGCTTTCACTTTACATTCACAAATACGATAATGAGTAACATCAAACATATTTATCTCATTGAAGTAGTGTAAACAATAAGAAAGTAATGAATCGTCACATCCACAACATTCATAACAAAAATGATAACCAAGATAAATAAATTGTAAATAAGTCACAATGTATTCACCAATGTCAAAATTTAAGTTTGTCGTTCGGGTGGGGAAACAACCCTTCCCACATAGGTTTCAAAAGAAAGAAACGCTAAATAGTCCAAGTCATTTAAAGAAAAAAATAGAATCAGTCAATGATATCCGACCCGTCACTATCATCTTCCATCTCAACAGGTTCTTCTTCAGGTTCCTCTTCAGGTTCCTCTTCGGGTTCCTCTTCCTCCTCGGGGGCCTGTACAGGAGCAGGAGCTATGGCGATCTGAAGCGCCGCCAACTGGGCTTCTAAGATAGCAATCCTGTTGTCGGCTACTTCGTTGTGCTGTTCTCGGGCAGTCACGCGTCCACTAAGTGTCTGATAACCATCCCGCATGTGGTAACATCCCTCCAAGGTCTTACCATGTTGTTCCTCAAGTGTATCCAGCTGGTGTCGTAGTTTGTACACCTCGTGCTGTAGTGTACAAACGTCACTCGTGAGTCGCCTGACTCGATGCTGCTCCGTATCCAGTGCTGCTACCAATGCAGCAATCACTTGCTCGTTGGACTGCACCGTCCGTGGGAGTATAGGTAGTGGCTGTTCGGTGTCGGTTCTAGTTCTAGGTCTCGGAGTAGGTACACGTTCCCTATACATAATATGGTCCACGAACTCAGGATAAAAACTCCAGTCTCGCGGAGGGTCCCGCTCCATCAGGGCGAAAGGTTGATCCCAGTCAAACTCTCCTTGTGGGTAGTCTAAGCGAGGCCAGTCGCGTCCATTTTCGGGTACTGGTCCAGGAGGTGGGGACTCTGATTGAGTAGGTGATGACGGTTGCTTACCAGGAGCTCTATACGATGACGTCATGCTGCAGAGAGTGTGATATGTATACCAATGAGTATACAGTAGAGAAATCAGGAACAAGTAACTAACTAACTATGTGCAGTTATAGTCTAGTGTGTATGCAACCTAGTTCTCTATAACCAATGGCTCTGATACCAATCTGTCACACCCTCAAAATCCACGTGCGGAGTTTTACCGCGAGGCGTGTGAACAAACCAGGATCACAATCAATAGTTACTTGGAACGACTCTTTATGCCATATTTAATATAAACCAAACCAAAGTTCAAACTTTAAAACCATGCGGAAGCGTTTTGCAAAATAAAACAAACCCAAAGTATATAAATGCACCAATGGCAAAACACGCGCGAACCAAATGTTTGAAAACCCAAATGTAAAAACAAGTAAGTATGTTTATAGTTTAAGTCTCAGAATGCATGCTCGACCCGTGCAGTGCTCCTATTGGCAAGCTGAGTTATCGACCTGAGAATAGCATACTAAAATGTCAACACAATGGTTGGTGAGTTCAAGAGTTTGCGTTTAAACATAAATAGTTTAACAGTTGTGATATATATAAGCATGTGTATTGTAACAGATAGCTAGTCTATTGACAAATAAATATTAATTCATAGTGATTTCGCAATTGAAGCTTACTGTGATAGTTTTTGCCTCCTGCCACGACTTACCATGTCGTGACAAATGTTCATAGGACAAATTGCACCCGGTTGACCTCGAGTCACACAGGTGGGGCTCGTCAAACCCAGTAGTACTACCCAAGTTTCCCCGCTATTCAGTATTAACAATTCGAAAGTGTGAGGACTTTATCATGGTAAACAACACTATATTAATATTATACACATCTTAAATATATAAAGCATTAGTAAAGTTACTATTATGCCATCTCCCCCAAAAGAGGTTAAGTAAACAGTGGGGCATGAACTCACCTAATATGCGTATTGAGTACTTAGAGTTTACTTGAAAGAAAAGTGGACAGTCAACCCTCAGAGGTTACCTAGATCATGTAAGTACATGAGTATGTGTAAACTGAGAATATGTTAAACCCTAAGTGTACCACAACCAAAGACTCAAGGTTTTAGAAGGATAGACATGTTTGACCCAGTTGACCCTTTTGACCCGTTGGTGACATTATGTGTTGTAAACCATTTAAACAGACATGATCATATATCATACATGGTTAACATTCCAATGGATCACATATGGTGCTACATTCCCAATGCATTGCTTAGATCATCATACTATGCAAATATCATACAAGTTATGTAAGTCCTTAACATCTACCATGCTCAGTGCATCCATAACATAACTAGTGTATCATATAAAGGTCAAACCATCCATAACCTACTCATATGACTTATAACTATGAATTAGCATATATAGGCCAAAACAGATAATTTACCAATTAATCATCCATACTGGCCACAACACATTCAACATGTCCATTACATACAACATACATCAAGATGATTAATTTCCAGTCCCAAACATGATATCCTAGTTACTAATCAATCATTCAATACCATACATGATCATCAAAGTACATAAACCAGGCATAACCAAACAGACATTCCATACAACCTAATTAACAGGTTCTATCACGTTAGGCGTCCACAACAAACATTCTAGCATGATCCTAATGCCATAAACATGTCCAATTCCCAATATCCAAGGTTCATCCAAAATAAAATTTCCCTTTTGGGAAAGTACATCCCAAAATCTACTAAACACCTAATGTATCCATAATTCATCAATAATATACTATTTAAAGTTCATAACAACACCTAAAAATGATCAACAACTTCCAACTATCATAATTCAACAATCATCATAGATAAAAGTTTCTACTTTTGGCAAGATACGAACAACAACATTCATTCTAAGAATTCTAGCATTCATATCAACAATCTAGCACCTAATCAACATCATAAACACATCCATAACATCACTACATTAAGAATTCCACATTACATGCCAAATAAAGTTACTATTATTAGTAACCCATGAACAAAGCTCCAAATTCATCAATTTCTTGCAAGATTCATGTATTGTAGCATTCATACTATCTAATTAACATCTCAACAACATCAAACAACTATCAATTCTACATGATCAACATGAAATTCAAAATTAGGGTTCATCTTCATCAAAAAGTATGAACAACCAATCAAAAGCGTAGTTTTCTTGCATAATCAACGTTAAACAACATGTATATTATCAAACTAACCTACTAACATCATCAAACAACAACCAAATTCGACATTCATCATTCAATTTCGCATGGAACCCTCGGCCAACATGAAAGGACTTCAAAAACATGTAAAAATCTCACCTTTTACGTGTAATAACTTGAAATTGATGATTCCCACGAGTTCTAAACCTTGTAATCGACCAAAACCAAGGCACAATTGCTTGTTTTTGCTTGAAATCGCAGGTTTGTGGGGATGGGATGAGTGTTGCGGCCGATGGGGTGTGGGGAGGGGTGGTTAGGGTTTTGTTTTTAATTAATTTTAACTAATTACCCCTTTAACCCTTCTATTTAGCATTTTTATAAAAGTAAGCTTTAAACCCCTTTTAAAAGTGTTTTTAACCACTTAATAACTATATAAACTAATAATAACAATTATATATTTTATCTTTATAAAAACACACAACATACGAATTAACACACGCGTTTCCACGTTACGCGATAAAATTTACCGTTAACATTTAAATCGCGTAAAAACATAAGCATAACACAATAATCATCTAATCAACTAGATTATTATTAAATTAACATTATTAATTATTATCAGGTCACCAACATTAAACGACAACTAGTGTGTGCTTACGACACGTGTATGCAAGACTTAACGGAACTAACGGAGTTTGGTAACGGAAAATTACCGGATGTCACAATAAGGCTCTCTATGTGCTACACCAAGCACCAAGAAAGTGGTATGAGACTCTATCTCAGTATCTCTACAAGCATGGATACAGAAGAGGTACTATAGATGGAACTCTCTTCATCAAAGGATAGGGAAATGACTTACTGCTAGTTCAAGTTTATGTAGATGACATCATCTTTTGCTCAACTAATACAAGGCTCTGCAAAGACTTTGAGAAGCTGATGAAGGACAGATTTGAAATAAGTGCCATGGGGGAACTAAATTTCTTTCTGGGCATTCAAGTGAAGCAAGTTGAAGATGGAATCTTCATAAGTCAGTCAAAGTATGTCCAGGACATACTCAAAAGATTCAACATGACTGATTGTAAGATTGCTAAGACACCCATAGCAAGAAACCACTCCCTTGGGCCTGATCTTGAGGGGGAGTGAGTGGATGAACACTTTTATAGGGTTATGATTGGGTCTCTTATGTATCTTACAGCTAGCAGGCTTGATATCATGTTTGCTACATGCATTTGTGCAAGATATCAAGCCAACCCCAAGATGTCTCACCTCATCACTGTTAAGAGAATTCTAAGATACCTCAAAGGTGCCTCAACACTGGGTCTTTGGTATCCCAAGAATTATGACTTCAATCTGTATGCATATACAGATAGTGATTATGGTGGTTGCAATATGGCTGCAAAGTCTACATCTGGGGGATGTCAGTTCCTTGGTGGAAGGGTTGTCTCATGGCAATGCAAGAAACAATCCTGTGTCTCTGCATCAACTGCTGAAGCTGAATACATTGTTGTTGCAAGTTGTTGTGCTCAAGTGCTTTGGATTCAGAATCAGATGCTTGACTATGGTTTCAACTTCAAGGAGACTCCTATTCACATAGACAACAACAGTGCTATCTCTATCACAGAGAATCCTTTGCAGCACTCAAGTACAAAACACATAAACATCAGGTATCATTTAATTAGTGATAACTTTGAAAAGGATTAATTAAACTAGTTAAGGTTAACACAAATGAACAATATGCTGATATGTTCACAAAAGCCTTTGATGAACAGAGATTTAAATATCTTATATCAGCTATTGGGATGATTAACCTTGAGTAGCTTTTTCTTAAAAAAACTAATTCATTTTATTTCTTAAAATGAAGTGGACACTGGAGCTCCCACTTCCCCTGAGGAGCAAACCGCTCCCATCATTTCAAGAATCAGTGCTGAGGTTCCTCATGCTCAGCCTGATAAGCTCACAAGCCCAACAGCCTTAAGCCTTCACTCTGAGTCTCAACACTCAAATGAACAACCTTCAGGGGACAGCTACCATCCCCAGCCTTTAGATTTAACAAACTAATTCCCAACCTTGACTTCTATACTGATGAGGACTTAGATGCCAGTGAGTACCATGAGTCTTCCTACTACACCACTCCTCAAACGGAGATGAGTGCTCCTGAGTCATCTAGGTCTAGCCCACATCAGTCACCTATCACTGAGGTGGATACTTCTGAACATGTTCAGGATATCCATATGGAAGAGGCTCTCACTTCAGCAAGTGATTACATCATTCAGACCTCAACCATGGCAACTCAGCCCATTGACACTTCAACTGAAGTTGTCACTGAGCAGAGGAAATCCAGCAGCCAAGAACACCATGCTGGTGATGAGGAAGAGGACCTTGGTCCTATTCTCTCATCCCCTAGTGATTCTTCTGATGAAGATGAGGGGAATCTGAGACTAAAGGTGCAAAAACTGTCCAAAACATGCACCTATTTAGTCTCCAAGGTTAGTCATCTTGAATCTCAAATGACTACCTTGCAACACAGGGTTAATGATTAGCAACTTGAGATATCCTATCTAAAGGAACAACTAGCTAGGAGACCCTTAAGAGAAACTCAAGCAGGAACACAAGAACCTGTGGATGTAATTGACCTAACTCCTAGCTCCCCTGTGCAAGAGGGTGATGCTACCAAAAAGGGGGAGGAAGTCATTACAATCACAGAACCTAGGAGTTTCTCAGGGAGTATGGACATTGAGGACTCACCATCCTCACTTGCAGTTGTGCATACTCAACAACTTTCTCAAGTCCATATTGATGTGGACAGCATAGACTCAGTCATCAGGAGTCTATTTGAGAAAGGCATCCCAAAAACAGTATCATCTCCACCAACTCTAGCTCATATTTTTGGGTGGAGGTATGATACTGCTAGAAGAACTCTTATTCTTCAAAGAGTTCAAGAAAGGAACACTGCAAAGAAAAGGCAATCAGGCAATACCATCGGTCAACTGGATGTTGAGGCAGACCCTGAGATTAGCTTCAAAGGGAAAACCTTGACTGAAGGCCCAGTGGTAGAACCTGGGAGCCCTGTCTCACCATAAACTGCTGCAGATGTTCAAACCCTTGATGAGACACCTGCTGGTGAAGGTGCATCTCAACCTCTCTCTAGCCAGAGCTTGGAAGCTACACCAAGCAATGAAGGCCAAAGCTCTCTCCACCCTGAGTCACAAAGGTCTGTGAGTGACAAAGGGGAAAGGAAATTAACTACTGAGGAGATTGAGGAGAAGGAGAGAGAGAGAGAGAGAAAAGGAAGCTAAGGGGAGAAAGTTCCTCTACTGGGTCTATAAGGCTCATGGAAAGTGCTATCAGGGCTGCCCCCAGACCAAATACTCAGGATGATGAGTTAAGGGCAGTCAGGATAAACTACTTGCAGACTAGGAACTATGATATTGATAATATCATTTCTCTCCCCTTATATGAGTTGAATGAACTGGCTGACATGGAACTATTAAAAGAGAGAATGGAAGAAGAGGATGCAGAGCTTCTTCTGAAAATCAAAGAAGAAAGAAGAAGGAAGAGGCTCTATAAGCATATGCCTACTCTCTCACTAGTTCAAGAAACTCAGGAACAAGAGGATGTGGTACCACAAGAACCTCAAGTAAACAAAGAAAAGGATAGGATCAATATGATCAACTACCTGAGTGCCACAGGCCTTTATCAAGCTGATACACTTCTTCCCTTACCCTTTGACTACATTGAGTTTGAGTACCTCAAATAACTTAAACTTGATGTAGCCAAAGAAAGAAAGATCACCAAAAGAAAGTTAAGGGAAGAAGCTGTAAAATCAAGAGCCATCATCCATAAGAATTTAAAAAAGTCTGTTGACAGGCAGAAGATGATGAACTTCTTGAAGCTGTATGGATTCTCCGGAAGGAGACTTGGTCCCATGTCTCTATCCACCATGAATGAGCACATCAGAGTGATCAAGCAGAATATCAAAAGAGGTGAACTTGTTGACTTACACTACCCACCAAATCAGGTCCCTCAGGAAGTGTAAGTTAAGGTTGAAACACCTAAGACAACACAACCTGAACCTCCTACTGAATCTCAGCAAACTTCCACTTCTGATCCATAGCAGGGATCTGTCCCCTCTCAATCTGAATCTGTGAGAGAGGAAGAGCCAACTGAGAAAGACATAGAAGATCAATCAGGTGCTACAGGCCAGTCTTTTCAGTTAAAGAGTTCAAAGTGGAGGAAAAGGATGGTTTCCAAACCAAAGTCAAAGAAGAAGAAGAAGGAAACATCCACCTCCAAACCTCAGGATGAGTCAGAACATCCTGAGGATGTGCAACAAGAAGATGCCCCACCAACTCCAATTCAAGCAGCTCATTTGGCATCAGGAAGACCCATCTTATCTTGGACATACACCACAAATCTAGAAAGATGGCATGTCATAAGAGATCAAGGTATTGAACATGTCTACATATGGCAGGATATGTTCAATCTACCTCAGCATGATCTCTTTGACATGAGAAGATATTATGAGAGTCTGAGTGATCCTAACCATCTCATGAAGAGAGGGATAGTCATCATCATAATGAGGACTGTCAATATCTAGAGTCTTAAAGTGTTTTGGTAGCATCAGCCTAGAGGGAGTTTGTAAGGTTATTAGTAAGGCTGATGTAACCCAAACACTTAAAGTCTTTCCTGCATGCATGCATATGTATACTGAAGTGGAATGCTTCAGAAGTTTCACACTGCCTTAGAAATTATTCTAAGTATGGAATCTTCCAAAGCCAAGACCAATATCTTTCAAAGCCAAAAGATGAAGTCTTTTGAAGGTTTAAGGACAAAGTCTTCCGAAGCCAACCATTGAAGACAGATTTCTTCCGAAGACTTTTATATTACATGCTTTATCTGATGTACTTTTTACCTAAAGCTGAACCACTTTCCGCTGCCACTCTGATAAGTCACCAACCTTTTATGAGTTGGTGAAAATGTCCATGCTTTTGGTAAACTGTACATTGAGGTCTTGAGTCTGTAACTTTCTATTTTATGTACTTTATCCTTTTTGTAATATATTAGAATGTGAGCTATGGAATGTCATAGTCACCAGTCAAAAGGCAATCTGCCTTTTGACTCTACACGGATTTTGTTGTCTAGTTCATGTATCCAGCTGGTCTTCAAAGTATGGCCGGCTGTAAGTTATAGTATAAGTATTTTCTGGTCCTTGTAACTTAAAAAGTTTGGGTAGAACTTTGTAAACCATTTTGTAAGGAACTAGAAGATCAATATACATTAACATTGAAAACCAACTGCTTGTGTGTTGTTCTAGTTTCACTCTTATTTACATCTTGTGTTTCTTAGTTCTCTAAACTCATTCTTACTAGTTCCCCATTTGAATTGTTAAGTGCTGTCATACACTCTCCTCTTTGTATTGTTGTGTTGTACAAGTGCATAAGCCCTTCACCCGGTCCTTCACATTTAGAAGAGCAAAGATATTCCAATACCTTTGACTCACCACGATCTCTCATCGGGGCTTGGTTTGAAGAGACATCTTCCACCTGAAAACTTCAATCAAAGCCTCATTTTTTAACAGCAACTGTAGCTTACTACTTTCATTGGTTGTGCTTCTCATTTCTTGGAGCTGCCTTAATATAGTTTGGCCTGAACTGTGTAAGGACACCATTTGTTCTTGGTGCCTTACACTCCCGAGCAAAGTGACCCATTTGGTTACAGTTTTAACACTTTATTTGCTCTTCTCTAGCCCAACCTTTCCACTGGACACATTGCTTGGAAACTTCCTCTCTGTCCTCTTGTAAACTTCTTGGCTCTGTGAGTGAGAAGAGCCATCTGCTAGACATCTCCATGTACTCTAGATCATTTAGATGGATGCATTACAGGTCTTTAAGGGTGAAAAGAAAGTTGCCAAAACTTTCATTTGAAGACACAAAGGCTTGAGAAGAGTTGGACTATTAGAATGGACTTCTTGAGTATAGCTCTGTCTCTTTTGGTGTCTCCGGGAAGGTCATGAAAGGACCCTTTGGTGAGTTATCAGGGTAGTAGATGAGATGATGTTGCGGTTCTCTGCTATCCTTTTAACCATATGAAGGGCTGAACTCTTTTGGGTATTGGATGAGCTGTGAGGAGGATTTTGCATGTTTATATCTATTTGGTAATAGCTCAGGATACCATATAGCTTAGTGAGAATGAGGGTAGTGAGGTTCTCAGTTCTCTAGAGGGTCACACAGTAGTGTGTCCATTCTCTAAGAAGAGAGAACATGAACTTCCTCATTATGTCCTTATTCCCAAGTTTGAATTCATCATCTATTAAAATATCTACAATCTTAACATAACTGATGTATTGTTGAGTCATCGTCTCACCTGTCTTGTAGGTGAAGTTTTCAAACTGCTACTTCGTTATGTATTTTTGGTTCTACTTAACTTCCTCAGATCCTTCATACATCAGCTTCAGTGTATCCCAGAGTTATTTTGCACTCTTGCATTTCTTGAAGCCTTTATAGATGGAGTTGGGAAGAGCAGTTTGAAGGGCGGTCATGGTTCAACAACAGTCTCACAGTTGGAGATAACGCACATACTTGATCAAATAAGGAAACGGGCAAAGAAAACAAAGAACAAACAAGTAAGAAACTTAAGAGCACAAATATTGGGTTTCAAGGATGATGTATATTGCTCTCAAGTAATTTTACAAGTGTTATAATGCTTAGTCCTAAGACTGGTTATACAAGTTGGTGAGTCTTCAGAGCTGACAGCAGAAAAGTCTTCTGATTTTGTCAAAAGTATGTCAGAGTCTCACATGTCTTATTAGTCTTTGGAGGAGTTCAGTCTTCAAGTTTCAGAAGACTTTGTATTTAAGATTCGAAAGATTTCACTTTTGGATTCGGAAGATTTCTGTATTTAGCTTTGGAAGATTAACACTTAGTTAATTTATTTGTACATTGTCAAATCTTCCGAAGTACTTCCTTGTACTTCAATGCATGTTGAGAGATCCTTGGTTAGCATCAGCCTCTAAGATAATCCTCTTGATCTTACAACAACATCACCAACATCAGCCATTAAACCACGTCATTAACACCACATAAGGGCTCTAAGATGTGCGATCGCCCATCATCACCGAGCAAAAGAGATAAGGGCTCTCAGACGTGCGATTGCCCATCATCATCGAGCAAATGATAAAAAGAACATCTTGTCGCAGCCACGCAGACGCCACCAAATACGGTCTACAACCCATCGGCAGCGTCCACATCAATAGATCTATGTCGGTACCGATATACGCCACCATCCATGGACGGCAGTCGGCTGCCGCGCCATCACAGTACTACCAAAAGCCCAACAAAGCATCAAAGGCAAATCAAGGCTCTCAGATTTGCCATGACACCATCATCATCGCGCGAAGGATGAATAGAACAAGACATCACCACTACGCGGACATCACCACCACCTAGACGCCACCAAAGGAGGTCGATAGACCACCAGCGGCATGCAAATCATCAAAGGTTGTCCCACCATATGCCATCCACACACAACACCAAAAATCAACTTACCCTTAAGACAGACCATTAGGCGGCCGACGGCCAACACACTCGGGAGACGACCGACGCGATGCAAGTGGTAAATAGCACTGACAAACCTTTTCTCTCTCTAGAAATAAAACAGAGTGTGAATAAAATAAGTTAACACATTTAGGGAGGGGGTCAAAATAGAAACCCATTAAATTCAAAACCCATTATTACTCAAACTTATTTTTTCATAGGTTGATGTGTTCATTTATATTTATGATTAACTATTTACAAACATAAATATACACAAACTAGCTAAAACAAAAATAAACAAGAGTAAATTTCGGTTTTGGTCATTGTGGTTTAACCATTTTAACCATTTCAGTCTAAAAAGGAATCTTTGATCATATCATGCCCTCTGGTTTCACTTTTGTAACGATTTTGATCCCTGACACTAACTCTGTTAGTTTTTACAGTTAACTCTAGGTGTATTTTGGTCAATCTACATGCAAGGACTATTCTTGTAAATTATTAAGATAATTTCAAGATAGATTTGGTACAAATCATTAGAAATGTTTACTAATTGATACAAATCTATGAATTGTGACATGTTTGAGTTTCTTATTAGTTTACACACATTTGCGATTGTAACAACATTGATCGCTAAAAACATGATTAATTGATCATTCAGAGCATTTGATCAAACACATGATCTGAAACACTGAAACAGCGACATCTTCCTGATTGCTGAGTGCCTGTGTACATGATTTGCAGAACGAGGTCTGATTGAAATCAAGCAAAAGGGGACATACAAATACCTTGCGAAGACGAAGCCTGTGGAAACTCTAAAACATGAATGCTTTCGAAACAAGCATTAAGCTTCTCCTTTGGAGACAACTGTGGCTCCTGTATGTCCCACAGGTCCTCCATTTCAAGCCCTAGCTTTGCCTCTGGGCTCTTCGTACTCCCATCATCCACCACCATTGTACAATTCTCTCTGCAAATCGGTTCTTTTGGAGGTCACGTAAACGGTAAATGTAATTTTGGTTTCGAATCGATTATTTTAAGATACGGCGTTTGTGGTTCACCATTTACGAGTGGTGATCAACACCGTTGATGGATTTGAGATGAGATGCACAATCTGTCTAAGCCAGATGCTCCCCTCTCTACCAATACCACCTTCTTCTTCTTCTTTACCTTTTTCTCTGACTGAGTCTAGGGTTCTTCTCAAGAGAGACGAAGGCAGTCTGGTGGCTTCTCCGTCAAGTGGCAGTGCCTTTGATTGGGGGCGTGATTAGGTCTTTGATTGGGGGTTGCAGGTTTTCAGTGGATCTGGGGTTATTACAAGACTACACCGGCGGTCATTGCTAGTGATACTTCAGTAAGATGATGATTGATTTGGGTTGTAATGATGTCCGATTGGCTCGAAGCAGTTCTAACAGGGGATGCATTGGCTCCAATTAAAAGGTCGCTACCAGAAACACTTGTCGCTAATCTTGACCGGATCCTAGGAGCTTTCCAGCATATGCCTTCGCCTTCGCTGTCGCCGACGGCTCTGCTTCTGTGGGCTCGTTTCTTTCGCCGTCACTCCTTCAACCTCAATCTTCACTTTATACGAGAGAGAAGCAGTGAAGGAGAAATCTAGATAGTCGGGGATAAGGCTGAGGGGACTCGCTTTTAGATTTCTGTTTTTATTTTAATAATTTACAAGAATAGTCCTTGCATGTAGATTGACCAAAATACCCCTAGAGTTAACTGTAAAAACTAACAGAGTTAGTGGCAGGGACCGAAACCGTTACAAATATGAAACTATAGGGCATGATATGATCAAAGATTCTTTTTTGGACTGAAATGGTTAAAATGATTAAACCACAGGGACCAAAACCGAAATTTACTCAATAAACAAATATGTACATAGTTTCAATGAATATTTAGATAGACATAAATTAGGATCAAATGTAAATCAAATTAAATTAGTAGTATACATAATTTGAATGAATATTTAGATAGACATAAATTAGGATCAAATGTAAATTAAATTAAGAGTAAATTTCGGTTTTCGTCCCTGTGGTTTAACTATTTTAACCATTTCGGTCTAAAAAGGAATCTTTGATCATATTATGCCCTGTGGTTTCATTTTTGTAACGGTTTTGATCCCTGACACTAACTATGTTAGTTTTTACAGTTACGTGTGAGGGTACTTTGGTCATTTTATATTTAAAGGACTAGTTATGTAAATTCCCCTATATGTTTAACCATTTCCCCATTTTGCCTTCCATCTTCGTAGATCTGAGTGGCGGTGGCCATGGGAGCCAGCGACGGCTACCTCTTCGACCACCTCCATCTGTCGATAGTGATGGCGGTTGAGCTTCGCGCGGGGGGGGAGACGGTGGCGTTGGATGCCGCACGATGGTCCCTGTGTACAGCCTTCGGTGGCGTCCGAGTGGTTCCGAGAGAAATCGCCGCCGGTCTTGCAGTGTCGAGCGGTGATAGGTTTGCAGTGGTTCCTATAGAAATCGTCGCCGGCCTCCTCCCTTGGCGACTACGGTTGGGTGCCAAGCCATTGACATCTCTCGACCATTGAATCTTGCTTGGTTTCTAGGGCTCAAGGGTGGCTTACATTTTCGAGGGAGGCTCTAAGGTTCCCTGCTGTGACCAGTAATCATGGTAGCAAGTATTAGGGATGTATATTTTTGTTGGTTGGTATAGTGAAACTAATTAGGAAACTCTAAGATGGAACTGTGTTTATGAAGAAACGGTATGATAAGGTGCCATTTGAGTTCAAAATAGATGAAGGTGAGTGCCATTTTGGACTGTTATAATAGTTTTCTATTCTGATAAAACTGAACTAAAAATTGAGTTGGGATTACAACAGAACAAGTTATTGATGGACTTGATAGAGGTGTGAAGACCATGAAGAAGGGTTAAGTTTCACTGCTAACTATTCATCCCAAATAGGCATTTGGTTCAACTGAATCACATCAAGAATCCGCTAGTGTTCCTGCAAATTGTATCGTGTATTATGATGTCGAGTTGATTTCATTTGAAAAGGTATATGAAGCTATTTATGGCACCTTTCTGTTAAAGTTTTTATCTTTTTTTTTTTATTTCTGAAGAACCTATAAGGACAAAGAGTTGACTCAACATAAACTGTTGCAAATTACAGGAAAAAGACATGTGGGAACTATCAACACAAGAAAAGATTGAAACTTCGATGAGAAAGAAAGAAGAAGGAAATACCTTTTTTAAGAAACAAAAATATGACAGGGCTTCAAAGAGATACAGGCGGTGCAGGTTGAGCCATACTTGATTGCAGGTGCAGGCGGTGGTGAAGGTGCAGGCGCTGCGGTGGCGCTGCGGTGGTGCTGGCGGTGGAGGTGGCACAGGCGGTGGAGGTGGCGGTGGAGGTGGAGGTGGAGGTGGAGGTGACGGTGGGTTAGATTTATGTTTTTTTATTCTTTATTGTTTTAAAAAATTACAATAATTATCCTAATCAAATATAATTTATATAACTAGTCCTTCAAATATAAAATGACCAAAGTACCCTCACATTTAACTGTAAAAACTAACAGAGTTAGTGTTAGGGACCAAAACCGTTACAAAAATGAAACCACAGGGCATGATATGATCAAAGATTTCTTTTTGAACTGAAATGGTTAAACCACAAGGACCAAAACCAAAATTTACTCTTAAATTAAATTAGTAGTATACATAATTTAAATGAATATTTAAATAGACATAAATGAACATAAACGCGCGTTCACAAAAGTGAATTCATGAGCATGCATGTGTTAATATTTGTAATTAAATAAATAAAAGTTTATGCCTGGGTTCGTTCGTTTATTAAATAAAAATATATAAATGAACATCCAGTGGACTAGTAGAACGGTTCAAAAATGACTTGCTAAACAATTGGTTAATTTAAATACCTAATCAAGTAGCAAGTTTGGTCCCTTTGTTTTTGTTGAAAATTTATCAGATGGAATTAAATTATATGTTAGAGTATATGTTATTTAATTTAAAATTTTTGGAATTCAATGTGAAATTGAACTATGTTAAAAAAAATTGATTCAAATAATTAATTTGATTCAATTGAATAAAAAATTACCTTTAAGGAATGTTGGATCCAAATTCGAGAATTCAAGATTAGGGTTATTTTTTCTCGCTAACTGCCTCTCGATCAATTGACTAGAAAATATTAGTGATTCAATTATGCATAGTTAGAATCAGTATTGCAAAAATCGTTAGGCGCTAGTCGGTCGATGAGGTAGTGACTAGGGATTAATCGGGATTAATCGGATTAGAATTTTCATATATAATTTTTAGTTTTATATATAAATACACACATTTTAGTATGTAATTTTAATAAAAAAGTTCAGTTTTATATATAAATATACATATTTGGCTGGAATTTCTATGTTTTTGCAGAATTTTCCAAGTTTTGGCCGGAATTTTTGAAAGTCGCCGGAATCCCGCCAGAATTCGCCGGAACTCTACCGGAAATTCGCCGGAATCACCGATTTTTGGCCGATTAAGACCGATTTTTGGCCGATTAAGACCGATTTTTGGCCGATTAAGACCGCTTAGGTCCGATTTTGACCGATTACCGATTAGTGTCTCCGATTACGTGAAATCGCCAAGGTGGACTCCCGATTGGCGATTACTTGGCGATTAGTCGCCGATTAATCGGCGCCTAGCGCCGATTTTTGCAACACTGGTTAGAATATATTAGGAGATTATACTTTAGAGTGATTTGATGAGTTACTCAATTGTTTCTAGCTTTACATCACGATCGACTATTTAACTAAGTTACTTTGAGCGGCTAAGAAAAGACCAAAGAGATTAGGGTTCCAATGGAGTTTTAGCTTCCAAGTTCTATAAGTCAATAAAATGTATGTGAAAAAAAGTACAAATTTTCCAACTCACAAAAAAAAAAAAAAAAATAAGGACCTTCCCTTCCGTTCGAAGATTTTCGGACTTGCTAAAAAGGTATTTCTAGTTTGGATTTAGGAAATAAGACTAGAGATTTAGGAGATCACATATTCTCTTAAAGGCATTGTTTTCAGAACCGGATCTGACGTCGAACCGAACGTCCTACTGGTTTGGTGGTCGGACCGGTTGGACCGGATTTAACTATATTTTAATTATATTTATATATGTAATTAAATATAAGTAATTTATATTGATTTATTTATATATTTTATAGTTATATATAAAACTTAACTATATTTGTATATCCGACGTACTAATTTATGGTTTAACACCCCGTTTTTACCCACTAAAATCAAAAAAAAATTGAAAACCTGTCCGAACTGGCCCAGTTCGCCGGTCCAACCACTGGTTCGGGTACGACCGGCCGGTTCAACGTACCAAAAACGAACCACCCCAGACCGGACCGGACCAGGCACCGATTCCCGGTCGAACCGGTCGGACCGGCCGGTCCGGTCTCAACAACAATGCTTAAAGGGATATACTGATAGTATATGATATGCTCTCCAATCAAAAAGTTACAAGTTTTAATTTTGTACAGAACATAATGTGATGATTTATCATAAAAAATCTTGATATTACCATTTAAACAAAATCCACCAAACTCTGAGAATTAAGCAGATAATACATAATTTGCGGTGGTTTTATGTAAGGATCCATGCCAAGTTTCCAATAGTTACAGTGTTTGATAACTTTATTTTCCAACCCAAACATAAACGTATCTCATCCTTGATCTCATTATCATCAAGGGATAGAGCTAACAGGAGTCAAGCCCAAATGAAATCCTCATTTAGTCTTGTATTATTAAAACTAAATCATTTACTGGTTAAATTGTTAGTTTGAATTGCTATTTTTATAATATATTCAATAAAAATCAAAGCAACAAAAACACCATATTGTTCCTACACTCGGTTATTGCCTTTAGTTATATTCAACATACTACTAAATAGTCAATTTGTGCAAGTCATTTTTAGGTATTGCTCCACCCATTACGCACTAAAACTTGGGTGCCCAGGTCCACCCGACTGATATTGAAGAATCAATGGATGAGTTGTGGTTAGGGGTGAAATGCCAGTCAAACCTAGAGCTAGTTGACTTTTACAGCCAATGTATCTATTTTTATCTTCAAAATTTCCACATACAAATGTAATTCATGTATGAGATAATATACATACATGTGTGCAAGCATGCGTGTGATAGAAGGTGCAAGGATATACACTCCATTAAAAGTGTAGGAAAAATTCATTTTCGAATCATAGAGACTCTAAATCAACACAAAGACTTTTATTTTGGACAAGAGAGGTCACAAGTACAGATACAAACACGAAAACAACTAAAGGTTAAGCTGACTAAATAAAGCAATGAATGCCAATACTAAACCTAAGGACACACGGCAGGTTTCAAATTCGTACATGCAGAAGCACAAGCAACTCAGAAAACTAGCATTACTAGTACAAGATTGACGAAAATAAGAAGACTAGTTTTTCTCTGAATCAGTCTTGCAATTATCTATCAGTTCTTTAAATGTAGATAAGCTTCTTTCCTGTGATAAACATACAATCATTTAGGAACAAAAAAAGGGTCTTAAAAAATGAGATACATAAAAAACTGATTGTGAATCATTAGAGTGAGGTTTTACTTAAGAAATATAACTGATAATCAAACAATTTTGTCAAAACTATCTGGCAATTAAGATTAAGAAGCCTTTTTTGGCATATGGAGTATGAAAGTGGTTTTGTAAAGGGAAATACAATGAGGGCTAGCAAAATATATAGTGTCACCAAAGGATATAGTTATACTGCTTACTGCAAACTAAGGACATGCGACTTTAGAAAAACCAATGAACGTCACATAAGAATTGGAGCTATTAGCCATGGGATAATTTCATATACCCTCTAAAAAATTTGGTATAATATCATACTTACCCATCAAATATACCCAATTTCATATTTATGGGATCTATACCTTCCTTGAAACTTGAATAGAATATGAGATTGGTAAAGAGAAAGAGAATGGTAGGCAATATTAGAAATTGTTTTTAATGAAATAAACAAAAATGAAATTTTAAGTATTTTGAATAGGTATATTTGATATTAACATTTTTTGGTTGGATGATGTGATATTATGCAACTTTTCAACAATATATATGATTTTTTCCAAGTTAGCTTAATACTTGTTCAAAAATTACTTCATAAAATGGTATTACTAGCAACTGTATTTTAATTACAGAATCTAAAGTCCTCTCTTGAGACAGCCAAGGTGTTGACAGTTAACATAAACACCCTCATGTGCACACAAAATTGATTAATGGTTATATGGGAATATATCAGATGAGAAAGGTAGGTTAGACGATTAGTACATTAAATATTACGGTTCTATTCACACAAATCATTACTTCATTAGGGACTAGTGAAAATGAACTATTTTGATTTAGCTTTAACAATTTACATAATGAACACAATAAGTTGTTAACTTGTTATATGCTAAAAGTAAATCTAACCACTCTGCTAGGAACTACCCATACTTACCCTATACCAAAGTAAGTCCGGTAAAACTAAACTTGATGTGTAATTGTGTATAACAAGTCTTCTACTTTTGTTTACTCTTGGTCACTAGAAGAATCTCCATCCAGTAAATAAATTTTGTATTTTAATTCATATAAACTTACAAAGTTTACAAACATGCTTCAAATAGTTTATCACTTTAGCAGAAAAAAGTCTTCTACCATTTATATATACAATGACAAGTGTGCTGATTCAAGGTAACAATACATTTATTCAAATAAAATTACAAGGTTTACACAGATTCTGTCATATAGAGTATGGATAAACAAACTGTAACAAACATATAAAAATCACAAAAACCACATTCAAGGAGGTTTCTTGTGTAGAAAGAACATATATGCATATTCATTCATCATTCATAATAAACATTACGGACTTTCATTATTGGAGAATTACTTACATACATACATACATAACATACCCAGTAAGTCCCACTCAAGAGCAGGGTGGGTAGGTGGCGGCGAGTCTTTCCTCTATCTAGTGAGATAGAGAAACTGCTTCCGAAGAGACCCCCGACTCAGTAACGAAAACCAATAACAGTCGCAATCGCAAACATAAAGTAAGTCAGACAACACACAGGTATAAGTCACTTAAATACATAGAAAGCGTGTACATCAAATAAGCAGATAGAATCACGTATAAGGACAGAAATAGGAAGATAGGTGGGCCGCAACATCTACGTCTACCCTTCCTACCCAAGATCTACGTCTACCCTTCCTACCCACCGATCCCGCTAGAAGTCCTTAATTTTAGTTCCACTTACTTACTTGTATATGCTATTCTTAGTCCCCTGACTTACTATTTGAACTCATCTGCACATTATAAGCACCACTCAAGTGCTTTTCATAATTTTTTTGCTAGTGGCAATACTTGGAAAAAAGGAAATTAAAAACAGAGAACACCTTACAATATTTGGTTGTATGTCATGATTCACAGGTTGTTTAGCATAGAGGTAAAACTAGTTTTATAGTAATCAAGTGAGTAATGCATAAGACAACTTCCAACTAAAATCAAAAGAATCAATATAAAAGAAAGAAGCAAACAGTCAACTTACAAGTTGGGTACCCTCACGAACAAATATATCCTCCATTTGAAGAAATAGCGACTTCCATCGACCCGTGAGATCTGATTCCAAGTTTGAAAAATTTTCAACGTTTCTTGCAACATCCCTGCTGTTCCGATCGACCAGAATAGTTGCTTCTTTCTGACTCTTTTTTATTGCTATGAACCAAAGAAGAAAGTAAATGCACTAAAAAAAAATACCAAAACCAAAATCTTCAAATCAACCAATAACACACCAACTCACCAGCTATTCGGCCTTTAATATCCTGGTAGTGTAGATCCGACCAAAGGTAAGCAGCTGAGTCGTGTAAAGTCAAGCAAAGACTAATCAGATAATAATAGGACTCCACAAACTAATGCTATCATCACTACTTACATATGTAAACTAAATAAACAAGTTTAAAAATCACCTTTCCTGCAAAAAGAACACGAACAAGCTTTGATCATGTCCATACAGGTGCTTGAGAGACCATCACCCGTCTGTCCAATGCACGTCTCTAAACCACACTTCGACTCTTGTGACTCGGGAAATCTTGAGCAATCAGCATACTCATCTTTGCTTGAATCTAACTTGTCAAGACTCGCATCAATTCCATCATCAACACCCAAATTATCTTCTGCCATTCCTTTTAATTCATTTTGCGGCATAACTGCAGAATCAATTCTTTCACCTTCTTCAGCTTCTACAACCACATCACTGCCATTTTCATCCGATCGGATTGTGTGTACCAATTGGGTGGGCGGACAACTTTCGCTCACCACATCACCAGCTATATCACCAACTTTAACTACAGAAGAGGTGGCAGTGACATTATCTCGAACATCTTGTGGGCATGAATCTTTAACTTCACCCGAGATCATAGATACACCATCACTGATACTCCCCTTCTTTACATTGATCTCACTGCACGAGTGAGGCCTTAAAACACACACTACAATCTCTTCATTACTGTTTTCCTTCTTAGAATCGTCAATTCGTTGACATTCTTTTTTCGCCAACCTAATACCTTCATCTTTCTTACAACCATCTCCAGATTTAACACCTGAAGAAGAAATCAACGAAAACCCCCTTTTCCCAACTTGATTCGTTAAATCTCCTAACGCAGATCGAGGCTTGTACGCCCCATCTGACGGTATTTCTCCACCCATAGTATGACTAAGCGAGTAGTACACAAACTAGTATTCAAACTATAACAAAGATACGAATGTTGTTTTCCTCAGATGGTCAAAATCGAAGATTGTTGCCCTAGAAGCACAATTTTGACGAAATTAGTCGAAATGTGAAGCAATTAGCGGTAGAAAGATTACAAGCATGAGAGTCTGAGTAATTGAGAACTGAGATACTGACCTTGTTGCGAATTTCTTTTTGGAAAGTTTGAAAATATCTTGATGGAGATGAGGGTTTCGAGGGTTTTGTGAGTTATTTCACCCAAAATCTCAAAATTGAATCGTTGAGGCGGGAGAGGTGGTGACTTTGGTTGTTTGGGCGGTATGAAATTTGGATGCGCACGTTCAACTTTCGACCGCCATGTTGGGTTGGGCAAAACGGGTTTAAACCGGGTATGAGCTCTGGTCGGTTTCGCCCTCTTGAAAACTCTACCCGTATATACGAATAGGGTCGGGTTCACCATCTTAAAAACCCTACCCGATATATACGAGTAGGGTAGGGTCGAGTCCCAGTCGCGTACAGAATTGTTTTTCTTTTCATTTCTTGTATGAGGGCGGGTCTTGGCGCAGAGGTAAAAGCTGTTCCTAAGGGACCGAAGGTCTCAGGTTCGATCCGTGGAAACGGCCTCCTCACAAAATGTGGGGGAAAGACCGCGTACATCTTCCCTTAAATGGGACGGACCCTCCCTGTACCCTGCGAAAACGCGGGAGCTCTTTGCAGCACCAGGTACGCCCTTCTTGTGTGCATAGTATTATTATTATCATAATTTAATAAATTTTGTGTAATGTATTTCTATAACAATATTAAATAAATATAAAATTCATCATTTATTTATTAAAAAATATTTAAAAAACATAAATTAATCAATAATAAATAACATAAACTTTTATTTAAGTTATCGTCTAATGTTTATTTTTTACGAGAGTCTTCATCAAATGCTAATTATTCGTCATATATGTCAGAAGATACTTCTTCTGATACTTCTTCTTCTACCTCTTCGTCGTGTACTTTAGCTTCTAGTGCAATTTCGTATTCATGGCTTGTTTGGTCTTGTATACGATCTATCGCGTCTAAGTGATCCTTTAGACAAATGCACATCTCCACCGTTTTCAGAGTGAGTCTTGTTCTCCGTAATAATATTACCCTGCCACTAATAGAGAAAGTAGATTCCAAAGTTACCGTAAAAGTTTAAACAGTTTGTAAATCACGGGCCATAGCAGAAATAATCAGAAATTAATATTATTTTCCTTCCACCAAGCCAAAATATCCCCATGATAATCTTCAGTAGTCATAGTGAAAATAAAATATATTTCATTATACCTACCGAGCTCACTTGTTGGGTGTTACACTTTGTCACTTATTCGTCACATACCGAACAACATTCAACATAGTCAAAATCGGGTCTCTAAATTTTGTCAATTTTTAATTTACCATTGAATACACTACCTCTACCAGAAATGTATCACCCGGTTCACCTTCAAACTAAACAGGACCTACATCAAAACTTCAGAGATATATTTGGTTTTGGAAGACATTAAAACTAAGAAGTTTTATTCCTAAGAGAATAAATCTTCCGAGACTTAACTGTTTTCGGAAGAAAATTTAGGCCCGTGTCTATTTACATAAACATTATAAATTGTTTTTAAACTTTTATTAAAATTTTGTTTTTGCTTCGGTTGAAAATTTGAGGTTTTCTTCATGCACATCCAAATTGTGATTTATCTCCTCTATCAAACATTCAACCCCCACAACATTTAAAAATGAATTTAAAGCGGCGACACAAATAAAAACGGGTGGTAGATCTTTAAAATATTTTTTTAATTTATTTTTCATTGGTTATATCATTTGTGTAAACATGGGATTTTTATTTTCAAAATTTTTAAACTTCAAAGCCAATTAAATATACTTCTGAAAGCACCAAATAACTAGTGGGTAATAAACTCCTGGTAATTTTGTAGTTGAGTTTTTAAACATGTCAAGAAAATCGGTTAGACGTTGAGCATCGTTCCAACCCACATCCGGAAATGAGTCGGCTTTGTCATTATTCGAAAGACTATTATGAAAAGCTTTTAAAGTACCTTTTTTTAAAGCACAATCAAACATATGACAAGTCGATTTCCTTCGAGTAGATACATCCCAATTAGTACGTAAAAATCCAGATTCCGTATCCTTACAAAGTTGTTTATTTTCTGGATATCTTTTTCTATTTTTTAGAAACGTCATGTAGCATAAATCTAAAAGCTGTAATAAAGTTGCCAATAAATTCCACGGCTAGCACGTCTTGTACTACTAAATTAATAATATGTGCAACACAACAAGTATGAAAAAACTTGTCGTTGGCAATCGGAAAATATTTTAATTTTAAATTTTCAATTGCGTTTGTGTTGTTTGATGCGTTATTAAATACAATTGTAAAAAGTTTATTATATAAATTAAAAGTAATTATTACATTATCCAAAAAGTGAAACAAAAATTCTCCGGTATGCGGATACGGAAAAATATCAAATGCAATTGTATGTTTTATCATTTGTCATGAATTGGGATCTACCCAATGAGCGGTGACGTAAAGGTACGATTTGGGTAAACCGTTTGGAGCCGACCAAACGTCACTAGTTAAGTTTACACCGGTATTTAAATTTTCAAATAATATAATTAAATCATTTTTTGATTTTTTTCCCGTAATTTTATTGATTATTTTAAACAATAATACAATTTTAATGTGCTAGTTGTTATTGCTATACTAAGTGTTGTCAAAATCCAAGTGGTACTTTTTATTGATTGTGTATCTTCATCTTAATGTTCTTGCTTTGTTAGTTTAATTTTCTAATTACTTTACTTAATTCTAATATTCACAAATCCAATCTCAATTGATTGGTTAAATAGTGATACTGATTTAGTATTGCTAGCTATTGTATCACGGATCGATACTCGGTTCTAGCCTAAAACTATACTACTATGCATTAGGTACACTTGCCTATTGTGTGTAGTTGGTTTAAAAGTGTTAATTGTTTCTTAAATTAAAACACAATTATGTGAAAAATCCTTAATAAAAATATATATTACTTCACACACATCACTTCCAAACCATGCATATGGTTTGAAGAACATTATATACCTTGGAGTACTTGATTCGAACCCGTACTCTTGACATCAGTGTCTCTAAGTTTGCCCATGTTTACCATCTCAAAAGCCATGGTTCATCCAGCTTCTTGTTCCAAATCTAATCCTGTCAATCCCACTTAATCCTAGAAAGCTACCTAGAATGACATAAATTAGGAAGGGAAGTTCTTTTTTATAAAGCATAGCACTATCAGTGGTAGGGATCAACTACTCCTCGAATAGGTTATAAAGGGTAGGATTTAGTTTTAAGGATCCTGAATTATCCTATCTTTTCAATAATTAACCCTGCTAGTATATATGTGCAACACCAAAATTCCTAATTTGTCACCTCCAAAGACAGACACCATTAAAAGAGTTGACTACTTTCAAACACATCCCGCTGCAAAAATAATATTTTGCCTCAAGCTCTTTGTCTTTAAAGAAAGTTTCACCTCCAAACAATCAAAATCCCAAATGTCAGATGGTACATAACATTCTCCTTCACATACTTTGGATACACAGACGTACAACTCTGATATGCTTTACTTACTTTATAAGAATTTCAAGGTCTGCATCCAGCTTTGCTCTTGCCAACATTGATAGTATGATCTCCAGAGAAATCTATATGAAGATGGAAAAGCTGACTCCCATGATTCCTAAGCCAACTACCCTAGTACTTCGCTCCAAATCCTTGACGAGAAAATTAAGGAATCTGTTGAGGTGGTGGACATTGAGCTTTTCTCTAGGATGGATCATATTGACACCGACAATAGGCTAGAGTCCATCATGCTCTTGGTGAGTTAATTTTATCACTCTTTAATCTTCTTCCATATCTTAAAACTAAACATTTTATGTTCATAGAGGCTGGAGCACATTGGTAACTGCTATGATGAGAGTGACAAGAGGGCCAATAAAGCTGATGAGATATCAAGGATCTTAAGAGAATAGCAGTTGCCAAGAGCAAAGTAATAAAGGAGACCAAGGAGACTTCTCGTCTAAAGAAGGAGGTGGAGCAAGTTAAAGCTAATAATGTCCGGGAGCTAAAAGGGAACCTGCACGGAACTAAAAAAGTCTGCCGCCATGGTTGTCTCTAGGCCAAGATCCAGATGGCCACGCAGGCTGCTAACAAGATTTTTGATATCTTTTCTTGGGATCTATAAGGATAGTGAAATGCCTTGGTCGGTCTTGGTAGCGAAGTGGTCTGGATAACGAGGTGCAGGGGGCTGAGAAGGTAGGTAAGGAGGTTCCAAAGGGCGATGAAGGTAATGGTGCAAAGGCCTGAGCCATTGATTTGAATATTGGTTTGTTAATCTTGAACAATTTGGTTGATTGTTTTGTTGGACAATATACTCTCAAAGTCCTAAAGGTTGGACATGAACAAAAGTGCAACATGTTGGGCACCTTTTGCATGCTTTCAATTTCATATATTTGAATTTTATCTGTTCTCTATGATTGCTTTATTGTTTAAATTAGTTAAAATTTAATATGAGGATCCTGGGCACTAAAGCTTTAAAATATTTAGGAAAATATATTTTAATATCTTAGTAGGATATTGGATCCTTAATGTATGTTTGTTTAGGACTTGAATTTTATAAAAATTCAATTTCTTTCTTCAAAAAAGCTTAAATTGTTAAAATAAAGAATTTTGTAAAATATATTTTAAACTTATTATAAGATTTCTATCCGAGTCCAAAGTGAAATTACTTAGATAATATAAATTAAGTAGTTATACATACCAAGTACTAGCTCAACTTGAGATAATGATAACCTTCTAATAGCTCTAAGCACGTGTTCCAATCTATCCATAACCAACTTCCATTATTTGATAATGTTACTTTAAATAATTGAATCTCAGGATCCTTAGGGATGTCCCTGCTATAGCAAACTCCACTATAAATCTTTAGTTAGTGCGTAAATAGAAGTACATATGCTATACTAAAGAAATTTGTTCAAATGCATAGGTCATACCCAATGTGATATGTTTATGTCAAAACCTTATGTTAATATGGAAATGTTGGTTGCTTGGGTCTTCCTTGGTGTTTAACATGTCCATGGTATGCTATTGATAATACTTAAAGGATCTAAAGTATAGCCAATAATAATAAGGTTGTCAGCTACTATATCATATACCGATCACACTATCTTAACTATATTCGAAGTTCATGTGCTCTGGAAGGGTGTAGAAACCATCAACTTAGAATTTTGAAAAGCTTTAAACCTTATATGGCTTTCGTAATACCTTAAACTTAATGGGATGGCCAGTCCTAATTTCTTTAGTCATAATCCACAGGAGTCTGATCACTAAAACATCAATCCTAGGTGATGATGGGTGTTAGCTCAACTAACACTGGTTTGATGCTTAGGTTAGTAATTTGATAGAGTAAAATAAATAATAGAAATTGAAATAAGCAGTGTTAAGAAACATATCAACCTAGAGTATATTTTGACTTTTTGACGTACATGAAACATGCTTTGAGATGAAACGTATTCTAGGATTTTGGGAGGATTTATCCTTCCAAACTAGCTAGCCAATATGCTTCTATTCTGGCCTCAAAGTCTATTAGGTATGGACCTTTCTATTTAGATGTTAGTTTCCCTTTATTAGGGTTGATAGTATTTTTGAAGGTCTTCATAAGTACCATGTCACCCACCTCAAACCTTTTAATTCTAAAATTTTTGTCGTAGAATCTTGCTATTCTTTGTTGATATGTTGCAATCCAGATCTTGGCAAGATCTCTGATTTCATCAACAATATCAAGATATTGAATAAGAGTCTCACTATTAATTTGAGAGTCTGAAGTTGCATCTAGCAGTAGGGATATCCATCTCTATAAGGATTATTGCTTTTGTGCCAAAGACTAATGAAAATAGGGGTTGCCCTGTTACAATCTTTATAGTCATCCTATCTACCTAAAGAACAAAGGGTAGTTCTTTTGCCAATTGTCTATTCTTAGCATCCAACCTCTTTTTAAGGTTGTTTACGACGATCTTGTTAGTGGATTCTGCCTGTCCATTGGCCTAAGGGTGGACAAGAGTAAAGGTTATCATTTTTATCCCCCAACTACCATAGAAGTTTGTTGATCTCCTGCTGATAATTGAGATCCATTATCACATATTATGTCTGTCAGGACATCAAATTTTTTAGGATATTATGTTTTAGAAATGATATTACTTTCTTGTCTTTCACTTGAGTGAATGCTTCAGCTTCAATCTATCTAAAAAATAGTCTGTTATTCCTAACATGAACACCTTTCCTCCTGATGCTTTAAGTAGCTTGCCTACTATGTCCATTCTCCACTTTATGAATGACTAATTGGAAAAGATTGGATGCATGGGTTCTACCAGTTGATGAGGTACATTGTTGTTTCTTTGGCAGGTTTTACATTTCTGGGCAAAGCTCATAGCATCCTTCCTCATAGTTCGCTAATAGTATCCTGTTCTTAGTACTTTAGAGAAAAAAGCTTTGTCCCTAGTATGGTTACCACAATATCCTTCTTGTATGTCTTTTAAGACTTCATGAGCCTCAAGAACCTCCAAACATTTCAAGTATAGACCCACCATTGATTTCTATATAAGGGTTCATGTAAAAAACAAAGCGTGATACCTTCATGCAAAAAGCTCTATGATTCTTCTCATCTTTTGGGATTTCACCATTACGCGAACATTTTTTGATGGGCAAGATCCATGCTCCTTTGTCTTGATCAGGATCTTAGGCTCAAGATTCTTTGTATATAAACCTTATTTTCTTTGTACTTTGATATATCAATTGCTAGACTCATGATATGTGTTATTGGTATTTTACCATCTAAAGGTATCTTGAGGGCCAATTCAAGATTTGCTAAAGCATCAGCCTTAATATTGTCTTATCTAGGAACTCGTTCAATAATGAATATTTTGAAATCTTTTGATAAATCTTCCAAGTATTTTGCTAGTTTTTGTTGGATCAGATAAGGATGGTGCAACCAAAACCACACTTAGAAGATTTTGAGTGCAACTGAATGAAAACTTTCAAAGACAAAGATGCACTTCCAAAGCTATGTTGAAGATCTTCTGAAGCTTAAGGATAAAGAAATTCTGAAGGAAGAACTCAGTCTTCCAAGACTAAGTAGTTCTCCATCCAAAGTTACACACATAGAAGATTCAAGACAAAGTCTTTCAAAGGACAAAGTCATGAAGACTTGTAGAAGTCTCGGAAGAAGTTATTTCTTCCGAAGTATAAATGGTTTCAGAAAAACTTATTCTTCCAAAGCCATTTAAACTTCTAAAGAACTAACTATGAACCAGTGGACAAAAGTATGGTCCGACTAACACATGCTGTCAACTCTAATATACTGCATGGTGCTTTCTCACGTCCATGTAGTTAACCATACTTTTATTCTACTGTTCACCTTTTATCAGTTAGTATGGTTACCAAATTTGGTTGGTGATAAAAGGTAAGTCATGGACATGTCATGACTACCTAATGTAGGATAATATTTTATCTTAGATATCTTACTTCTAGCAATGTAGTATTTGTCTAGTTGTAAGTTCCAGCTGGTTATCTAAGTATAATCAGTTGTAATAGTAATATATATAGTTTCTCAATGTAACTCATTCATATATGCTTGTAAGAGTCTTGTAACACTAAGTTGAGAAGTAATATATACAAGTATCTTGAAAACTATTTCTTGTGTTCATTAAGTTGTTATATTATTGTCAACTTAGTTTGAGATTTTGCGTCATCAACCGAGTGCGACTTAGTGAGTTTGTGAGATAAATCTTGTGTTGAGAGACCAAAACCGATCCTGCAATTGGTATAAGAGCTTCTTAGGCTCTTGATTATGAGATCTAACCATCCCAAATCATCCCTGTTTTCACACTTACTCACTTCACTGATAATGGCTTTCAACCAGAAATTTTCTGAGACTGAGATGGGAACCATGACAAAGACTCCTATTATCAATCCTGATAACTTCAGAGCCTGTGTCAACGTATAGAAGGCTTCATCAAGTATCAAGATAGCTGAATATGGAGATCAGTAACTTATGGTCCGTACAAGCCAAAGGTAGCATCTCTAACTGGTAACGATACTATAATTGAGAAAGCCATTGAAGACTACTCAGATGAAGACTTTAAGAAGATAGACATCAATTACAAAGCAATGACTATATTACATACTACCATACCAAACTCTATAATGGTAGGCTTTAAGCACTTCAAGTCAACCAAAGAACTCTTTGATGCTTTGACATTGATGTACTCCGGTTCCTCTGAATCCAAAGAGTCTAAGAAAGATGTACTGAAGCAGAAGTTCGAAAAATTCATTTATATTGTTGGTGAGACCTTGAGCCTACTTCAGTTACATGGACTTAATCGCCTCTTTTCAATCTATGGGAATGATTCTTGAGAAGAGAGACATAGTAAGAAAGTTCATGAGTGCACTTCCTCATGAATAGACTTTCTATTGTGTCTCTATCAAGAGAACTAAGAATCTAAACACACTCACCATGACTGAACTATATGGGATCCTTGATGGATACCGTATGAAGATGGAGACTCAGAAGGGCCACTAGGTGAACAGAAGCTCAAACCATTCTGTCAGCAATGCTCTACATGCTGCTAAAGGATCAAGAACTCCACAGCCCCAGATGTACCTGAACTACAACCAATAGCCATCATACTCCTCTGAGCCTTACATCATATTTCCTGAGACACCCTTGTCTTAACAAGCTCAACAAAATCCCTTCTAGGATAGTTATGCTTTTATTTCAGGAAATGAACACTCTAAAGACATTCAAATCTGTTTTGATGATCTAAAGTCCTTTAGCCCAGATGATGTAGAATACATGGACATTTTCCAACAGATGGCTCTTTTAACCTACAGAGCAAAGAAGTTCTTTAAGAGAAATGGAAGACAATTCCCCTAGAACCCAACTAACAACAAGTTTGGGTTTGATAAATCAAAAGCCAAGTGCTACAACCGTAACCAACTTGGTCATTTTGCATGGGAATGTAAGGCTCCTAGATCTAATCTTGGAGTAACTCAAGCCTCCCAACATCCTACTACCCTAAAGGCTGCAACCAGGCCAACTGAGTAATAAACTGCAGTTGTTGCTTAAGAGATCGATTGGAGCTTCATGGTGCAAGATGTCACTCCTGCTCAAGCTTTCATGGCTGGAACCGAAGATACCAAGGTATATGAACATCTCTGTACTCCAGCTTGTATAGCTAAGGTTAAAATGTATCAGACTACAACATGGAAATTAAGTCTGATACTGGGTCCTTAAACATACCAAAATCTAATTTTAAGAGAGCATAATCTGACTACTAATCCAAACTTGAAGAGTTAGAGAGAACTGTATCTTCTTTAAAACATGAACACTCAAACTACAGGTCTCAAATAAAAAACTTAGTCTCCAAGTTGACTGAGGCTCATGCCCAGCTAGTAATAGCTAAGGCTAAAGTAAAGAAATATGCAATTCAAGAGCATAACTTCAACACCATCCTTACATCATCCTCTCACTCAAAGGTGTTTTATCAAGATAAAAGTGGGTTGGGAACTAATAAAATTGCTCCACCACACTCTTATGTGTCTATCAGACAGCCAAGATATGGTACTGATGAGAAAGAGGTTCCAACTGCTGACCCATTACCCAATGGAAAGAAGAATGATGCAACAATGGTGACCACCATAATGAAGAATAAAGTAGAAAACCTCATCCACACAGCTGATGATCAATCCCACCAAAGATAGAAAGAACACGATCAGGGTAGCAAGAAAAACTGCCAAGAAAGTGGCTGAGTCTAAGTTGAAAATACACCCAAAGCAAAAGGGTGTATTCATCTCAGTTGGATTCCAAGTGGCTGGAAACTCTGATCCAGGAAAGGAGTATAGTACCAGTACTCTATCCAGATGAAGAATCAGAAGTTAAAGGGGAAGGCTGTTGAAGAAGACAAAAAGTGCAAGAAACAACAACCCACATTCCCTATCAAAGTTAACATTGAGTGCATAAATTGTGACCTGCATAACCATATGGCTAAAGATTCTTACTACAATCCAGCAAGCAGACATTATGCAAACAATGTTAGGAAAGAAGGAGTCAAGGAAGGTTTCATATTAGGACCTTAGCATATGGTTCTAGTGTTGAAGAAAGGAAAGCTTGTTTCCGAAGCCAAGTTGCTACCAGAAGAAACTCATTATTCCGTGAAGAAATTAGCTTCGGAAAACAAGCCCAAGACCAAACAAAGGAATAAAAGGAATCCTATGAAATCTTCCGAGAAGAAAACTGCTTCGGAAGAAAAGGTGGTGATGACTTCTTCCAAGAACAAAGAAGCCTCAGAAGCAAGTTATGCTGCTCAAGCCTATTCAGGCTCATCTACACTAATCAACCATAGGATAGAATAGAAGATTATACAAGATGTTGTAGCCCAAACCTCTTCTTCTCAAACCATAGTTGAACCCCCATGCATACATTTTGGTTCAATTATGTCATCTATATTGGAAGAGCCCAAGACCAATAAGGCCTAGGCTTCCAATAGTAACTAATCCTTTCACCTTATATGTAGGGACATCCACATGAAAAGGATGGAAATATTTGGATGTGGACAGTGGATGCTCCAGACACATGACAGGGAACAAATCTATCCTACAACAATTTCAATATTTTAATGGAGGTCATGTTCGGTTTGGAGGTGAAGCCGGAAAATACATTTGTAGAAGAGGTAGTGTATCCAATGGTAAGTTAAAAGTTGACAAAGTAAACTTTGTTAAACAACTTGAACATAATCTCTTGAGTGTTTCTCAGTTCCATGATCAAAAGCACCAAATGCTTTTCACAGAACATGAGTGAATTATCATCAAACCCGAGATGACAATTCCAAAGGAATAGGTGCTTCTTAGATCTCCCAGGAGACGGTATATGTACAAGCTGGATATGAACAATGCTTCCTCATTGGGTGAAGTATGATGCTTTCTTTCCAAAGCTAATGGTGATGAGTTAACTCTTTGACATAAAAGAATATGTCATGTTAATTTTTAAACAATGAATAAACTGATTAAAAATAACTTAGTACATGGTGGCCTAAAAAGGAGTTTTTCTATAAAGACAACTGTGTTGCTTGTCTAAAAGGGAAACAACATAAGGCATCCCACAAATCCAAAAAGGTTAATTCCATCACCACTCTATTACACTTATTGCACACGGATCTATTTGGTCGCACAAGTATAATGAGCATTAGAAGGAAATCATATTGCCTTGTGATAGTTGATGATTTTACAAGATTCACATGGGTATTCTTTTTAAGAACTAAAGATGAAACCGCTAAAACGTTAAAATATTTTATTCTTAAAATAGAAAATCAAATTGATCATAAGGTAAAAACAATTAAAAGTGATCAATGGACTGGATTTAAGAATCAAGTTCTTGACTCATTGTATAACTCAATGATAATATAGTTCTCCTAGAACTTCTCA
Source organism: Flaveria linearis (assembly GCA_024085815.1). Classification (NCBI taxonomy): domain Eukaryota; kingdom Viridiplantae; phylum Streptophyta; class Magnoliopsida; order Asterales; family Asteraceae; genus Flaveria; species Flaveria linearis. The sequence goes on along the minus strand of CM044016.1, from coordinate 26,890,562 downwards.
ACAGAATAGTGTTGCTAAAGGAGAAACATGACACTTATTGAAGCTATAAGAACTATGTTAGCTAATTCAAAGCTGCCTCTAATTTTCTAGGTAGAGGCAGTCAGCACTGCATGTTTTGTGCAGAACAGAATTCTCATTGTTAAACCACATGGCCCATTATGAGCTATGGAACAAGAGGCCACCATTCATTAGCTTTCTAAGGTTCTTTGGCTGCAGGTGTACCATACTTAACAAAAAGGACAATTTAGCAAAATTTGCTGAAAAGTCGAATGATGCCATCTTTGTTAGGTATTACTCAATCTCTGTAGCCTATAGAGTATACAACATTAAAAATCAACAATTTAAGAAATCATCAAACATTGTTGTAAATGAGCACACTCCTTATGTTAAGGGGAATGGCCCTGACCACATCTTTGATTTAGAACTGTTTCCCAACTATTCTAAACCATCTTGTGAGAATGTTTCAGTTGGAACAGGAACTCAAAATGACTCCTCTGATGATCAACTGTTTGAGTTACCTAGACTTATTCTACTTTCTCCTAGAAGATATGAAGAGCAAGCTACCACTACTAAAAGTCCTGAAAGCTTGAATATCACAGGAAATAGTGGAGCCTTAACAAGTTTTTAGTCAAATGAACCTTAAACTCATCAGCTGACAACTCTAACTCTTACCACCAAGCTGATAAAGATAGTAATCTGGGGGAACAAGCAACTATTAATGCTGCTTCACAGCAAAATACCATTGATGCTATCACACATTCATTCAATAAGTCCTTATTGAATAAGTGTGTGACATCAGCGGGAACCAATGTTCACAATCTTGAACAAAACTTTTCAAACTTGGATCTATCTATGTAACTAGATGTGATTCCTAGGCTCAGGATACACAACACTCATCCAGTTAAGAACATCATTAGAGATGTCTTAGAAGGTGCGAGAACTAGAAGACAGACTCATAATAGGAATGTCTGTTTGTACTCATGCTTTCTCTTTTATATGGAACCCATGAAGGTAGAAGAAACTCTCAAGGATAATAGTTAGGTTTAAGCAATATAAAAGGAGTTGCTTCAATTCAAGAGACAAAAGGTATGGAACCTATGTCCATTGCCACCTGGCTAAGTCCCTATTAGCACTAAGTAGTGTTCAGGAATAAAAGAGATGATAGAGGTTTTTATCATCAAGAACAAAGCTAGACTTGTAGTCTAAAGATACACACAAGAGGAAGGGATAGATTACACCCATTAGCACTAAGTGGTGTTCAGGAATAAAAGAGATGTTAGAGGTTTGATCATCAAGAACAAGGCTAGACTTGTAGTACAAGGAGACACATAAGAGGAAGGGATAGATTACCTAATGTCTTTGCATCTGTCGCAAGACTTGAGGCTGTAAGAATCTTACTTCCTTTTGCTGAATCCAAGAACTTCATAATCCATCAACTTGATGCCAAATGCGCATTTCTATATGGGGATATCGACATAGAAGTCTATGTGTGCCAGCCACCTGGATTTGAAGACCCATAGCATCCCAACTATGTGTGAAAACTGGATAAAGCTCTTTATGGGTTACACCAAGCACCTAGGCTATGGTACGAGACATTGTTTCAGTTTCTTCCGAAGAATGGCTACACCAGAGGCACCATAGACAAGACGTTGTTCATAAAAAAATCTGGATAGGATACGTTACTTGTACAAGTCTATACTGATGACATCATATATGATTCCTCTAATAACCAAATATGTAAAGACTTTGAAAGCATCATGAGAAAGATATTTGAAATGAGTTCCATAAAAAAGATGGTTTTTTCCTTGGAATTCAAGTGAAGCAGATAGAAGAATGGTTCTTCATCAATCAGTCTAAGTATATCAAGTACATCTTAGAAAGATTTGAAATAAAAGATTGTAAGGTAGCCAAGACACCTATATAAAGAAATGACAATCTTTGTCCTGATTCTGAGGGGGAGGATACTAATCAGCATCATTACATAACAATTATTAGATCTCTAATGTATCTCACTACAAGTAGACCTGATATCATGTTTGCAACCTGCATCTGTGCAAGATATCAGGTTGTTCCCAAGGTGTCTCACTTAATTATTGTCAAGAGAATTCTTAAATACCTTAAAGGATCTCCCAAACTAGGCCTTTGGTATCCTAAGAACAAGAATTTTAACCTTTATGGTTACACTATAGTGATTATGGTGGCTGTAACATTAAAAGAAATCCACATCAGGAGGATGTCAATTCTTGGTAGAAGGGTTATCTCCTGGCAATGCAAGAAGCAATCATGTGTCTCTATATCAACTGCTGAAGCTGAATACATTGCTACTGCAAGCTAGTGTGCTCAACTGCTATGGATTCAGAATCAGATGTTAGACTATGGTTTTAACTTCATGGAGACTCCTATCCACATAGACAACAAGAGTGTTATTTCTATCACAGAAAATCCAGTTAAGCACTCCAAGACAAAACATATTGATATCAGGTATCACTTCATTCGGGATATAATTGAGAAAAACTTGATCAAACTAGTCAAAGTTGATTCAAATGAACAATATATTGATTTGTTCACCAAAGCCTTCAATGAACAAAGATTTAAGTATTTAATTACGGCTATTAGGATGATCAACATTGACCGAGTTAATCTCTTTTGAAAATCTTTTAAAAATATTTTGTCTAAATTGTCTTTTTATAATCTAAGCCCTGTGACAAAAGTTTTTTCTCCAAATTTTCTAAATATAAATTATTCTGAAGGGAAATCTACCCTCGGTAGAGATCCTTATCCATCTTCCAAAGGCAAATTCCTCTGCACAGGTATTCTCTTCCGAAGAGTTTTTAGCCTCGGAGGATTATTTGATCATAGATCAAATTTCCTTCCGATGGTTAGTAACTTGTTCTCTCGGAAGAACACTTTACACATGGAAGCAAATTTGTCTTCGAGACATACTTTACTTTGGAAGTAAAAGTGTCTTCGGAAGGTAATACTGAAAAAGAAACGCAAGTGTTCTACCGGAAGCAATTTTACTCTCGGAAGGAAACTTTACTGTGTAATGGAAATCTTTGGGCCCCACTCTACAAAACAGTAAGATTTTATTAATGATTTTTGTAATATTTTAAACGGTTTATCTTACCGCCTCTGTCAAATCGGAACCTAAACTATCCTTTCATCTTATCCGTTTGGCATTTTACCCACCATTTTAATACTTCTGACTTTCTTTCTTTGAAATCTTTACCATTGTAAAAGCCCAAAAATTTCCATTATCTTCTTCACTCATTCTCAAATTAGCACCCTCAAATTCCTTCAATCCAACAATATCTTCATAAACAATGACCCTGAATCCCCAACACAACCAGGTCGCTATCCTTTACTCTTTAGAGGATGATGATTTTACCCCCATCATCCAATTCCTAACCCAATCTGCATACTTCACTACTCTAACCATTAACCCTACCATCTACTCAAATCACATGGCCAAATTCTGGGCAATCGTTAAAACGACATGCTCAAATGATGAAAGGGTTATCAGGTATAGAATATGCGGACAAGAGATTACTGTACATGAAACTACCATCAGGGAGCATCTGGAGCTCTATGATGAAGGAGCCCCTATCGAGTTCCCCAAACTTAATTTGGAAGACACTTATACCCAAGTGGGATATGGAGGAGATGTAAGCAACTCTTCAGTCTACAAGTTTATCTTTTCATACAACTGGAAGTTCTTGCTACCATCATTCTGCACAGCTTGTCCAATAAATCAGGGGGTTGGGATCAAATTTCATATGATTTGGGCTGCCTAGTCCAAGGGTTGGTAAAGGGCCTTAGATTCAACTACTCTTGATTTATGCTGAATAACCTAAGAGGTAATCTTATTAGGAATACATTTTACATGTATCCTAGGTTTATTTAGCACATAATCAATTATGAGTCAGGTCAGGATTAACTTTACTGGAAGGTTCACTAATCGACTTCCAAGTATGCTTAAGCCTATGGCTCCTGGTGATAAGGCTAGCAGGTGACGAACCCACACCATACACCACCACTTTACAGCCAATCACTTCTTCCTACCCAATCAAGTTCACATACCAAAGACGCCTCAAATGAACCCTTGTTCAATCTACTCTGATTATGTTTAAACCAAAAAGGATAGATTAGAACAAAGGGTTCCCACTCATCCAGAGGTCCAACCATCCTCCATAATTGACCTCAATATCAGCGTTGAGTCTCCTAAGTCTTAACCTGATAAGCCCATTGCCCAAGCATTAAGCCATCAGGGTGAGTCGTAACACTCCCCTGAGCAGCCAAAAGGGGACAACCATATCACTGGCTCAATGCCACTAGATGTTAACCAAGGTCCCGGGTCAGTAGGAATAACTTCTATATCCTTTACTGACCTATTAACCTGATCTGATGAAGATCTCATGTTTCATCAAGGCCATGATGTTGATCTACCACACCATTCTCTAAATCAACTGAGCCCCAGGGAACCTCTGATTTCTAGCCCATATCAGTTAAGCCAAACTAAGGTGAGTCCCACAGGTATGAATGGGACTCATATAGACTCAGCTGCCACTACTAAGAGTGTCTCATTAGGCTCTAAGGATAGTGGTAATATAACTAAGACTGAGTCTTTGACAACCTTGCCAATTGATGTCTCTAAAAGGGACATCAGTATATAAGGGAAATCAGGGTGCCAAGAAACCACATCTGGTGATGATGATGAACATACTAGGTATGTTATCTCATCTTCCCGTGATTCTTCAAAAAAAGATAAGGGAAGTCTGAAACCTACCATCAGAGACCTATTTCCTAAAGTCTCAAACCTTGAATCAAAGGTTAAGACTTTAAAGGATAGGTCTGTCATTTAGCAACTTGAGATTGAAAATCTCAAGGCCAAACTATCTGAGACACAGATTGAGAAGTCTATTAGGCACCTACTTGTTCAAGTCTCTTTAAGTTCTTCCTCTAGCTCATCTACTTCTTAAGATGATGTTACCAAAAAGGGGGATAATGTACATAGTCAAAGTCATGAGGAACCAAGCTTGGCCATCTCAACTATATCTTCACTCTATCCTACACAATAATACTCTACAACTATCTTCCCCTAGCCACCTCCCATAACAATTCAAGTGGACCCTAGGATGCTTATTGATCTCAACAGATTCTTAAACAAGTTTTTGATAAGCCCCTTACTTGAACAACCCTCACCCGATGTTGCTATAGCCTACTTTGGAGCTGAAAAGCTTCAAAGGTTGAGTACCACCTACACTGAGAAGGAAGTTGGTCAACCTAAGGTCCCTATTGAACCTGAGATTGACTTTGAAGGGGAAATAAAGGCTGATGGCTGAGCAACTGACTCAGTTGGGACAGGTAATGACATTCCAATCTCTTCCGAAGCAGAAATTCAAGCTGCGGAAGGGATTATTGAATTATCATATTTGTATGATAATATGCTTATCACAGAGGCTATCCTTGATCTAGCCTCTAAGGTAAACAGTGAGGACTTTCTCAAAACTCCTCTCTCTTAAACACAACAAGCACCACAAGCTCAACCTCACTCTCCCCAACCTGAATCATCTAACCAGAATCTCCAAAGGCTGAATCTTCCTCAGATCCCAAAGGGAAGTGGAAGATGACTGCTGAAGAGATTCTTAAAGAAGAAAGGTTAGAAAAGCTGGAGAGGAAAGGTAGACTCGACACTGGAAAACTGTTGGCTGCAAGTATCAAAGCAACAGCAGCAACTCAAGAGTCTATCAATAACAGGAGAAGAGTGGAGGTGATAGACAGGCTCATCAGCCTTGGAATGGATTATGAAGAAATGCTTCTACTCCCACTTGATGAGCTTGTGAAGCTGGAGAAGACAACCCTGCTGCAAAAGGAGAAAGAGGAAGCAACAAGGTTGATAGAAGATGAGGAAAAGAGGAGAAGGCACGAAGAGGTAGAGCAAAGGCAGAGGTTGGAGAGGATATCTTTCCTATACTTAAGGGTATATTCTTAGGAGGAGCTGACTCCTCATAAAAATGACATGATCTTGTTTCTTTTTAACAAAAAACAAGATCAAATCAATAAGGAGAGGTAGAAAGTTGCTAGAGAGTAGTTGAAAGAAAAGAAGAAGGAGGAGGAGGCCCAACTTGCGGCTTCCAAGAAGGTGGAAGACAAAGCCTAGATGAAGGCTTATCTCAGGGCCCATGGCTTCACAGGCAGTCAACTAGGTCCCATGTTGAAAAGACCCTATAGCGAGATGTCAGTGACATCAAGGCTGACATTCGCTTAGGAAGAAGGAAAGAGGTATCTCAAGCTCAAGGTGTACATAGGATGGTACCCAAACCAACACCCAAACCATAACCAACAAGACCTAAGCCCACACCTTTTCCTTTCCCTATCAAAACTGAACCTACTACTGAACCTTACACCCCTAAACCTACACCATCAGCCTTACCTCCACCCTCATCCATTGCCTCTCAAGAACCACCACCACTACCCATCCTAAAGCCTAAAACATAAACCAAAACCCAACTATTACTCAAGCCATCCTCTAAAGCATCTAAGCCTTTAACCTTATAGGAATTCAAGGAGATCAAAAGAAAGCTCATTAATCGCACAACCCTAAGCGACATATCTTATGAGGAAGAGTCCTTAAGACTGAGATACATTGATGGCTTTTTCTGTTCCCTCATGAGAGATGCATTCCTAGATTTGCCCTGGGGAACACTGGACCAAGCTCTTTAACTCTTAGCAACAAACTCAGACTCCCTCAAGGAAGAAGAGAAGAAGCTGAGGAGAAGATTGGTAACTTTACTGGCCATCAGGAAAGGGGACAAACTACAAAACATGCCCTTCACCCCTAGGAAGAAAATTGCCAGTGGAGGTTTGATGAACCTTCTTACAACTTTGTTATGGAAAGGGAGAATGGTAAAGTCAACAGACTTGACACACCATCTCTGCTACACTTACACAGATTTGATATTACTGAGTTAGTAGAGAAACCATTCTCAAATCCCTCCAACTCCTAAGTAGCTTCTCACATCAGAAATCACCTAAGTAGCCTTCATCTTGCTAAGCTAACCAAGAAAGCAAGGACCGAATAGGAGTTAAAGTTGAGAAAGGAAGAAGAAAAGGGTGCCATTATAAAAGGAAGTTTATTCCTTCAAATAGTTGAAGACCCTGCTTCAAATTCCATAGTTAGATGGGAATATGACTATAATTCCTGTTAACTCTCTTCAGAGGGCCACAACAAAGGGTACACGTCATCCAGAGCAATAAATTAGATCTCCTATCTATAAATGACTTGTACAAACTTTTCAGCACCACTTTAGGAAAGAACAAGGAAACTGACAAATAACTTCTTTCCTTGGTGTTGAAATTTTTAAGAAGTAGAAGGGAGTGAAGTTTCGATAGCATCAGCCTAGGGGGAGTTTGTTGGATCAAATAAGGCTGGTGTAACCAAAACTACACTTAAAAGATTTTGAGTGCAACTGAATGAAGACTTTCTAAGACAAAGATGCACTTCAAAAGCTATGTTGAAGATCTTTTGAAGCTTAAGGATGAAGAACTTTCAAAGGAAGAACTCAGTCTCGAGACTAAGTAGTTCTTCTTTTGATGTTAAACACTTAGAAGATTCAAGACAAAGTCTTCCGAAGGACAAGGTCATGAAGACTTGCAAAAGTCTCTGAAGAAGTTATTTCTTCCGAAGTATAAATGGTTTCAGAAGAACTTATTCTTCCAAAGCGATTTAACCTTTGGAAGAACTAACTATGAACCAGTGAATAAAAGTATGGTCCGACTGACACATGCTACCAACTCTAATATACTGCATGGTGCTTTCCCACACCCATGTAGTTGACCATACTTTATTCCACTGTTCACCTTTTATCAGTTAGTACAGTTACAAACTATGGTTGGTGATAAAAGGTAAGTCATGGACATGTCATGACTACCTAATCTAGGATAGTATTTTATCTTAGATACCTTACTTCTAGCAATGTAGTATTTGTCTAGTTGTAAGTTCCAGTTGATTATCTAAGTATAAACGGCTGTGGATAGTAGTATATATAGGATCTCAATGTAACTCATTCGTATATGCTTGTAAGAGTCTTGTAACCCTGAGTTGAGAAGTAATATATACAAGTATCTTGAAAACTATTTCTTATGTTCATTAACTTATTATATTATTATCAACTTATTTTAAGATTCTGCTTCATCAACCGAGTGTGACTTAGTGAGTTTTGTGAGATAAATCTTGTGTTGAGAGACCAACACCGATCCTACAGTTTTTCACCTTTTATTGTGTATGAGCCATTAAAATGGTTAGCAATCAACACATACTTGGAGATACCTTATTTTGATATTTTAGCTAATTGTACTCTTACTATTAAAGTTTCATATTATGCTTCATTATTCATTGTTTGGAATCCATAACTAACTGATTAGGGTATTATGTCCCCTTGTGATGATTTCAGTATGATATCTAGTTCTGTACCTTTTACATTAGATGCACCATCTATGAATAGTGTCCATTTCTCTTTTGTTTCTTTAAGTTGTTGGACCTCCATATCTGCTTCATCTTGACTATCATTACTGAAATATACCATAAAATCTACTAATGCTTAGCATTTGATAATAGTTCTAGGTTCATATTTCAAATTATATGCACCAAGCTTCATAAACCATTTAGGCATCCAACTTGACATCTCTAGTTTCCTTAAAATACACTTTATAGGATAGTTAGTCTTAATATAAATAGGATGTGTTTCAAAATAATGTTGATCTAATTTTAGTAAATGCCATGACTAATGCTAAAATTAATTTTTAAGATCAGAATGCCTAGTTTCTACGTCTAATGGACTTTTAGTTACATAGTAGACATGATATTATTACCCTTTATGATCCTTGACCAACACAAAACTTGCAACATTTTCAGATACCGATAGATTTAAGGATAATGGCTCATCATTTTATTGTTTCATTAACAGGGTGCTGACGATAGGTATTTTTTTATGTCTTGGAACGCTTCTTCATGTTTTTCTCCCCGTTCAAACCTTTTATTCTTCTTGATCATATCATAAAACTCTTTACTTCTCTTTGAAGATCTTGAAATGAATATGTTAAGGTCCGTAATCCTCTTTATCAATCTTTGCACATCATTAGTGTTTGATGGGGATTTCAAGTTTAAGATAACTCTGATTTGTTCTAGGCTTGCTTCCATTCCATTTTTGGTAACCATATATCTTAGAAACTTTCCTGCTCCTACTTCGAAGTGATACTTTGAAAAGTTGAGTTTCATTTTGTATTTTTCTTAAATATTGAAGGCTTCTTTAAGATCCTTGAGATGATCCTTGGCTTTCTTTGATTTGACCACCATGTCATCCATGTACACTTCTATTATGTCCCACAATGTATCTTTAAACATCCTATTTATTAATTAAGTCTTGTGTGATAAGGGGAAAGGATCTTTAGGACTAGCTTTATTAAGGTCAATGAAGTCCACACATACAGTCCATTTTCCATTCTTCTTTTGTAACATCACTATGTTTGCTAACCATCTTGGAAACGTTACCTCATTTATCATTCTAGATTTGAGCAGCTTCTCATCCTTTTTGTGGATAATTGAACTTTTTTCGGTTATAAATTTTCTTCACTTTTGATGGACTGTCCTGAAACTATTATCAATACTAAGTTTATGAGTTATAATATTCTTAGATATACCTGTCATGTCCTCATGTTTCCATGCAAAGGTCGTGATCACGCTCTTTAGAAAATCTACTAGTTCTTGTTCAATATTCATGGGATATTTGATCATACAAGAACTTTAACATCTGGGTTGGTAGGATCTAGGGACATTGACTTGACATCATGATCTCTAGCTTCCAAGATGTCTCGTGCTTGTTTGTTTAACTATTATACTTGCCTTGTCTTTGTGAATGACGTCATCAAAGATATATAGCAATCTATAGCTTATTGTTTATCACTATCTATCTTCACCATTCCTGAAGGGGTAGGCATCTTAACACATTTATGGTATGTCAATGGTACTGCTTTCATGTCATGAATCCATGGTTTCCTAAAATAACATTATAGATGATAATGAGTCAATCACACAAAACCTTTAATTACGTTCACCCTCTTTAATCTAGACAAGTAACTTTATTTCCTACCATGTTCTTCACTTCTCCATTGAATCCATCAATACTGACGATATCGTTGTAATTTTACTCTCTAGAATGTTCATTAATTGAAACACCAATGCACAGGTTTATGAATTCCCTTTAGAATGTCTATATTTATGCATATTGATAAATATTTATCATGATTCAGTTGCAAATTCGTTAAACCACAAATATGAATTACTTTTTTTTACTTGAATGAATTTTGGCTCTAGTAATATTGGGTGTGTGCCGCAAGACCTACCTTTTTTCATCTGATACATTATTCTTCAGCATGGCCTCCGACGTAAGAAGTTATTGATGCTTCACACGTGTATGTTTTCCCCGCCAAGAAGAATGTTAGCTGAAATATAAATATGTTGCAAAAAGCATTGTTGTTTTACAAGTAGTGACTGTATGTTTATTGTTATGATTATGTGAGGAAAAAATATGCTATGTGGTCATTATGAGCTCTAAATGCTCCTCTTTATTTGACTTTGCATTGCTTACATATCTATTTAGACAAATGTGGCTTTTGTGTATGATTATCCATTCTGCTTGCAACATGAATATTTTAAGATACATTTTACTTAGCCTTTTAACTGGTGTGGTAAATGCTAATGACTTTTCTAATAGTATCTATTAATAAGTTTTGTAGACATTAACCTATTAAGGTCTTTGGTTGTTGGTAATAGGGGTCGTCAACTTTTTAAAAAAAGTGCTCTATATATACTCATGTTCCATAAGTTGTTGCAGTATGTGGTAACTCAACTCTTTTGATTAGTGTATTGCTACTAAGAAGAATCTAGAGGAAATGGTTGATGTTAAAAAAATATTATAATGTTGCAAGTTGAGAGTATATGGAACTTGTTGTTGGGCATAGTCACGCTTTAATGTTAGGATCGATAATTACTAACCTTAATTATCACAATAACAATGAAGATTTAAATGGAAACCCTAAAATATTTTAATTCATATACACAAAGACCCACATCAAAACCTAAGCTATCGACTATAAAAGAACAAAATTGATCAAATTTGGAAAAATGAAAAGAAAACACACCTAATGCAAAGAAGAAGGTACCACTGAAGCCCCAACGTGGCTGTTGGCCGGCCTTCTCTGTTTTTATCCACCACAACAACAACAAACCTCACTTACTTGTTTTGTAGTATATATATGCTATAAACAACTATTTTAGTTCTTTTAAATAGTGAATTAATAAACTATTGTTAAGTCTTTTGTTTCAGTTTGAAATTTTAGTTTTGACTAATTTTTCTTTGTTTCAATTTGTTTTTAGTTTAAAAACTTAATTTGCAACTTAAGTTTAAAACTTCGTTGGAGCTCTTCAAAAAAATACACACACATATTATTAAAAACATATAATTTATATTTGGAAACCATAACATCCGACATCTCGTAGTATATTTAACTGAAAGTGGAACTTCAATCTTAAATTACCATTTACATGATGTTTCTTTAATTTTCAAGCATTTGAGTACTTTGACCTCTTTAGGAAAATAGGCAAAACGAGCAAGTTTAGGTTACATGAATTTATATTGGTTCAATTTAAAGTTTAAATTTTATGCCACAAATAAAAACATGGGTCGTATTCATGTTTGATATTTTAACCCACCAACATGTAACCCACTAACTTCCCTCCCCTCAAAAATTCCAAACATTTTACTATTTATAATATATATATTATGTATGAAACGGGGTAAGTCTAATAATAAAATGTTTTTACGTGTACTAGACTAGACCGACAATTGGGATTCGTTGGACAAAGAGTCATTCGCATGTGTAGTCCGATTTTATCTCCTTAAACTTTCTCCTTTCAATCCAGCCGGTTATCGATTGGACTGGTGAAGGACCTGTTGTTTTGGAATTTAAATTTTCATTTTTATTATTTTAAATTTCATTTTATATTTTATTTTATAGTTTGGTCACACCCTTAAAATTCGTTAATGGGGTTTTACCGTCAAACGTGTGACATATCAAGATCTCAGATAGTACCAGTTACATCAGAATCAATAATTGCAAAACATCACATTAAGAAATCAGACTTTTAAATCAACCATAAATGTTTCACACTTGTGGAAGCGTTTTAAAAAACAGTAAGTCAACAATAAATAGTGTCAACATAGAAGTTAATTATAGTGTCAACACGCGTTTAAACCATAATGTTTAACAAAATAAACTAATTGAGTTGTAATATATGCCATGAATGCATCCCTAGCTGAGTTCTTAACTTTATGCGTTCCTGGACCTGAGAAGACATGCTAAAATGTGTTAAAATAGAGTTGGTGAGTCAACAGGTTTAAACAACAAGTAATGTGTTAGAAAGTGTTTTATATGATTTAGTATATAAAGCATATCGATAGGTAGCTAGCCTATAAACAAGTTACTTAGTGCTTCAAACCGAAGCTGACTATGTGTGTTTTATACCTTTCCACCAAGTCTATCACAGACCATGACAACTGTTAGGTCAATTACGCACCTGTTCGACCTCCGATCAAGCTAGCACGACTAGCCCGGGTGGGGTTTATCAAACCCAGTAGTACTACTCAGAATTAACTCGCTAATCCCATTACTAATGGATTAATACAGCAAGGACTTTCAAATGTGTCTACACTAATATAACAAGCGATATTAATAATACCGGCAACCATAACAAAAATAGTATTTTCATGTCTTCTCCCCTGAAAGGAAAGAATGTAAAACGGGGCCGTGAAAACTCATCTTATTTGCACAACAGTTCAATAACGCACGTAGACGTAACTAGGTCAACGAACAACCCGAATGTACATTTCATATTTAATTAATATATATCTATGTTTATACATTAACTTAAATAAATTAAATTATTTGGTTTCATGAATACGGCTCGATTTCAGTGTCGGTTATTAAGGTTTACCCATTTTCACGTAACACAGTCAAGCATATTTGCTTACATAGTACTTAACGACTCCCACATACACAAAATCAAGCAACTTGAACATATAATAATTTATACCTCCATAGTATATACCTTACCATTAACGCACCCTAATTTTACATTATATATATATATATATACATACTACATGATATATGCTCCATACATTAACACCTACATTAATACCAAAACTAGAAAACAAGGCACATGAACAAAGTACCAAACTCACACCCACATAACAACTCATGAGCCTAACACATGTATCCACCTTCATACTAATGCAACAACTCATGCGCCTAACACATGCATCCACCTTCACACCCAAGCGTCCACATGCACCCATTCCTATCCACCCCATGTGCCCATGGTTAACACACTAAACATACATGATACATGAACATATAGCATACATACAATGACATACCCAAGATCATACACGCAGGGCATTATATGCATCCATACACACGCAAGGACATGCACCCATCTAATTCCCAACCTGCATACACATCCATATACACCCTAACCAAACTCATAATATCCAAACATATGCATGAACATGCTAAAATGCAGCCATGAACCTATCTGCGAAACACGCTATAAAATAATCTTAGATGCCACACCCTAACCTTAACGGCGGAAACGTCGAGATGTGAGGGTTAAGATTGTTCATGCTACACAATGATTATTGAAAGTGTCATTATTATTAAACAACATTATTCATGACATACATTTTGAAATAACATAAGTGTTCTACAATTAATAAAACATAGGAAATTTGACACAAAAATAATAATTGTCTTTTGATTATCAATCTAGGTCCAACCCTAGATTGCAACAAGTCTTCAAAACAAGCTAAGCGTTACCATTTCCTGAAACATGTTAAAAATAAAAGGTTAATATAACGTTGGTGAGTTTTTCATAGTTTTCATATATAATTATGTATAAAAGATGGCAATTCATGTCATAAGTTAGTGAATAAAGTAACTAGGGATGTATGAACAGATGTAACAATTAAGCCTTGATAGATTACAAGATTACAAGATTAATTGATTAGCTAAGTGTACTTGGATTAACCAAGTAAGCTTGTCAGGCCCATAGATCTATGACGTCGCCATGCTAGCAATAGTTAATGATTTTACATATAATAGTTATCACATGGTAATTACTAATGTTCAACTAATCACGACAAATAAGATGAATTGCCCAAGTGTTTACAAGATTCAAACGAGTTTACAAGTGCAATGATCATAAGGTTAACATGTTTCACTCTAAAGTGTAAAAATAAATAAAAGGAGTATGGAAAAATTCACTTGGCTAATAAGGATAACAAATAAGAAGCCTTGTATAAGATGCCGAGGATTCGATTACGTTCAACCTAAATGGAACGTCGTATTAAGTTAATCATGACGATTTTGGTGTTATACTCATAAATCATTTGTCCATGGTTTTCATGTTAATAAATAGTTGTAAGTTACTATTTTGGTAATTAAATAATTTAAATAAGGATTTTAATGGTTGACTCTATTAATAAAAGTTAAACTTTTATTATCAAATGATCATTATTTACTATTTAAATAAAATAGTAATTTCATAGATTTAGAAGATTAAACTAATCATTATAATAAGTGTACATTCTAATTATGTACATATATATTTATTTTCTTAATATATATATATATATAACAAATTTGTAACTAAATTTTATAACAATAAAGAATTCATTAAATTAAAGTTATTTACAAATTAAATGAGATTAATTTTAAGTTAATAATAGATGGTATTTTATAACACTTTTTGTTTGTTTTATAATTTTTAATATATATATATATATATATATATATATAAATAAGAATTTCAGGGTGAATTTCAAATAATATTAAAAAGAAAATAATTTTATTTCATTTCTGATTAAAATTATTTTTATCTAGTTAATAATAATATTTAGAATTTTTCCTGAAATTTATAAGTTAAATAAAACCTTTTAAAAAATATTGGCAGGGGGTCGGGGTCGAACCCAGGGACCTCCTGCTTAGCCTCCCTTGTGTTAAACCGGTTGGGCTAAGGCCTAACCGATGTTAGGAAATGAAATTTTATTTTTTAAAAGCCTTTTTCCAGAAATTTCTCAAATTGGTTCAAGAACCCTAGTTCGAAACCCGTCCAATTAACCTTAATTCGAGGTTGAATCAGAAATGAACCTTGGGGATTTTCTTCCCCATGTATATCGACTGAAAAAACACCCTTAATTACATGTTTTATGTTATTCTTGATGGTCTTATGTTAGGACAAGTCACGGCTGCTCTTGATTGAGTAATTCGATGAGTGTGTGTGTTTGATGAAATTGAGTGCTCAGATAGTGAAAAGGAGATGTCGAGAGCATTAGCCCTCTGTTTTATAGTGTTAATTCGATCGTACTGATGTCCAACGGCTACAACATTATGGTCGGCTGTTTCAGGTTGTTTCGATGGAATGCAAAACCGTTTCAGGTGCAATTGAACACCCTATTGATTTCGTATTGATTAGTAGAATGTTGGCACATGATTAATTTCATTAACAACATGACTTAAGTGTCAAATTGATTGGGAAATCAATGTATTTCGGTAATGGGTTCAATTGTTTGCTTAACATTGTTTAGTATCAAATAAGTGAGAGTTCCCATGTTTGAAGCTATTGCACAGGCTTTAAGGGATGAATTTATCGAGTTTAAACGATGTGTTTTCGAGGTTTTGGGGTCGGTCGGGGCTCGGTCGGGGCTCGGTCGGAGCTCGGTCGGATGGTTGCCGGAAAAACAGGGTGAGGTGATGGGTTTACATAAAAGTTACACATTTGGTCCTTGCGGTTTATGTTTTATTAATTTAAATTTAAAGTTTAAGTTTCAATTCCAACAAATTACAGTTTAGTCCTCGTAATTTATATTTTTGTTATTTTATGTACAAATCATATATTTACAAGTTTTTTTTAAATTTAAGAAACTTATTTTTCTTTTATTAATAATAAATTTAATACTTATTAAAATTATTTATCATTATCTTATCATTTTATTATTATTATTATTGCTATCATTATTTTCGTTATTGTTATTACTATTATTTTTAGTATTATTATTAGTATTATTATTTTTATTACTATTATTTTTATGGTTATCATTAGGTAATGAATTATTTGATTATCATTAAACTAATACAATTTCAAAGAGTTACAAATAAGTCCTCGTACTTGCATTAATAACAAAACATGTAAGGCGCGTTCCCGGAAAGCCTCACAGTTGGTTAATCATAGCATAAAATCACTTTATAAACAACATATTGCAGCGGAATTAAATAAACATTCACTTAAAACTTGGAAATCATGTTGTACTCATACATTTGTCTTTAAACAGGAATAACACATGGTGGATGGTCTTAAATTACAATAAATATTTCATAGACAGGAATGGCATCCATTGCTCGCCAAGTAGCTCGCTGGTGCCATCCTCAGCATCAGCATTTATCTGTCCACTATTATGCAAAAAGTCAGCTTGCTGAGTGAATTCTAGTTTTATATAAATAAGAAAATATAAGCTTTATCCTTCATATAATGACCACGCATACATCATACTACATAACATTTCTTGCATCATATTAAGCATGTTCATTATCTTTCATTCTTTCATTTTCTTTCACTTCATCATAAATGAGATTGCACAAAGCAAGAGCTCCATGTTGATCGACAACGAATGTCGATCCCCGTCGGTACACATCATCATGGTAGCTAACCCCCGACAGTTGATCCACACTGCAAGGCACATAGCCCGCTCATGAATACGACCATCATCATACATCAGACTCACCTAAGTGAAGTCTATCATAGTGCTTGCAAGACTTTTCATCATCAACGGGCCCGGGGTAACATTCGTTAAATTCCACTTTTCATTAATATTATCTTCCACTTAATATATAATACGTAACTTATTAAGTACACAACATACCAAGTACTAGTCAACATAACACGTAACCAACCCTCTGCGGGACAGCGGGGGTTCGGGGGCGGCAGCCCCTGACAGCGGGGTCCTAGGGGCAGCAGCCCCTAGTGGGGTCTAAGGGGCAACGCCCCTGGCTGGGGCTGGGCTGCCAGGTCAGCGCGCCCGAAAATTATTTTGAGCTATTTAAATGGCACATTTTACTTTAAAAAAATGTATTTTCTTGTTAAAACCCCTTGAAATCCTTATCTTGAAAACCTTATGTTTACTATGCATAATAGCCCCAAAAACATAGAAAAACGTTTAAATAAGGGGATCTAGAACTCACCTGGATAATGTGAGTAACTTCTAAACTAAGCACTCTAGGCTAGGATCACACTACACAACCTGCAAATAAGTTTACACTCAAAAAGGTCATTTTGTGCAGTTTCGCTGCCGGTTTCGTCCAGCAGTTTCGCACGACAGTTTCGCTGTCAGGTGCGCCCAACTTTCGTTGGAATTTCCTAGTTTCGCAGTATCTACAGGTCAACAGTTTCGCCCCAGCGAAACTGTAGTTTCGCTGGAACCTCTCATAGTTTCGCTGAATGAGTGCACAGTTTCGCTGGATCGGGGCACAGTTTCGTTGGTTGAATAAAAATGACGAACCAGCCCGTTTTTAACCCAAAATCTTAACTTTTTACGTCCAAATCCTTGGTTTACCATCCATGAAACATATCTAACCTTTTTACATGTTTTCATACGTAAAAATTTGACCTTTATGGGTTCCTTTGAAACTTTTCAAAACCCAAAACCCTAGAATCCGGGTTTGATCTACAGAAGGGTTTAGAGGTTGATTCTTACCTGGATTTGTTGCTCCTTTCTTGGGGTTTGATGCCCCAACACCCAGATCTTCAATCCCTTGACCTTAGAAGCTTCAAATCTTGAGTTTCCTTCACTTTCTCTCTCTACTTTCTCTCTCTACGAATCTTGGGAGCTAGGGTTGAAATGAAGGAGATGGAGGCTGCTTTGGGAGGGTTAAGGACTGATTATGGGCCTTAATCACTAGGCTCATGCCCATAAACCCAATTTAGCCCATAACCCTTTTCCTTCTTTTATTAAATACGCATTAATTAGGCCCATTATCCTTAATGACTCGTTTTGACTTTTCGGGGTGTTACAAAACAAATCCTTACAAGAGATAACGATGATTAACAAACATTTAACAAAAATTATGAGAGGTCACATTAGACTCCACCGGGTCATACACATGCACATACATAGGTGTGCAAGAACATATACAGAAACACGTATGGATCGCTCACGTCACAGAAAACACATACACTACAGAACCCGAAACAATCATATACGACAACAACATACATACACATCCAAACTGAAAACACATACACACACACAGAGCAAAACCCGCGCACCAGACGAACAATCTGACCGTGCAACCCGCATTGCTAACCGAAACCGAAAACAAATCTGAATACCTAAGACAAGCGAGGAACTTACTGTACGAGTTGTTTTGGTGGTGTCCGTGATTTCCGGTGTATAACAAGGTGCCGAGCGATGCCGATGAGGTCCTTCATCGTGAGCAGAACGATTACTGATGTCAGAGGGTTCGAGAGGGAGGGTTTCGGGAGGTTCTAAGGCTGCTGCGGATGGGGCGTTGAGAGAAGCAGTCTATGGTTATGATGCCAATTCATAAGGTTTTTACCCTTTTGGTCCTCCTAGTTCTCCTAAGGTTCAATAGAAAGTGGAACAAATTTTGCTTAATTTAAGCTTAATTTGGATAAGTATAATCAATAATGATAATAACCATTATTAATATTTAAAAGAATAATATTATTATAGGTTGTATAATAAAGTTGGTTGATTATAGGCACAATCAATAATGATAATAACAATTATTAATATTTAAAAAAATAATATTATTATAGTTTGTATATTAAAGTTGTTTACTATAGGCTAAGTTAATAGGATAAATGACGATGATGGAGTAAAAATATCGAACGACAAAAAGATTAAGTTACCAAGATTAACCTGAAAATACGAGTTGTCACAAGTTTATTCTTTATATTTTATTTACTTAATTTTTAACTTGTAAATCCATACAAAAACATAACGTATATTCATATTATGTTTTTAGATTAGATAAGTGAGTGTATTGCTACATCCGAATCCCAACCAAATTTGTTATCAGGTGGTTGACCCGTACTCAATCTTTCTAAGCTGGTCTGACTTAGATCCAAACTGCAACATATAAACAAACATATTATAATATGACCCTAGAAATGTAGCTTCAAGAATACCGTAGATGCTTAAGTCGGTCATTTGTACAAAGATGTCTATGCTAGATAGCTACATTGCAGGACCGTTTAAGGGATGGTCAAGACAATCTGTTTCATAATGAGAGAGTGTTAGGACACTTAACAGATCAAATAGGGAACCTGGTTTAAGTAAATGATACTATGAACACAAGTAATTAATGAGACAGAACAAAAAACAAGAACAAGATAAGTACGGTTTTCAAGAATGTTGTATATTGCTCTCAAGTTCTATTGCAAGTGTTACAAAGCATAAAGATAAATACAAGAACCCGAGATATTTTATACTACATCCTACAAATGGCTATACTTTGAAAGCCACTTTGAAAGCCAATTGAATACACTAATTTTGACAACAAAATCAATGTGTAGTCAAAAGGCAGATTGCCTTTTAACTTGTGACTATGACATGTCATAGCTCACATCCTAATATATTACAAAAAGGATAAAAGGTACAAAGTAGAAAGTTACAGACCAATTACCATAATCTATAGTTGACAAAAGCATGGGCATTTTCACCAACTTATATAAGTTGGTAGGTCTTTATAGTGGCAGCGGAAAGTTATTCAGCTTTCTGTCAAAAGGTGATCAGAGAAAGCATGGTTTCTCTGTCTTCGGAAGAAATCAGTCTTTAGTATTTTAGCTTCGGAAGACTTTGTATTTGAAGCTTTGGAAGACTTCTTCTTTAGTTTTAGAAGATTTGGTCTTTGGGTTTAGAAGATTTTACACTTAGAATATTTTCTCTGAGTTATGTAGAACTTCCAAAGTAACTCTAATATTTAAACTAGAATATTTATATTTACTTTAATATAATTATATGTAAAACTAATATAACTTTTCCATCAATCATGACCCGTATGAAACACACCAATTATTATTATTTTTTTTATAAAACACTTTCACAATTTATATCAGAGCTTTGCTCCCAGTTCACAACAAAATTTATCACTCTAGTGACATGTCATTTCTCAACTTATATAAAAGTGTTACATGAAAAATAATGTTTTATAAACTTTTTCTATAACATTTATTATATTAAATATTAAACGAGAATAGGGTTCCTTCGTCAGTTCAGTCATGTCCGTGAAACTTTAACCATTTATAGGTGCTTTTTTCGAAAACATTTAAAAATATTTTTATTAGCTTTCGCTAAGTAAGTATACATTTTTATTCCAACAACATATTTTCTTTTATTGGGATTTAACACCCAAAACCATTTTTATTTAAATCCTCATTACATCTTAGGAATTCAACACCCGAATTCCTTGTGGGTTTATTTTTAACACTTGAGGATTGTTAACGCCTCTTTTTATATATGTGGAGTTCAAAATACGAACGCCTTGGGATATCAACACTTGAAATCCTTATATATATTTAACTCCTCTTTTCAATATATGTGGAGTTCAACATCCGAACCCCTTGGGATTTCAAAACCCGAAATCCTTACATATATTTATCTCCTTTTCAAACTATCAATGCACATACTTGGACCCGTAATCATATAAATCAATTCTCCCATAATCATGTTTATCATAATAAACAAACTCAAATCACATGTAACTTAATACCTTTCATCTCCACATAATTCATACAAAATTATAATAAGTACATCATATATCATGTAATTAAACATATAATAAAATTTAGTTACGGGTCAGTGTACTTACCTTTTAATGTCACTTATTCGAGCATAGGATATGACCCTTCCAAAATACACTAAAACCCTTACGTTCTCTTGCTTAATCTCATACTTAGAGCTACTCAAATATATATAATTTCTATGGCTCTTACTCTTGTCATCGAGCATAGGATATGACCCTTACGTTCTCTTTATCCAAAATAAAACTATATACTTAGAGAGTATATATATACAAAGTTATTTGTTTAAGCCGACATGCAAAACTTCACCATAAAGATTATTTTATTTTATAATAAACAATCCATATTGATTCATATTTATCTTCTTGAATATATTATTTAAATATATAAAATCATTTTTGGATAACTATACACATTACCAATGTATATCTAGAAGTTAGATTTTTTTAATCTATTTATCCATTATGATATTTAATGTCTTTTAAACGTGACATACGATGTCACCATACCTTATTCTTATTCTTATTATTATTATTATTATTATTATTATTATTATTATTATTATTATTATTATTATTATTATTATTATTATTGTTATTATTATTATTATTCAAAATCAACACTCGTTTAAACATAAATTAAATAATAGCATAACCCTAAACTTACTCGTTTAACAATGTTCGTAATATGTATTTATGTATATTTTTACAAAACAGGATGTTACAACTCTCACCCACTTATTTAGGTTTCGTCTTCGAAACCTATTTATACATTGACTAATTCAGGGTAATACTTTCTCATTTCATCTTTGGCTTCCCATGTGGTATCAGAACCACACCGATGCTTCCACTGCACTTTCACTTGATTTATTTCTTTATTTCGTAGTTGCTTAACTTTATGAACAAGAATCGCCACTGGCTTTTCTATGTAATTAAGTTTTTCATCCACTTCTATCTCATTCAACGACACATATGTCATCTCGTCAGCCAAACATTTTCGTAAATATGACACATGAAATGTGTTATGGATTCCGTTTAATTTGTCATGTAATTCCAGATGATACGCCACTTGCCCCACACACGAGCAATAATTTTAAACGGACGAATAAAGCGTGGACTTAGCTTGTCACGTTTACGAAATCGAATCACACCTTTCCATGGAGAGACTTTCAACATAACATAATCTCCCACTTGAGATTCAATAGGGCGTCTTTGTTTATCAGCATACGACTTTTGTCGATCTTGAGCAGCCTTTAAATACGCTCTGATTTGATCAATCTTTTCATTCTTTGCCTCAACTATTTCTTTATTAGTAAGTTCTCTTTGACCGACCTCTCCCCAACAAACAGGAGTGCGACATTTTCTACCATAAAGCATCTCAAATGGAGGCATTCCGATGCTCGAATGGTAACTATTATTATAAGAGAACTCTACTCAAGGCAAATATTTGTCCCAACTGCCACCAAAATCAATAATACATGCACGCAACATATCCTCGAGCGTTTGAATCATTCTCTCGCTTTGCCCATCGGTCTGTGGGTGATATGCTGTTCTGATTAATAATTTGGTGCCCATTCCTTCTTTAAATTTCCTCCAGAATCTTGAAGTGAAACGTATGTCTCTATCTGATACAATAGATAATGGCACATCGTGCCTTGAGACCACCTTATTAACAATACTTCTGCCATTCATTCAGACAAATAGTTTTCACGAATAGGTATAAAGTGAGCACTCTTTATCAAACAATCGACGATCACCCATATTGCATCATATCCTTTGGCAGTTTTAGGAAGTTTTGTCACCAGATCCATTGTAATATGCTCCCACTTCCATAATGAAATTTCTAATGATTGCATTTTCCCGTACAGCTTCTGGTGTTCAGCTTTAACTTGTAAACAAGTCAAACACTTTTCAACATATTTAACAATATCTCTTTTCATTCCAGGCCACCAGTACTCTTTCTCCAAATCGTTATACATCTTGGTCATGCCTGGATGAATTGAATATTTTGATTTATGTGCCTCATCAAGAACTATTGTTTTGACCTTACAAGTCCAAGGAATCCAAATTCGTCCAAAACAAACTTTAATTCCTTTATCATTCTCCTTAAATAGATGGACTTGACCAATGATCCTTTCATGCTTTAAATTTTCTTCTTTTAGTGCCTCCACTTGTGCAACTCTAATTTGATCAAACAAGTTGGAATTCACAATCAGTTTATATGACTTTACTTTAATTGGAGTGTAACTCTCCTTCCGGCTTAAAGCATCTGCTACGACATTAGCTTTACCCGGATGATAAAGTATTTCACAGTCATAATCCTTGACCAGTTCTAACCACCGTCGTTGCCTTATATTCAATTCTTTCTAGTCAAAGAAATATTTTAGACTTTTATGATCGGTGTAGATAGTGCACTTCGTTCTGTACAAGTAATGTCTCCAGATCTTTAATGTAAATACGACCGCTGCCAATTTAAGATCATGGGTTGGGTAACTTGCTTCATGTGAATTCAATTTTCGTGAAGCATAAGTTATTACCTTTCCCTTTTGCATAAGCACACAACCCAATCCAACACATGAGGCATCAGAATAAACTACGAAATCTTTAGTTCCTTCCGGTAGTGCCAGGACAAGAGCTTTAGTTAACTTTTCTTTTAAAAGTTGGAACGTTTTTTCTTGTTCTGGGTTCCATTCAAATTTGGAATTCTTTCGAGTTAGCTTTGTCAACGGGGAAGCTACTTTTGAGAAATCCTGTATAAAACGCTGATAATATCATGCTAAACCCAGAAAGCTTCTAACTTCAGTTGGGGTATGTCACATCCCGGCGGAAGCATGAAGCGATTTGGGTGTGACTTGATTGTCCAGAACATATTTGATTATAAGGAATCATATTACAAACAATCTTAACACATAAAACACATAACTTGATTATATAACATAAGTTAGGATTACATCATTTACATATAAGGTCAAAATTTGATATAATCCTTACTACAACTTTTATTTAACTAAAACATCTTCAACTGCGATGGAAATGAGCGTCCATCACAACACTGCCATCGTAGATGCTGACAGTTAGATTTACACAAACCCTTCCAACGACTTCACCCCAACCGTTGTACACATCAAAAGAGAAATCAAAATTGTTAGTCATTTTCAACTGAAAAAGCATACTCAAAATAGTTAACATAAAGTTGGTGAGATCATAGGTTTATTTCCTGACAAAATATTTTATTGATACACCAATTACAACCAAAACCAGCTCACACACATAATTCATACTGTCACGAAATAATTCACAAAATAAGATAATATAGCATCACAACACTCATTCTGTTGTTGCATGAAATATTTAAATAGCATCACAACACTCATCCCGTTGATTGCAAAATATTCTCAAAAGTAGCGCTACCTATATTATCCAACGGTTCCACATCCGAATTAATGGTTGTATCACAAATGATAGTATGTCTTAAAATAGTTTCAAAATAACGCATCAACATAAACAGTATGCTTTTTCCTCCAAAACTTTACAAATACCAAAACGGGGCTATGAGTCTCACCTGTTCTCCAAAATGTAACCTATAAAAATAATTTTATAAGTTAGATAAAATTTCTTTAAAATTTTAGAACCTCAGATATAACCAATTCTTAAAAATTCAGCTGTAATATAGTTAGATAATATTACCATAAAATTCCCAACTTTTATTTTATTATAAATAAATTGTTATGATTATCATAAATTCTTCATAAATCACCAAAAATAGCTACTGTTATAAAAAATTCCCAAGATTTTATAGAATATTACTTCAATAGTCTATATCACATAAATTTCCTGATGTCTAATTCACAACAGATTTCTTTCTGTAAATCTTACAATATTCCCAAAATTCATTAAAAATAACTATATAACTCCAAAAATTATGAAATTTACATCATCTGTTGAATTTGATTTTTAATATCTTTATTGAATTATCCACAATTTCTGGTACTTATTAATTATTTCTTTTGATTTTTCCTTTACAGATCACTTAAAAATTCATTTTTCAATCATAAAAAGGAAATAAATTACAAAATAATTCCTGTAGCCTTTTGTATCACAAGGGAGTCATTCTATGATTTTGCCAAAATTTTCCCGAATTTATTTCTATTATTTTAAGAATTTTCTTTTGTTTATCTTAAATAATTTGTATAAATTATTTCACTTATTGTATTTCTACCAAAATTCACAGAATGATATTTTAGTATCTTTAGAAAGATTTTTCAATGTTTATTCCCACAATCGCTATTATTTAGTATTTTTACTTGATTTTCTTAATAATTCAAGTTTTACTCTTCTATAAATCCCAAAATCTCCTTTTTGTCAACAATTTCCTGAAATTCTTAGTTTTTAAACGTTTCATTATTATGAGTTGATGAAAATTCTAGAATTTCAAAGTGTTAGGATTTGTTTTGATGTTTAGGTACACCAAAACTAGTTACCTATGTGTTTATAACACATGTGTAACCATTGATTTCTAGATACTTTAAAGGGATCATAACCTTGTGAATGACGAGGAAAAGGGGCTGATTGATGAGAGATGGTCAGGGTATCTTGAATCCTCAACTTTAAGAACCGATTCTTGATCTTGGGGTGTAGCTTGCGATGGTTGGTGGTTCACAATAGTGATGTAAGGTAGTGGTGCTCGTGGATGTGTCTCAATTGAGAGGAAGGCAAGGACGTGGGGATGTTTTTGTACGGGGGCCGAGATTTATGAGGTTGGTCGTGCGGTTGTGGTTGTGTGAGTTATGATGGATGGAGTGGTGGTGTCTATGGAACCGAGAGTTCGGGGAATAAGGATGGTGGTACTCGATTGTGGAGGTGTGACCGAGAGCTTAAACGGAGAAGGTGTAATGATAGCTTAGTGAGGTGGTATAGCTTAGGCTTGCTTAGTTGCCTTGCTAGGCTTAGGTGGCAAGCAAGGAAATAGGTTTTATGTTATGCATAGTGACGGCCATGGGGTTGTCTTGGTGTCCTAGCCGACTAGGTGGCGATCAAAGAGGATTGCTTAGTGTTTAAGTGGCGGTTTGGGTGTTAATGACTTAATTAGTCATTTAACCGAGGGGTTAGATGTTGAATTGGATTGTTATGTTATCTTAAAGATCCGGGTTTGATACTTAAGTTGATGTTTTGAGTGTTTAGGGTTTGCTTAGTCTTGCTTTGATGTTAAAGTACCCTTGATGTTTTATTGTATTGTAACATGGTTTACTTAATCTCGAAATGTCGAGGTATTTTGATCAAACAATGTTTTTAGTAACAAAAACTTATACGTATTATTACATGCACACGTAAGGTACATGCATGCAAAATCTTTATACATACACACGTAAAAGTGTACTCATGCATACAAATCTTCATGCATGCAAGCATGCATACGTAAAATATATATATGCATAACATACATACATATTTTACTCATGTACAATAATATATATAATTACTAAAACATATAAAGTGTTAGTCAAATATATTTAATAATGTAGTATATATATATATGTATATAATTTTTTTAAAATATTAACTCGTTTAACCTTTATTTTTAGGGTTGTCATAGGGTATTAGGAGGTGACCATTTCATAATAGTCTCTATTTTGGAGGGATCCACCAAAATACCCTCCACATTCACCACATGACCTAAGAATTGGACTTCTCGAAGCCAGAGTGCACATTTGGAAAATTTTGCATATAATATTTCTTTTCTTGGCACATTAAGAACCTTATGAAGATGCAGAGCATGATCTTCTCCGGTTCGTGAATAGATAAGAATATCATTAATAAAGATGATGACAGAACAATCAAGCATATGTTTACATACTCGATTCATGAGATCCATGAAAACTGCTGGAGCATTCGTTAAACCAAATGGCATCACAACGAATTCATAGTGCCCATAACGAGTACGAAAAGCTGTCTTAGGTACATCTTCTTCTTGTACCTTAATTTGATAATAACCTAATCTTAAATCGATCTTTGAGAACCAGCTAGCCCCTTGTAGTTGGTCAAAAAGATCATCAATTCTAGGCAAAGGGTACCTATTCTTGATGGTCAGCTTATTCAATTCACGGTAATCGATGCACATCCGCATGCTACCGTCCTTCTTTTTAACGAACAAGACAGGCGCGCCTCAAGGTGAAACACTTGGGTGAATGAAACCTTTATCCAACAGATCTTGGAGTTGAGACATTGTTGGTACACATGTCCCCAGTTCTAGTCTAGTGAGCTTAAATGTAATAGAACTTCTTCTTGTAACACACATGTAATGTTTAATCAATATAATGAAAATCTCTTCTATATATGATTGTTGGTTGTTTAATGTTATATCTATTTATATTATTTTGTTACACGCATATATGACAATGTTATATAGGTTTACAGTTGTTAGACATAGTTCTCAACCATTAAAGGTTCAAGAATGTGTTTAACTAAGTATCCTGATTCAGTAGCACGATTGGACCATGCGAATGGGCCAATCGCACGACTGAACCATGTGATTGAGTCAATCGTACGATTGAGTCATAAGACTGACTCAGTCGTCCGAATGGAACAATCGTATGACTCAGTCGCACGACTGAGCCAGTCGCTTGGCTCAGTCATCCGAATGAGAGCTGTAACCTATAAATACCACTTAATTCGTGGAAAAAGAAAACAATTCGAATACCTAGAACCCTAGTCGACCCAGAGCGCCCTGTTCGTCCCTTCCAAGTTCATAAAACGTTTCAGATCATTCCAAGTTCGTTCTTAACGTTTTCTGATTGTTAGGTTTGATCTTGTTAACGTTTTCCCTGATTGGATCGCCAATCAAATAGGATTCCGTACTATTTGATCTGGTTTAATGAAGAATCTGTTAGTACTCCGTCCGTACTCGGTCCTAACAAGTGGTATTAGAGCCTTGGCTCTTGATTCTTCGTGGATTCAATTGTTTTTCGTGAAAAAGTTTACGTTTTTAGCGAAAAGATCCGTTCTTTCTGCTCAAAAATCAAGTTTTTACGTGTGCATGTTCTGAAAATTCAATCTTTTTCGAGTTTCAGCCGTCAAGGGTGTAAAAACTTGTGTTTTAGGTCAAAGTGTGTGAAAAACCTTGATTTCAGCAGTCTCAGTCGCACGATTATCTCAATCATACGACTGAAGTCCAGTCACCCAGTTCAATCATACGATTGAACTCAGTCGCTTGTTCAATCGCCCGGTTGATTCGTTTGGTTTGTCCAGTCGCTCAAGTGTCACAATCGCCTGTCCTGTCGTACAATTGAGTTCAATCACACACTGTTTGTGTTAGTCGCCTCTTAGTCGTACACTCCAGTCGCCCAAACAGTTCACTCATCAAGTTTAAGCTAAGACAAAATGGACTCCGAAAATTTTGCCTTCTCAGCTGGAAAGGATTCTAGGATTCAGAACCTTCTGTTACTGGAAAATGAAATTGGAAACCACAATAAACCACCTAAAATACTATCTATTGATGAATTTCCTCAGTGGAAACAAAGATTTCAAATTCATCTTAATGGTGTGGATGCCAATTTATGGAACTCGATTGAAACTGGATATAACATGCCCGTTGGTGCTGATGGAATACCATTGACTTTAAGTGGATTAAGTGATGCACAAAAGGTTGCCTATAATGCTGAAAAGAAGGCTTATGTAATGTTGACACAGTCGATTCCCAAAGACATCTTTCATCAATACTCAGAGCACAAACAGAGCAAAAAGTTATGGGATGCTCTTGAGAAGAGATATGATAGCAATTCAACACTTAAGTCACTGAAGGCTAAAGCGTTGAAGAAAGAGTTTTACAACTTCTCGTCTATTAGGAATGAAAGCTTGGATGAGATCATTGATCGCTTCTACCATCTGATGAGTGAACTTCACACTCATGGGGTTAAGAGGTCTAAAGAAGATAAAGTTACAAGCTTGGCTGAGGGTCTACCAGAGAAGTGGGATTCCTTTATTTCCACTTTATGCTATAACTCAGTTTTGGAAACTTTGGATATTAATGACTTCATTCTAAAACTGAGAGAGGAAGAGGTCCGACACAAGTATCGAACGAAGAAAGGAGCTTACACTCAAGATCCATCACTCTACAATGTTACTCCTTCTTTCACTTCTACTTCCAAAGCCACCAGTGCTCCTCTACAAACTGCTTTTGTGTCAAATGCATCACCATCAGCTGATCAAGGCTCATCATCTGCTAGTGAGTCATATGGTGCATCTGGGGTTCTACAAAGTCCTATAGTTACCCAATCAACAAAGTTATGACTGAAAATTTGGGAAAAGTAACTATAGAGGTTGCAAAGGAACACATGGATCTACTTGCTGCGGTAGTTCATTCCTATGATGGTTTAGTGGCTGGGAAGATTGGAAACTGCCACATGGCTGATGAAGACTACAAGCAGGTGGATGAGAACGAGTTGGAACGTATGGACATAATGTGGGCTCTAGCAAGTGCTGTGCGACGAGCTAAGAAGTTTGTGAAAAGACGGGACAGAATCTAGTGGCTACCAAAGATACTACTTTTGGTTTTGACAAGTCCAAAGTCACTTGCTTCAACTGTGGAGAAAAAGGCCACTTCAAGAGGGAATGTGTAAAACCAAAGAAGACTGGCAACGGGAATCCATTCTCATCTTTCAACAAACAAGATAGAGAGAAAAAGACAGTTCTAACAAGCAGTGACTCCAAAGCTATGGTTGCTCAAGGTGATGAAGGACAGGATTGGTCCTTCCGATTCTTATCTGACAGTGAAGCCAACATAGCATCAGTTGAAGATTTGAATGAAGGCTCAGCAAGTGAGGGGGAGAGCTCAGCTGAGATTGATACTGCTGAAATGGAAGAGTCTTTAGCTGTTGTTAACCAAATCATTGAGAATGAGCTGAATGCTGAATCTGAAGCACAACCACAGACTCAAAATGCTTTCATGGCCAGAACATCCACATCTGCACAGGTAGAATCAAAAGATGATCTGTTTGCTAAACATACTTGTGTTGAATGTGAAAAATTTAGGGAAAGTATTGACTTAAAATTTTCTAGGTTATTAGATCATAATGATAACTTAGTAAATGACTTAAAATTATGCATAGAGGCTAACAAAGTTTTAAAACAGAATGAAAGCAGTTACAAAGAAAAGGTTGAGGCATTAAAGAAACAATTAAAAGAGACTGAAGTTGTTGCATTCAACCAAGAGAATGATATTAAATTCTATTTAAAGACCATTGAAGAAACTAAAAAGGATAAAGCAGTTTTACTAGTTGAAAATGAGTCTTTAAAACAAAAACTTCATAGTCTTGCGAGCTCCTCGCATATTTTGAAAAACTTGGTTAAGGAACGCAACAATGGGGAGGGGTTGGGTTATAAAGTTATGCCCCCACCACATGAGACTCTTTTGAACACCAAACAACATCCAATCAATAATAATCCAATTAAAGATCATGTGGTGACGACTCCTCTGGTCAGTGACCCGGACACAGTAGTTAAGACTGTTCTTCGGGTGCTGATCAGAAACCCTCAACTTCAGGCACAACTGGAAATGAACAAAGGGTGGAAGAGAATGTTCAAGGATCCCTTGGGTTGGGTTCTAAGTCTACTGACACACAATCCAAGATTTCCAAACCCACTCAAAATAAACCAGTTAAGAAAGATAACACTCATCCTCAAAGGCAAATAAATCATAATGTTAAACAAGTTAAGTTTGTCAAGGAAGGTGAACATCAAAAGACCGAGATCAAAGAGCACTTACCTAAGGTCTACTCCCCACTCCACAAGAGATCTTCTAGTCCTTTTGAAAGGAGATCCTGCTACGCTTGTGGTAAACGAGGTCACATATCTTCTAGTTGTCACCGCTATCAGACACCTAGGGTTAAGGTTGAATGGACAAAGAAGCTTCTCAGTTTCCAAAACAGAGATCTAAGACCCTGTTAGGTCTAATACACTGCCAGGTCTTACACATCTCCTCAACACCACAGACAACACAGACAAGTCATTGGCAAGTCTGTGATGCCTGAGGTGACACCAGCTATGGAAACTAAAACAAAGGTTCAAACTGTTAATCAAACCACTGTCTATCATAAACAATCTTTTCATAAAGATGGTATGTGGAAAGCTAAAATGTCTGACGTGTCTGATAGCAGTGACAAACTGAAGGTTGAGGTCCCTCCAACTAACAAAGGACAGTGGGTAGAGTTCATACTTGTGATGCCTCTAGGAAACCCAAGCCAGTTAAGGCTTGGGTCCCCCTCCTTAACTAATTGTTTTCAATTATGTGCAGGTTGCCCGCTACAGTGCTACTACCAATACATGGATTGTAGATAGCGGAGCTTCCAGGCACATGACGGGAAATAAGTCTCTCCTTTTCAATGTCAAACAAATCAAAGGGGGACACGTTTCTTTTGCTGGTAACAAAGGAGGATACATTACCGCTCAAGGCGAAGTAGGTAATGCAAAGGTAAGATTCGACAAAGTAAATTTTGTACAACAATTAGAAAACAATCTGCTTTCAGTGTCTCTGATATGTGACAAGGGCTTCAAAGTGATGTTTGACAATCGCAAGTGTTACATACTGAAGAAAGAGATGGAGATTCCTGAGGAGCAAGTCTTAATGTCAGCATCCAGGTACAATGATTTATATGTCTTGGATATGTCTAATGCTTCTTCCTCTGAGTCTACAGTTTAGTGTTTCCTATCAGAAGCAACAGAGAAGGAATACATCTCATGGCACAGAAGAATGGGACACATTAATCACAGGAAGATGAATCATCTGATTCATAACAACTTAGTTGATGGAGTTACTGTCAAGAACTTCAAACTTCCTGATTTTTATGTCTCATGCAAGAAGGGAAAGCAGACTAGGAAATCTCACAAGACCAAGCATGTCAATTCTATAGAGATACCCCTGGAGCTACTACACATGGATCTATTTGGTCCTGTAAGCACGAAGAGTATAGCAAGAGACTTGTACTGCTTTGTAGTCACAGATGACTACTCACGCTTTACTTGGGTGATGTTCTGAAAGCTAAGTCAGAAACGTTTGAATCATTCAAGGTGCTAGTCACGACGCTGGAGTCACTCTACAACCTGAAGGTGAGGAAGATTCGTTCAGACAACGGTACAGAGTTCAAGAATCAGTGGATGGATGCTTTCTGCAAGGAGAAGGGAATTGTTCATCAGTTCACCTCAGCATACACGCCACAGATGAATAGAGTTGCAGAACGAAAGAATCGGAGCTTGATCGAGACTGCAAGGACAATGTTGGCAGATTCTAAGCTTCTAGTACAGTTCTGGAATGAAGCAGTTGCTAATGCTTGCTACACACTTGACCGTGTATCAGTAGTCAAAAGGCATGGCAAGACTTGCTATGAGTTACTTTAGAAGCGAAAACCTAACTTGGAGTATCTTCAACCATTTGGAGCTCCATGTACCCTGTTGAAGAAGTCTCAGGACGGCAAGTTTAATGAAAAAGCTGATCAAGGGATTTTTCTAGGATACAACATACCAGACAAACGAGTTTACAACAACTCGACAGGTCAGGTTGAAGTGTGGTGCAACGTAGATGTGCAAAGATACACCCCCCCCTGCTGGAAAAGGTCCATCGTCATTCTTCAATTACGATGGCTTTTTCAAATCCTTTAATCTTCCTCAGCTTGATTCGGATGATGTGATTGCTACTCAGATGATGTACGATGTTCTAAATACACCAAATCTGAATTCAAGCAACACAACTGCAGATAGTGCTTCGGGATCCTCAGCTCATGCTCAGGATGAGAGTGATGATTCATCAGATGATGAAGAGGCAGCTGAACCAGACAGTGAACATAATGTAAATCAAGATGTTAGCTCGTCCGCTACCGAACCGGCATTGGGAAATCCGGATACTGAACCAGTAGTCACAAACTTGGATTCTGAAGTTTGTTCCACCAACACCAGTGGCTAGGATCAGTGTGAATCATCCCCCTCGTCTATCATTAGGGATATTCAATCCGGTGTGCAGACACGAAATCAGCTGTACTCGGTTGATTATGCTGCAATCATGGAAAAGGGATATGTCAATGACGGGGCTTTCTCATGTTTTGTTTCACAAGTCGAGCCTAAGTACGTCAGTGACGCCCTCAAAGATGAAGCCTGGGTCAACGCGATGCAAGAAGAGCTTCTTCAGTTCAAGAAACTTGGAGTATGGACACTCGTTGACAGCCAAAAGGAGTAAAAGTGATTGGTACCAAATGGGTACTAAAATGCAAAAAGGATGACCAAGGTGTTGTTATCAGAAACAAGGCATGGTTGGTGTTCAGGGATTCAGACAGGTCGAGGGAGTCGACTACAATGAAGTGTTTGCACCGGTGGCACGAATGGAAGCAATTCGGATATTTCTTGCCTATGCATCGTATATGAAGATCAAAGTTTATCAGTTGGATGTGAAGAGTGCATTCCTTCATGGGGAAATCCGTGAGGAGGTATACGTCAGTCAACCCGAGGGATTCGAGGATCCCTATCATCGGGACAAGTCTACAAGTTAGATAAGGCTTTGTATGGGCTACATCAGGCTCCTCGAGCTTGGTATGAAAAGCTCTTCACCCATCTGTTGAAACACGGCTTTCACAGGGGTGTGGTTGACTGTACGTTGTTCATTAAAGAAAAGGATGGTGATTTGCTTATGGTGCAGATCTATGTGGATGACATCATCTTCGGTTCCAGAAACGAAGAGTTGTGCAAAGAATTTGAATCTGTGATGAAGGCAGAATTTGAGATGAGTGCCATGGGAGAAATGAAGTTCTTCCTAGGATTACAGGTGGATCAAACCTCAACCGGTATTTTCTTGCATCAAACTAAGTATGTCGGAGACATTCTGAGTCGGTTTGATATGGACAATGTCACTGTTGCCGGTACTCCTCTTGACACAAATCATGATGTGGCTCCTGATGAGAATGGGGATTTGGTGGATGCCACTATGTATCGTGGGATGATCGGATCTCTTATGTACCTCACTGCCTCACGTCCAGATATCATGTATGCCGCATGTTTATGCTCCAGATATCAAGCGAAGCCAAAAGTGAATCACTTGATTGGGGTTAAGAGGATTTTCCGTTATCTGAAGGGTACTCCAACATGGGGCTGTGGTATCCTCATGATGATGACTTTGAGCTAACGGCGTATAGTGATTCGGATTATGGAGGCTGCAAAATGAATTACAAGTCTACGTCAGTAGGATGTCAATTTTTCGGGAGAAGATTGGTGACTTGGCAGTGTAAGAAGCAGACATCAGTTGCTCTATCTACCTGTGAAGCCGAATATGTTGTTGCCGCCAGCTGTTGCTCTCAAATCATATGGATACAACAGCAAATGCGGGACTACGGTTTGCATTTCTCATCTACTCCTATATTTGTTGATAATTCTGCTGCAATTGCAGTAACTAAAAATCGGTCCAACATCCTAAGACCAAACACATCGGCATCAAATATCACTTATACGTGACTGTTTTGAAAAGAATTTAATCGATGTGGTAAAAATTAATACAGATTTTCAACGCGCTGACCTCTATACAAAAGCCTTTGATAAACCCAGATTTTATATCTGTTAGAGGTTAACGGTGTTAAAAAGAAAAGTGATGTTATCTCAGAAGACACAAACGCGCAGTCCGACACATGTTATCTTTCTTTATTTTCTAGTTTATTTCATTTAATTTCCTTGTCGAATTAAAAATCCAAAAACACAAAAAGATTTTCTGTTTTAGTATTTAGGGGGAGATTAGGTTAGGTTCAGCAATTATTTACTTAAAAAAAAGGGGGGGAGGTTACTTAAGCTGAAAAGGCAAAGACAGAAATACTGGAAATGTGACTAAATGTAATGGAAAGGATAGTACAAAGGTGTCGCGTTACTTGGAACACCAAAAGGATTTTATGTTTTGCAAGGTTAATTAAATCATAGAAAATTACAAATCAGAGAAATCTAGGTCTAACATATGGGAAAATGATAGTACGCTTGGTTGGTATTGTAATTACACGGAGAAAGTTGATCTAGGTAGGTGATAGTTCTCTATACGATGTGTCGGTAGATTCAACACAATAGACGAGTAGACGTCATTGGTGAACTCAATCTAAACTAAATGGTTCAACCGACTGTGGGGTCCCATCTTATCACTGGTTAACACAATCAGTTATTTCCAATAAGGGATAACGAGCAAATAAACGCCACAAAGGTGTGCGTTTGACCACAAAAAGAGCAAAA
Organism: Flaveria linearis; assembly: GCA_024085815.1. Lineage (NCBI taxonomy): Eukaryota > Viridiplantae > Streptophyta > Magnoliopsida > Asterales > Asteraceae > Flaveria > Flaveria linearis. The sequence continues at coordinate 26,855,387 of CM044016.1, read as the reverse complement.
GAAAAATGAATACAAGTGCAATCAAGCTGATAACAAAACGTTGTTGGTGCGTTATGTGAAAAAGAAAATAAGAAATGCTCTAACAAGGAGATAGGTGTGTGCCTCTCTGCTGTGCGATGGCACTGACCTGAGGATAAGCATAACCTACATATTCTAGAATTCATTGTTGTTTGCCGCCTCTGTTGTGCGATGGAACTGACCTGAGGCTTGGCTTCTCTTGAAAGCTCTAAGAATAGTCGCTTCTTGTCAAAATACCTAAAGTCCGCTTGAAAGTCCTCTAAGGAATGCTGATTACCATATAAGCTTGGGATCCACAAAAAGTTGGTTGAAATAATATAACTTAACTCATCGCCAATGCATGTCAAAAGTCTGTGTATGGATTTAAATGGACAAGTATACTGACTATCATCGTGGATGCACCGACTGATGTTGATAATCAATGTGTGTTACATATCACGTCAAGCATGATTCCCAGTTAGATCTTAGAAGTCTTAGATAAGTGATAACTGTGATATGTAATTCATGCAAGGGTTTAAAGCTAAATGAAGATAAAAGATTCCAAGTAATGTTGTTTATGCCTGTTTGATTCCATATGAGTCTGTCCTTGATATGATGTCAATGTTAATAGGCTACACTAACCCGACCTAACAAAAATCACAAAAAGATGTTTTATTGTGTTTGTAGTATAAAAATTTTCAAGTTATATGTATAATGTGTCAATGTCGGACTGTGCAAATGTTCTCTGTTAACGTCACCAAATGAGCTTAACGTTTATTTAAACAAATGTTCTGAAAGGATAAAAATATCACGTCCGAGGTGATAAGTTGGATAAATGGATCACGTCTGAGGTGATCGGGTGGATAAATGGATCACGTCTGAGGTGATCAGGTGGATAAATGGGTCATGTCTGAGATGATCAGGTGGATAAATGGATTACATCTGAGGTGATCAAAATATAGTTTATTTTAAATGGTCATGTCTGAGATGATCAACCTACTCATAATGTTTATCTACTGGTAAATGGAACTAAGGGTCGTTATGGTAAAATGATCAAAAGATGATAAGGATGGCCCAGTCGCACGACTGAACCATAAATATGGTCCAGTCGTACGATTGGAACACACGAATGAGTCAAATCATACGAATGGTCAATGCGAATGAGTCCAAGCACACGATTGAAGGTGACCGACTGTCACAGTCGTTCAACTGAACATCAGTCGTACGATTAGAGATGAACGATTGGGTGAATCGTACAAATGAATCTCAGTCGCATGACTCACTCATGCGACTAGACTCAATCGTACGACTGACCTATGCGACTCGGCTCAGTCGCCCGACTGGGATTTGCCCTAGTATATATACAGGTCGAATCGGCCTTAGTCGCTCACTCACCCAAATCGCCTCTCTATACGTACGACATAAAGAACTGCTGCCAAATTTTGTTTGAATCATTTTTAGCATATATTCGTGTGCTCTGACGTTTGCTTTTGATCATACAGGTATTGCACAAGAGATATCATCGAACAAACCGTGTCAATCATCAAAATGGGCAAACATTTTGACCTAACAGTAACCGAACTTTCAGCAGTCTAATAAACCATTTAAACTGAAGTTTAAGATCAAAATAATGGTAAAAGATGCTTAGTCAGTTGGTTCTGAGGGTAATGAGCATAATTTTGATGTTTAACACTTAGTATGCTCAAAACAAGAATTTGAATGGACAAACAGTCGAAGAGACGACTGGTCAGGCTGATGAACTGCAATCGTACGACTGAACTGTCCGATTGGCTCAATCGTACGACTAAGATGAACGAACGACTCAATCGTACGACTGAACCATGTGAATGAGTTCAGGCGCACGATTGAGATACACTATGAAGACATGCGACTGAGTCCAATCGCATGACTCAGTCGTACGCATGAACTCAATCATTTGACTAAATCTCAGTCGCACAGTTCAATCGTACGACTGAAACTCAGTCGTTTGCTCAGTCGCACGATTAAACCAAAGTTTAATGTTCTTTGACTGAAATTAGCTATCCTCAACATGCACTAACGTTTATCAACAATGGTAACAGATGGCGAGTCGGTGGGACTATCAGCACAAAGCATAACATTTGTGCTCATCTGGATCTGACCTCCCGGAACGCGGCGGAGTTCTCGGGCATCACTACTTTCTCACGGAGATCGAGGATCTTCTGAGCTATTTTTACTCCATGCACGCCATATCGTTCAGTCCAGCAGGCTTCCTGGGAAAGCACTGTGGTTGACAGATCCATAGAGCCTACCGTATTAGGAGCACCATTTTTGGTCAGGCCATAGAGATTTCTGAGAAGATCTCCGGACAGTCTTAGAGTTTGGGGAATGATGGTGATTACCCCCCACGACTACACCCTTTGACAGTTCGAGGGTGCTTTCTGCGGGCGAAGTATTCTGGGGATATCAACGCAGGTATGCTCAACAAGAGCAACCTGTGTCCCCAATTAAGTACTTATCCCACGTGCTGCTAAGGTGCATTGCCTCGAGGAAGGGAGGCTTTGATGAGCTGTCTGAGCAGATGCAGAGCGCATATGTTGCGCTGGTACGAACCATCCATTCAGCTTCTCGCGGATGATCTTCACTTATTTAATAGAGAACATCAAAGTGAAGGGCAAAGAGAGCTTCTGCATGTACCCTCGCTTCATGCAGATGATCATTGACCAGAAGCTCCCTATGCTGCCAAAGGAGAGGAGGATGCAGTCGTGCTTGAGGTGATGGATGATACCACCTTAGGCAGGATGAAGGTGTACAGGGGGAAGCAGGTGAAACCCCCTATCAGGCGACTATTTGGGCATCTGGCCCGCGATGATTATGTGGCGCCAGCAAAACGGAAGTGGCGCCATGAGGATAGTGATTCGGATGCAGAGCAAGTTGCTCTGCCCTCCGATGACTCCGATGATGATCATGATTCTGATCAGGGGGAGATGGCCAGGGAGAACCCGAACCAGCTCAAATACACCCTGATTTTCACATGCAGGAGGAGGAGGAATCCGATGAAGAGCCACTTACCCGGACTGTGGGAAGTCGGGAAGTGGCAACTGAGAGGGGATTAAGGGCGGTTGGTGGACGCCCGGGAGAGTCTGGGAGCTCTATAGTTGATCCATCTACACCCCAGCCTCTCCCAGCAGTCGAGGGGGAGCCTCTGTGTCTAGGGGGACACGGAGGAAACGTATGGCTCAGCCTCATGGGCTGAAGCCCAAACGCAGGAGGATCACTCTTATCACTACCTCCTCTGCTCCTACCACTTCCACCACCACTACCCAAACCACCCAAACACCCAAACCACTCAAACCACCTAAGCTACCACAACCACCACTACACCCATTCCACCACCTGTACCTCCACCCAACCAACTACCATAATCTTCACCACCACTCCACCATTCACTCACATTCCACTCCGATATTCTCCACCACCACAGCCACCTCCACTAGCCACCGAGCTGGCCCGTCATCAGCTCCTACAGGTTCACCCTCCCTCCCATTGGAGTGGAGGAACAGCTAGCAACACTCAACAAGATGCTGCTAAAGCTGCTAGTGCTGATGAAGAAAAGACAGAGAGGCTGCTTCGGCTTGAGGAGCAAAATGCTTCTGAAACTCAGCTTATTTCTCAGTAAGCTGAGCAAATTCTCAGCAAGCTGAGCAGATCTCCCAACTCCAGGAGCAAACGTCCTGTCTTCGCAGAAGATTGAGGAGCTGGAGTCTGCTAACAAGAAGATTCTGCTGAAGCTGAAGGGGTCCCAAGCTGATCCCTTGAAGATGAAGGAAGGAGACGGTGATGATGGTGATGACGATGATGATGAGGATGATGAGAGTGATGAGGATGATGACGATAGTAGTGATGATCAAGCCAAGGAGGGGTAAGATGATGATGATGATGATGATTCTGCTTCAAATGCTGTTGATTCTGGTCGGGAACAATGTTCAAAAAGAAGACAAGACCATGGATCTACATCGGCTCCTCCATCATCATCTACTACAGAAACTCATAAGAAGCTTCAAGACAAAAGTACTGATTAGATGTTTTATTCCTAAGCTTTTGTACTTGATTCATCTTTTGATGTATATGAAACTCTGGAAATATTTAATGATTAATGTTTAATTAACTGGAGATTATACTAATGATTGCTACTTTACATGTTGATATTAAACAGATAAGGGTTTTCAGCAAGATGAGCATGATGTTGCTCCCCTCCAACAGATCAAGTCTCAACTCACAATGATTCTTGATCTGCAGGGGATCGTCAGAAGGTCAGTTAGTTATACTCCTGAAGAAGGAGAAATAATTCACGACCTTACTGATGAGCAGCTTGCTGAAATATTTCGTCTGAATCCAGACGAAATTGTTAAGGATGCTCCAACTTTTGATGATGCTGATGATGACGAGCTCAACCAGTTGGCCCAACTAAAGCTTCTTTATGCTGATCCTAAGAAGATGTCTAGCTGGTTTGAAGCTGCCCTGAAAAGGGAGTACAGGTTTCGATGGGTAAACTTCAAGCCTCAGCAGGCTACGAGGTACCTCAGAAGGTCTGAGGTAAGTCCCATCACTGGTCAACCAAAGATAGTCCTGAAGTGGCGACCTCCGCCCACAATGTCCCGAATTCCACTGAGGGAGATGCCACAGGACTTTACCCCACACTTTAAGTGGTGGTACTATGACTGGCGCTCGGGAGAGGCTGTCATCATTTTGGAAAGGGAAGGCACAATGGACACAATAAGGGTGTTTGAACACATATGGCTTATCAACTTGTCAGCGTCAGATGTTTATACGCTGTACAAGTGGCCACTGTTTTTGACACGCAGGATATAGTTCAAGCACTACAGTTTCAGCATATCATACCTCTATGCTTTGCACTTAATATCCATGCTGGGGTTCTAAAGAGGACAGACTGAAGAGATTTGAAGAGTTCAAGAAAGAAGTCAAAGTCTAGATAGAACTAGGTCTAAGGGGGAGTTTGTTGGTACACATGTCCCCAGTTCTAGTCTAGTGAGCTTAAATGTAATAGAACTTCTTCTTGTAACACACTGTAATGTTTAATCAATATAATGAGAATCTCTTCTATATATGATTGTTGGTTGTTTAATATTATATCTATTTATATTATTTATTGTTACATGCATATATGACAATGTTATATAGGTTTACAGTTGTTAGACATAGTTCTCAACCATTAAAGGTTCAAGAATGTATTTAACTAGGTATCCTGATTCAGTAGCACGACTGGACCATACGAATGGGCCAATCGCACGACTGAACAGGTGATTGAGTCAATCGTATGATTGAGTCATAAGACTGACTCAGTCGTCCGAATGAAACAATCGTATGACTCAGTCGTACGACTGAGCCAGTCGCTTGGCTCAGTCGTCCGAATGAGAGCTGTAACCTATAAATACCACTTAATTCGTGGAAAAAGAAAACAATTCAAATACCTAGAACCCTAGTCGACCCAGAGCGCCCTGTTCGTCCCTTCAAAGTTCATAAAACGTTTCAGATCATTCCTAGTTCGTTCTTAACGTTTTCTGATCGTTAGGTTTGATCTTGTTAACGTTTTCCTGATTGGATCGCCAAATTAAATAGGATTCCGCACTATTTGATCTGGTTTAATGAAGAATCTGTTAGTACTCCGTCCGTACTTGGTCCTAACAGACATCAATTCTTCATCTCGTTTGGTGCTAGTCGATATGGAGATTTAGCCACAGGTTTAGCTCCAGAAACTAAATCAATTTTAAATTCAACTTCTCTTTCTGGTGGAACGTCCGGTACCTCATCAGAGAACACGTCAGGGAATTCTTTAACTACAGGGACTTCATCAAGTTTCTTTTCTTTCATTTCTTTATCAGCCACGTAGGCTAGAAACACTTGATGTCCATGCCGTATGTAATTCTTGGCTTTCGCCATTGAGCATACAATAATATTGTTCTTTCTTTCTCCATAGATACAGACTTGTTCTCCTATTGACGACATAAATTGAACAATTTTTCGGTTGCAAACTATCGACGCGTGATGCTGGGACAACCAATCTATCCAAATAATCACATCTAATTCCTTTAACTCTATTGGAATAAGTCGATATCGTATTCCTCTTCTTGAATATTTACTTTACAGTTTCGACATATTTCGGACACGGAGAAACTTTTATCGCTTGCAATGTCAACTTTAACACATGTACCAATTTACTTCTAACAAAAGTACTCTGGCTAGCAGACTTTATAGATACAAAGGATTTACTAGCTCCAAAATCAAATAAAACATATGCAGGAAGGGAATTGATTAGAAAGGTACCTGTGACGACATCAGGTTCAATATTTTCTTCTTCAGCAGTAATTTGAAAAGCCCTGCCTCATGGTTTTGGAGCTTCTAGCTGTTTCACATTCTCTACAACCCTCGATCTTCTACAGCTTTGGTAAACCTTGTTTTAAGCTCTGGACAATCATTGCTCATGTTACCCGACTTATAGCAATTATAACATAAGTTTACAGGGATGATATATTATGGTGCTGTATGCCCCGGTTTCCACATTTTTAACAAATTGGGTTCTTATATCGACATTCCCCAAGATATCTCTTCCCATAGAACTGACAATTACCAGATTCCTTGATTAAGCCTGAACTTTGTACAGGCTTTATAAATTTTACTTTCTTTGTAGGTATTGCAGGAATCATAACATCATCCTTTCTCTTCACGTCTCTTTCTTTCTGTCTCTTCAGTTCCATCTCTCGTTGACGAGCCCAATTAAGAAGCTCCTTAAGATTTCCACATTTTGATGGAGAAATAAATTCTATGATTTTGTTTTAAGAATAAGATAGAACCGAGTCATCCACATTTCTTAAGAAGTGAAAAGTGAAGGACAAAACTTCACTTTATCATAGAAATTCCAAAGATTTCATCCACCGTCTCGTTGCCTTAACGCATATGAAGAAGTTCTTCAGTGATACGATCAATTGCAACACGAGGACTGAAATGTTTAGGAAGATTGGTTTTAATTCTTCCCAAGACATACTTCTGATTCTTTCTCTCCCCTTTTCCTTCTTCACCATATCCCACTAGTCTTTAGCTTTTTCACAGAATTGGTTCGTTACAAACATCACTTCATCACACGGGTCGCAATGACACGTATCAAAAATAGTTTCCATGGCTGTTATCCACCTTTGGCTGACCAAAAGGTCAATTTCACCTTTAAACTATAACGGTTACATGCCATGAAATCTGTATACGTGCAGTGACGTCTTTCGACTTCAGCTATGGCGTTGCTCCCATATTATCCGTAGGTTTTTCTATGGCCACTTCATTCGTTTTTAATTTTTCTTCTAGCATAATTCTTATAGAATTTTGCATTTCAGCTAAAAGAAATAGGATATTGGCTTCAAATGCCTTTCCTAACTCGATGGCAATCTGTCTACGAACATCCTCAGGTACCAACGTTGTATTGTTATTAAGACAAGATGAATACACTGATCTTTCGGAAGCATTATCTACATGCTTTTTAGGTTACGACTTACTTAATCTTGTATCGCATTTTCTCCTCTTTCATCCGCCATGTCTTTCTAAACAATTTCTATATTTCATATTATTATTTTTTATCTAATGATTTCTACACAAGTACTTATTTAAGGCCTTAATGTGCATAACATTGTCAAGACAAACAACATATCTAAGGCCACAAAGTACTATATATGCATTTATAACATACTACACATACATATCATTTTATGCATATATATTCCCCATCCCCATACTTACTCTTTGACGTTTTCAATACAATATGATCATTAAAAACTCACAATGACATGATATATTACCCTCATACTGGCCAGGTATGAAGATAAATATTATATTCATTTTGATTATTCAACTATCAAATGGTGTCTCAAACATACGAATTTTAGTGTACACATATTTCTTATATGTTTTCCTTTTGCACCAATACAAAATCCTCACTTATCTGCTTCTTTGGACCACTTCTAGACTAAACCCTCTCCTTTTCATATCAGTAGCACTAACAGTTCGAGTCTAAGTATTTCTTTTATACTTAAATCTCTCGAATCGTGCTCTGATACCAACTTGAAACACACCATATTATTATTATTTTTTTATTAAACACTTTCATAATTTATATCAGAGCTTTGGTCCTAGTTCACAACAAAATTGTCACTCGTAGTGACATGTCATTTCTCAACTATATAAAAGTATTACATGAAAAATAATGTTTTACAAACTTTTTCTATAACATGTATTATATTAAATATTAAACGAGAATGGGGTTCCTTCGTCAGTCCAGTCATGTCCGTGAAGCTTTAACCATTTATAGGTGTTTTCCTGAAAAACATTTAAAACTATTTTTATTAGCTTTCGCTAAGTAAGTACACATTTTTATTCCAACAACATATTTTATTTTATTGGAATTTAACACCCAAAATTATTTTTATTTAGATCCTCATTACTTCTTAGGAATTCAACACCCGATTTCTTATGGGTTTATTTTTAACACTTGAGGATTATTAACGCCTCTTTTATATATGTGGAGTCAACACATGAACCCCTTGGGATTTCAACACCTGAAATCCTTACATATATTTAACTCCCTTTTCTATATATGTGAAGTTCAACATCCAAACCTCTTGGGATTTCAACACCCGAAATCCTTATATATATTTATCTCCTTTTCAAACTATCAAAACACACTTGGACCCGTAATCATATATATCATTTCTCCCATAATCATGTTTATCATAATAAAAAACTCAATCACATGTAACTTAATACCTTTCATCTCCACATAATTCATACAAAATTATTATAAGTACATCATATATCATGTAATTAAACATATAAAAAAATTTAGTTACGGGTCAGTGTACTTACCTTTTAATGTCACTTATTCGAGCGTAGTAGGATGACCCTTCTAAAATACACTAAAACCCTTATGTTCTCTTGCTTAATCTCACACTTAGAGCTACTCAAATATATATAATTTCTGTGACTCTTACTCTTGTCATCGTTGGGTTCTTTCTCCAAAATAAAACTATATACTTTGGAGGTATATATACAAAGTATTTGTTTAAGCCGACATGCAAAACTTCACCACAAAGATAATTTTATTTATAAATAAACAATCCATATTTATTCTTATTTATCTTCTTGAATATCTTAATTAAATATATAAATTCATTTTGGATACCTATACACATCACCGATGTATATCTAGAAGTTAGTTTTTTTTATCTATTTATCCATTATGATATTTAATGTCTTTTAAACGTGACATACAATGTCACCATATCCTTATTATTATTATTATTATTATTATTATTATTATTATTATTATTATTATTATTATTATTATTATTATTATTATTATTATTATTATTATTATTATTATTCAAAATCAACACTCATTTAAACATAACTTAGTTCAATAATAATAACCCCAAACTTACTCATTTAACAATGTTCGTATATATATTTATATATATTTTACAAAACAGGATGTTACACCGTACTAAACTTAAAAAATAAAAAATGTAAGTAATTCCAAAATAATTTTTAACCTTGTGTAAAAACAAACAAAAAGTTGCAATATGAGCCTTAAGTATTTTCAGTAAAATCTATATTAAAAACAGATAAAAATGAATATCTTATAACGATATAGTTTGAATCAAAAGTTATAAACCAATATAAACATTCAAATAATGGGTGGAATTTGAATGTTACAAAACAAAATGAAATACATTTAACACAATTAAAAAGCATGGTTGATATTTATTAAGTTAATAAAATTTTGACTTTATATTACTTACATACACACATATAAGAGAGGGGTCAAATGAAAACCATGTTGATAATGACAACCGTGAAAACCATCACTACCCAATCACATAGTTTATAACTGATTACATTTTCTAATTATTTAAAGTATATTTAAGTAAACTTCACCTTGTATTTTGAGGGTTTATATATTTTTCAATTTAAACTTGAAGGAACAATAATGATAACGAAACAACTTGCATATACTTAACTTGTATGAGTTACATGTACATAACTCTTAGTTTTACACTGGTAACACGTACGTATATATACATAACCCATACATATACGTAACTCTTAGTTGTACACTTTGTAACACATATTTACATGTAAGGCCCCGTTTCCGGGCACCTCACAGTTGGTCATTCATCGCACATAAAACATTTTAAAACGTACATTTATTTTGCAGCGGAATTTAAAACTTTCATTTATAACTAAAAACCTATCATTTCATTACATTACAACTATCGTTTTCATATCAAAATACAATGACATGTCAAAATCTGGATGCTAGCCTTAAACGCTCCCAGTAGCTTATGCATCCATGCCTGCAATCCTCAGCATCAAAAGTACCTGCCAACTATCATGCATACGAAAAGTCAGCGACGCTGAGTGAGTTTTAGTTTTATAATAAATACTTTACTCTTTTAAAACTAATCATTTCATTCAACCGTGGTCATGCATCATACGTACATTCTTACTATACTCTTTATTCGTTTCGTTCTTTTATTTACTTTCCTATTAATACTTTCGTTCATACTTTTCACTGTCTTTTACTTTCTTTTCTCTTACCCTCTTCGTACTTTACGTTCGTCAGTTGTCATACATCATACATACATACTGATAATAATTATATTATTATCTTCATCATTATTCATTCAATTCATTCATTCTTCGCTCATTACTCTTCATTACTCGAATCTTGTCTCATGCAATATCCCCGACTCATGCTCGAAAGCTGATGCTGTGCCAGGGGCTGTACACAAACCCCCTACTCATGTCCTAAGACTGACACAACACGGGATACGCGACAAAGATCCCATTCGAGTCAATCACATGGATTGAACTCTATCGAGTCTGTTGTAACACAAGGTCGCTCACCTCATTATCTCGTCTCATGCAATATCCCCGACTCATGTCCGAAGACTGATACTGTGCCGGGGCCTGATAATCAAACCCCGGACTCATGTCCGAAGACTGACACAGTACCGGGATAAGCGACAAAGATCTCATCTCTATTTTGTCTCATGCAATACCCACGACTCATGTCCGAAGACTGATACTGTGCCGGGGCCTGATAAACAAACCCCCGACTCATGTCCGAAGACTAACACAGCACCGGGGTATGCGACTCGGATCTCATCATCCTTCACTTTCATACTCACCATTCGTTATCTCATGTGTTCGTTCATTCGTACTCTATCGTATTCGTTCGTTTCTTACTTTATCGTTACCTTTCACTTCGTTACACAATACTTTACGTTCATTAATTTATTTGTTCATACATCACACCACGTAAAGTCATACGTAATGTATTACAAAACATAATACGTACGTTTTGAAAACTCTTTGATGAATAAAGATAACATATCACTCACACACATACCATCGGAATTTTCATCACATCATCATGAATATATCAAGCATAAGCCATCACATCATAACAGGGCCTATTTCCATTTTTACCCCTTAATACTACTTAGAAATCCTAAGTCCAAAATGGGTGCATGGGACTTTTCCAGGTGCATGGGCATAAAAATTCTAAATGTAAAATAGTCTGGGCTTGCTTGGCACAGTTTGCGGTTTCTGCCCTGTTTGGGCGTTTCGCCACTATGCAGGCGCATGGACACTTAGTTGTTTTGGCAACTTGGGCGCATGGACACTATTTGGACGTTTCAACCCTGTTCAGGTGTTTTGCTACTATGCAGGTATCTGACTTACTACTTAATCATTCATACTTAGACGCATGGGCCTGTTTATGTAACATCCCGTATTTTTATTATAAAAAGTTAATTTAAAAAAACAATAGTTAATACATTGATGTTAATTCCAATAATTACAATAATAATAATAATAATAATATAATAATAAAAAATAATGATAATATTGTTATTAATAATTTGTAAGAATTATTAAGAAAATAAACAATTATAAAAAAATGGATTTATAAGTTCAGCTGGTATTTATGTAATTTATAAAACTTAAAATCTAAGTTTATAGCATAAAATATAAACTCTAAAACCAGGGACAAATGTGTAATTTTCTTTTAAAACCCACCCCCCGCCCGTCGACCCCGCCCTCACCTCCGGCCACCGCCACGGGGAGTCTCCGGCGAGCCAAAACGCTAAAAATAAATCGATTTCAGCTCAATCAAACATTCCCGACACATTTTTGTGGGGTGATTCGACCTGGGCCTCACTTCAAATTAAAAATTTGAGTGCGATTACAACCAACCCACTTCGGCCGAAAGTTCATCCATGATCGCACACTAAACAATAATAATAATCAAAGTTATCGCGCACTAACGATCGTTTAACCGTTTATAACATTCCACCGAGTTCAGTTGCACTCGAAACACAACAAACCACCCCATTGATTTACCTTCGTCGCGGACCTGCAACTCATTCGTAGACCTCTTTTCGAACCCTCTAACCCACAATTGACAAAGGACTTTCGATCATAACCATCATTCGAAGCTTTCTGTAAAACGAATTTGATTTCCATCACCAATTGCAACCTGAACAAACTGCATCGTAGCTGCGACCCGTTCTTGTGCTCGTTGTCTATCAATTTCTCACGAATTCAGGTAATTAAACACATGTAAACGTTCGTTAATCATGGAGAGGAAAAGCCCTATGGTTACAATCGTTAACAACATTGAATCGAGGGTCAATTTGACCCAAATCGAATTTAGGGTTCATATGATTTGGGGGTGTTCAATTGGAATAAGTTAAAGAAATGGAACCGGGTTCTACCGCGGCTGTATGCCTTGGTTCACCGGTTCCAGTCTCCCTTGCCATACTAGAGGTTCCGGGTTCGAACCCAGGCTACCTCACATATTTTAAGGCTTTTTAGCCAATATAAAAATATAAAAAATTCTAAAATTATTAAAAATAAGTTTTACAAATTCTTCTGATTTTAAAAGTTACCCAATTAATTTTCTATAAATTTATTTATTTAAACACCTTAATAATTTTTATAAAAATATTATTTACAAATGTTATAAATAGTTTTTTATAAAAATGGACTCTAAATAATAATTTAAATTATTATTTATTATTGGACACTATACTATCTTTAATTATGGATTAATAATAATAATTGTGGAGATTATAAATATTTTATAATTTCACAAATTATTTACCAATAGTATCTTTCTTATAAAATAACTAATTAAAGGTATAGATTAATAATTATCATTAACTAAAACGTTATTTCTATTAATTTTAATAATTATAAAGCTTTATTAATAGTGAATCATATCACTATTTATACTTAAAGATATTTTCAAAATATTTACATATATAATTCTTCAGAGGATTAAAAATGTAAATAATTACTTTATAAACTTATCACTTATTAACCTTAAAATATTAAAAACCTAATTCTTATTCGAACGTTAATCATATTATTAACCATAAACTCGTAAATAATAACTAACATTATTATATTCCTATTAAATAAAATCCAGGTTAACCGAAACCCTAATCGTTGTACGAACATTATTTCTTGCTGTACAATCAAGGTGAGTTTCGTGGCCCCATTTTCATTACAATTTTTATAAATCTTTGGGGGAAAAGTATGCTCACTCTTTCTAGCCGTGAACACAATTTATTTTGGATTAACATGTTACTGTTTGCAAGCTATATCTTATGCATGAGTTTTTGTGTGGTTCTTTAATCACAACTATTTAACTCCGATGTTAGAGCGACGGACAGATATTGATAGTACTATTGGGTTGACACCCCACCCATGTATGTTAGTATACTAGTTGAGACTGACTGTGGTTATGATCGACCCTGGGTGAATATGTTCCGACAATTGCTGTGTGGTTCGTCATAGGTTTAGTTGTGATGTTCATGTGATATTACTGTGATAAACTGTATACACTTATGATCCATAAACTCATGCACAGCAACAAGTTTCAATTTATGTTTAAACTGTGAACTCACCAACAATATGTTGACTTTTTGAGCATATCTTTTCAGGTAACAATCATTGAGGATAGCTAGGGATGCTGCCTTAGCGAAACCTTGGGATTGCAGTACTTAGACTCATTGGATGTCTGTGACAGTTGCTTGATTTTCATTAGTCACTTATGTTCATTTGTTTCCCGGGTTGTGGGACTTATACTTATTTGGTTTGTATGACTATTTTTGTCGTGGAATTGACTAACTGTGACACAAGTCTCCAGTTGTGTCGGGTGACGTCATGACACGTTGACTTTCTTCATTTAATGCATCTCTATTAACTTAACAATGTGTTATGACGATCCCGTCCGTTACATCCTCGTGTTTCCGCTATAAGCGGGGGTGTGACAGTTTAGAGTATGGGCCTGTTAGACGTATGGGCACTATTCAGACGGTTGGGTGTTACACAGTCCCTTTCACTTAGACGATAGGCCTGTTTAGACGCATGGGCACTATTCAGGCGTTTGGGCCCTACACTTAGTCATTTTTCCCAGACATTTGGGTACTATTCAGGCGCATGGGCCTGACTTAGGCGCATGGGCACTTAGGCGGTGGGTACTGTTTGGACGTTCGGGTTTCTGGGTGTTGGGCATACTTAGACAATTGACGTTAGACGCATGGGACCATTCTGAAATATTTTCTAACCTACATAAAACACCCGAATCTCATCCTAACACTACCCAAACACAGATCAATCGCTAAGGGACTTGAAACATTCTAACATCAATTCTAGCCCATAATCATACTCTAAAAATGCATACATACATCATTTCCGATCAATAAGCTGTAGACCCACGGTTACCTTTAAATATTTACTTAGTACGCATAATAGCCCCAAAAACATTGAAAATCAGTAAAAAGGGGTTCTAGAAACTCACCTGAAGCAATCTTTCAGTAACACATTCAAATCCGAGACTCACCTTCAAATTCAGCTCCTAAGTCCGAGAATAAACACAAATCACAAAGAACTTTGGTTTAGAACTCGAAACCCAGCTGAAACGAACTCATTAAAAGAAACTCACCTTTGCAGCTGCTTCTTCCTCTTTCTCTCTCTAGAACCGAGAGCTTTCTCTCTTTTCTTTCTTCCATCAGCCGAATGGAGATGGTAAAGAAGGGTGTGGGCCCTGCCCCTTTAAACTAAAAAATAATAAGGTTTTGTGAACTCACCAAAATATGTTGACTTTTTGAGCATATCTTTTCAGGTAACAATCATTGAGGATAGCTAGGGATGCTGCCTTAGCGACAACCTTGGGATTGCAGTACTTGACTCATTGGATGTCTGTGACAGTTGCGATTTTCATTAGTCACTTATGTTCATTTGTTTCCCGGGTTGTGGGACTTATACTTATTGGTTTGTATGACTATTTTTGTCGTGGAATTGACTAACTGTGACACAAGTCTCCAGTTGTGTCGGGTGACGTCATGACACGTTGACTTTCTTCATTTAATGCATCTCTATTAACTTAACAATGTGTTATGACGATCCCGTCCGTTACATCCTCGTGTTTCCGCTATAAGCGGGGGTGTGACAGATTGGTATCAGAGCCCTTGGTTATAGTGAATTAGGCAATACACTTGACCTAGACTAAACTAGGAACCTTTATGTAGAATGTATGTTAGGACTGGCTTGCATTTAATATTACGTGTGTGTTCCTCTATACTTGTTACTTGACTTTATACATGATTCTACGCATATGTGCTGTTATCTGATCATCCTGAGGAAGACACTATTACACTTAGTCTTTCTCCATGGGATACCATTATACTAGAATCTTACATTGTATGCGCACTACATCATAGCATTAGGTCGAGATACCTAAACAGAAGGAACCTCGGTGATCACGCGTAGCGTCAATCTTGGATACTAAATCCGACCCTAACGTGGTTATGCCTGAAATCCTGAAAGTATGAAGGATAGGCAACTATCATTAAACATATTGTGCTTGTATGCTTGGAGTTTAAGTTACTATATACTACTATTGGAATACTAATGGCTCATGGACATAAGGACATTACACGAACCAGGCTTGATGAGTGTTGACAATACTATGATGTTAACTTGGGTAAGTGGAGCTAGGGTGACCATGCAAGGTAAATTACCATTACGGGTGCACACGTAATTGCAATTTGCACTGCATGAGAAGCCTGGCAAATCTTACCATGAGGTAACAATCAGGAGTATCACAAGTTCTCTATTCTATACCTATGGTGTGCTAGGATCATAATTCAGTAAGACTTCATAAGGGTAACAAAACATTACTAACACTTGCTATTACTTAAGTCCTGTCCTACTTAGGGCCTTCAGGGTATTTCCAATCATGACATTGACCTTATCCTTTATGAGACATTCCTCCACTTAGCATTTTAGTAACTAAGGAACTGATTGAATGCTTAGAATGAAAGTGGACTACAGGAAATGTAGAGGAGTGATGATACTCTCTACACATAAATTACGTTATTCTTTGGAATGATGCTAAGGAAAATTAGGATGTCAGTAACTGGTTTAAGCGTCATCCAAGGTATATCGTGGATGTGGTGGAACGCTACGGGGAACCTATATATAAGCATCACCGGTATACTAAGAATGTGCTTAACTGGGCTACGTGATGATCTTGATAGACCGAAGCATGGGTTATTGGAACTTGATGAGTGGAACCATACATGTATCTTCAGTGACTAAGGTTTACATGTTTACTAAAGTTTACATGTTTACACCTTTCTATGATTAGAAGATGCCGCCTCGAAGAGCCACACGTAGTAATAATCAAGAATGTGAGACCCCACAAGGCAGAGGTAGGGGTAGACCACTAGGAACAGGTGTGTGCTCCAGCTGGCAACAATCAGGGAACTGACAATCCTGACATAGCTGCTATGATTGCTCAGCAGCTAGCCGCATTGATTCCTACTATAGTGATGCAAGTGAGCGACACTCTTCTGAATCATAATCTCCACGGGGATCATGATACTCACCATGAGCATAATCAAGGAACAGAGGAAGACACTGGGATTGGGTGGAAGAACTGGGAACGAAACTGGGGTCAATAATACTAGACGAGGATGTTCTTATAAGGAATTTGTGGCCTGCAAACCCTGAGAATTCGATGGGAAAGGTGGGGCGATAGCCTAACTAGGTGGCTTGAAAGATGGAGGCAGTAATTGACATCAGTGGGTGCCTCGATAGCCAAAGAATCAAGTATGCCACATGTTCACTGCAGGCAAGGCATTAACCTGGTGGAACACTCAGGTACAAGCAAGAGGAAGAGAGTCTGTGATGCAAATGACTTGGGATGAGTTCAAAGCCCTGATTTCTGAAGAATACTGCCCTCTTAACAAGATGCAGAAACTTGAGTAGGAATTCTGGAACCATGCGATGGTAGGAGCTGAGCACGCAACTTACGTTGATCGTTTTCATGAGTTGGCAAGATTCGTTCCACACTTGGTACCCCAGAGTCTAAAAGGATCGAGAGGTACATTTGGGGCCTGGTTCCTCAATCCAAGCTTTGGTAACAGCAGCTGCTCCTCCTACGATTCAGAGCGCCATCTTGAAGGCCGGCTCTAACTGATGAGATGGTAAGAAACAGAGGATGTTTGGTAGGGGAGCAGAGAAAAGAAAAGAGGCTGGGGAAACGAGCCGGTCTAATGCGGAAGATTTGATAAGAAGGCCAAGACAACCCGAAAATTTGTGGCGGTGACTCAAGGCAGAAGAGAGTATACGGGACCGCACCCAAATGTGGCAGGTGCAATTATCACCATCCCCCAGAGATGCAGTGCCGTTATATGCGAACTGTAGGCGCCCAGGGCACTTTGCGAAAGATTGTAGAACAGCACCGAACCTGGTTGCACCTATCAACGCGGTAACCCCGCCGGGAATTCCGGGCTTGCTATGAGTGTAGAGGTCTTGGTCACTATCGGAATGTGTGCCCCAAACTGAATAGGGCACCAGGTCAATAAGGGAATAACCATCAGCAAGTGATGGCCATAACTGGTAATCCGGGCCAAGGGAATCAAGGAAATGCTGCCAGAGGACGTGCGTTCGTTATTGGAGCAAATGACGCCCGTCAGGACCCGAATGTTGTTACGGGTACGTACTTGCTCAACCACCACTTCACATCCATACTATTTGATATTGGGGCAGACAATAGTTTCATATCTTCTGATTTTGCACACATGCTTGCCTTGAACCTAGTAGACTAGAAACTAGCTTCTCTGTAGAAATGGCCAACGGTAGAGTTGTACAAGCAGATAGGATTATTAGACAGTGCTCCATGATATTGGAGGACCATGCCTTCGACATAGCCTTAATACCTTTCGAGTTGGGAAGCTTTGATGTGATTGTGGGAATGGATTGGTTGTCGAAACACGGAGCCGAGATTGTTTCTCGGGAGAAAGTAATACGAATCCCCTTGCCAAACGGGGAGGTACTCAAGATTCAAGGAGAACGACAGGGAAGAACTCTGAAGCTTATCACTTGCATGAAGACGAGACGATGTTTACGAAAGCAGTGTTAGGCATTTTTGGCCCATGTAGTGGAAAAGAAAGAAGAAGGCAACAAGTTGGTGGATATTCCTGTAGTACGAGATTATCCGGAAGTATTCCCTGATGACTTGTCGGGTTTACCTCCTCACGACAGGTGGAATTTCGTATCGAGTTGGTTCCCGGAGCTACGCCGGTAGCAAAAGCACCATACCGGTTAGCGCCATCCGAAATGCAAGAGTTATCTAGCCAATTGCAAGAGCTATTGGAGAAGGTTTTCATTCGGTCGAGTCATTCACCATGGGGAGCACCGATCTTATTTGTCAAAAAGAAAGACGGGTCGTTCCGCATGTGCATCGATTATCACGAGTTGAACAAGTTGACTGTGAAGAATCGATATCCTCTTTCCAGAATCGATGATTGTTTGATCAGTTGCAAGGAGCTTCACATTTCTCCAAGATTGATCTTCGTTCTGGATATCATCAATTGAGGGTTTCGAGGATGACATACCGAAAACAGCATTTAGGACTCGTTATGGTCATTATGAGTTCTTAGTCAAGCCATTCGGACTAACTAACGCACCAGCTGTATTCATGGATTTGATGAATCGGGTTTGTAAACCATACTTGGATAAGTTCGTGATCGTATTCATTGACGATATACTTATCTACTCTCGATCAAGAAAGAAGACCACGAGGAACATCTTCGGGCCATATTGAGTTGTTACAAGAAGAGAAACTTTTTGCTAAACTCTCGAAGTGCGAGTTTTGGCTTCGAGAAGTGAAGTTTTGGGGCATGTGGTTAACGAGAATGGGATTCATATAGATCCCGGCAAAATTGAAGCAGTGAAGAAATGGGATACACCCCAGACACCCTCAGAGATACGGCAATTCTTAGGATTGGCCGGATACTATCGTCGCTTCATTGCAAATTTTTCAAAGATTGCAATCGTTAATTATGTTGACTCAGAAAGACAAGGAGTTTTGATGGGGATATGCCCAAGAACAAGCATTCCAAACGTTGAAAGAGAAGTTATGCACGCACCGATATTGTCCCTCCAGACGGAACTGATGATTTTGTGGTGTACTGCGATGCTTCACACCAAGGATGGGTTGGGTTTTGTGCTAATGCAGAAAGACAAGGTGATTGCCTATGCCTCACGACAACTTAAGGTGCATGAGAAGAATTATACGACTCATGACCTGGAGTTGGGCGTAGTAGTATTTGCACTCAAGATATGGAGGCACTATCTGTATGGAACCAATGCATCATCTACACAGATCATAAGATCCTTCAACACATCCTGAATCAGAAAGAACTCAACATGCGACAACGACGTTGCGTAGAGCTACTTAGTGACTACGATTGTGAAATCCGGTATCATCCGGGGAAAGCAAATGTGGTGGTGATGCCCTAAGTCGCAAAGAAGTGTGAAACCACTACATGCACGAGTTTTAGGATTGACTATTCAAACGAACTTGAAAGCTCAGATCCAACTTGCACAAAGGGAAGCATTGAAAGAAGAAAAACCTTGCGGGAGAAGAACTCCGAGGGTTAGACAAACAGATGATTTGCAAGGATGAGGGCATACAGTACTTCATAGATCGCATATGGGTACCTAAATGGGGAGACGTTCGTACCCTGATCATGGAGGAGGCGCACAAGACACGTATTCTATTCATCCTGGTGCAGACAAGATGTATCCACGATCTTAAGGATCTATACTGGTGGCCAGTGATGATGAAGAGAGACATTGCTATGTATGTGAGCCGATTCTTGACGTGCTCGAAAGTTAAGGCTGAACGTCAAAAACCATCGGGATTATTACAACAACCTGAAATTCCCGAGTGAAAATAGGAGAACATAGCCATGGATTTTATTACCAAACTCCAAGGACGCCTAGCGGACACGACTCGATATGGGTCATAGTGGATCGAATGATAAAATCCGCTCACTTCTTGCCTATCCGAGAAGACTATAAAATGGATAAGCTGGCAAGGTTGTACATCAAAGAGGTCGTGACACGGCACGGGGGTACCGGTGTCAATCATATCCGACCGCGACAGTCGATTTACTTCACGATTTTGGCAAACACTACAGAAAGCGATGGGCACTCGATTAGATATGAGTACCGCCTATCACCCACAAACAGATGGCCAAAGTGAACGAACGATACAAACGTTGGAAGACATGCTCAGAGCTTGTGTAATCGATTTTGGTGGTAGCTGGGATACTTATTTACCATTGATTGAGTTTTCTTACAACAACAGCTCTCACACAGCATTGGATGCGCTCCATTTGAGGCATTGTACAGAGGAAATGTAGATCCCCAGTTTGTTAGGCTGAAGTTGGTGAGAGCCAGCTTACGGGCCAGAGATCATTCAAGAGAAACTGACAAGATCTTCCAAATCAAAGACAGACTTAAAGCTGCAAGAGATTGCCAAAAGAGCTATGCCGACAGCCGTCGGAAGCCTCTAGAATTCATGTTGGAGATCACGTTTTACTCAAAATCTCTACCTGGAAAGGGATTGTACGATTTGGAAAGAAAGGGAAGTTAGTCCCTCGATACGTAGGAGCATTCGAGATTGCAGAGAGAATCGGTCCAGTGGCTTACCGATTGAGGTACCTCAAGAGCTGAGCAGCGTACATGATACGTTCCACGTATCAAACCTTAAGAAATGTTTAGCTGATGGATCCCTTCACGTGCCTATTGAAGAAATCAAGATTGATGAAAGCTCCATTTTGTGGAAGAACCGATAGAAATAATGGATCGAGAGGTCAAACGATTAAACGCAGTAGAATCCCAATTGTCAGAGTAAGGTGGAACTCAAGGCGAGGTCCAGAATTCACATGGGAACGGGAGGACCAAATGAAATCCAAGTACCCACACTTTTCATTTCAGCCTCCTCGTGATTAAATTTCGGGACGAAATTTCCTAAAGCAGGGTAGACTGTAACATCCCGTATTTTTATTAATAAAAAGTTAATTTTAAACAATTAAGTTTAATACGTTGATGTTAATTCCAATAATTACAAAAAAAATAATAATAATAAAATAATGATAATAGTTATTAATAATTTGTAAGAATTATTAAGAAAAAAACAATTATAAAAAAATGGATTTATAAGTTCAGGGGGTATTTATGTAATTTATAAAAATTAAAATCTAAGTTTATAGCATAAAATATAAACTCTAAAACCACAGGGACCAAATGTGTAATTTTCTTTTAAAACCCACCCCCCCGCCCGTCGACCCCCGCCCTCACCTCCGGCCACCACTCCGGCGAGTCTCCGGCGAGCCAAACGCCAAAAATAAATCGATTTCAGCTCAATCAAACATTCCCGACACATTTTCGTGGGTGATTCGAACCGGGCCTCACTTCAAATAAAAATTGAGTGCGATTACAACCAAAACCACTTCGGCCGAAAGTTCATCCACGATCGCGCACTAAACAATAATAATAATCAAAGTTATCGCGCACTAAGGATCGTTTAACCGTTTATAACATTCCACCGAGTTCAATTGCACTCGAAACACAACAAACCACCCCCATTTGATTCACCTTCGGTCGCGGACCTGCAACTCATTCGTAGACCTCTTTTCGAACCCTCTAACCCACAATTGACAAAGGGTTTTCGATCATAACCATCATTCGAAGCTTTCTGTAAAACGAATTTGATTTCCATCACCAATTGCAACCTGAACAAACTGCATCGTAGCCGCGACCCGTTCTTGTGCTCGTTGTCTATCAATTTCTCACGAATTCAGGTAATTAAAACACATGTATACGTTCGTTTAATCATGGGGAGGAAAAGCCCTATGGTTACAATCGTTAACAACATCGAATCGAGGGTTAATTTGACCAAATCGAATTTAGGGTTCATATGATTTGGGGGTGTTCAATTGGAATGAGTTAAAGAAATTGGAACCGAGTTCTACCGCGGTTGTATGCCTTGGTTCACCGGTTCCAGTCTCCCTTGCCATACTAGAGGTCCCGGGTTTGAACCCGGGCTACCTCACATATTTTTTAAGGCTTTTTAGCCTATATAAATATATAAAAATTCTAAAAATCATAAAAATAAGTTTTACAAACTCTCCTGATTTTAAAAGTTACCTAATTAATTTTCTATAAATTATTTTTTAAAACACCTTAATAATTTTTATAAATATTATAAATGTTATAAATAGTTTATTTATAAAAAATGGACTCTAAATAATAATTTAATTATTAATTTATTATTAGACACTATACTATCTTTAATTATGGATTAATCATGATAATTGTACAGATTATATATATTTTATAATTTCACAAATATTTACCAATAGTATCTTTCTTATAAAATATACTAATTAAAGGTGTAGACTAATAATTTATCATTAATTAAAATGTTATTCCTATAATTTTAAATAATTATAAAGCTTTATTAATAGTGAATCATATCACTATTTATACTTAAAGATATTTTCAATATTTACATATATAATTCTTCAAGAGGATTAAAAATGTAAATAATTACTTATAAACTTATCACTTATTAACCTTAAAACTATTAAAAACCTAATTCTTATTCGAACGTTAATCATATTATTAACCATAAACTTGTAAATAATAACTACATTAATTATATTCCTATTAAATGAAATCCAGGTTAACCGAAAACCCTAATCGTTGTATGAACATTATTTCTTGCTGTACAATCAAGGTGAGTTCGCGGCCCCATTTTCATTACAATTTTTATAAATCTTTGGGGGAAAAGTATGCTCACTCTTTCTAGCCGTGAACACAATTTATTTTGGATTAACATGTTACTGTTTGCAAGCTATTCTTATGCATGAGTTTTGTGTGTGTTCTTTAATCACAACTATTTAACTCCGTGTAGAGCCGACGGACAGATATTGATAGTACTATTGGGTTGACACCCCCACCCATGTATGTTAGTATACTAGTTGAGACTGACTGTGGTTATGATCGACCCTGGGTGAATATGTTCCGACAATTGCTGTGTGGTTCGTCATAGGTTTAGTTGTGATGTTCATGTGATATTACTTGTGATAAACTGTATACACTTATGATCCATAAACTCATACACAGCAACAAGTTTTCAATTTATGTTTAAACCTGTGAACTCACCAACAATATGTTGACTTTTGAGCATATCTTTTCAAGGTAACAATCATTGAGGATAGCTAGGGATGCTGCCTTAGCGACACCTTGGGTTGCAGTACTTAGACTCATTGGATGTCTGTGACAGTTGCTTGATTTTCATTAGTCACTTATGTTCATTTGTTTCCGGGTTGTGGGACTTATACTTATTTGGTTTGTATGACTATTTTTGTCGTGGAATTGACTAACTGTGACACAAGTCTCCAGTTGTGTCGGGTGACGTCATGACACGTTGACTTTCTTCATTTAATGCATCTCTATTAACTTAACAATGTGTTATGACGATCCCGTCCGTTACATCCTCGTGTTTCCGCTATAAGCGGGGGTGTGACAGTTTAGACGTATGGGCCTGTTTAGACGTATGGGCACTATTCAGACGGTTGGGTGTTACACAGTCCCTTTTCACTAGACGTATAGGCCTGTTTAGACGCATGGGCACTATTCAGGCGTTTGGGCCCTACACTTAGTCATTTTTCCCAGACGTTTGGGTACTATTCAGGCGCATGGGCCTGACTTAGGCGCATGGGCACTTAGGCGGTTGGGTATGTTTGGACGTCGGGTTTCTGGGTGGTTGGGCATACTTAGACAATTGACCGTTAGACGCATGGGACCATTCTGAAATATTTTCTAACCTACATAAAAACCCGAATCTCATCCTAACACTACCCAAACACAGATCAATCATGCTAAGGGCTTGAAACATTCTAACATCAATTTCTAGCCCATAATCATACTCTAAAACATGCATACATACATCATTTCCGATCAATAAGCTGTAGACCCACGGTTACCTTTAAAATATTACTTAGTACGCATAATAGCCCCAAAAAACATTGAAAATCAGTAAAAAGGGGTTCTAGAAACTCACCTGAAGCAATCTTTCAGTAACACACTTCAAATCCGAGACTCACCTTCAAATTCAGCTCCTAAGTCCCGAGAATAAACACAAATCACCAGAACTTGTTTAGACTCGAAACCAGCTGAAAACCGAACTCATATAAAAGAAAAACTCACCTTTGCAGCTGCTTCTTCCTCTTTCTCTCTCTAGAACAGAGAGCTTTCTCTCTCACACGTACACACGTACACACGTACACACGTACACACGTACACACGTACACACGTACACCGTACACACGTACACACGTACACACGTACACACGTACACAGTACACACGTACACACGTACACACGTACACACGTACACAGTACACACGTACACACGACACACGTACACACTACACACGTACACACGTACACACGTACACACGTACACATACAACGTACACACGTAACACGTACACACGTACACAGTACACAGTACACACGTACACACGTACACCGTACACACGTACACACGTACACACGTACACACGTACACACGTACACGTACACACGACAACGTACACACGTACACACGTACACACGTACACACGTACACACGTACACACGTACACACGTACACACGTACACACGTACACACGTACACACACGTACACACGTACACACGTACACACGTACACACGTACACACGTACACACGTACACACGTACACACGTACACACGTACACACGTACACACGTACACACGTACACACGTACACACGTACACACGTACACACGTACACACGTACACACGTACACAGTACACACGTACACACGTACACACGTACACACGTACACAGTACACACGTACACACGTACACACGTACACACGTACACACGTACACAGTACAACGTACACACGTACACACGTACACACGTACACACGTACACACGTACACAGTACACACGTACACCCGTACACACGTACACACGTACACACGTACACACGTACACACGTACACACGTACACACGTACACACGTACACACGTACACCGTACACACGTACACACGTACACCGTACACACGTACACACGTACACACGTAACACGTACACACGTACACACGTACACACGTACACACGTACACACGTACACACGTACACACGTACACAGTACACACGTACACACGTACACACGTACACACGTACACACGTACACACACGTACACACACGTACACACGTAACACACACGTACACACATACAACATATATGTATATATATAGTAGGAAACCCACGCTATGCGGAGGGGATGAAAAATTACAACACAATACTCGTTTCTAGTTAGTTTATCAATCCTATTATGATATATTGTACAATACGTTTACTATTTTCTTATTCGTAGTATTAGTGTAGTGTAGTTAAATCATGAGCCTCACAAATTTTAATTAATTAATAAGGAACACACGTAAGAAAATATTAATCATAACATAATATTTAGAAATAAAGTCAAAACACATTAACAAACAAAATTAGTCACAATACATAGTAATCTAAACGAAAAAATTACATCCAACTATATGTTTCAGCCATCATTCTTGCCTTACATATTTCAGTTACCTTATCACCTTAGTTTTCATCACCATTATTCATCAGAACCGATATTAGAGGCCTTTTGTGTGTCTTCATGTTTTATTGCTATAGCTTCTAAATAATAAATTTTTTATAGTTTGACCTCTTTGATCATTACATCTACTGTAGCAGATCTAGGCAATGAAAAAACAATGTTCTGTCTTTTACAAGTGTTTTTTAAATCGGATTGTTATATATTTTGTACATATTAATAAATTAACTTTAACTTTATATGTTAAATTGATACCTGACATATCTTGTAGTTTTTTTTGTTTCATCCATATAAGACTTCTAATTTGTGTAAGAGAACATGAATTAGTTAGTATGTTATAAAAGATAGTTTTCATGAATATGACGAAGTCTTAACTTTTATTTTTTCTTTTTGTTAGCAATAACATTGTATTGGAAACCTTTATATATCAATCTTGTGCCATTATATAGACCATATGATGTATCGATATTCCGACATAATATTACAGGACATCCAAATTTTTAATCGAAGCTTATGAGGACGCAAACCACTCATAGTTAGTGGGTTTAAGAACTCGATCTGCTAGAAGTTGTTGTGATCGTCTTTTGGTTTGTTAAAATTTTAGTAAATTTTGTCATCATTCTAAAAAATTTCAATCATTTGATAATTGATCTCATCAACTTTCTCATATATAGTGGATAATATTGTTCGTAAGATTATATAATCTAAAGAATACAAATTATTTTCAATTCAAGAAAAAAAGATATTGGTTAATTCTTTTAGAGTTTCTGAGGAGTTTTCTCGAATGGTGCATGGAGTTGTCAAGTCATCGGGTATAGAAATAAAGGTTCTTTCAATCAATTATTTGGTTCCATCACTGACTTTTAAACAAAAATTAGAAAACCATAGATCATTAAGTGCTCTTGTTTTTATGGTTAACCGTATCTTTTAAGCCAAAGACCGAAGATGTGATGTTCATTGGTTATAGTCTACAATCTACGCTCGAGTTCTAGATTTAATAACTGACAACACCTGTTTGAAATCACCCCACATAATCATTATCTTTTCAAAAAAAAAAAAAAAAGAAGACTAACGTTTATAATGTTCTGTCAACAGTCTAGATCTTTTGTCCTTTTGCCATCGATGCTTCATCCCACATGATTTTTTGGATTCCCTAATTAGTTTAGTGCTCTAGTTTGTTTTTAATGTTATATATTGAATTATCATTAAGATTAATGAGAATCTTGCATCTTAATGAGCAATTCCCCCTCCTGGTATATTTTTAGCTACAACATACGATGAAGCTGTTAAGAGTAATAAGATTATGAATGAACTTAAGCAAGCAAAACTCTGTACAAAATCTTTATCCGTTCTACTTGAACCTACTATAAAAACCACATGTAGTATATTAAATGTATCTTTGACAAATTAAATGTAATATCTATGATGGTAACATCTTGAGTATGCAAATCATCCCCAAAACCATGAGAAAATATAGAAAACATGGGATCCAAAACTCACCTTTGAAATTCCACGAAGAATCCTAGTGCTCGAGTCTTTTCTCGTGAGATATAGCAACAACAGATAAAGGTTAAACTGATTACTCGATTTACCCATGAAAAAGTATAAGAACTTTACATTTTCTTTATCTTGAAGATTCTCTCTCTAACATTGTTTCTCTCTTTAGCAAGCTCTCTCTATCTATCATTCTCCCTCTTTTCTTTGCAAAAGTTATAAGTAGCGAGAGGGGGGGGGGGGTTAAAGCTTTATGAAATTAGAAAAAGAATGTAGGGTTATCATGAATTCCTTCATGTAGTTCTTTAACTTTAATAATTGACATTTGTAACTTAAACTTGAGCCTTCATAACATTTCTTTGAAATTTGGGACGTTACAAAAAATGTCTACTCGTTAGGAACTTCTTATCCATTAACTTATGGGTTAGGGCAAGGCAAAAGTATGCATGTTTTATGTTGAGTCTTTTTCTAGCTCACTTGTGTAGGACTAGTTGGTCAAGTATAAGCCCGTCAAACCACTTATATTATAAACTAGTAACGAAATAACGTATTTAATATATTAAAATTCACAATACAAGTAAAAGAATAAGAAAATTTTGAAGTATGCATTGTTGATGGTCAATCCATCAACTTGTTTTTGCCCAAGCTACTAGTATGTAACTCATCATTTGCATTCTTTTGTTCCCTCTCCACTCTTGAGTTTCCACTAGAAATTCTCATTTCAATCCAACTAATTATGTCCATAAACACAATATCTATGTTTTCACTGAACTCTCCATAGGTGAGAGAATGCCACATGTCTGGATACAACTTAAGCGTCTTTTCAAAGCTTGAAGCGGTTTTATATAAGAGAGTGCTAATCATAGGATCAGTAACCTTGTCCGCTTCTCCATGAGCCACAAAAAATGGAATTGTAACCTGAAAGCAAACGTCACTTCTAGGAACTGTACAATGTGATTTTAATGTGATAAAATATTCAAATAGAATTGTAAATAAATATACCTCTTGGAGCCTCTTTTCAAGGTCTAAACTAACATTAAGTAATTGATTAGCGGTTTGCAGACGTAGATGTCCTTTATAGCACAAGGGGTTGTTTCGAACCTTTCAAACAAATATACAAATTTGTTACTTTGTACAAAACAATCTATCATAAAATATAGGTAAATATAAATTTATCAATACCTCTTCCCTAATTCTTAAATCTCTAAATGCCACATCAACTATATCTTTACCCGGAACGATTTTCCATGTTGGAATTATTTTTGTAAGTTTCTTCAACACATTAATCACCAATTGAGGTGGCTTCATATCATCTGCAATCTAAGATAAGGAGAAAATATAGAAAAGAAAGTTAATACGCAGGGCTTGTTTAAAAATGGGCGGTTAAATACATAATTGAATTAAACTAGAAAACCACGTTAATCACATAAACGTGTGTACGTACGACGTGAAAGATAATCGAGCCTAACGTGAGAGACAATCAAGCCTAACGTGAGAGCGAAAGAGAGCAAGTTATATAACCGTAGTGGATACCATATTTATTTCTTTCCTTTATTTCTTTGATTATATTACTCTCTCCTCAATTCTGTTGAAAATCTATAAAATGTGCATGCATAGCACATAATGTGGGTGCCTATACGCACTTAATCAAACGACTATATATATATTTCATATTTTTTTAAATTATTAAAATTTCAACCATTTTGATTAATTTATATAATATATAGTAAAGAACGTAGCGCACACACCTTACACATGGGTGCGACTAAGACTCCACCGTCCCAAGTCTGGTTTTTTTCTATGTAAGAGTAGAACCATTGCTCCTCCCATGGATTCTCCGAGCAATATTCTCATCTTTGTTTTATTTTCTTCTTTTTCTGAAAAATAAAGGATACACATTGATTAAAACATGTATACTTCAAATACCAACAAACCATCTATGTGACACATTGTTAAATTAAATAGGTATTAAAATGGTAAATGAAATGTATTTGAATGTTCATAGTTACCACAAATACTTGTGAAAAAGTAAGAGCAATCTTCTACAAGATCATCAAAAGATGGGATATAACCCTTAATCCCAGAAGATTTCCCATGACCTTGGTTATCAATACCATAAACTGCATAACCTGCTTTCACAAGCCTTAATGCAGCTCCTGTTTAATGCGAAAACAAAGTCAGTAATTCTTAGAAAATTTAAATTCAAAGTTTATTCATTATTAATTAATATGGAACCTCAATAACTCTTGATTGTAATAGATTCCCAATCTCACTGTAGTCATAAGTTTCTTTTTTTTTCAGAAATGAAGTGAGATATTTTTTTTTGTGATTTTTAAGTCAAAATTTGACCATTAAAAGTCAACTAATGTGTGGAAGTAACCCATTGACCTTTCATGGAGACACTGCATTCCATGCCATAGCCATGGTTAAGAAAGATCAAAGCTTTTGCTTCGGTATCAACAGGCAACCATCGACATGTAAAAAGCTCCAATCCTTTCGAATTCACTATAAATTCCTGATAATTTTCATATCAACATGACCATAAGTCACATGTATCCATGCATCTTTACTTGATAAATATACCAAAACACCGAACATATAGAACTAAAAGTTTGTGAATTACCTCTTCATATTTGAATACTGAAGCTTCACTTGCCTATATAAAGTTTAACATCAAAACCCCATAAACAAAAAAACAATTCAATTAATCAAGAAATAACAAGGATTTCATATCATATTTTCTGAAAAATAGAAGAAGTAACATACCATGAAACAGATTATTCTTCAATTCTTTACAGAAGTCAGAGTTTTTTGATTGTTGATGGTGGAAATTAGAAGAGAAAACAAAAGGAAGTTAGTTGGGATAAATTGAGAAGCCAAGGATATACATGCAATTTTGGAATTTAAAAGGATAATGTTTATGTGGAATAAGATCTTACTTATAATTGAGGATGGGTTTATGTGCAGTTCACTATCTTGGATTTAGCTTGTGGATGTATATATATTTGTTTCTAATTTCTTATTCTTTTACCTTATGTGGGGTGGTTGTTTTTTTAATTTTAATTTTCTATTTTCTATTTTGTTTTTAAATTTTGGGTTTTAAGAATTAAAATATTGAGGATTATTTGGTTCAACCTTTTTCATTTTTTGGTAAAAGTTATTAGTTGGAAGTTTATTATAAAATAGTAGCACATGTAACAACTAACAATTTATTTGATACATTATAATTCCTGCATGATGCATCAACAAATTATATGCATACCATCCTCCTTGTAAGATTCGTATAATTTTAAACTTCAAACATACAAATACATAAACTTGAAAATTATAATGCTAATTAACCAATGACATATAATATTTCTACATGAAAATGAATTAATATTCTTTATTGCAAATGGAGCCTTAGGGAAACGTTATCTACTTTTCAACAGTTGGTAGATCCTTCATGCAATTCAATATCAAAACATTCACTAATTGCTACTACATATAGATAATTGTGCATCGTAGACTATTAACATTAACCATTTTGAAACGCTTCTTTTAGATAATAGTTGATTTTTTTCCCTTTCCATTTACAATACTTTTATAATACCTCGTCATGTGACGGGGACACAAGATGTAATTATTTTAACTAAAATAAAAATTATAATAATATTACACATGAATTGAAGAAAATAATATTCTTTCTTTTATGATATATATTTTTTTAAAAATATTACAGTAAAAAAGGTAACAGCCAGTTAAAAATCATAGAGGGAGTTAGTTATAAGTTAACACTTGTAATTACATAATTAACATGTGTAAAAGATAATTAAATTACTCAAATTCAATATTTACATTTTGCCGCTTAAACTTTTAAAAATTTAGTGTAAAAAACAAAATTTTATCGTACTCAATATATTATAGTATGGTATAGATTAAATGAGTAAAGAATGTTTAAGTAGTTACAAGGAATTTATGGTCTTCTAGAAAGACCAAAAGCCAACTAGGTAAGCTTTGGATGTTATTGTTTATTATAACCTTTGCCGGAAAAAGTCATTGGTTTCTCAAACTCCATGTGGCTTTTTTGTGGTGCCGTCCATCCATGTTATAAGTGTCAATGTAGATTTAGAATGTATGTTAAGTTTAATATTTTTGAGGGCTAATTGTAGGAAATCATAAGACAAATGATATGCTACTTTAAAATTATATAATTAGTATAATACGTTTTCCTATTATTGATTTATTGTTTATAACATAATAATAAAAAATAAGTTATTAATTTACACGACCACTCAATCCAGTTAGTGTTAAATCTATATGATAATTCATGATTGTAAGTGATTGGGTTCATCAATTGCTAAAGTAAACAAGTGTTATTCTTAATTTAACTCCAACAACCATGTCTTATACATTTAATCATGTGATTATGATTGTTATTGCTACATGTAGGTGAAATGTAAATGAAGATTAGAATTTTTCTGAACTTTTTTAGTTTCCATACAGTTGCCTTCTTGAACTTATGGATTTGATGATATCCAAATAAAGTTTAACCAAAACAATTGTTTAATCAAAACTTATGGATTAAATGATATCCATAATCAAAACTTAACGGGCATTAATACACAATACCAATTCAATAACAACCAAAACTTTACAACTATACGATTTGATAAAGTTTAACCAAAACAATTGTTTAAATAATCAAAACACAAGTTAAACTTATAAAAGAACTTAACGGATTCTAAAATTTAATCCCAGCACATGTCAAAGAAAAATGAAAACCTAATCACACAAAACCTATTACCCGAAGTATATCACGAGAAGATTAGCCGCTCATTGTTCTTGAATAATCTTCATAACCGTTGTTGATTTGCAT
Source organism: Flaveria linearis (assembly GCA_024085815.1). Classification (NCBI taxonomy): domain Eukaryota; kingdom Viridiplantae; phylum Streptophyta; class Magnoliopsida; order Asterales; family Asteraceae; genus Flaveria; species Flaveria linearis. The sequence goes on along the minus strand of CM044016.1, from coordinate 26,822,919 downwards.
ATCAGATGATTGTATGTTGTTGGAGAGAGGTGGAATGGTGAATTATTGGCCTAATTACTCCTAAAATTCAGCAAAAATCATCTTAGGTTGAAGGGGAGGCAAGTGGTAGGTGAAGCTTATAAAAAACACGATTTTATAGATGCTCCACGGAGGCCCTAGCGTAGGAGACACCAGCCAACGTAGCCTACAGGAGGGTGCTTTTTGTTTTTCCAGTGTGAATCCTTGCGTAGCCTATGGTGGCTATAGTAGGCTATGGTGGAAGACTTTCTGTTCCACTTTAAATCTTCGTTTCTTGACCCATCAAATTCTTTGTTTCACCATGTAAGCTTCCAACTTGATCATTTTCTAAAAAATCACTTTAAACTCCTAGTTAACCTATTCAACACAATCAAATACATAAATGCCAGCAATCATACTTAATATTTTAACATTAAAACACTTAAAATACCATTACAACACACTCACATCACATCCCCACACTTAACCTTTGCTTGCCCTTAAACAAATCCATTCAAAACACTAAACACAATATATAAACCAAGGTCCCTTACTATGTCTTAGATATGAGCCAAGGTCATACCCTATTGCAGAATTACAATAATCGTGTTTGTTAGCATGTAAATGATGTTACATTTATTTTAAAATAGAATCTGCCTAATTAAACCTAACAAGCTTTTGGTTTTTATTTTCATGCAACACACCCCTCACCATATTTTCACTCCTCTTGGTTTATTTTTAGATTGATGAAAAATGCACCAATAGATCACTCAAAAGGTTAGCGTATGAAACTTTGTTATCATATACTTTAGTGATGATTAAACTGTGCACACACTAAAAGGACTTATGGGATTTGGGCTTAGGTTAGGGTAGGAATGTTTGGCTGTGAAAGTGGTTAAAATAAAAATCAAGGTAAATACCAACTGTTGATATCTTTATTAATATAACTACTAAAACAAAACAAAAACCATGTGTACACATTTAACTCATAACTAGCATTTTGCATTTCTCTTAGTTCTTTTTTTTTCATCACTAACTATTATAAGAAATTAATACTAATACATAGGAATGTCATCAGCAGTGGTGAATGGGTCACATTAGGTAAAAACAGTAATTTTGTCTATCACTGTATTCTGTAAGGGTGAATGGGTTGATTTGGGTTCTAATGATATGATTTTTAACAAAAGACAATGTTTAAGGCTCAAAAGGGGATACTAGGGGAATATTTAGGAGAACTGGTAAAGCACGAAAATGGTTTGAATGGAAAAAAGGAATCCTAGATTGCCTCTATCATTTATGTGCATTTATCAAGCATACCGTCTTATCATGCATCAAGTCACACAAGTTCTAAAATAAAGAGTCATATGGCCTATTAAAACTAACAATCTAGTAGGCTTCATTATTTAAGATTTAGGGTTGCTGATGTGCACATGCTTTTATTACACCAATATCTTGTTAACCATAATTAGGTAATTCTTACTTCTTTTGAAAACTTTTTCTAAACACAATTTCTTATGCTATCTTGAATTAGACCACAACTAATGACCCTTACATTAAACAAGGTAGGAATCAGTTGGTGTGGTTGTTGTTTTGGGTTCGATTGGATCGCTTAAAAACAACAATTTTAAAAATTTTCCACTTTTTTCTTTCCCTCATCCCCACACTTGGTATACATTGTCCCATGTATGATATTTAGGTTAAATGCAAGTTTTTTAAGTCAATTTATCCAATCAATCAACATAAACGATTTTTCACCCGAACTGACCCAGTCACAAACGTAACCATTCCCAACACATAATAATGACACCACCAAACTTACATCATAAACTAATTAAACACAATTGAAAAGCATAAATTGTCTCACCACCCGACCACCTAAATATACAAACAAATAGATATAGTTCAAAATTAAGAAAAAACATCAACGGATAGAAAAGAGTACATGGACCTGATCATGGATCAGTGAGTGCTCAGTAGTTAGGGTTCTGTGGATCCATAAAAATGCTCCTCATCGTGTTTGAAAAGGTTCCAAAGTTGAAAGCATAAGATGAGCTTCCTTGATTTTGTTGTTGTGCATCCTGAATGAGGTCAATCCACTAGGAGTGATGAACTGGCGGGACCGATTAATTCACCATTTCGTCGTACGGTGCAAGAGTGATGAACTGGCGGGACCGATTAATTCACCATTTCGTCGTACGGTGCAAGAGTGTTGTATCCACAATCTCCATACACTCAATCACTGGTTCACATGCTCGCAAAGCATTATGCATCCTTCTCCTTTGATTATCCTACCATCTTAAATTCACCTCACACTCCTGATTCCATGTGTGAGTGCGATTCCAATGTTCCTGTCTATTGTGGTTTAACATATTATCCTAGTGTAACTACTCAAATCGATACATATTTTGATCATAAGTGGCCTCCTTGTATCCTGTCCATGAATCAAAATCTACAGGCCTGTGTTGAGCCACATACTCGTCCATACCTTGGTATCCCCATAAGTGTCATAATAGTTAGGTGTACCACCAAAGTAAGGTGTACTCGCTCCCCCCTCATCAATCTCTTCATCACCCACTTCCTTTTCTCCACTATCTGGTTCATTAGCTTCCCCCTCATCTAATGATTCTGCATCCAAATTTAATGCACGCTATTTTTTCTAGCATTCGTTAATTTGTGATATCAGGTAGTTCTCTTGTATGACCAAACGAACGTGCTCAAACTTTCTAAATTAAACTATAGGAATATCTTCCTTATGAAAATCTGTCTCCTTGGTGATAATCAATGATTTTTCAACATGCAGTAATTAATCAGCAGTATGAAATTATCTGCTTATCCACTTTATATCAGGAATACTAGATGTTCATCATAACCAAATGCTTAAAAGAGATTTTAGGTGAACCAGATAGGAGGGAATGCACCATTTGCACATCTGGATGCCTCAAATATCCTCAATCACTTCTACATGGTAAAATATTTTACTGAACGATCAAAAGTAGCAACCTTGCTGGCCTTTTTATTCTATCCCTTCTTATCTTCCTATTATTGTTGGGTAAAGATAGGTAAGCCAACATTTGATTCCATTGAGGGTGTAGGTGATACTTGTCAAATAATTCCATCGAAGACAGGTATAGATATTTGTTAGATTCACGCCTATCCTGTATACAAACAATGTTGACAATCTCATTTAAAGTGTCATGAGACATTATAGCCTCCTTGCCTCTAACATCACCGACCAACTTCATGGTCTTTGGTGGATCTACCACCCTCGTACTTTAATGACCCAACACATTCCATTGCTGGGATCATGTATTTTTAGTCGGTGACCCTATCATAACAGTTCAAGGCTGCTTCCTAACTAATTGCTTTAAAATTTTGCACTTTTCTGAAAGCTTGAAACTCATCACAATTTACCACCCTTTCATATAAGAACTCGTAACGAGGATCTTTTTGATTGAGCATCTTATTAGTAAATAGTTGCTTGTGAAATATCCTCTTCTTCTTTTATAGCGATCCAGTCTTCCATATGGGTTTTGCCCTAGGATAATCTCTTATATGTGTTCCCCCGACATCATGCTCTTGAGTTTCAACTCTCCTATTGTAGTTCGGCTTAGCTTTTGACGAACCAGCTGGTTCCTTCCTTTTCAACAATAAACCGATTCAAACACACAAACAAACTCTGTTAGGGAAACATAACCAAATTAAACTATTAAACCATAAACAAGTGTAAGGTTCATGAACCATATCTTCCCCATACTTATTCCAAGCTATGGGTCCATGAATTGTTGAATCTATAGTTATAATTAACTTACTATTCCTGAACTATAAAGTTTAAGTTTTAACAAGTTCATAAACTAATTTCACTAAAGTCTGTAACTTTGACTTGTAGAAGTAGAAATACCCAATTCGACAATTTAGTTCAAATTTCAATGGCCCTAATCATTATCTAGATAAACACTTTAACAATAGCGAAGAATATAGAGATAATTTGCAACATCAATTCATCAAACACCTCCTAGAACCTACCCTAATAAACAATTATTACGTCCATTCAGATCCTTCTAATTTCTAGCAACATACTTCAATAATCTTATGCGAAAGTGAAGAAAAATTATACCTTTGTTGTTTATAAGGATGAAGAACACTTAAATTGTAGAGAAATTGCTTTGAATCCCAAAACCCCCAATTTTGAAAAACTAGGGTTCTTCATGCTTCATTTAGATTACACACAAACTAGAAAGATTTGTTTAAAACCAACACTCCCAATGAATTCCTTGCAAAAAACTAAGCAAAGCGCACTCTTTTGTTTATTGGATTTGGTGGAAAGATGAAGAAAAAAGATATAGAGGTTAGCTATGAAGGGTGTGTAAGGGTTAGAAGAATGGATGTCGGTTGTGAAGATGAGGGAGATGATGTGAGAGGAATATGTGACTAAAAATGAATGAAAACCCGTCAATCCATTTTTACCCTAGCGTAGACTATGCTGGGGTTGTTCTGTTTGTTTGGTCCCAGGCCCACCGTATCCTACGCTAGGTACCGTAGGTTACGGTGGGGGTGTTTCTGCGAACTTTACATTAAGGGCCACCGTAGCCTACGGTGGCTACCATAGGTTACGCTACGGTAAAAGAAATAAATGTAAAAGAAATATAAACTTAAATGTAACATAAATATAAACTTAAATTAATAAAACAAATTATGGTTAAAGTCGTTTAAACCCACCCCCTTGTAAAATTTAAAGTCGCCCTCGACTTTAAATCAAATGGAGATATACTAAGGCGGTTAACATCCCCACCACTATTTCCTATGGGTTTGTTACAAACACCCTAAACCAAAATCGAAACAAGGAATAAAATGCATAAAAATAAGAATAAGAGAGAAGAAATACTAACTGCGGGTTCCCTCCCGTTAGCGCTAAGTTTTGCAAGTCTTCAGCCGGACATCTCGGTATCCTCACGTAGTCGACTCAAAGATCGGTGAAATTAGTACCAACTTCACCGATTCTTCTAACATCGGAAATAAATATGTATCTTCAAAATATGGTTTCAGATGACGACCATTCATGACTTGCTTAAGATGATCATCGAAATCCTCAATCTCAGTATCACCATAATGGCCAATATGCTTAATCTCGTAAGGTCCCGTTCACTTAATTTTAAGTTTACCTGGAAAATATTCAACCGTGGGTTAAATAACCAAACTTTATAACCTACCTCAAATGTCACATGTTTCAATTTGGCATTATAAACTCTTTTCATCCTTTCCTTGTACGAATTAGTAGACTCATACGGTTTATCCCTTAACTCCTTCAATTCAACCAAACTTAATTTCTATCGTTTACCTTTAATATCATAATTAACATTAACCTCTTTCACTGCCCATAAAGCACGATGAACCAACTCAACATGCAAATGACAACCCTTTCCATAGACCAACCGGTAAGGGGTAGTACCAATAGGTGTTTTATATGCAGTACGATACGCCCACAACACACTATTAAGTTTTGTGTACCAATCCTTGCGGTCGGTTCGTACTATATTTTGTAAATCTCTTTGATTTCCACTTGTTTGTGGATGATACAGTGGTGCTATCCGATGGTCTACACCTTATTATTTAAGAAGTTTTCAAAAATTAAAGTTTTTGAAATATGAGACCCCATCACTTATGATCACACAGAGAATACCAAATCAGGAGAATATGTTGCTTTGAACAAACTTACCGACAACACTATAGTCATTTGTTTTAGTGATGATCACTTCCACCCATTTAGACACATAATTGATGGCCATCAAAATGTATAAATTACCAAATGAATTTGGAAATGGTCCCATTAAGTCAATTCCCCGGTCATCAAAGATATTAACAACCCGAATTGGCTACATGGGCATTTCATTTCTCTTTAAAATACTACCAGTCTATTGGAAATTTACATAATTCTTAGTGTTAGGACCGTTTACGTACGGAGTGCTAACGGATTCTGCATGAGACCAGATCAAATAGCGCGGAATTCTATTTGATTGGCGATCCAATCAGTGAGAACGAACAACCTGATCGATCTAACGATGAAACAGACGTTAAGAACGAGTTCGAAGCGATCAGGAACAAACTATGAACTTGGATGGGTGACTTAGGATGCTCTGGAAGGCTAGGGTATGAAAGTATTCGAAGTGTTATGTTTTTCCACGAATTATGTGGTATTTATAGGTTTTCAGTGTCAATTCGTACTACTGAACCATTAGCATAGTTCACTCGTGCGATTGACTCATGCGGTTGACTCATACGCACGACTGAAGGTTCAGTCGTGCGACTGAATCAATCTTATGTCTCAGTCATGCGACTGATCCAGTCTCCTGGTTCAGTCATGCGACTGGTCCATAAGTATGGTTCATTCATCCGTATGGTCCATAAGTATGGTCCATTAGCATGAATAACCAGCCGACTAGATTGAACACATTTCTAAGTCATTATTGACTTAGAACTATGTAGAACAACATCAAACCTATATATAAAGTTCATACATGTGAATCATACTCAATACAATAATAATATGAAATAATTAACCACAAATAAACATCAAAATGTATTTCATTTATCATTGAGTCATCATATTACATCAGTGTAAGAAATAAAAGACTATTACATTTAAGATCATAAACTAGGTACATAATGTATCAACAAACTCCCCCTTGGACCTAGTTTAGCCTATTGTCTTACATCCTTCACATGCTCATTTGAATTTCTTATACTTCTCTTCTCTTGTGACTCCCACGTGAATCTCAAACGCGAAGAAGAGCCGTATAACATGTTGGAATTGTAGAGGTTGTACAATATCTTGCGAGTCATAGAACAGAGGCCACTTGTACAATGTGTAAACATCTTCAACAGACAAGTTGGTTAGCCACATCAGGTCAAATACCTTGATAGTCTCTATTTTGCCCTCTCTGTTTAGACTATGACCGCTTCTCCTGTCCTCCAATCATAATACCACCATTTGAAGTGTGGAGTGAAGTCCTGAGGCACCTCTAAGTCCTCAAAATAGGCCCAACTGATGATTTTGCCTGACATCTTCTGATGTCTCTTTACCTTGTACAGTTTGGTGTAGGCGTTTGGCTTTGGAGGTGCTCGTTGGGCACTCATCTCTTTCAAACAAGCTGCCCATTCAGCTTTCTTTAACTCAACATCAGCGTCTGTGGCTTGGGCTTTATCTTCCTCCTTTTCATTCTCTTTCTCTTTCTCATCAAGAGTTCCAAAAGTATCACTCCCAAATGTTTCACCCAGATCGGGGATAACATTACCCTCAAGGTCAGTGTACTCTGGATAATACTCTGATGTAATATCCTCAATCTCGATCTCATCAACTCCTTATAGCTCTTCATCACTAATAACATCGACCTCAGGAGCATCTTTGACAAGCTTGACTGGATTTAGTCTGAACATGTCTGCGAGCTGCTCGTCAGTTAGGTTGTGGATGATTTCTCCCTCCTTTGGAGTGTAACTCACAGACCGTCTTACTATCCCTTGCAAATCAAGAATCATTTTGAGTTGAGTCTTGATTTGCTGAAGGGGAGTAATATCATGGTCATCGGTCTGTTGAGTTGTATCTGTTCAATTACATAATCAATCAAAGCATATATTAATCATTTATCAAAGATATTAAACATGAATTTTCATTAATTGCATTAATGTAATAAACATTTCAAGTACAAAAATTTCAAAATACATAAATGTTTAAGCATTACTTTTCCCTTCATCATGCATCTCTTTAGCTTGAGGAGCTGAGGAAAAGGCTCCTTGATCTTGATTTCTCTTTGTCCGCCTCTCCTGCATTGATGGGGTCAAGGCTGATACAATTGCATCACCTGCCTGATCATCCTCATCATCATTCCCCTTCTTGTCTTTCCCGCTTCCTCCCGCTTCCTCCTCTTCTCCTTCATCATCATCTTTATCCGATTCATCATCAGATGAATCATCATCATCATCATCATCATCTCCACCATCATCACCATCACCCTTAATCTTTAAGGGTTCACCGTTAGTCCCCTTCAACCTCAGCATCAGCTTCTTGTTCTTCTTCTCCACTTCCTCGATCCTTTTAACCAATGCCATCAATAGGTCATCTTGGGTAGTCAGTGCATGGTGAGCTCGAGCTAACACTCTCTTATGAGAAGCATTCTTCTCTATCAACTAGGTTGTTTGCTTGCCCTGAGCGGTATTAACCACTATCAACTAACTCATCTAGTTAGCTCTCAGATCATTTATCACTAGAAGCTTGAGCACTAGTCTGTTGAGGCTAGCTAACTGCTCCTCTAACCCAACAGTGGGTAGAGAAGATCCCTGTGGAGGTGGGAATGAGGTGGAAGTACCAGGTTGGGGTATAGATGGTGTAGTGGTGGATGTGGTGTAGATGGGAGTAGGTGTGGGAGTGGATTGAGGTAGAACTGATGTGGGTATAGTGGGTGAGGTAGGTGGGAACGTATGAGTGGTGGTGGGAGTAGTAGAGGCTGTAGTGGTGGTAGTGGTGGTGGCTGTAGTGGTGGTAGGAATGGTGGTGGTGTGAGGAACATGGTGGTGGTAGTAGCTGTGGTGGTGGAAGAAGTAACCAGAACAATCCTTTGCCTCTTGCCCTTCTTCCCATAAGGTTGGGCCATCCTCTTCCTCCTGGAGCCCTTGGCTATTGGGGCTCCCCCTGAGCTAATCGACTAGTCAAGTGTAAATGGGTCTATGACAGCGGCATCACCACCCTCAGAATCAGCATGGGGTCATCCAACCGCCTCCTTTCCCTTCTCGGTAGCCACAACTCAGCTCCCGACTCTCCTAGTGAGAGGCTCATCATCCGACTCCTCTTCACCTACCATGAAGTCCCGGTGGATGGCAGCCTGCTCGGATCCATCGGGAGCTGAGGATCCACTCTGTTGAGGTGGTGGAGAGATATTAGAAGTGTTGATGGCTTGTGGTTGACTTGAGCCAGCATCTCCACCACCCTGACCATCATCTTGGTCATCATCATCATCATCTTCGTCATCCTAAACCACAATGGGCTCAACATCCGAATCACTGTCATTGTGGCGCCACTTCTTTTGAGCTGGCGCCACGTAGTCCACGTTGGCCAGGTGGCCAAATAATCTCCTAACCGGGGGCTTCACCTGCTTCCCTGGGTACACCTTCATCCATCCCAATGTGGTGTCATCCATAACCTCCAGGGACATCACATCATCCTTCTCCTTGGTAAGTAAGGAAGCTTCTCATCAATGATCATTTGTAGAAACCTCGGGTACATGCAGAAGCCTTCCTTACCCTTCGCCTCGGTGTTCTCCATCAAATACGTGTAGAACATCCGAGAGAAACTGAATGGGTGGTTCGGTACCAGTGCACCGTATGCGTTCTGGATTTGGTCGGACATCTTATCGAATCCTCCACGTTGGGAGGGAATACATTTGAGGATCACATGCGCCAGATACTTAAACTGCGGGCACATGTTACTCTTGTTTAGCACGCCGACATTGATGTCGCCGGCATACTTGTTCCTCATAAAACATACCCGAATAGTCAGGGGATGTAGCTTGGTTGGGTAGGCTCCGTCCTTACCCAAATCTAAGATCCGTCGGAAGTCATCTTCCTCTGTGTCAATGTCTTGGCCGAATATAGAACTTCAGATCCAGTATGGCTCAACTGAGCGATCTACAATAGCATTCTCCCAGAATGCCTGCTGCACTGAGCGATAAGGTGTGCACGGAGTCAAAATGGCTCTGTAGATCCTCGATCGTCGTAGAAAAGCAATGATCCCAGCGAACTCTGAAGCGTTCGGGAAGTAGGATCGAGGTAAGCACATATATTGTGCTTAGTGCTCATGGTCCATCTATCAGGCATGTTGCTGCAACACAAGAAATAGATACATTAGATCCATTCATAAGAAAGAACACTTTAATTTGAACAGAATGAATCTAAATATTCAATCGTACGATTGAACCATACGACTAAGCTCAGTCGTACGATTGAGACACCGACAGGACTTAGTCGTATGTTATGACATGCGGTTGAGTCAGTCGTGCGACTGAGTCACCGATTGATTCAATCGTGCGATTGAATCGTGCGTCTGGCTCTATCATGCGACTAAAGTTCATCCGTATTTCCATTCGCATACCCTAATGTGCGAGTCCACAATTTTGAATCTTTGTCAAATCAGTCATTTATACGTCAAGATTAGATTCATTTAAGGCGCTAGGACTCAATTTTACACTTATTATCTTTTAAATGCACGTTTAGGTTCATTTTAATGTTCAATTTTAGGGTTTATTGTCTCGGTTCTTGTTTTAACGCATTCAGACAATTTGGTTCTATTATTCATCCTCATTAGTCATGATTTCAGTCTCATAGTACCTGTAGATGGACAGTGATCAGTTAGTAATGCAGCAATCGGTCAATCGTGGGGAAAATTTGAAAACGGTGGGTTGGGCAATCGGTGGTTTTTTGAGAGGTTTTGAAATCAAGTGGAAGGTCACGACCGACTGAGCCCCTTTTTATACTGGTTTGTTTTTCAGTCGTGCGACTGGACCCATATACATGGTTCATTCATGCGACTGAGGTTCAGTCATACGACTGACTTAAACTTCTTCAGCCAGTCTTACGATTGATTCATACTTATGATCCAATCATATACTTTGACCCATACTCATGGTCAAATCGTGTGATTGGCTTCAAAACTTGAATTTTATGTATGACATTATAACCATTGATCATCTCAGACATGATCCTTTTAACTGAAAACTTTTGGTCACATCAGATGTGATCCTTTTATCAATACTATTTGATCACCTCAGACGTGATCCTTTTACTTGAAAACCATTTGATCACCTCAGACATGATCCTTTTAACTTAAACTTATGATCTCCTCAGACATGATCCTTTTAAAATTCTAGAAACAATCTTTTAGCAGGTAGCGTTAGGTTCAAGTTGTGACATTCACAGATTTCCTCTTGTTACATAGTCCGACATCAACTCGATACAAACATAACCTAAACTAAGATAAACTAAAAACAAACTAAAGTAAAACATATTTTTGTATTTTTCATTTAGGTGGGTTGAAAACATTTTAACTTTCCTTAAACGATTTCTCCCCCTGAGCAGAACAACATCAAGCATTTACATCTTATCTAGAAAGATTCTTATGGAATCATACAGGAATAAACATAGTCATTTGGGACCTTTATAATTACTTAGATACAGAGAACGTTATATTCACCAATCACAGAGTCTTATTCATCTAAGAGTCAGTAGCACTAATAGGAAATCATGCTAGAGTTGTTATGTAGCACACATTGATTTTGACTATCGGGGAATGCTACCACGATGATTGTCAGTATATTGGTCCACCTAAATCCATACACAGATTTTTGACATATATTGGTGATTATTTAGGTTTATTATTTCAACAAGCATTTGTGGATCCCATACTTATATGGTAATCAACTTTCCTCAGGAGATTTTTGAGCGGTCTATGGGTTTTGACAAGAAGAAACTATTCTAAGAGCTTTCAAAGAGATCCTAAGCCTCAGGTCAGTGCCATCGCACAGCAGAGAGGTGCAAATAACAATGAATTCTAGAATATTTAGATTGTGCTTATCCTCAGGTATGTGCCATCGCACAGTAGAGAGGCACACAACCTATCTTCTTGTTAGAGCAATTTTATTTTACATATAACTTACCAACAACATCAGTCATTAGTTTGATTGCGTTTCACATTTTTTCCATGCATTTTGCTCATTTTTATGGTCGTCCGCACACATTTATGGCGTTCATTTTGCTCTTCACCCCTTATTGGAAAAAATTTGATTGTGTTAACCAGGGATGAGATGGAAACCCACAGCCTGTTGAATAATTTAGTTTCACATTTGTTCACTAATGAAGTCTACTAGTCTATTGTGTTGAATCTACCGACACATCATATGATGCACTCGCAGCCCCTAGATCTACTTTCTCTATGTAACCACAGTAACAGACTTGCTTACTATCATTTTTCAACTCATTAGGCTTTGACTTCTTAGACTTATAATTTTCTATAACTTTGAATATAACATTTTAGACCATTTAAATCCTTTTGGTGTCCCAAACAATTCGATGCCTGTATACTATTATTTTCCATTTATTTGAATCGATTTCATAGATCTGATGTCTTTGCTTTTAGCTTATCTGTCCGCCCCTGTTTTTTTGGTAATTAAAATACTAACTACTGAAATTAAAACTATTCTCCCCTAATATTCTAAAACTGAAAATCTTTTTGTGTTTTTGAATTTTTAATGATAGAAGGAATAAAAGAAAATAAAGAAAAATAAAAAATAAAAAATAAAAAATAAAAATAAAAATAAAACCTAGAGTCGGACTATGAACTTGATTCGTCTGGAATCACATCATCTTTCTTTTTAACGCCATTAACCTCTAATAGATAATGAAATCGAGGTTTGTCAAAAGCTTTTGTGTAGAGGTCGGCGCGTTGGAAATCCATGTTTATTTTAACAACATCGATTAATTGTTTTTCATAACAGTGACGAATAAAGTGATATTTAATACCGATGTGTTTAGTTTTGGGGTGTTGGACCGGAACTTTAGTGACAACAATAGCAGCAGAATTATCAACAAATATAAGGGTGTTAGAAAATTGCAAACCGTAGTCTCGCATTTGCTGTTAAATCCAGATGATTTGTGAACATCAACTTGTAGCGGCAATGTATTCAGCTTCACATGTTGACAGAGCAACAGACGTCTACTTCTTACACTGCCAGGTGACTAATCGTCTTCCAAAGAACTGACATCCCACAGATGTTGACTTGTAATTCATCTTGCAACCACCATAGAGTCACTATACGCTGTAAGCTCAAAGTCATCATCATGAGGATACCACAACCCAAGTGTTGGAGTACCGTTCAGATAACAAAATATCCTTTTTACCCCAATCAGATGATTTACTTTTGGTTTAGCTTGATATTTGGAACAAAGACACGTGGCATACATAATATGAGGATGAGAAGTTGTGAGGTACATGAGAGATCCGATCATTCCTTGATACATAGTGGCATCAACCAGATCACCATTTCATCGGGTGCCACATCATGGTTCGTGGCAAGTGGAGTTCCAGCAACCGTTGCATTCTCCATGTCGAACCGACTAAGGATATCTCCTACATATTTGGTCTAATGCAGGAAGATTCCATTTGGTGTCTGACCCACCTGTAACCCAAGAAAGAACTTTATTTCTCCCATGGCACTCATTTCAAACTCAGCTTTCATCACTGATTCAAATTCTTTACATAAAGCTTTGTTTTTGGAACCGAAGATTATGTCATCCACGTATATCTGTACCAGTAGTAAATCACCGTCCTTTTCCTTAATGAACAACGTCCAGTCAATTACACCTCTGCAAAAACCATGTTTCAGTAGATGAGTGGAGAGTTTTTCATACCAGACTCGAGGGGCTTGATGGAGCCCGTACAAAGCCTTGTCTAGTTTATAAACTCTATCCCGATGATAAGGATCCTCTAATCCTTTGGGTTGATTGACGTACACCGTTTCACAGATCTCACCATGAAGGAATGCACTTTTCACATCCAGTTGATAAACTTTAATATGCATAAAGGATGCATAGGCTAAGAAGATTAGAATTGCTTCCATCCTTGCCACTTGGACAAACACTTAATTGTAGTCAACACCTTCGACTTGCCTGAACCCTTGAACAACCAACCTAGCCTTGTTTCTGATTATGACCCCTTGGTCATCTTTCTTACATCGAAGAACCCATTTAGTGCCAGTCACCTTTGCACCTTTTGGTCTGTCCACAAGAGTCCATACTCCTAACTTCTTGAATTGAAGGAGTTCTTCTAGCATAGCACTTACCCATGCCTCATCTTTTAAAGCCTCGCTTACATACTTTGGCTCAACCTGAGACACGAAACATCGATAAGCACCATCGTGTAGATATCCCTTTTCCATGACTGCAACATAATCAGCTGAGTATAGCTGATTTCTTGTCTGAACTCCCGATAAAATATCCCCGATGTTGTTGTCCAGGGGATGATGCACATTAACTCGAGTTCTAGGAGTAGTGGGTACTGCTACGTCATTATCCAGATTCTGAATCCCAGGTTCAGTTTCTGTGGCTGTTGGAGTATGGGTTCAGAATTTCCAGTTGCATCATGATCAGATGCTGGTATACTTTCAGTAGTGGGAACCTGCTCCTCCTGGTTTGTACTCTCAGTTTTAACAACCTTATCATCGAAGGAAGAATCTCTTACCTCAAGCTCTTCCTATGAAGGGATAGAAGTATCTTCTAATGAAACCGATGATGTCAAGTCTCGTGTAGGAGTGTTCAGAACATCGTACATCATCTTAGCAGCTAACTCATCATCAGAATAGGAAGGAGGTAGATTGAAGGACTTAAAGAATCCATCATAGTTGAAGAAAAGGAAGGTCCTTTTTCCGTAGGGGGTGGTGTATCTTTGTACATCAACATTGCACCACACTTCTACCTGACCAGTTGAGTTATTGTAAACCCTTTTGTCTGGTATACTGTATCCAAGGAAGATACCTTCTTCTGCCTTCTCGCAGAACTTCCCAGACTGATTTTTCTTTAGTAGCATGCAGGGTGCGCCAAATGGTGTGGAAATCAAGGAAAGATCAAGTGACTGAAAGTTTTCCATCAACAGCAATAGATCCTCACAGCACAACCATATGATCTGTTACTATTTCATTGCCTTCTACCTCCTTTGATGAGCCCAAGACCAATGACGCTTGGGTTTCCAAATGTAACTAATCATTTTCTATGTGCAGGAACAGCTCAAGACAAACAAAAATGTCTGGATCATTGATAGTGGCTGCTCCAGGCATGTGACAGGCAACATGTCACTACTCCAGAACTTTGAAAGGATTGATGGAGGACTAGTTGCTTTTGGAGGAGATGAAGGAGGTTACATTTCTGGAAGGGGCAAGGTCACAAATGGTAAGCTTAGTATTGAGAAGGTAAACTTTGTTAAGGAGCTTGGGTACAATCTTCTGAGTATATCCCAATTTTGTGATCAGAGTCATAACATTCTCTTTACTGAGCATGAGTGCATTGTTCTCAAGCCTGGGGTGGTTATTCCTCATGAGCATATTCTGCTTAGAGCCCCCAGAAAAGGGAACATGTATAAGATGGATTTGCAAGAAACATCTCCCTCAGGAGAAGTTTCATGCTTTCTATCTAAAGCCAATAGTGATGAGTCTTTTCTTTGGCATAAACGAATGTGCCATGTAAACTTTAAGAACATGAATAAGCTAATTAAGAATGATTTGGTAACTGGAATGCCAAGGAAAGAGTTTACAAGTGATGACCATTGTGTTGCATGCCTAAAAGGGAAGCAACACAAGGTATCTCACAAGCCTAAGGAAAGAAACTCCATCACTACACCCCTACACTTGTTACATATAGATTTCTTTGGCCCCACCAGTGTAATGAGTCTAGGAAGGACCTCTTACTGTCTGGTGATCACATATGACTTTACAAGATTCACATGGGTCTTTTTCTTAGAACTAAGGATGAGACTCCTGAGACTCTGAAGAATTTCATCTTAAGAATTGAGAATCAATGTGATCACAAGGTCAAAACCATAAGATTTGATCAAGGAACTGAATTTAAGAATCAAATCCTTGATACATTTTGTGATGAGAAGGGTATTATAAGACAATTTAGAGCTCCCAGGACTCCTCAGCAAAAAGGTGTTGCTGAGAGGAGAAACAGGAAACTGATTGAAGCTGCTAGAACCATGTTGTCTGACTCTAAACTGCCCATCACCTACTGGGCAGAGGCAATCAACATTGCCTACTATGTGCAGAACAGAGTTTTAGTGGTTAAGACTCATGGTAAGACTCCTTATGAACTTTGACACAAGAGAAAACCTTTCATTGGTTTTCTTAGGTCATTTGGATGTCCATGCAGTATCTTGAATACCAAAGATCAAATTGCCAAGTTTGCTAAGAAATCAGATGATGGACACATCATTAGATACTCTTCTCAAGCTAAAGCTTATAGAGTATACAATCTCAGAACTAGAACAGTTAAGGAGTCAGCCAATGTGACTTTCAATGAGCACACTCCCAGTATGAAAGGTTCTGGTCCAGACTGGCTATTTGATCTTGACTTAGTTACCAACTGTTTTAACAAATCTTGTGAGAATGTTTTAGGGTCTACGGACATTTTACCTCCAGTTGATCCTGATCCAAGATTTGAGCTAAGAAGACCTTCAAGTTACACATCTTCAGCTCCAGTTGTAACTACTTTAGCAAATGAAGTTTCTATTAGCAGAACAATGACAACTACAGCTAATCCATCTGAGATGCCTTCAAGTTCCAGCTCAGAGGCCTAACAGACTAACAAAGAAACTTCAAATGCAGAAGAAGATGATAGTGGTGGTGACAGTGATCAAGAATTTCTTGATGCTGATAACCATCCCATAGAAGAAAATATCAATGATGTCACACACTCATTGGATCAAGTCTCTCTTAATAAGTGTGTTGAAGTGATGGAGGAAGCATCTACGCCAGATCTAAATTTCTCTAATTTAGATTTGTCTCAGCAACTTTCTATGATCCCTCAGCTAAGGATCGACAAGTCTCGTCCTACCACAAACATCATTGGAAATGCTGACACCGAGGTAAGAACAAGAGGACAAACCCATGAAGAAAATGTTTGTCTTCACTCTTATTTCTTGTCTCAGATAGAGCCTAAGAAAGTTGATGAGGCTCTGAAGGATGGAAGTTGGATTGAAGCCATGCAAGAGGAGCTACTTCAATTCAAAAGACAGAAGGTTTGGAACCTGTGTCCTCTTCCTCATGGGAAGACTACTCTAGGAACCAAATAGGTATTCAGTAATAAGAAATATGATAGAGGTATTGTCATCAAGAACAAAGCTAGACTAGTTATTCAAGGATACACAAAAGAAGAAGGAATTGATTACACTGATGTCTTTGCTCCTATAGCAAGACTAGAAGCTGTTAGGATATTCTTGGCCTTTGTTACATCCAAGAACTTCAAGGTCTATCAACTTGATGTAAAGTGTGCTTTTCGGTATGGGGTGATTGATGAAGAGGTGTATGTCAAACAACCACCTGGTTTTGCAGATCCTGATCACCCTGATTATGTCTGCAAGCTTGATAAGGCCCTCTATGGGCTATAGCAAGCACTAAGAAAGTGGTATGAGACTCTATCTCAGTATCTCTGCAAGCATGGATACAAAAGAGTTACTACAGATGGAACTCTCTTCATCAAAGGGCAGGGAAATGACTTACTGCTAGTTCAAGTGTATGTAGATGACATCATCTTTGGTTCGACTAATCCAAGGCTATGCAAAGACTTTGGGAAGCTGATGAAAGACAGATTTGAAATGAGTTCCATGGGGGAACTAAATTTCTTTCTAGGCATTCAAGTGGTCAAACCCCAACATTGACGGCGGAAACGTCGAGATGTGAGAGTTAAGATCGTTCACAGCCACATAACGCTATTATTAAATCCAAATATATTATTCATAAGTTTCAAAGGTAACATCACAAACATAAGTCTCAAACAAAGATAACATCATGATATAAAAGTTAAATGTGACAAGTTCATTCTTTTATTTCTCTAGGTCCAATCCTAGATGTGATAAGCTTCAAAGTAGTAATCATACTTGAGTATTTCCTGAAATATGTTAAAAATAAAAGGTCAACAATAATGTTGGTGAGATTTCCATAGTTTTTCAATACATATGTATATAAAAGTTGACAATTCATGTTGTAAGTTAGAGAACAAAGTAACTAGGGATGTAAGACAAATGCACAATCAAACCTTGACAGATTTTTACAAGTCTCAAACGTTTACAAGTATATACGATTAGCTAGGTGTACTTGGATTAACCAAGCAGGCTTGTCAGGCCCATAGATCTATGACGTCACCAGGCTAGCAATAGTTAATGATTGTACATTTAATCGACATTACAAGGTAGCTACAAAGATCAACTAACCACAACATACAAGTGAATTGCCATAAGTTTACAAGAATCAAACGTTTTACAAGTGCAATGGTTATAATGTAACATGTTTCACCCCAAAGTGTGAAAATATGAAAAAGGGGTATAGAAATACTCACTTGATCAAATAAGTATATATTGGATGATTAATAAGAAAGTAATAACAAGCGTCGTTTCAACGTAGCCATTCACAATGCACCTAAAATATATATATTTACAAGATTTAAGTTTTATTGTAATGAGTTTAACGAATCAACGAGGACTATGGTTTCAATTTGGCATTTTGGGGTCTTAATAATTAAAATCAACTAAAATGGTATTTTTGAGGCAATGGAAATAAAATACACTATGTAATATTTAAATAAAAAAATCATTTGTAACAAAGTCTAAGTATAGTTTAGTTAAATTTTTAAAATAACCCACATTTAAAACAATAATATTTAAATGTCTATTTTGTAAGGAAATAACTTGAATATACTATTTGAGCAAATAACTATTTAGTAAATTAACAACATATTATAATTTTAACTTATAAGAAATAACCTAAATATATTATACGTTTAAATAATTATCAAAAATATTAAGATATTATAAGAAATAAATTTCCAGAAAATTAGTTGGGTGGTTTTAAAAATATTTGAAGTTTTTAAAAGAAATTATAAATTTCCAGGAATTTATTTTGGGCCAAAACACTCTAAAAAATATACGATGGTGCCCTGGTTCGAACCCGGGACCTCATGTGTGTAGGGTGGGTGACTTAACCAGTGAACTAAAGACCTTGGCTGCGCCTTATGTTGGTTTGAAAATATTAAAAATATATCCCGATGAAAATCCCCAAATTGCATAAACCCTAGAATTAACTTTGATCCAATTCGACATTAGATTGATTCCGTTAACGCTTACAATCATGGGGCTTTTGCACCCCGTGTGTAGGCGAGTGTGTGGGTGTATTAATCTTACCCGATTTGGATTGAAATGAGGTTAAGAACAGACTAGAACAAGCCGCGACTGAGACCGAGTTCGATTGATGTGCAAACGAGCGAGATAACCAAATTAACTTCGTGGACAGCTTCGAGTGATGATTTTGATGCAAAAACCTCTGTCAATTTTTGTTTAAAATCCCCGAAATGGGGTTTCGATTACGTTGCAGGTCACTATCGATCCTTATGTTTTGAAGCATGATAGTAGCCTCGTTGACATCCACATGAATCTCGGTATCAAATTCTCCTAGCGTATCAAACCATTGCCTTCGATCTAGAATTTCTTGGAGTGAGACAGTCTTGTTGTGGACCTTGCGACTCAGCGCGTCGGCTACAACATTCGCCTTTACAGGGTGATAGCGAATGTCACAGTCGTAGTTGCTAATCAACTCAATCCATCGTCTTTGTCTCATGTTGAGATCCTTTTGGTTGAACACGTGTTGGAGACTCTTATTATCGGTGTAGACTATGCACTGCATCCCATAAAGATAGTGTCGCCAAATCTTCAAAGCGAAAACCACAACACCAAATTCAAGATCATGAGTTGTGTAGTTCAATTCATGAACCTTCAATTGCCTCGACGCGTATGCTATGACTTTGCCAAGTTGAATGAGAACACAACCAAGACCTTGATTAGAAGCATCGCAATACACGGTAAAGTCATCGTTTCCATCGGTAAGTGTGAGAATAGGAGCGTTACACAACTTGCGTTTTAATGTCTCGAAAGCCTCTTCTTGCTCGGGTCCCCATTCAAAGAGTCGATTCTTTTGGGTTAGCGCCGTTAATGGTTTAGCAATCTTCGAGAAATTCGCTATGAACCTACGATAATATCTCGCTAAGCCCAGAAAAGAACGAACCTCGGTTGGGGTTGTAGGAACACTCCAATTCTTCATGGCTTCGATTTTAGAAGGATCAACGTGAATTCCTTGTCTATTCACCACATGCCCTAAGAATTAAACCTCTTCTAACCAGAATTCACACTTGAAAACTTGGCGTATAATTGCTCCTTCTTCAAAAGTCCAAGAACTTGTCGCAGGTGCGTTTCGTGATCAATTTTCGTCTTGGAGTAAATAAGAATGTCATCAATGAACAAGATCACAAACTTATCCAAATTCAATTTACATACTCGATTCATGAGATCCATGAACACGGCAGGTGCATTGATCAAGCCAAAAGGCATAACCATGAACTCGTAGTGTCTATATCGAGTACGAAAAGCGGTTTTGGAATGTCATCATCGTGAACCCGTAGTTGATGATACCTAGAATGTAGATCGATCTTTGAGAATTGAGTTGCTCCTTGAAGTTGATCGAAGAGATCATCGATTCGAGGGAGAGGGTATCGGTTTTTGATGGTAAGCTTGTTGAGTTCCCGGTAGTCGATGCACATACGGAATGAACCATCCCTCTTCTTCAGAAACAGTACGGGTGCACCCCATGGTGATGAACTAGGACGAATGACGGTCAACTCTTGCAGTTGACTAGCTAGTTCTTGCATTTCAGACGGTGCAAGACGATAAGGTGATTTAGCCACAGGGTTTGCACTAGGGATTAAGTCAATCTTGAACTCAACTTCTCGCACGGGAGGTAGTCCCTTAAGATCGTCGGGAAAAACCTCAGAAAGCCCCGCACGACAGGAATATCTTTCAATTCCTTATCCTTGGCTTTCGTATTAACTACATATGCCATGAAAGCCATGTAGTTTTTACTTAAGCACTTACGGGCCTTGATGCAAGACAAAAGTTTGAGTCCTTTGGATGATTTCTCCCCAAAGACTTTCAAAGTATCACCAGTCGGTAAAGGAATTCAAATACACTTCTCGAAGCATAGAATTTATGCATGATGTTTGGCTAACCAATCCATGCCAATGATAACTTCAAAGCTTCCCAATTGCATAGGAATAAGGTCGACGAAGAACTCGTGTTCGTTAAGGCTCACGGTACAATCACGTATTACGACGTCAACGACGATAGACTTCCTATCGGCGACTTCGACCGTGAAGGATCTTTCCAGATTAACACGCGGTTTAGAAAGTGTAGGCTCGAATTCTAAGGACACGAAACTCCTATCCGCAACCGAATCAAACAATACAGATGCATAATGACTATTTACAAGATACATACCATTCACCACGTCGTTGTTGGCTTGAGCTTGATTGACTTTGATGTTGAAAGCCCTTCCACAAGCTGGTGGCACAGTTCCCGCATTGCGAGGACATTGCAGACGAATATGACCTCGCTCGCCACAGTTATAGCAGGTTCGGTTGGTAAGCATTATAGTGTTGTTTGGCGCACGAAGACAAGAATCCATGAAGTGCCCATACTTTCCACACAACGAGCAGACTCGGCATGGGGTGTTGCTCACGTGGTGGTACTTGCACGTGTTACACATAGGATATGGACCAGCATAAGCTCTAGCCATGGGAGTTTGATTTGCAACCACCATTTGTTTTTGAGGAGCATTTGGGGCGGTCACAGCGTAGTTGCATGTCGGGGTGAACTTACGCTTCTTGTTTTGGGAAGATGACTCGGCCCTTACCTCCTTTGTTGCCTCAGGTGTCACCTTCACAGTAGACTTGGAACCCTTTGCCAACATAGTACCAGCTCTAATATGATTCTCGGTGAGCTGCGCGGTGATAGTAATTGCCTCCTCCAAAGTTATGGGCCTACTACCCACCACGTCATCTTGAATTTGAGGTGACTCCCCCTTAATAAATTTCTCAATGTTACGGGGCTCGGTGTCCACCATGTGTGGTAGAAGCATACTCAACTCATGATGCCGGTGGAATAGGCCAGGTGATTTCCACCATCTTGTTTGAGGTTCTAAAATTCCTCCTCTAGCTTTTGCAACTCTCTCCTCGGGCAAAACTTTTGGATCATGATATCCTTAAATTCCTCCCAGGGCAACACCAAAGCAACCTCAGCCCCACGGTTTCTCTTTTCACTATTCCACCATGTGAGTGCCCGTTGTTGAAGGACACTTGTAGCATAGCGAACCTTGAACACGTCGGGGCACTCACTAACAATGAATGTGTTCTCCATGCTTTCAAACCACTCGAGAAGTCCAGTGGCTCCTTCCTTTCCACTAAAATTAGTGGGTTTACATGAGTTGAAGTGTTTGAAAATGCAAGCACTATGTTCCCTGGTTGGTTGTTGCTATTCTCTCCATGAGCACCGCTATTGTTCCCATTAGTGTTGTTGTTGTTATTAGCCATTAGGGGGTATTGAGTTCAACAACCATGGATGGGAGCACAGCAGCCATTTGTCGGGCGATCAATACTGCAAGCTTGCGGTCAGTACTTCCTCGCTTTCAATGATGACGAGACATGCTGGATACAAAATGAATTAGTTACAGGAATGAGGATAACAAAGGATGGTAGTTTAAACAAGAATAAGCTAAGAGTGGTAAGGTACATGGAATGATTCCATTTGGTAACACATTACCATTTGGAAACGTTGACATGTCAAGGTGAGTTGGCCTATTTGCCTTAGAAACTTGTGTATATTGACCATAGTTTATCACTCACCCCAGAAATCCCCAGGTAAGCATAACTAGTCCCGTAGGATTTATGCGAAATGCTTGTCTTAGCCCGAAGGCCTTTTGCCAGGAAATCCAGGATACAGGTGTCTATGTGTCACATAATATTCCTTAGGCTCGTGAAATAAAAACCTTGATGAGATTTACATAGATTAGACATAACGTCTAAAGATCCAAGTCATAAGCATAAGCATAAGATTCCACATGTCGTCGAGAATAAGATTAAGAGGCATCATGTTCGCGAAGAGTCAAAGAGTCAAAGTTAAGTTTAGGGAGACAAGTACCAATGTTTAGGCAATCCTATGCTAAGGCATCAAATTGCACATATGAAAGCATAACATTATGTAGCCTGCAAACCATACATTTTACAAGATAGAAATATAATTCTATGAGGTTCATGCATACGCGATAGTCTAGGTCACCATTTTTAATAACCTAAATCCCTATAGTTATGGGCTCTAATACCAATCTGTCACACCCCAACCTTGACGGCGGAAACGTCGAGATGTGAGAGTTAAGATCTTTTACAGCCACATAACACTATTATTAAATCCAAATATATTATTCATAAGTTTCAAAGGTAACATTACAAACATAAGTCTCAAACAAAGATAACATCATGATATAAAAGTTAAATGTGACAAGTTCATTCTTTTATTTCTCTAGGTCCAATCCTAGATGTGATAAGCTTCAAACTAGTAATCATACTTGAGTATTTCCTGAAACATGTTAGAAATAAAAGGTCAACAATAATGTTGGTGAGATTTCCATTGTTTTTCAATACATAAGTATATAAAAGTTAACAATTCATGTTGTAAGTTAGAGAACAAAGTAACTAGGGATGTAAGACAGAATGCACAATCAAACCTTGACAGATTTTTACAAGTCTCAAACGTTTACAAGTATATACGATTAGCTAGGTGTACTTGGATTAACCAAGCAGTCTTGTCAGGCCCATAGATCTATGACGTCACCAGGCTAGCAATAGTTAATGATTGTACATAATCGATATTACGTGGTTGTTACAAAGATCAACTAACCACAACATACAAGTGAATTGCTATAAGTTTACAGGAATCAAACATTTTACAAGTGCAATGGTTATAATGTAACATGTTTCACCCAAAGTGTGAAAATATGAAAAAGAGGCATAGAAATACTTACTTGATCAAATAAGTATATATTGGATGATTAATAAGAAAGTAATAACAAGCGTCGTTTCAACGTAGCCCTTCAAAATGCACCTAAAATATATATATTTACAAGATTTAAGTTTTATTGTAATGAGTTTAACGAATCAACGAGGATTAGGGTTCCAATTTGGCATTTTAGGGTCTTAATAATTAAAATCAACTAAAATGTTATTTTTGAGGCAATGGAAATAAAATACACTATGTAATTATTTTAATAAAAAGAAAATCATTTGTAACAAAGTCTAAGTATAGTTTAGTTAAACTTTTAAAATAACCCACATTTAAAACAATAATATTTAAATGTCTATTTTGTAAGGAAATAACTTGAATATACTATTTGAGCAAATAACTACTTAGTAAATTCACAACATATTTTAATTTTAACTTATAAGAAATAACCTAAATATATTATATGTTTAAATAATTATCACAAATATTAAGATATTATAAGAAATAAATTTCCAGAAAATTAGTTGGGTGGTTTTAAAAATATTTGAAGTTTTTAAAAGAAATTATAAATTTTTAGGAATTTATTTTGGGCCAAAATACTCTAAAAAATGTACATGATGGTGCCTGGGTTCGAACCCGGGACCTCATGTTTGTAGGGTGGGTGACTTAACTAGTGAACTAAAGACCTTGTTCGCGACTTATGTTGGTTTGAAAATATTAAAAATATAATCCCGATGAAAATCCCCAAATTGCATAAACCCAAGAATTAACTTTGATCCAATTCGACATCGGATTGATTCCGTTAACGCTTACAATCATGGGGCTTTTGCACCCCATGTGTAGGCGAGTGTGTGGGTGTATTAATCTTACCCGATTTGGATTGAAATGAGGTTAAGAACAGACGAGAACAACCCGCGACTGAGACCGAGTTCGATTGATGTGCAAACAAACGAGATAATCAAATTAACTTCGTGGACAGCTTCGAGTGATGATTTTGATGCAAAACCCTCTGTCAATTTTTGTTTAAAATGCTCGAAAGGAGGGTTTCGATTACCTTGCAGGTCGCGGCTTAGAGTGAATGCATAACTCGAGGTCCCTATCAATTCTTATGTTTTAAAGCATGATAGTAGCCTTGTTGACATCCATATGAATCTCGGTATCAAATTCTCCTAGCGTATCAAACCATTGCCTTCGATCTCGAATTTCTTGGAGCGAGACAGTCTTGTTGTGGACCTTGCGACTCAGCGCGTCGGCTACAACATTCGCCTTTACAGGGTGATAGCGAATGTCACAGTCGTAGTCGCTAATCAACTCAATCCATCGTCTTTGTCTCATGTTGAGATCCTTTTGGTTGAACACGTGTTGGAGACTCTTATGATCGGTGTAGACTATGCGTTGCATCCCATAAAGATAGTGTCGCCAAATCTTCAAAGCGAAAACCACAACACCAAATTCAAGATCATGAGTTGTGTAGTTCACTTCATGAACCTTCAATTGCCTCGACGCGTATGCTATGACTTTGCCAAGTTGAATGAGAACACAACCAAGACCTTGATTAGAAGCATCGCAATACACGGTAAAGTCATCGTTTCCATCGGGAAGTGTGAGAATAGGAGCGTTACACAACTTGCGTTTTAATGTCTCGAAAGCCTCTTCTTGCTCGGGTCCCCATTCAAAGAGTCGATTCTTTTGGGTTAGCGCCGTTAATGGTTTAGCAATCTTCGAGAAATTCGCTATGAACCTACGATAATATCTCGCTAAGCCCAGAAAAGAATGAACCTCGGTTGGGGTTGTAGGAACACTCCAATTCTTCATGGCTTCGATTTTAGAAGGATCAACGTGAATTCCTTGTCTATTCACCACATGCCCTAAGAGTTAAACCTCTTCTAACCAGAATTCACACTTGGAAAACTTGGCGTATAATTGCTCCTTCTTCAAAAGTCCAAGAACTTGTCGCAGGTGCGTCTCGTGATCAATTTTTGTCTTGGAGTAAATAAAAATGTCATCAATGAACAAGATCACAAACTTATCCAAATTCAATTTACATACTCGATTCATGAGATCCATGAACACGGCAGGTGCATTGATCAAGCCAAAAGGCATAACCATGAACTCATAGTGTCTATATCGAGTACGAAAAGCGGTCTTTGGAATGTCATCATCGTGAACCCGTAGTTGATGATACCTAGAATGTAGATCGATCTTTGAGAATTGAGTTGCTCCTTTAAGTTGATCGAAGAGATCATCGATTCGAGGGAGAGGGTATCAGTTTTTATGGTAAGCTTGTTGAGTTCCCGGTAGTCGATGCACATATGGAATGAACCATCCTTCTTCTTCACAAACAGTACGGGTGCACCCCACGGTGATGAACTAGGATGAATGAATCTTTTATTGGTCAACTCTTGCAGTTGACTAGCTAGTTCTTGCATTTCAGACGGTGCAAGACGATAAGGTGATTTAGCCACAGGGTTTGCACCAGGGATTAAGTCAATCTTGAATTCAACTTCTCGCACGGGAGGTAGTCCCTTAAGATCCTCGGGAAAAACGTCAGGAAAGTCCTGCACGACAGGAATATCTTTCAATTCCTTATCCTTGGCTTTCATATTAACTACACATGCCATGAAAGCCATGTAATTTTTACTTAAGCACTTGCGGGCCTTGATGCAAGACATAAGTTTGAGTCCTTGGGATGATTTCTCCCCAAAGACTTTCAAAGTATCACCAGTCGGTAAAGAAATACGGATACACTTCTTGAAGCATAGAATTTTGAGCATGATGTTTCGCTAACCAATCCATGCCAATGATAACATCAAAGCTTCCCAATTGCATAGCAATAAGGTCGACGAAGAACTCGTGTTCGTTTAGGCTCAAGGTACAATCACGTATTACGATGTCAACGACGATAGACTTCCCATTGGCGACTTCGACCATAAAGGATCTTTCAAGATTAACACGCGGTTTAGAAAGTATAGGCTCGAATTCCAAGGACATGAAACTCCTATCCTCACCCGAATCAAACAATACAGATGCATAATAACTATTTACAAGATACATACCATTCACCACATCGTTGTTGGCTTGAGCTTGATTGACGTTGATGGTGAAAGCCCTTCCACGAGCCGGTGGCACAGTTCCCGCATTGCGAGGACATTACAGACGAATATGACCAGGCTCGCCACAGTTATAGCAGGTTCGGTTGGTAAGCATTGCAGTGTTATTTGGCACACGAAGACAAGTAGCCACCAAGTGCCCATACTTTCCACACAACGAGCAGACTCGGCATGGGGTGTTGATTGTGTGGTGGTACTTGCACGTGTTACACATAGGATATGGACCAGCATAAGCTCTAGCCATGGGAGCTTGATTTGCAACCACCATTTGTTTTTAAGGAGCATTTGGGGCGGCCACAACATAGTTGCGTGTCGGGGTGAACTTACGCTTCTTGTTTTGGGAAGATGACTCGGGCCTTACCTCCTTTGTTGCCTCAGGTGTCACCTTCACAGTAGACTTGGAACCCTTTGCCAACATAGTACCAGCTCTAATATGATTCTCGGTGAGCTGCGCGGTGATAGTAATTGCCTCCTCCAAAGTTATGGGCCTACTACCCACCACGGCATCTTGAATTTGAGGTGACTCCCCCTTAATAAATTTCTCAATGTTACGGGGCTCGGTGTCCACCATGTGTGGTAGAAGCATACTCAACTCATGATGCCGGTGGAATAGGCTAGGTGATTTCCACCATCTTGTTTGAGGTTCTAAAATTCCTCCTCTAGCTTTTGCAACTCTCTCCTCGGGCAAAACTTTTGGATCATGATATCCTTAAATTCCTCCCAGGGCAACACCAAAGCAACCTCAGCCCCATGGTTTCTCTTTTCACTATTCCACTATTCCACCATGTGAGTGCCCGTTGTTGAAGGACACTTGTAGCATAGCGAACCTTGAACTCGTCGGGCACTCACTAACAATGAATGTGTTCTCCATGCTTTCAAACCACTCGAGAAGTCCAGTGGCTCCTTCTTTTCCACTAAAATTAGTGGGTTTACATGAGTTGAAGTGTTTGAAAATGCAAGCACTATTGTTCCCTGGTTGGTTGTTGCTATTCTCTCCATGAGCACCGCTATTGTTCCCATTAGTGTTGTTGTTGCTATTAGCCCTTAGGGTGCTATTGAGTTCAACAACCATGGATGGGAGCACAGCAGCCATTGTCGGGCGATCAATACTGCAAGCTTGCGGTCAGTACTTCCTCGCTTTCCATGATGACGAGACATGCTGGATACAAAATGAATTAGTTACAGGAATGAGGATAACAAAGGATGGTAGTTTAAACAAGAATAAGCTAAGAGTGGTAAGGTACATGGAATGATTCCATTTGGTAACGTATTACCATTTGAAAACGTTGACATGTGAAGGTGAGTTGGCCCATTGCCTTAGAAACTTATGTATATTGACCATAGTTTTTCACTCATCACAAAAATCCCCAGGTAAGCATGACTAGTCCCATAGGATTTATGCGAAATACTCGCCTTAGCCCAAAGGCCTTTTGCCAGGAAATCCAGGATACAGGTGTCTATATGTCACACAATATTCCTTAGGCTCATGAAATCAAAACATTGATAAGATTTACATAGATTAGACATAACGTCTAAAGATCCAAGTCATAAGCATAAGCATAAGATTCCACGTGTCGTCGAGAATAAGATTAAGAGGCATCATGTTCAGAGAGAGTTAAAGAGTCAAAGTTAAGTTTAGGGAGACAAGTAATAATGTTTAGGCAATCGTATGCTCAGGTATCAAATTGCACATAAGAAGGCATAACATTATGTAGCATGCAAACCATACATTTTACAAGATAGAAATATAATTCTATGAGTTCATGCATACGTGATAGTCTAGGTCACCATTTCTAATAACCTAAATCCCTATAGTTATGGGCTCTAATACCAATCTGTCACACCCCAACCTTGACGGCGGAAATATCGAGATGTGAGAGTTAAGATCGTTCATAGCCA
The DNA here is from genome assembly GCA_024085815.1 of Flaveria linearis. Taxonomy (NCBI): domain Eukaryota; kingdom Viridiplantae; phylum Streptophyta; class Magnoliopsida; order Asterales; family Asteraceae; genus Flaveria; species Flaveria linearis. The sequence goes on along the minus strand of CM044016.1, from coordinate 26,794,236 downwards.
CATAATGCTATTATTAAATCCAAATATATTATTCATAAGTTTCAAAAGGTAACATTACAAACATAAGTCTCAAACAAAGATAACATCATGATATAAAAGTTAAATGTGACAAGTTCATTCTTTTATTTCTTTAGGTCCAATCCTAGATGTGATAAGCTTCAAAGTAGTAATCATACTTGAGTATTTCCTGAAACATGTTAAAAATAAAAGGTCAACAACAATGTTGGTGAGATTTCCATAGTTTTTAATACATAAGTATATAAAAGTTTACAATTCATGTTGTAAGTTAGAGAACAAAGTAACTAGGGATGTAAGACAGAATGCACAATCAAACCTTGACATATTTTTACAAGTCTCAAACGTTTACAAGTATATACGATTAGCTAAGTGCAGTTGGATTAACCAAGCAGGCTTGTCAGGCCTATAGATCTATGACGTCGCCAGGCTAGCAATAGTTAATGATTGTACATATAATAGACATTACATGGTAGCTATAAAGATCAACTAATGACAACATACAAGTGTATTGCCATAAGTTTACAAGAATCAAACGTTTTACAAGTGCAATGGTTATAATGTAACATGTTTCACCCCAAAGTGTGAAAATATGAAAAAGGGGTATAGAAATACTCACTTGATCAAATAAGTATATATTGGATGATTAATAAGAAAGTAATAACAGGCGTCGTTTCAACGTAGCCCTTCACAATGCACCTAAAAATATATATATTTACAAGATTTAAGTTTTATTGTAATGAGTTTAACGAATCAACGAGGACTAGGGTTCCAATTTGGCATTTTGGGGTCTTAATAATTAAAATCAACTAAAATGGTATTTTTGAGGCAACGGAAATAAAATACACTATGTAATTATTTTAATAAAAGAAAATCATTTGTACCAAAGTCTAAGTATAGTTTAGTTAAACTTTTAAAATAACCCACATTTAAAACAATAATATTTAAATGTCTATTTTGTAAGAAAATAACTTGAATATACTATTTGAGCAAATAACTATTTAGTAAATTCACGACATATTTTAATTTTAACTTATAAGAAATAACCTAAATATATTATATGTTTAAATAATTATCACAAATATTAAGATATTATAAGAAATAAATTTCCAGAAAATTAGTTGGGTGGTTTTAAAATATTTGAAGTTTTAAAAGAAATTATAAATTTTCAGGAACTTATCTTGGCCAAAACACTCTAAAAATGTACATGATGGTGCCCGGGTTTGAACCCGGGCGTATGTGGATCCCTTGTTACGAAGATCTACGGGAACGAATCATGGATGAACTAAAGACTCAATTCCGTGCCACAAAGATGTTCCAGAATATGTAAAAAAATTGGTGGCCGGATGAAAATATAGCTTAGTACGTGAGCAAGTGCCTCACTTGCTTGCAAGTGAAGGCAGAGTATTAGAAGCCATACGAAAGATCCAACCTTGATTCCGTAGAAATGGGAGCAATCACCATGGACTTTTTCAAAGTTGTCGCGTACGACAAGAGGTTACGGCTTCGAGTGATGATTTTGATGCAAAACCCGTCAATTTTTGTGCAAACGAGAAGATCCATTTGGATATACCCAAGTATTAGAACCATACGAGAACAAGCCGTGACTGAGACCGAGTTCGATTGATGTGCAAACGAGCGAGATAATCAAATTAACTTCGTGGACAGCTTCGAGTGATGATTTTGATGCAAAACCCTCTGTCAATTTTTGTTTAAAATGACCGAAAGGTGGGTTTCGATTATGTTGCAGGTCGCGGCTTAGAGAGAATCAAGTGGGGTGTTTTGTGTTTGTTTCAGGTAAAAATTGAGAGTTGTACAGATTAGCGGTAGATAAACGTTCAATCTAGTGGAATTAATTGCATTATTATTGATGTTTAAGGCTCGAACGTTTCTATGATTGAAAGCTTCGGTTACCCATTCGATTGAGGTTAGTAACCGATGTTTAATTGCGTTTAATTGATGTTTACAGGTTCGAAATGAGTTCTAGGCGGGTTTGGGATCATTTTTGGGTAACAAAACTAAGTGAAATCGAGGATTTAGGGTGGCCGGAGGGTCGTCGGACCTTCACCGGTCATACCGCCGGAAATGCGGGGATAAAAGGGGGAGAAGAGATTTGAAGTTTGGTTTATTTACAGTATTGGTCCCTGTGGTTTATGTCTTACTCATTTACACCCAAACTCTAAGTTTTAATTCCAACCAACTTATTATTTAGACCCTAAAGTTTAGGATGTTATCATTTTATGTGAAAACTTATTAATCCCAAGTTTAACATAATAACTTATATTATTACAAGATTAAAAATATTGCTTTGATGTTATTATTATTATCAACATTATTATTATTGCTACCATTGTTATTATTATTATTATTATTAGGATTATTATTATTAGTTATAATTACTATTCTTAGTTATTATTACTATTGTTATTATTTGTATATTTATTATTATTATTATTATTATTATTATTATTATTATTTATTATGTAATAATTAACATTATTAACTTCCAAATTAAAGAATTAAAGACAATTTAAAGAAATAGGCATAAGTAACACAAGAGTTTCATAATTGGCAACAAAGGTCCTTACAAGGACGTTAACTTTTAATTAACTAAAAATACACGATGTTACACAAGTGAAACAAGTTGAAGATGAAGTCTTCATAAGTCAGTCAAAGTATGTCCATGACATACTCAAAAGATTCAACATGACTGAATGTAAGATTGCTAAGACACCCATAGCAAGAAATCACTCTTTTGGGCCTGATTTGAGGGGGAGTGCGTGGATGAACACCTTTATAGGGATATGATTGGGTCTTATATGTATCTTACGGCTAGTAGTCCTGATATCATGTTTGCCACATGCATTTGTGCAAGATATCAAGCCAACCCCAGGATGTCTCACCTCATCACTATCAAGAGAATTATAAGATACCTCAAAGGTGCCCCAACACTGGGTCTTTGGTATCCTAAAAATTCTGACTTCAATCTGTATGCATACATAGATAGTGACTATGGTGGTTGTAATATGACTGCAAAGTCTACATCTGGGGAATGTCAGTTCCTTGGTGGATGGGTTGTCTCATGGCAATGCAAGAAACAATCCTGTGCTCTGCATCAACTGCTGAGGCTGAATATATTGCTGCTGCAAGCTGCTGTGCTCAAGTGCTTTGGATTCAGAATCAGATACTTGACTATGCTTTCAATTTCAAGGAGACTCCCATTCACATAGACAACAACAGTGCTATCTCTATCATAGAGAATCATGTGCAGCACTCAAGGACAAAACACATAAACATCAGGTATCATTTAATTAGAGATAACTTTGAAAAAGGATTAATTAAACTAGTTAAGGTTAACATAAATGAACAATATGTTGATCTGTTCATAAAAGCCTTTGATGAATATAGATTTAAATATCTTATATTAGCTATTGGGATGATTATCTTGAGTAGCTTTTTCTTAAAAACTAATTCATTTTATTTCTTAAAATTTGTGTCCTAAGTTGTCTAGTCTATCACTTTCATATGCTCATGTTTTCTAAGGATAAAAAACTGGTTGAAGAGTTTTTCATAGATTTTTGACAAATTTTGATCTTTCGAAAGATATGATTTTCTCTTCGGAAGAAAATATACCTTCAAGATAAATAATTGTCTAAGTAAAATTTACCTTCGGAAGAAATTTCTGAAATATCTTCCGAAGCATAAAAACTCTCTTGGGCACTTATATGTTTTTAAGGATCATTTTTCTTCCGAAGGATATTAACTCTCGGAAGCTTTGTTTTTATGGAACAAAGCATCCCAGTTTAAAAATTATCCTTCGAAGCAAATTTGTCAAAACTCTTTGAGAAATTCTTCCAAAGCCATTTTGGCATCGGAAGCTTTTTCATTAAAACTTCCGAAACATTTTACCTTCGGAAGATTTTCGAATTCTAAGAAAAGAACTTTTGAGCAAAAAGCAAACTACTTTTTCAGAGGTGGGACCGCCTTCCGGATTTCAAAGTTTATCCTCTTTCATTAAGTTTGTCTCAAATCCTTTTCATATATAAACCCTGTCGGTTCCCCCTCTTTTTATCATCTTCATCTTCTCTCCAAACCTAAATTCTAAGATTTCTCTGTAAACCGCCTTCGTTCATCCTTCCTTCACATCTAAGCTTACTCAATATGGCCAACCTTGATCGACGAAATGACCCAGATTTTTATATGCAGTTATACAGGCAACACAATCAAGCTGCACGTTAAACTCTAAGAAAGATCCCTATTTCTCAGGGTATGCCAATTCTTGGCCCTGTCTAACTACTTCACCTACCTTACCATTGATCCTCCTTTCTATGAGGATCATTTGCTTGAATTCTGGAAGACCTGCCAAGAGGTCATTTTGGATGGGGAGAAGGCACTGTCTGCCACAGTGCAGGGGAGAACAGTCTTCATCACTCTAGCCATCATCAACACTCATCTACAGCTGGATGATGAAGTAGGTGAGGTGTTCTTCCCAAAGGAAGCTGTCAACCATTATTTTGAGTAGATGGGTTATGAAGGAGATTTCTCTGTAAAGACCTTTAAGAAAAGGAAGGTCTCATCTAAGTGGAAGTACTTACTTCATGTGGTCATCCACAGCTTGTCTAACAAGCATGGAGGATGGGACTAGATTCATGAAGATCTCTCCTTCATAGTACATGGAATGGTTCAGGGGGTCAAGTTCAAGTATTCTCAATTTGTATATACAAATTTAATTGCAAACTTAGACTCCTTAGAGTATTACATGTTTCCTAGATATGTTCAATACATTCTCAACTATGAACTGGGCTCACAGTTGAGGGAAATAGGTAATATTCTAAAACTGGGACAGATGAAGCCGTCATCTTTAAAATCTTGAAGAAGCCAACTGTTGGCTTCTTAGGGGTAGAAACAACCCTTGTCCTAAAAATATTAGAGCTCATTGCTCAAGGTGACAACCTAGCAACACAAGCTAGTGTTGAACCCACACCTTCTACATCCCAACCACCAAAACATCCACAAATCACCCTCACATACCAAAGAAAACACAAACGAACCCCTGCACAAGCTATTGAGTTTATGCAGGCCCCCATATACTCACCTACACAAGAGAAGTGGACACTGGAGCTCCCACTTCCCCTGAGGAGCAAACCACTCCCATCACTTCAAGAATCAGTGCTGAGATTCCTCATGCTTAGCCTGATAAGCTCACAAGCCCAACAGCCTTAAGCCTTCACTCTAAGTCTTAACACTCAAGTGAACAACCTTCAGGGGACAGCTACCATCCCCAACCTTTAGATTTAAACCAACCAATACCCAACCTTGACTTCTATACTGATAAGGACTTAGATGTCAATGAGTACCATGAGTCTTCCTACTACACCTCTCCTCAAAGGGAGATGAGTGCTCCTGGGTCATCTAGGTCTAGCCCACATCAGTCACATATCACTGAGGTGGATACTTCTGAACATGTTCAGGATATCCATATGGAAGAGGCTCTCACTTCAGCAAGTGATTACATCGTTCAGACCTCAACCATGGCAACTCAGCCCATTGACACTTCAACTGAAGTTGTTACTGAGCAGAGGAAACCCAGCAGCCAAGAACACCATGCTGGTGATGAGGAAGAGGATCTTGGTCCCATTTTCTCATCCCCCAGTGATTCTTCTGATGAAGATGAGGGGAATCTGAGACTAAAGGTGTAAAAACTATCCAAAACATGCACATATTTAGTCTCCAAGGTTAGTCATCTTGAATCTCAAGTGATTACCTTGCAACATAGGGTCAATGATCAGCAACTTGAGATATCTTATCTCAAGGAACAACTAGCTAGGAGTCCCTTAAGAGAAACTCAACCAGGAACACAAGAACCTATGGATGTAATTGACCTAACTCCTAGCTCCCTTGTGCAAGAGGGTGATGCTACCAAAAAGGGGGAGGAAGTCATTACAATCACAAAACCTGGGAGTTCCTCAGGGAGTATGGACATTGAGGACTCACCATCCTCACTTGCAGTTGTGCATACTCAGCAACTTTCTTAAGTCCATATTGATATGGACAGCATAGACTCAGTCATCAGGACTCTATTTGAGAAGGGCATCCCAAGAGCAGTATCATCTCCACCAACTCTAGCTCACATTTTTAGGTAGAGGTATGATACTGCTAGAAGAACTCTTATTCTTCAAAGAGTTCAAGAAAGGAACACTGCAGAGTTCAGCCTTAGAGGAAAACAAAGGCAATCTGGCAATACCATCGGTCAACTGGATGTTGAGGCAGACCCTAAGATTAGCTTCAAAGGGAAAACCTTGACTGAAGGCCCAGTGGTAGAACCTGAGAGCCCTGTGTCATCATAAACTGCTGCAGATGTTCAAACCCTTAATGTGACACCTGCTGGTGAAGGTGCATCTTAACCTCTCTCTGGCCAGAGCTTGGAAGCTACACCAAGCAATGAAGGCCAAAGCTCTCTCCACCCTGAGTCACAAAGATCTGTGAGTGATAAAGGGAAAAGGAAACTAACTCCTGAGGAGATTGAGGAGGAAGGAGAGAGAGAGGAAAAGGAAGCTAAGGGGAGAAAGTTCCTCTACTGGGTCTATAAGGATCATGGAAAGTTCTATCAGGGCTGCCCCCAGACCAAATACTCAGGATGATGAGTTAAGGGCAGCTAGGATAAACTACTCGCAGACTAGGGAGTATGATATTGATAATATCATTTCTCTCCCCTTAGATGAGTTGAATGAACTGGCTGACATAGAACTATCAAAAGAGAGAAAGTAAGAAATGGATACTGAGCTTCTTCTGAAAATCAAAGAAGAAAGAAGAAGGAAGAGGCTCTATAAGCATATGCCTACTCTCTCACCAGTTCAAGAAACTCAGGAACAAGAGGATGTGGTACCGCAAGAACCTCATGTAGACAAAGAAAAAGACAGGATCAATATGATCAACTACCTGAGTGCCACAGGCCTCTATCAAGCTGATACACTTCTTCCCTTACCCTTTGACTACATTGAGTTTGAGTATTTCAAACAACTTGAACTTGATGTAGCCAAAGAAAGAAAAATCACCAAAGTTAAGGGAAGAAGCTATAAAATCAAGAGCCATCATCCATAAGAATTTGAAAAAGTCTACTGACAGGCAGAAGATGATGAGCTTCTTAAAGCTGTATAGATTCTCCAAAAGGAGACTTGGTCCCATGTCTCTATCCACCATGGATGAGCATATCAGGGTGATCAAGCAGAAGATCAAAAGAGGTGAACTTGTTGACTTACACTCCCCACCAAGTCGAGTCCCTCAGGAAGTGGAGGTTAAGGTTGAAACACCTAAGACAACACAACCTGAACCTCCTGCTGAATCTCAGCAAACTTCCACTTCTGATCCATAGTAGGGATCTGTCCCCTCTCAATCTGAACCTCTGAGAGAGGAAGACCCAACTGAGAAAGACAAAGAAGATCAATCAGGTGCTGCAGGCCAGTCTTCTTAGTTAAAGAGTTCAAAGAGGAGGAAGAGGATGGTTTCCAAACCAAAGTCAAAGAAGAAGAAAAGGAAACATCCACCTCCAAACCTCAGGATGAGTCAGAACACCCTGAGGATGTGCAACAAGAGGATGTCCCACCAACTCTAATTCAAGCAGCTCCTCTGGCATCATGAAGACCTATCTTATCTTGGACATACTCCACAAATCCATAAAGATGGAATGTCATAAGAGATCAAGGTATTGAACATGTCTACACATGGCAGGATATGTTCAATTTACCTCTGCATGATCTCTTTGACATGAGAAGATACTATGAGAGTCTGAGTGATCCTGACCATCTCATAAAGAAAGGGATGGTCATCATCATAATGAGGAATGTCAATATCTAGAGTCTTTAGGTGTTTTGGTAGCATCAGCCTAGGGGGAGTTTGTAGGGTTATTAGTAAGGCTGATGCAACCCAAACACTCAAAGTCTTTCCTGCATGCATGCACATGTACACCGCAGTGGAATGCTTTGGAAGATTCACACTGACTTGAAAATTATTCTAAGTGTGAAATCTTCCGAAGCCAAGACCAATATCTTCCGAAGCCAAAAGTTGAAGTCTTCCAAAGCTTTAAGGACAAAGTCTTCCGAAGCCAACCATTGAAGATAGATTTCTTCCGAAGACTTTTATATTACATGCTTTATCTGATGTACTTTTTACCTAAAGCTGAACCACTTTCCGCTGTCACTATGATAAGTCACCAACCTTTCATGAGTTGGTGAAAAGGTCCATGCTTTTAGTAAACTGTACATTGACATCTTGAGTCTGTAACTTTCCACTTTATGTACTTTGTCCTTTTTTTAATATATTAGGATGTGAGCTATGATATGTCATAGTCACTAGTCAAAAGGCAATCTGTCTTTTGACTCTACATGAATTTTGTTATATAGTTCATGTATCCAGCTGGCCTTCAAAGTATGGTCGGCTGTAGGTTTTAGTATAAGTATTTTTCTGGTCCTTGTAACTAAGTAAGTTTTGAGTTGAACTTTGTAAACCACTTTGTAAGAAACTAGAAGATCAATATACATTAACCTTGAAAACCAACTGCTTGTGTGTTGCTCTAGTTTCTGTCTGGTTTACATCTTGTGTTTCTTAGTTCTATAAACTCATTCTTATCAGTTCCCCATTTGAATTATTAAGTGTTGATATACACTCTCCTCTTTGTGTTATTGTGTTGTACAAGTGCATAAGCCCTTCACCCGGTCCTGCAACCTCCTTTATTCCCAGCAAATGATACGTGTCCCCCTTTAATTTGCTTGATGTTGCAAATGAGGGATGAATACCTGGTCATGTGCTTGGAAGCCCCACTATCAATAATCCAGGTTTCAGTGATAGCGCTGTAGCAGACACCCTGCACATACAAAGGAAGTGATTAGTTCAGGTTTGGGACCTAAGCCTTAACTGGCTTGAGTGTCCCAGAGGAATCACACGTCATGAACACAACCCATTGACCTTTAGAGGATGAGGACACATCTTTCTTCTTCTTGTCATCACTATTAGACACATTACTTGATTTTTCCTTCCATAAACCAGTTTTGTGTAAGGCCTGTTTGTGGTAAACAGATGACTGGCTTATGGTATGAACTTTTGGTTCACTAATAGTCCTGGGTTTAACCTTAGGTGGCACAGCTTTGCTTTGAGCTTGTCTATGTGGCCTTTGGTATCTTGGAGGAGTTTTAGATCTATTTTTAGAAAATCTAGGTTTTTCATCAAAAAGTTCAAGTTTCTTTTTAGGTGTCTGATACTAAGGACAATTTGGAGAAATATGTCCTTGTTTTCCACAACTGTAGCATGATCTCCCTTTGACAGTTTGAGAAAAGTTTTGATGTGGGGTTGAGTTTGGTCGGGGGCTGGGTAGTTTCTCTTCCTTTTTAGATGTTTCACCTTCTTTAACAAACTTAATTGTTTTGACATTTTGAACATCTTTTGCTTTCATTTTATTAGGATTTTGATGATTAACACATTTAGGGTTCATTGATTTAGACTGTTTAGGTTGTGAAATAGATGTTTGTGAACCTGACCCTAAGTTAAAATTTTTAATTTTATCACACAAGTCCTCAACATGCATCTTATCTTTTGATCCCGAAGTAGTAGCCTTCTGTTCAATGACAGACTTCACAAGTTTACCCGTAGAATCTGGATCACTAACCAGAGGAGTAGACACCACACGATCCTTAACCAGGTTATTATTGAATGGTCTACATTTAGTATTTAAAAGGATTGCATGTGGTGGCGATACTACCTTATATCCCAGACCTTCCCTGCCATTTCGTTCTTTCACTAAGTTTTGAACTATGTGGGTGGAACTTGCTAAACTGTGCAGTTTTTGTTTTAAAGAGTCAACTTTGACTTGCAAAACTTCTTTTTCCTTTTTAGTTTCTTCCAAAGTGGTTAAGTAGAACTCAATATCATTTGATTGATTTAAGGAAACAACCTCGGTTTCCCTTAGTTGTTTCCCTAAAAGTTCTATCTTTTCTTTGAAGCTGCACTCATTTTGTTTTAAAACACGATTTGCTTCAGTGCAGAGTTGTAAATCATTTACTAGATTATCATTGTGTTCTAATAACCTAGTAAATTATAAATCAATGCTTTCTCTAAATTTATTACATTCAGCACAAGCATGATTCTCAAATAATCCGTCTTTAGAGTATACTTGTGCAGAACCAGATGAATCAGCCATCAATGCAGTCTCAGATTCTTCAGTAACCGGAGATTCTGAGTTTGCAGCACTTAGCTCTTCTTCAACCAGATGATCAATGATATCCATAGCTTCTTCGATATCTGAACGTGCATGCTCAGCTATGATGTCTCGTTCACTTACAGATCCATCATCCAAGGTATCAACTAATGCAACATTTGATTCTCCCTCAGATACAAATCGGAAGGACCAATCTTTTCCTTCATCTCCGAAAGCAACCAAAGCCTTAGATTCTTTACTTGATGATGCTCCAGCCTTCTCTTTGTCTTGATGGTTGAATGTAGGAAAAGGATTTCCATTCCCAGTCTTCTTTGGCTTTACACATTCATATTTGAAGTGCCCCTTTTCTCCACAATTGAAGCATGTGACCTTGGTTTTATCAAATCCAAAAGTAGTATCTTTAGTAGCAACCAAGTTCTGCCCCGTCTTCTTTACAAACTTCTTGGCTCTCCTTACTACACTAGCTGTTAGGACCAAGTACGAACTGGTACTAACCGAAACTACGTGAAACCAGATCAAATAGTGCGGAATCCTATTTGATTGGCGATCCAATCAGTGAGAACGTTAATCTGATCAAAACTAACGATTAGAAAATGTTAAGAATTGATTAGCAATGATCAGGAACGCTCTATGAAGTTGGAAGGGACGACTTGGCCGTTCTGGGACGGCTAGGGTTGTGAATTCTCGAGGTGTCATGTTTTTCCACGAATTAAGTGGTATTTATAGGTTACAGTCTTCATTCGTATGGCTGAGCCATGTGTATGGCTCAGTCGTGCGACTGAGTCGTACGATCCACTCACACGGATGACTGACCCACATGATTGATTCATTCGTACGACTGAGCCAGTCTTATGACTCAATCGTGCGTTTGGCTTAATCACATGGTTCAGTCGTGCGACTGGCCCATTAGCATGGTCCAGTCATGTGACTAGATCATAAGCCTTAATTAAACATATTCCTGAACCTTTAATGATACAAAACTATGTCTAACAACTGTAAACCCATATAACGTGTTCATATAAGCATGTGATAAACAATAATATAAATAGATACGACATTCAATAACCAATAATCATTCAATAAAGAGTTTTCATTACATATATCAAACATTACATCAGTGTAATCAAAGTGAAAGTCATTTACATTTAAGCACACTAGAACTAGAACTAGGGACATGTGTACCAACAAACTCCCCCTTGGACCTAGTTCTATCTATTCTTTGACTTCCTTTGAAAACTCTTCATATTTCTTGAATCTTTCCTCTTTCGAAACCCCAGCATGAATATCAAATGCAAAGCATAAGCGTATGACATGTTGAAACTGAAGCGCTTGCACGATATCCTGCGTATCAAAAATAGTGGCCACTTGTACAATGTGTAGACGTCGTCTGCAGACAAGTTTGTGAGCCATATTGGGTCGAACACCCTTATTGTCTTGATTGTTCCCTTCCTGTTCAAAACAACGACGGCTTCTCCGGTACACCAGTCATAATACCACCATTTGAAATGTGGTGTAATGTCTTGTGGTATCTCCCTCAAAGGTATACGTGACATTGTGCGCGGAGGGTGCCATTTCAAGACAACTGTCAGCTTTCCAGTAATGGGATTAACTTCAGACCTTTTAATATACCTCATCGATTTTTGAGGTCTGAAGTTAACCCACCTGGTGCGGTACTCTCTTTTCAACACAGCCTCAAACCAGCCTGACATCTTCTTCGGGTCGGCATATAGCAGCTTTAGGCGTGCCAGCTGGTTGAGCTCAATACCGGGAAGAGTCTTTAGATCATGTGGAAATCTAAAGTACTCTATTCCCTTCTCCCTCTTAACCACGTAAACACTTAGATCCTCAAAGTATGCCCACGCTATGATCTTGCCTGACACCTTGAGATGCTTCTTCACTTTATAGAGCTTGATGTAGGCACTTGGCTTTTATGCATTGTGCTGGGATCGGATCTCTGTCAAACAAGCCGCCCATTCAGCCTTTCTGATGTCTACATCGGCGTCCGAGGCTTGGGCTTGGCTTGTTGATGTCTCTGCCTCCTTTTCCAGCTGATTCAGCTTCTCCAATGTATCACTACCGAGAGTACTACCCAAATTGGGAACCACATGTCCCTCTCGATCAGTGTACTCTGGATAATGCTAGGCTATGACGTCCTCAATATCTATTTCATCTACATCGTTAAGCTCATCTTCACTGGCCACATCAACAGTTGGAGCGTCTTTGACAATCTCATCCGGGTTCAGCCGGAACATCTCAGCAAGTTGCTTATTAGTAAGGTCATGAATTATTTCTCTTTCTTCGGGAGTATAACTCACGGACCTCCTGATAATCCCTTGCAAATCAAGTATCATAGTTAACTGAGACTTGATTTGCTGCAGGGGTGCAACATTATATTCATCTTACTGAGATGTTTGATCTGCTTGAATTAAACATGTAAAAGCATCAATAGTTAGTAAGTAATCAAGACAATCAAATATTTGATAATTGAATATAAACATTAATGTGCATAACATTAATACATGATTCAAGTACAAAGCTTTCATAAATACATAAACATCTAAACTTTACTTTTGTCTTGTATCATACTGGGATCTTCTGCTGTCGGGGATGTAGGTGGGGCAAAGGATGATGCTCCTTGGTCTTGCTTGCGCTTTGTTCTTCTTTCCTGACCTTGAGCTGAGGCAGATGCAGCTGCATCACCTTCTTCTTCATCATCATCCTCCTGCCTCCCTCTGGGCTCTCCATCAACACTCACCTCATCATCATCACTGTCATCATCTTCACCATCATCATCATCATAATCACCTTCTCTGATCTTCAGAGGCTCATCTTTTGTTCCTTTAAGCTTGAGCATGATCTTCTTGTTGGAAGTCTCCAACTCCTCTATCTTCTTGGTTGATAGGACGTTATGCTCCTGGAGTTGGGCAATCTGCTGGGCTTGCTGTGAGATCTGCTGAGCTTGGTTAGCATTGAGCTTCTCAACCTGACGTATCTGCGCAGTCTTCTCCTCATCAGCAGCCAACAGCTTCAGCACCATACGATTCAGTGCTGACAACTGTTCCTCCACTCCAGTGGGAGGAAGGGATGATCCAGTAGGGAAACTGGGGTGTGAGGATGGTCCGGCTTGGTGGCTGGTGGTGGTAGTGGTGGCTGTGGTGAATATGGGTGGTGGTGAATGAATGGGTGGAGAAGTATGAGGTGTAGCAGTGGAAGGTCGAGGTGTGGTAGTAGTAGTGGGTGGTGTGGTAGTAGTGGTGGTGGCTGTAGTGGTAGAGGTGGTGGCTGTAGTGGTAGAGGTGGTGGTAATCAACGTGAACCTCGGCCTCTTCCCTTTCTTGCCATAGGGATGAGCCATCCTCTTCTTTCGTGTCCCCTTTGACAGGGAGGCTCCCCATTGCTGCTAGGTTGGTCTGGGGAGTAAGATGGATCAGAAGTAGCCTCCTTAGACACACCCTGGCATCCACCAACCGCCCTCACGCCTCTCTCAGTGGCTACGACCCGGCTTCCCACCGTTCGTACCAGAGGCTCTTTGTCTGACTCCTCCTCCTCATCGGGCTGAAACTCCTGATGGAATCTGACAGTCTCTGTACCTCCTTGGGTAGATGGTGGAGATGTAACCTCAGCAGAAGTGGCCCTAGTTTGAGAGGGGCCAGTATCTCCACCATCACCACTGTCATCGCCATCTGAGTCGTCAACTGGGAGCATAATCTGCTCGGTATCTGAATCGCTGTCATCATGGCGCCACTTACGCCTAGCTGGCGCCACATAATCCCCCCGGGCCAGATGCCCGAACAGTCGCCTTATCGGGGGCTTCACATGCTTTCCCCGATACACCTTCATCCGTCCGAGGGTAGTATCATCCATCACCTCTAGGACCACGACGTCCTCCTTTTCCTTGGGCAGCGAAGGGAGCTTCTGATCGATAATCATCTGCATAAAGCGTGGGTACATGCAGAAGCTCTCTTTGCCCTTCGCCTCAATGTTCTCCACCAGATAGGTGAAGATCATCCTCGAGAAGCTGAATGGGAGATTCAGCACCAACGCCACTTAGGCGTTCTGCATCTGATCTGACAACTCGTCGAAGCCTCCCTCCCGTGAGGCGATGCATCTCAACAGTACATGGCCTAAGTACTTGAGTTGGGGGCACAGGTTGCTCTTGTTAAGCACACCTGTGTTGATGTCCCACGAGTACTTAGCCCTCAGGAAACATCCTCGAACAGTAAGAGGATGCAGTCGTGTGGGGCAGTCAGCATCATCTCTGAACCCTAAAACAGTCCTGAGATCCTCCTCTGTGATCTCTATATCCTCCCCAAAGATGCAACTCTTGATACGATTGGGATCAGAGGACCTGTCTACTGCAACGGTTTCCCAGAAAGCCTGCTGAACTGATCGGTAAGGTGTGCACGGTGTAGAGATCGCACGGAAGATCCTCGATCTCCGTAGAAAAGTGATGATACCGGAGAACTCCGCTGCATTGCATGACGACAGATCAAGATGAGCACAAATGTTATGTTTTGTGCTCATCGTCCAACGACTCGCCATCTGTGACACAAAGTAAATAAACGTTTGTAAGTGTCAATGAGTAACAGTTTGATTCAATGAACTTGAAAACTTTTGTCCAGTCGTGCGAATGAACTGTGCGACTGAGATCTAGTCCTGTGAATAGACTATGTGACTGAGATCTAGTCGTGCGAATGAGCTCATACGTACGACTGAGTCATGCGACTGGGCTTAGACGTATGTTCTCTCATACGGTTACCTCATTCGTGCGACTGAACTCATACGCATGGTTCAGTCGTGCGATAGAGCGATTAGTCCATCTCAGTTGTGCGATTGAGCCATTCGCATAGCTCAGTCATGCGATTGAAGTTCATTAGGGTGTCTATTCGCATGACAGACTGTTTGTCCATTCAAATTCAAATTTTGAGCAAAACATGATGTTAGACGTTGTGGCTTGGCTTATTAAGTTCGCACATATCCGACTAAACTCCTAATAACTTTTATTTGATTAAGATACTTAGTTTTAAGGGTTTATTTGTCAAACTAAGTCTCGGTTCTATTTAGATCTTAAGTTCGATCATTTGGACGTGTATTACTGATCTTTGAGGTTGAACATCGTCACGCAATACCTGTTGAGTCAGTACATATCGTCAGAATAAGTCACACAACGGTCTATAGTGATCAAATGAAATTCTGGCAGAGTGAGTTTAGGTCGTGCGTTTGAGAGGGCGATTGGAGTGAATGAACAACTGCGACCGACTCCCCATCTATTTATACTAGGGTTTCCTCCAGTCGTGCGATTGAACCTAGTCGCATGATTGATTTGTGCGACTGAGGGTCAGTCGTGCGACTTGCCCATTCGGTCACCTCTAATCGTGCGATTGAGGATCATTCATGCGACTGTCACAGTCGGTCACCTCCAATCATGCGATTGAGGATCATTCGTGTGATTGTCACAGTCGGTCACCTCCAATCGTGCGATTGGGTTCATACTTATGATCCAATCATACGACTGGTTCATACTCATGGTCCAGTCATGCGAATGGCTCATACTTTATGAATTTTGACTATGACCATTTGACACTTAGCCCCTTTTAATAGTTGATAAAACATTTTGAGCATTCGATCATCTCAGACATGACCATTTTAACTTAAAGAACCTTTGATCACCTTAGACGTGATCTATTTATCCACCCGATCACCTCAGACATGATCCATTTATCCACCCGATCACCTCAGACGTGATCCATTTATCCACCCGATCATCTCAGACATGATCCATTTATCCACCCGATCACCTCAGATGTGATCCTTTTACTTTTTCAGAAACAAGTGATTCAAGATTTACATTAAGTTTCTTTTGTGACAATCACAGAGATGAATCTCGTAGCATAGTCTGACACTGACACACTATACATAAAACTTGAAAAACTAGAAAACTAAACTAAGTAACAAAAATAAGCATGTTTTTGTGATTTTGTTAGGGTAGGGTTTAAAAACACTTTAACAATCATTTTCAAATGATTCTCCCCTGAGCAGAACAACCTATTAGCATTAACGTCATTTCTAAGACAGATTCATATGGAATCAGACAGGCATAAATGCAATTACTTGGAACTTTAATAGATATATTGAAATGGAAACAAACATATTTACATATCACAGTTTCTCATTCATCTAAGACTTCTAAGCGTTAACTGAAAATCATGCTTGATCTGTTATGTAACACACATTGATTTTGAACATCAGGCAGTGCAGCCACGACGATTGTCAGTATACTTGTCCACTTAAATCCATACATAGATTTTTGACACACATCAGTGATTAATTAGGTGAATTAGATCAACAAGTATTTGTGTGTCCCACAGGTATATGGTAATCAATCTTCCTCAGGAGATTTTGAGCGGTCTGGGGAATAAGAAGATTTTGGTTCTAAGAGTTTTCAAAAAGATGCAAAGCCTCAAGTCAGTGCCACCGCACAGCAGAGAGGCGCAAACAACAATGAATTCTTTGAACGGATAGGTTATGCCAAGCCTCAGGTCAGTGCCATCGCACAGCAGAGAGGCGCAAAACCTATCTTCTTCTTAGAGCAATATTATTTAATATACAATTAAGCAGTGACGTTTGTCATCTTTTTGCTCTATGTTTTTCGGGTCTTTGGACACACTTGTGGCATTTAATTGCTCCTCACCCCTTATTGGGAATTGATTGATTGTGCAAACCAGGGATACTATAGGAACCCACAACTTGTTGATTGATTTAATTTTAAGTTGAATCACCATTGGTGTCTACTAGCCTATTGTGTTGGATCTACCGACACATCGTATAATGAACTAGCACCTCCCTAGATCGACTTTCTCCGTGTAATTATAGTAGCAAACAAGCGTACTATCATTTTCCTAATTTGTTAGACTTATAATTTTCTGACTAACGATTTTCTGTGATTTAATTAAACTAAAATTGCAAAAATTGAAAATCTTTTTGGTGTTCCAAGTAACTCGACGCCTGTGTACCATCACTTTCCATAGTGTTGAATCACATTCTTAAATTTGTTGTTTTTGCCTTTTCAGATTATCTGCCCTCCCCCCCTTTTTTATGTAAGTAACAAACTAACTAACTCTCCTCCTAAAATTTTAAAAACCGAAAATCTTTTTGGATTTTTGAAATTCTCTAAAGCAAGAAATAAACAGAAACGGTAAAAAAAAACAAAATTAAAAGCTAGACATGGTCGGACTTAGCAATTGAGTCCTCTGGAATCACATCTTCTTTCTTTTTCACGCCATTGACCTCCAACAGATAGAAAAATCTGGGTTTATCAAACGGTTTAGTGTAGAGGTCGGCGCGCTAAAAATCCTTATTTATTTTAATCACATCAATTAACTGTTTTTCATAGCAGTCACGTATGAAATGATACTTTATGCCGATGTGTTTTGTTTTAGGGTGTTGAACAGGATTTTTAGTAAAACCGAAGGTTTGGTTTAATACATATGTGTTTAACGTTCCGGTTACAGTAAAACCGAAGAGTTTTAACGGTTAATCAAGGGTTTCCATAATTTGTGTCTTAGACCAGTAGGTATCACTTTAAGACATTTTTATAAGTTTCTATCCATTTTAATCACAAAAATTTGCCTCTAATGGTTGAAAGAGTCGTTTTTACGTTTAACCTGTTAAAACGCGTTTTTACCCGAACTTGACCATTTAAAAGCTCGTTTGACCAAAATTTCAAATCCTTTAGGTCTTTTAACACTTAACTCACTGAAATGACATGGATTTTATAGATCTTATCCTTAAACCTTTTTTCTTGGATTTTACCTCAAAAACGTCACCCGTTTTATACACGTTTTTAGTTAAAACTCCATTTAAAATACTCCTTTGACCACTTAATTTACCCATTAACTCCAGAATACTTTATTAACCCTTAATGAGCCTGTAATTCTCTTTAAAACTCATTTTCCTTATTTTCTTTATATTTGAGTTATTTTTCCAAGTTTTCGGGTCCCGAAGTGACCAAAAGTTGCATAGTTTCACCATGACCCATGATTCTAGTCATCAACCATACCATATTCACTAAGTTTTACCCCAAAACTTTCTGAAATAGGGGTCCTAACCCACGGTTTAACCTTACCAAACAAAAACATTCAACAAAGTGTAGATCTAGCCTTCTAAGTCCATTACACATGTGTAAATCACCATTAGATGCATTCAAACATTACCAACTACTATTTTAACATTCAAAACAGGTTGTTAACAGTCCTAAAAGTCGTTCATTTGTATGTTTCAAGAGCAAGTTTGATGGGTTACAAGGCATGTATTTCAAGGAAGTATACATCACCCCAAAAGAGGGTTTTCATGGAGAAATCGGGTTCTACCCTTGGATTAGCCAACATAATTGTAAGGATTCCTATAAGTCTGATGCAGTCAAAACACTCTAAGTCTTCCTGCATGCTGCACAGAACATGAAGTAGAAATGCTTCGGAAGTTTTACACTTCAGAGATATTCTAAGTGTAAAATCTTCCGAAGCCAAGACCAATATCTTCCGAAGCCAGAAATGAAGTCTTCCGAAGCTTCAAAAGACAAAGTCTTCCAAAGCCAAAGAACCAAGACAAATTCTTCCGAAGACTTTTATCATACATGCTTTTATCTGATGTACTTTTTCAGTAAAGCTAAACCACTTTCCCGCTGCCCACTCTGGTTGGTCACCAACTTGCATGAGTTGGTGAAAAGGTCCATGCTTTAGGAAAACTGTACATTGAGGTCTTGGGTCCAACCTTTCTACTTTATGTACTTTTATCCTTTTTGTAATATATTAGGATGTGAGCTATAGCATGTCATAGTCACTAGTCAAAAGCCAATCTGCCTTTTGACTCTAGTATATAGTGTCTCAAGTCTTGTAACTTAGTAGAGGTGTATGCTTATGCTTGAATACTTGTAACTTTGAACTTGAGAAGCAATATACAGCATCCTTGAAACCAACTACTTGTGTTGTTATCTTATTCTGTTTCTAAGTTTACTTGTGTTCTTTGCATCACCATAACCAGTTCCCCATTTGATCTATTAAGTGTTCTAATACACTCTCCTCATTGTGTTGTTGTGTTGTAAGTGCTACCCTTCAAACGGTCCTGCATTTGGTATCAGGGCATTCCAGGCTCTTGATATAAGATCTCACCATCTTAAGATCCCTCACACACATAAAATACTTAACAACTCAAATGGCAGCTCTTTCTAAAGCTGATATGGAAACTGGTACTATGACCAAGTCCCCACTGATCACTCCTGAAGACTTTGACACATGGTGCACAAGAATGGAAGGCTTCATCAAGTGTCAAGATTCAAGGATGTAGGACTCAATTGTTAATGGTCCCTTCATACCAAGCACTACTTCTGCTACCGGTAATTGTATCATCCTAAAAGATGTAGATGATTACTCAGAAGAAGACATGAAGAGAATAGAGCTTGATCAAAGGGCCATGACTTGTCTTCAAACAGCTCTTCCAAACTCCATCTACAGAGGCTTCAAGAAGTGCGAGATAGCTAAAGATTTATGGGAAGCACTGAAGCTCATGTATGAAGGATCCAAGGAAACTAAAGAGAACAAGAAGGATCTCTTAAAGTAGCAGTTTGAGAACTTCACTTTCAAGGCTGGTGAGACACTGACTCAACAATACTTCAGGTATGTTGAGATAGTGGACACTCTAGTGGATATTGGAGTAACTCTTGAGAACAGGGACATAGTAAGGAAGTTCATGTCTTCTCTTCCTAAATTATGGACACATTATTGTGTTGTGATCAAGAGAACTTCAGACCTTAAAACTCTTACTCTTACAGAGTTGTATGGTATCCTGAATGCATTCCAGATGGAGATAAACATGCAAAATTCCTCTGGTAACTCCAATAACCAACTGAGTTCACCTCTTCATATGAATGAAAGGGAAAGCATTAAACCACAACATCAGTTGCTATGCTACCCTCACAACTCATAAAAGGGGCCTTTCATCACCTTCCCAGAGACACCAAGAGAAAGCTACACTCAAGGAAGTCCCTTCCAAGAGAAAAGTTCTTCTCATGCCTTTGTCTCAGCTGATGAAACCTCTGGCAGCTTTCTCTTCACTCTTGAAGACCTGGACTGTATCCATCCAGATAATCTGGAGTATATGGAGATAGTTCAGCAAATGGCTCTTCTCACTCACAGGGCCAAGAAGTTCTACAAGAGGACCGGGAGAAAGTTTCCAAGCAATACAACCAGTGGAAAGTTTGGGCTGGACAAAAGCAAAGTAAAGTGCTACAACTGTAACTAGATGGGGCACTTTGCAAGAGAGTGTAAGGCACCAAGAACAAATGGTGGCCAAACACAAACCAGACCAACCTACACTGAGAAAGCTCACCAGAATGAGAAGCCAAAGCAGCAAGTTGCAGTTGCTGTTGAAGAAGGAGGCTTTGACTGGAGCTTTCAGATAGAAGATGCATCTCCAAACCAAGCTCTTATGACAGACCATGATGAAACCAAGGTATTGGAAAATCTTTGCTCTTCTGAATGCATTGCTAAAGTTAATAGATACAGGTCATATAACTTAAAGCTGAGATCTGACCTTGAGTCCTTAAACAATTTAAAAGCTGATTTTAAAAGAGCTGAAAATGATTATAAACTTAAAATAGAAGATTTAGA
Source organism: Flaveria linearis (assembly GCA_024085815.1). NCBI lineage: Eukaryota > Viridiplantae > Streptophyta > Magnoliopsida > Asterales > Asteraceae > Flaveria > Flaveria linearis. The sequence continues at coordinate 26,773,350 of CM044016.1, read as the reverse complement.
GAAAACCGTTTCAACTCTTAAACATGAGCTAACAAACTAAAGGACTCAGATCAAAGATCTCATAGCTAAGTTAACTGAATGCCAGGCTGAGCTTGTGACAGCAAAGCTAAGGCAGAAAACTGTGTTCTTGAAGAAGAAACCTTCAAGAACATAATATCCTCATCCTTGCATGCAAAAGTGTATTATCAAAATAAGCAGGGACTGGGATCTAGTGAAATAGCTCCTCCACACACCATCTTGTCTGTAAGATCTCCTAAGTGTGGAACTTGTGAAGATGAGCTTCCCATCATAGATCCTTTGACTGAAGAAGATGAAGAGGAGATGGTGAAGAATGACTTTGGTTTGAGTGAAGAAAAGCATTCTGAGAAGGGTCACCATTCCTCTGAGGAGAGTAAAGCTGTTGGGATGACCAAGTCAAGAAGAAAGAACTTGATCAAGAAAGCCAAAAGAAAATCAAGGAAGGCTCAAGAGATCAAGGCCACTTTTGACTCTAAGCAGAAACAAGTTTTTATCTCTGCAGGGTTTGAAGTGGTTAAGACTGATGACATGAACTCTGGTTCATGTGCAACTCATCTCAGCAACAAGAAGAAGACTGATTTGTTGTGTGTTACTGATACACAACCTGGACCATCCAACTCCAAGAACAGTTCTCAACCCAAAAGAACTGTCTCATCTCCTGCAAAGGTGAAGATGGAGAAGGGATGTGACCAAAGTCAGTCCTCTTCTATGAAGATGACTCTTGGAAAGAAGAAACTGAAGTGTGTCATGTGTGAGAGTACTTCTCATTTGGCCAAGGATTGTCCATATAATCCTAAAGGCACTCTTCACATGATGAACAAAGAGACTTCCAAGAATTCCAAGAAGTGTTGGGTTTGTTAGAACACAAAAAAACGTAGTCTAACCATTTAAACTTTGTAAAAACGCAGCGGAAGTGAACATTATAACATTGTTTATGAACTGAAATTTCCGGTTTATTTTGATGTTATAAGTTTTAAACAAACCCAAGAATAAGAGGATCTTTTATATGTGAATAATGCTAGCTATGAAAGTGCAAACTACACATTATGGACAGCTATAAAGAAGTTGCCATAATCTACCTTTCAGCAGCAAGATGTTCAAAATAGAGGATGTTCTTGACCAAGAAAAATGACCAAAGGCACCAAGGGAGGTCCTCTCAAGTTAGTATACCCCAAGCTTGATTGCAAAACACCTTCTTGTTAGGAAGAATCACCACCAAAACCACCCAAAACCTCCAAAATGCTGCTGCTTGTGCCGTGAGCAATGAGAGAGAGAGAGGAGAGTTTTTGGACTTTGCATGTATTAAGAATGGATGAGAAATGAAGTCCCCAAGACTAGTTATGATGGGTGTTGTTTACAAAGCAAAAGGGCCAATGAAAGACAAGGGGGGCGGCCGAAATTTTAATTCAAAAGGGGTTTCCCTCTTTAAACCAAACACACACATATTAAACTAGTCTTGTAACTAGTTATACAATTAACCATTTAATTGTATAAGTTATACACTCTCATTATTATTTGGTGTTATCTAACTTATTTAAATAACACTTCAAATAATATTATTGAACAAGATATTCTAATAAGTTGTTCCCTCTCATATGCAACTTATTTAGCAAACCCATTTTCTAAATTGGTCTAAATATTTAATTGCATGATCATATCATCAATTAAATATTAATTGGTGTTTTCTAAGCTTGTTATTAGGTATAACCCGACTTGCATCATAACGTACTAACCGCATCAATATTCTACGTGTCTTGGGCTTATAGAATCCTACAATCTCCCACTTGCACAAGATTCATAGAAGATTGATGCAAGCAGTAAATACCACCTAACAACGGTTTACTACCCTTAATACGCATGACTTATAGCCATTCAATAACATCATCTCATTCAAGTATCCTTACTTGAAATGATTTAGGTGAATCAATCATTTATCCTTTTGTTACCGATGTCATGTTAAATCCAAAGACACAAAATGATCATTCCTTGTTGATTTAACTTAATCAGGCCTTAGACATCTTGCTCTCAACGAATAAGAGGAACAAATCCCATCTTGACTACATACACTTCTCATAAACACCTCGTGTCACACCTGAACATAGCCTTACGTACTGTCCATTATTTCAGGACAGTGAAGAACTAGCTCAAGGTATAACGCTTGGTGAATATCAAAACCCAATATGTATCTCAGGTCTGAGGATACCAAATGATATTCTCCTTTACTCAAAATTACTTATAATCAATCTAGAAGATTCCATGTAGTAAAATTTGAGATGCGGGTTAGTCCAATATTTGTATCCCACAAATATCTATGAACTTTGGTAGTAACCAATTGCTCTATATTCATCCTTATGAATATCCACCAATCCTAATTCATAATAGTCTTACCCTCATACTTGTTCCTACAAGTATGAACAACTACGGACATTTAGAGTAAACAATTTACCCATGGATTTAAACATGCTAAATTAGAACATATATTGAAATATTATAACCAAATAATTTTATTCAAGGAATAAGGAAGTTCCAAATATCCAAATACGAAATTACAGATCAAATCCAATCACTAGAATATCGAAGTCCCATGGCACAGGTATGACCTTCATGCTTTGCCTTTTCTAGGAGCTTCGTGAGATGATCCGTAATATTTTGATCTGTGTGAACTTTGCGAATACATATCTTTCCTTTCTCAACTTCATATCGTATGTAGTTGAATCTCCGCTCAATGTGCCTAGTCTTTTGATGAGCACGAGGTTCCTTGATTTGAGCAATCGCACCCTCGTTATCACAAAAGATCTCTAGGGGGTCCTGAATGGAAGGGACAACCCCTAGATCGGCAATGAATTTCTTCAACCATGCAGCTTCTGGAGCTGCCAATGAGGTGGTGACGTATTCAGCTTTTGTAGTTGATAAGGCCATAACATCCTGTTTAGAGCTCTTCCAAGAGACCGCTCCTCCATTCAGAATGAAAATGTATCCCGATTGTGATCGTGAATCACACGATCGGTTTGGAAACTCGCATCCGTGTAACCTTTTACAACGAGTTCCTCATCACCAGATCCATAGATTAGGAACATGTCTTTAGTCCTCCTTAGGTACTTAAGTATGTTCTTAACAGCCATCCAATGACTATTTCTAGGATTTTGCTGATATCGGCTTGTCATGCTTAATGCGCATGAAATGTCCGGCCGAGTGCATATCATTGCATACATGATGGATCCAATAGAAGATGCGTATGGGATTGCCTTCATGTTATCTTGCTCATCCTTTGAGCTAGGACATTGAGTCATACTCAATATCGTCCCTCTTTGAATAGGTACAGTACCTTTCTTAGAGTTCTCCATCTTGAACCTTTTCAAGATCTTATCAATGTATGCACTTTGATTCAAACCAATCAACCGCCTTGATCTATCCCTATAGATCTTTATTCCCAGAATATAGGCGGCTTCACCAAGATCCTTGATGGAAAAACAGCTTCCAAGCTAGGTTTTTACACCTTCCAAGGTTGGAATGTCATTTCCAAATAGTAGTATGTCATCAACATACAATACTAGGAAAGTGATGCTGCTCCCACTACCTTTCTTATATACACAAGCTTTATCAGCGTTCTTGATGAATCCAAATTTAATTACTTCTTCATCAAAACGGTGATTCTAACTTCTCGATGCTTGTTTCAATCCATAGATTGATTTCTTTAACTTGCATACTTTGTTCGGATGTTTTGGATCGATAAAACCTTCAGGCTGAACCATAAAGACATCTTCCTCAAGATATCCATTTAGGAAAGCAGTTTTGACATCCATTTGCCAAATCTCATAATCATAATGAGCAGCTATGGCAAACAATATCCTAATAGACTTCAGCATTGCTACTGGTGAGAAAGTTTCATCATAGTCAACCCCTTGAGTTTGAGTGAAACCCTTTGCTACAAGTCTAGCTTTATAAGTATCCAAGTTTCCATGCATATCGATTTTCTTCTTGAAAACCCACTTACTTCTAACTATTTTGGAGTTAGGTGGTGGTACAACCAAGTCCCATACTTGATTGTCATACATGAATTGCATCTCAACGTTCATGGCTTCAATCCATTTGTCACAATCCAAATTGGACATTGCATCATGATAGGTGGTAGGTTCATCGGAATCTACCACATAGCATCCATCTACGAAAAATCCATATCTTTCAGATGGATTACTAATTCTACCAGATCTGCTAACGTTTTGTGTGTTTTGATCAACCACTTGATCATTCTCAACATTTTCATGTTGAGTGCCAGTGTCAACCAAACGTGTACCGGTTTGTGGTTCTTGATACTCCTCAAGATCCACAGTTCTATTGCTACTTCCTTCTGTAAGGAGCTTAGCTTCTAAGAACTCGGCTTTTCTTGCAACAAACTCCTTTTGTTCCAATGGATCATAGAAATAGTATCCCATAGAATCCCTAGGATATCCAATGAAGATACACTTAGTAGAACGGCTTTCTAGTTTGTTTGAGTTGGGAGTCTTAACATAAGCCTCACAACCCCATACTTTTAAATATGAAAGCGATGGAACCCTTCCATGCCATATTTCAAAAGGTGTCGTTTCCACTTTCTTGGTTGGGGCCATATTCAAAATACGGGCCGCAGAGAGCAGAGCAAATCCCCAAAATGACAGAGGCAATGAGCTTCTAGCCATCATAGATAGAACCATATCCAATAGAGTTTGATTTCTCCGCTCGGACACGCCATTATGTTGTGGTGTTCCCGGTGGAGATAGTTGTGAGACAAGCCTACAACTTCTAAGATGGTCCCTAAAAGCATCATTCAGGTATTCACCTCCTCTATCAGTGCGAAGAATTTTAATTGACTTCTTGAGTTGATTTTGTACTTCATTTTGAAAGATCTTGAACATTTCAAAAGCTTCATCTTTGTGTCTTAACAAGTACACATACCCATATCAAATATAGTCGTCAGTAAAGGTAATGAAGTACCTTTCATTGTACCTTGTCATAGGTTTAAAAGGACCACATACATCTGAATATATGATACCTAATAAATCTTTTGCCCTTTCGGCTTTGCCAGTGAAAGGTGCCTTGGTCATTTTACCTTGTAAAAAAGATTCATGCACATCAAATGAATCACATTCACTTGTTGTTAAAAGACCATTCTTTTATAGTGTTTGTATTCTTTTCTTGTTTATGTGACCAAGACGACAATGCCAAAGGTAAGTGTCATTCAAATCCAATTTGAGTTTCTTGGTACTAGTTTGGTACAATAAGCTATCATTCAATGTATTTTCATGAACCAATTCATAGATACCATTGATGGGAATAGCTTTAAAGTAAAACATGTCATTCAAAGTAACATGGATTTCGTTTCCAATATATGATAATACATATTGAAATGTTTTAATAGGGCTACAAAAATAATATTCCTAGTCAAACTAGGAGCATACAAAACATTGTTCAAATTATTAAACTTTGGAAGTTTCCACCACGGGCTTCAACTTGAACCTTAGCCCCATTGCCCATGTTGTTGAAGTTGCTACTTCTTTTGAACCCTTGCAACAAATTGCAAATATGTGTTCCACATCCGGTATCTAATACCCATGTGTTAGAGGATATTATGTTTAAATCAATATAGATCATGTATATTGTACCTGAGGTTAGCCCGACATCCCTCTTTGCTTTCAACTCTTGGAGATGGACAGGACAATTTCTTGCCCAATGTCCAATCTCCCCACACTTGAAGCATGGGTCATTAGTAGCAACCTTTTGCTTCTTCTCTTGTGGTTTGGGTGGCACCCTTTCCACCCCTTTCCCCTTTCCCCATACGGGTCCCTTACCCTTGGCAACTTTTGCCTTGGGTGCGGGATGAGGCCTTTTCTTGTTCCCACCTTCATTGATGGTGAGAACGGGTAAAACCCTTTTACCCATGGCAGCCTCGGTGGTTTTGAGGATTGAGTGAAGCTCACCAATGCTTTTGTCCTAAGCATTCATGTTGTAGTTCAACATGAATGTCTCGAACTTCTTGGTAAGGCCATTGAGGATCAAATCCGTGGCCAATTCCATCGAGACGGGACAATTAAGCCTTTCGAGGCGGTCAATGTGGCTTTTCATCTTAAGCACATAAGATGAAACCGATTGGTTGTCGTCCATACGACATGCATGGAGTGCTCGAACCGTTTCGAAGCGCTCAACCCTCGCTTGCTGTTGGAACATTTCCTTCAGCTGGGTTATCATGTCATAAGCTCCGTGATGTTCATACTCCTTTTGGAGATCCGGAGTCATGCTTTCCAGCATGAGGCAAGACACTTGGACGGAGTCCTCAGTGTACTTCAGCCAATCATTATAGGCCTCCTCATCATCCTCAGTAGGTTGATCAAGGATGGGGTTATCTAAAACATATAATCTTCTCTCTTGCTTGAGAACCATTCTCAAGTTTTGATACCAATCAATGAAATTGTTATGATTTAGACGTTCCTTTTGGAGAATCGCTTGTAAAGATTGGGCGGACGTGGATGAGTTATCATGATTATCATTATTGGTGGCCATCTACAAAATTTAACAAAGATCTATTTTAGTATTTTCGATATTGCTATTTTTTATTAATTAATTAATGCCTTTTATGGTCATTTAATATTAAAATCTAGAACCCAATATTAAATTTAAATTGTGGTTAGGTGACCTTTATCCCATGATTTAAATTAATAAGGTGGTCAACAATTGACGGTTGCAACCATTTGCAACTTCTAGAGGTATGGGATCGACTTTAAACATCATATGTAAAGTCGGCATGTTAATCCCATCAACACCATTTGGAAACCACATTGTAGGTGATCCATTTGACATGGTTTGCAAATCAAGACACCCTACTTACACCCACGTGTGAATTTGCCAAAATAAGTGGTTAGGTGACCTTTATCCCACAATTAAGGCATTCTCACCTCAAATCGTAAGTTCCTTCAAAATGGTTAGGTGACCTTTATCCCACTAAGAGTTCCCAAGTGACTCAAGTGTTGTGTAAAAGGATGGTTTTGATCTTGTTTAAAAAAAATTTAGAGATTTCATAATTCAAGTTTTAGAAAACTCTATGTACTTGTATTTGCATGCTTTTAAATACAAGATACCCTATGGTCCTTTGATTAAAACCCATTTTAATCTTTAAAATCATTAAATCATTTTAATAACCTTTTATTACCTTTTAATGATTAAGAACCATTTATCTAGTTTGATATGATCATTGATAGGATTGTTAAAGCAAATATCACATACATGCCATCAACCACAATAATATAAACTAAACAACATTGCATATGTGCATAACCATAGCATCTAAAGTGGTCCACACTTGTTTGCCATCACAAGTGTGGTCCATAGGGCATTCCTAAGGTCATAACAAAACACATAGAAAGCTTCCAAAAGCCTCCCACTTGAAACTGCATCCAAAATGCTCCATGTTTCTCTTATGTCTTTCCTTTGTGCTTCCAACGCGTACGTCTTCATATTACAAGATATAAAGTCCTAATACAAGATATCTAGTAAAATGAAAAATACACCTAATCTATTTATTACAACCCAATAATAAATAAATTACATTTTTAAACAAAGAACAAATAAATTAATATACAACCCCATTGAATAAACAAAAAAAAACATTACATACATCCAAACAACACAAGGCCAAATGCTAGGTTATGCACCAATATAAACATTCATCATATCATCCAAATATAACAAAGAATCCCCACTAAAACCTATGAAATTTCAGCCAACATAAACTGAAATTTCGGGTTTTAAACATGTCCAAACAACATACATATCAACATACATAACTTTCAAGGTTTAATCACAAGCATGTGTAATATAACCTTGAAAGTTTGGGGATTCAACATACAAGAATATTACAGCCCATAAAAGGGATATAAAGTCCCATAAAAACGATTTTTAAAGGACAAGAATAAGCAAGCTATCCACATAACCGGCTCTAGATGCCATTGTTGGGTTAGTTAGAACACAAAAAAAAACATAGTCAAACCATTTAAACTTTGTAAAAACGCAGCGGAAGTGAACATTATAACATTGTTTATGAACTGAAATTTCAGGTTTATTTTGATGTTATAAGTTTTAAACAAACCCATGAACAAGAGGATCTTTTATATGTGAATAATGCTAGCTATGAAAGTGCAAACAACACATTATGGACAGCTATAAAGAAACTGCCATAATCTACCTTTCAGCAGCAAGATGTTCGAAATGGAGGATGTTCTTGACCAAGAAAAATGACCAAACGCACCAAGGGAGGTCCTCTCAAGTTAGTATACCCTAAGCTTGATTGAAAAACACCTTCTTGTTAGGAAGAATCACCACCAAAAACACCCAAAACCTCCAAAATGCTGCTGCTTGTGCCATGAGCAATGAGAAAGAGAGAGGAGAGTTTTTGGTCTTTGCACGTATTAAGATTGTATGAGAAATGAAGTCCCCAAAACTAGTTATGATGTGTGTTGTTTACAAAGCAAAAGGGCCAATGAAAAACAAAGGGGGGGCGCTGAAATTTTAATTCAAAAGGGGTTTCCTTCTTTAAACCAAACACACACACATATTAAACTAGTATTGTAACTAGTTATACAATTAACCATTTAATTGTATAAGTTATACACTCTCATTATTATTTGGTGTTATCTAACTTATTAAATAACATTTCAAATAATATTATTGAACAAAATATTCTAATAAGTTGTTCCCTCTCATATGCAACTTATTTAGAAAACCCATTTTCTAAATTGATGTAAATATTTAATTGCATGATCATATCATCAATTAAATATTAATTGGAGTTTGCTAAGCTTGTTATTGGGTATAACCCGACTTGGATCATAACATACTAACCGCATCAATATTCTACGTGTCTTGGGCATATAGAATCCTACAAGAAGAACTTAGCTTCGGAATGAAAATCTATTTCCTTCGGAAGTTCCAAAATGAAGAAGAAGGCAAGTGGAAAACTGCCTTCAGAAGAAAATTTGGTCTCGGAAGAAAGGAATGCTTCCGAAGTACTGAAGCTTGCTGCAGTAAAGGCAAGTTCTTCCGAAGAACCAGTCATCAAAACTTCCGAAGTCTCAAAAGCTTCCGAAGTATTGAAGGTCAAGTCCAAACTTCCAAAGGTGGTGTGGAAGTCAAAGAAAGGCCAAATGACTGAAGGTTCTTCATCAACAACAGCACAAGATCCTCAAAGCACAACCATAGGATCTATTACTGTTGCATTGTCTTCAACTGTTTTAAATGAGCCCAAGACCAATGAGGCTTGGGTTTCCAAATGTAACTAGCTATCTCTTTGTGCAGGAACAGCTACAGACAAACAAAAATGTGTGGATCATTGACAGTGGTTGTTCCAGGCACATGACAGGCAGTAGGTCACTACTCCAAAAGTTTGAAAGAACTGATGGAGGACCAGTTGCTTTTGGAGGAGATGCAGGTGGTTACATTACTGGAAGGGGCAAAGTCACAAATGGTAAGCTCAGCATTGATAAGGTAAACTTTGTCAAAGAGCTTGGATACAATCTTTTGAGTGCATCTCAATTTTGTGATCAGAGTCATAACATGCTGTTTATTGAGCATGAGTGCATTGCTCTCAAACCCGGGGTGGTCATTCCTCATGAGCACATCCTACTCAGAGCCACTAGGAAAGGGAACATGTACAAGATGGATTTGCAAGAAACATCTCCATGCTTTCTATCTAAAGCAAATAGTGATGAGTCTTTCCTTTGGCATAAAAGAATGTGCCATGTAAACTTTAATAACATGAATAAATTAATTAAGAATGATTTGGTAACTGGAATACCAAAAAGAGAGTTTACAAGTGATGATCATTGTGTTGCATGCCTGAAAGAGAAGCAACATAAGGTATCTCACAAGCCTAAGGAAAGAAACTCCATCACTACACCCATACACTTGTTACATATGGATCTCTTTGGCCCTACCAGTTTAATGAGTTTAGGAAGGACTTCTTACTGTCTGGTGATCACAGATGACTTTACAAAATTCACATGGGTCTTCTTCCTTAGAACTAAGGATGAGACCCCTGAGATTCTAAAGAATTTCATCTTAAAGATTGAGAATCAATGTGATCACAAGGTCAAAACCATAAGATGTGATCAAGGAACTGAGTTCGAGAATCAAATACTTGATACATTTTGTGATGAAAAGGGTATTACAAGACAATATAATGCTCCCAGGACTCCTCAGCAAAATGGAGTTGCTGAGAGGAGAAACAAGACACTAATTGAAGATGCAAGAACTATGTTGTCTGACTCTAAACTACCCATCACCTTCTGGGCAGAGGCAGTCAACACTGCCTGCTATATGCAAAATAGAGTTTTAGTAGTTAAGACACATGGTAAGATTCCTTATGAACTTTGGCATAAGAGGAAACCTTTTATTGGTTTTCTCAGGTCATTTGGGTGTCCTTGCACCATCTTGAATACCAAAGATCATATTGCCAAGTTTGCTGAAAAATCAGATGATGGACACTTCATTGGATACTCTTCTCAAGCCAAAGCTTATAGAGTATACAATCTCAGAACTAGAGTAGTTGAGGAGTCGGCCAATGTGACTTTCAATGAACACACTCCTAATATGAAAGGTTCTGGTCCGGATTGGCTGTTTGATCTTGATTTAGTTACCAACTGTTTTAACAAATCTTGTGAGCATGTTTCAGGATCCACAGATATATTGCCTACAGGTGATCCTGATCCTAGATTTAACCTGAGAAGATCTTCAAGCTACATATCTCCAGCTCCAGTGGTAACTAATCCTGCAAATGAAGCTTCTACCAGCACATCAATGACAAATCCTGCTGATACATCTGAGTTGCCTTTATCTTCCAGTCTTGAGGCACAAAACTCAAATGTAGGAACTTCAAATGTTGGAGAACATGGTGGTGGTGACAGTGATCAGGAATTTCTTGATGCTGAGAACCATCCCATTGAAGAAAATCTCAATGATGTCACACACTCATTGGATCAAGTTAATCTTGATAGTGATTATGGTGGATGCAATATGACTGCAAAGTCTACATCAGGGGGATGTCAGTTTCTTGGTGGAAGGATAGTCTCTTGGCTGTGTATCTGCATCAACTGCTGAGGCTGAATACATTGCTGCTGCAAGCTGCTGTGCTCAAGTGCTTTGGATTCAAAATCAGATGCTAGACAATGGATTCAACTTCAAAGAGACTCCTATTCACATAGACAACAACAGTGCTATCTCAATCACAGAGAATCCTGTGCAGCACTCAAGAACTAAGCACATCAACATCAGGTATCATTTGATTAGAGATAATTTTGAAAAGGGATTAATCAAACTTATCAAAGTTATCAAACTTATCAAAGTTCACACAGATGAACAATATGCTGATCTGTTCACAAAGGCTTTTGATGAACAGAGATTTAAATATCTTATATCAGCTATTGGGATGATTAACTTTGAGTAGCTTTTCTTAAACTTAATCATATTATTTCTAAAACTATGTATGTTCTATGTTGTCTATTCTATCACTTTAATAAGCCCCAGTTTCTCTTCAGAAGAAAAATCTCTTAAGATATTCTTTAGATTTTTTAGAATTTTACTCTTTTTATCCTTCGGAAGATTTTTTTATCTTTCGGAAGATTTAAAGTTGCCTTCGGAAGCTTTTATTCATCTCAGAATGAAATTGGTTTAAATTGCTTCCGAAGCAAAATTTTTCAAAATCTTTGAAATATCTTCCGAGGCAAAATTTGCCTTTGGAAGCTTTTTAGTCAAAATGTCCGAAGTTAAATAACCTTCGGAAGCTTTTCAGTCAAAACTTCCGAAGCTAAATAACCTTCGGAAGATTTCTCGACTTCCAAGAAAACTATCTTTTGGGCAAAAGAAAACTACTTTTCAGAGGTGAGACCGACACACGGATTTCAAAGTTTATCCTCTTTCATTAACTTTGTCTCAAATCCAATTCATACAAATACCCAACGGTTACCCCTCTTTCTTCTACCTGCTCCAAATTCACCCATACCTCAAACCTAATCTCTCTCAAATAGCATTTGTTCTTCACCTTTCTTCACCCTTCAGCTTTTCAAAACGGCCAACATTCAAAACAGAGACAACCCTGACTTCTCCATGCAACTCTATAGGCAACACAATCAGGTCGCCTTGTTGCACTCTGAGAAAGATGATAGTTTCTCAGAGATTTGCCGTTTTCTGGCTCTGTCCAACTACTACACCTCCCTCACCATTGATCCTACTCTTTACGAGGATCATCAGCTTGACTTTTGGAGGACATGTCAAGAGGTTATCATGGATAGGGAGAAGGCACTGTCTGCCACAGTGCAGGGGAGGACAGTCTTCATCACTCCAGCCATCATCACTCCAGCCATCATCAACACCCATCTTCAGCTGGATGATGAAGAAGATGAACTGTCTTTCCCAAAGGAAGCTGCTAACTATTCCTTTGAGCAGATGGGCTATGAGGGAGATTTCCAAGTAAAAACCTTCAGGAAAGGGAAGGTCTCATCCCAATGGAAATATCTACTCCATGTAGTGATTCACAGCTTGTCTAACAAACATGGTGGGTGGGACCAGATTCCTGAGGATCTCTTCTTTATAGTTCATGGAATGGTGCAAGGGGTCAAGTTCTGGTACTCACAATTTGTATATACAAACTTGCTTGCTAACTTGAACTCCTTAGAATACTATATGTTTCCTAGATATGTTCAACACATTCTCAACTGTGAACTTGGCTCACAGTTGAGGGAAACAAATAATATTTTTAAATTGGGACAGATGAAGCCAGACATCTTTAAAATTATGAAGAAGCCAACTGTAGGCTTCTCAGGGGTAGAAACAGCCCTTGTCCCCAAAATGTTAGAGCTCATTACTCAAGGTGACAACCTAGCAACACAAGCTAGTGTTGAACCCACACCTTCTACATCTCAACCACTAAAACAGCCACAAATCACCCTCACCTACCAAAGAATAACCAAACGAACCCCTGCTCAAGCTATTGAGCCTGTGCAGGCCCCCATATACTCACCCATATGTTTGAATCATGCCACTGAACCTCCAGTCGTACGGCTGACCATTCATTCGCACGACTGAGTCCTCATTCGTGCATAGTGATCACTCGTCTTCATTCGTGCATAGTGATCACTCATCTTCATTCGGTCTTCTAACCAGGAGACTGGGTTCTCAGTCGAACGACTGAACCTTTATTCGCACTCAGTCGCACGACTAGACTCTCATTCGCACGACTGACGCATGCGACTGAGCCCATTCGTCTGAAACGGATCAGCAACTGTGTTCTTGACATTTTTGATCCAAACTTACTCAAAATTTGAGTTTTAACCATCCAAATCATGTCATATTCAAAACAGATCATGTACACATCGTTTATAATGGTTTCGGATCATTGTTTTATCAAAACTTCATAAAAACTCGGATCCGAATTCCCGGATTTTAGCTTAGAAAAGAACAAGACCAATTCGATGATTTAAACATGTTATTGGATCAGATTGAATCATACACACATCTTACAATATAGTAGGATTGATCCGTGACATTAAAAACTTACCAAAACGGAGTTAGCTTAGTCGATTTGGCAAGAACAGGGGTGTTTGGGTGTAAAAGGAACAAGAGATTGAAGATGATGCAGATAGAAATCTGCTTTTAAACTCTCTTAACCGCCTTACTTATCCCCACATTCATTCTAACCACCTCACACTCAGTCGCACGACTGAACCATTCGCACGACTGAATCATGCGAATAAAGCTCATACGCCTATGATTCGTGCGATTGAGTCTCATTCGCACATAAGGGGTGCGACTGAAGTTCATTCGCATGCAAGTCATGCTACTGAACACCAATCTTAACAAACAAACTCAACTTAATTAATTAAACATAACTATAATACAATTACAAGTCTGGATTTAAAAACCGGATGTTACAACTCTCTCCCCCTTAAATAGGTTTCGTCCCTGAAACCAACTATTCAAACAACTGGGGATAATCTCTTCTCATCTCATCTTCTGATTCCCAAGTGAAATCAGACCCCTTTCTATTCGACCACTGTACTTTAACTAGCTCAATGATTTTATTTCTCAATCTTTTTATCTTTCTATCCACTATAGCAGTAGGTTTCTCAACATAATTCAATTTATCATCCACCTCTATATCATCTAAAGGTACGTATGCATTTTCATCAGCTAAACACTTGCGAAACTGTGATACGTGAAAGGTTGGGTGGATTCCTTGCAAATGATCGTGTAATTCTAGTTTATAAGCTACTTCTCCAATCCATTCTATAATTCTAAACGGTCCTATAAAACGAGGACTCAACTTTCCCTTCTTTCTGAATCTGATAATTCCTTTCCAAGGACATACTTTCAACATAACTCTATCTCCTACTTCAAACTCTATATGCCTTCGCCTTTTATCTTCATAAGACTTTTGTCGATCCTGAGCCCCTTTAAACCGAGCTTTGATCTGATCCAACTTCTCATTTGTAGCCTGTACGATTTCCAAAATACCCAATTCTTTCTGCCCAATTTCTCCCCAACATATCAGATTCCTGCACTTTCTACCATATAACATCTCATAAGGGCTCTCCCAATTGTAGAATGATAACTGTTATTGGAGGAGAATTCTACTAACGGTAGATGACTATCCCAGCTACCACCAAAGTCTATAACACAAGCCCGTAACATATCCTCAACTGTTTGGATAGTTCTTTCAGTCAACCCATCAGTTTCTGGGTGAAAAGATGTACTGTGTAACAAACGAGTACCCATATCTTCATGAAATTTTCTCCAAAACCTCGAAGTAAAATGTGTATCCCTATCCGACACAATAGATGACGGCACCCATGACGAGCAATAATTTCTCGAATAAACAGTTCGGCTAACTTCTCAGAATTATACGTTTCCTTGATTGGTAAGAAATGCCCGCTACGTGTCAATCTATCCACTATGACCCAAATGGTATCATAACCTTTAGCTGTACGCGGAAGCTTAGTTATGAAATCCATTGTTAACTCCTCCCACTTCCATTTTGGGATCTCTAAGAGTTGAAGCTTACCATATGGCTTTTGATGCTCAGCTTTGACCTGAAGACACGTCAAACACCTATTCACATACTATATCACATTAAACTTCATACCTGGCCACCAATATTCTTGTTTTAAGTCTTTATACATCTTAGTAGCACCAGGGTGTATAGAATATCTAGATTTATGAGCTTCATCTAGCACCAACTCTCTCATCTTAATCGGAACCCACATACGATCACATTTTGTCTTAACCCCAAAACTATTTTCTTCCAGATCTTTTGTTTGACCTTTCATTCGTTCTCGTTTTATGTTTTCCTCCTTTAGTGCTTCTAATTGAGCTTCCCGTAACTGATGCATAAAATCTGGGGTTATCACTAACTTATATGACTTAACTCGAATCGGAGGGTGTTCATTCTTTCTGCTTAACGCGTCAGCAACTACATTTGCCTTACCAGGATGGTAAAGTATTTCACAATCATAATCTTTCACCAATTCTAACCATCTCCGCTAGCGCATGTTTAATTCTTTTTGATCAAAGAAATATTTCAAACTCTTATGATCCGTATAAATCGTACATTTCGTCCCATATAAGTAATGCCTCCATATCTTCAAGGCAAACACGACGGCTGCTAATTCCAGATCATGCGTCGGATAATTCTTTTCATGTTCTTTCAACTGTGTGGAAGCATAAGCTATTACTCGTCCCCTCTACATCAATACACAACCTAAACCTTGATACAAAACATCTGAATAGATTACTAAATCTTCATTTCCATCTGGCAACGACAACACTGGTGATCGAGTTAATTTCTGCTTTAATTCTTGAAATGCATTTTCTTGTTCTGGTCCCCATACGTATTCTTCATTCTTTCTTGTCAGCTTCGTTAACAGGGATGCAATTTTGGCAAAATCCTGAATAAATCTTCTATAATAACCAGCCAAACCCAAGAAACTGCGGATTTCAGATGGCGTTTTTGGAGGACTCCACTTCATTACTGTTTCAATCTTTGCAGGATCTACTAAAATACCTTCTGCATTGATCACATGTCCTAAAAACTGTACTTCCCGCATCCAAAACTCACACTTAGAAAATTTTGCATAAAGCTTTTCTCTTCTCAACCTTTCCAACACTTAACGAAGATGGCAGGCGTGATCTCCCTCATTCTTTGAATAGATCAGTATGTCATCAATAAACACAATTACTGATCGATCTAACATTGGCTTACACACTCTATTCATCAAATCCATAACAGCAGGTGCATTTGTTAACCCAAAAGACATAACCAAAAATTCATAGTGACCATAACGTGTGCGAAACGCTGTCTTAGGTATATCTTCTTCCTTAACTTTCAGTTGATGATAACCCGAATGGAGATCTATCTTAGAAAACCAACTGGCTCCCTGTAACTGATCAAACAAATCATCTATTCGTGGGAGTGGATACTTATTCTTTATCATCAACTTGTTTAATTCTCTGTAATCAATACACATACGCATACTCCCATCTTTCTTCTTTACAAACAACACTGGAGCACCCCATGGGGAAGAGCTGGGTCTAATAAAACCTCTTTCTAGCAAATCTTCAATTTGCTTCATTAATTCCTTCAATTCTGATAGAGCTAGTCTATAAGGTGACTAGGCCACTGGCTTAGCACCCGGAACTAAATCAATTCTAAACTCAACTTCACGATCTGGGGGAACACCCGGTAATTCTTCTGGAAACACATCTATAAAATCTCTAACCACATGATTGTCCTCTATCTTTTTCACAGGCTTTTGAGAATCGATCACATATACTAAATAAGATGCACACCCGCGGCTCATTAGCTTTTCTGCTTTCATCATGGATACTATCTTTACAGCTGACTCTTCTCTATCACCATATACACTAATCATTTTCCTATTAGGCGCTCTTAACTGAATTAGTTTCTTATTACATACAATATGAGCTTCATAGTTCACCAACCAATCCATACCCAAAACTACATCAAACCCTCCTAACACCATAGGGTATAGTTTAACAGGCAATCTATATCCTTCTAATTCAATAAAGCAACCCTCAATCATACTACTAATAATCACAGATCTATCATTAGCAGTTTCCACTATAAAGGCTACCTCTAATGGTCGAATTTCACATGCAAGCATAGGGCAAAAATTAACAGATACAAAACTTCCACTTGCACCAGAATCAAATAACACGTTAGCTGGAATTCCATTCACTAGAAACGTACCTGAGACTACATCTGGCAAAGCTTTAGCCTCACTGGCTGACATAGAATAGGCTCGCCCCTTTGCCACACTCGACCCTTCTCCTGACCCTTTCATCGATCTAACCGGTTCAGCTTTTCTAACTACCAACTTTGGACATTCACTTCGAATAGGCCCCGTTTCCCCATATTCATAACATCTACGAAGACCTTCACCACACTCATTAGCATAATGTCCTAACTTTCCACATTTAAAACAAGTCCTACTACCAATCATACATTCACCCTTATGCAGGCTGCCATATTTCCCGCAACGTGGCAGCTCATTTCAGACATTCCTTTGGAATTACCCCTTCCAAACCTACCCTTCTTCTGAAAACTTAAATTTTCCAATCTTCTCTGCGCTACAGGTTCTTCATGTTTCCTTCTACTTTCATCAGGAGCAACGTCACTACCAAAAACTTCTTGATACATATCTACAGCTAAGTTTACCGTCAACTGGTAGCTACTCGGAGCAGATGATCTAACCAACTTTCTAACCTCCTGAGGCAACCCCTGGGTATACCTCGAGATTTTCTTCTCTTCAGGAACCACTAAATATGGCACCAATCTCGCCATCTCTTCAAACTTAGATGTGTATTCCCTATGGGACATATTACCTGCCTGAAACTGCAGGAAATTCATCTCTATTCGATCCATCTCACCTTTCGGACAAAACTTATCGACACGAACTTTCTAAATTCAGGCCATAACATTTTGTCAGTAGCCTCCTCGCCTAACGTTTGGATAATCGTATCCCACCAATACAGAGCCTCACCTACAAACGAGTGGGCTGCAAACTTCACTTTTTGATCCTCCCTACACTCAATCAACTTAATCACGGCTTCCATTTCACGAAGCCATTTATAGGTGGCTACCACATCCATAGCCCCAGAAAATTGTGGAGGATTACATTCTTTAATCTGACTATACGTAACTCCCTTTTTCTCACTAGACCTCTCAGCTTTATTAACATTCATATTCTCATCAGGTCTAGCTACATTCAAGGCCTTACGAACCTCCTCAGCAATTGCATCACGAAATTGTTGTCTCGTCATACTAAGCACCTCTGTGCTTTCATCAACATTTCTTTCCGAGGTTCCACCTTGCATTCTTTCACTCTCCCTATCAGCCATAACCTATTAAAATGAGATCAGGATTATTTGGTATTCGCATGTAAGTATATAACCAGAATACTATAAGTAAAGTAAATTATTAATAATGTTGGCCAGGTACTATTAATTGTTTACTTTACTTTTACTATCCTCGTTATTCCTTCTTATGTTCGTCCTATCACCTTCTCTTGTTTTAATAAACTATTCTATCTAGCTATCCCTGCTGGCATATCTATTCTCTAGTTAAAGTCTAGTTATTAAGACACTAGAACCCTTTAACTACTGCTCTGATACCAACCAGTGACGCACTAAACCCGGGAGGATACCGGAGGCACGTCACATAGTTGGATTAATATTTTAAACACAAATCAGAGCTTTCTATTTACAGCGGAAGACTAGACAACATTACATATTAACCCAACTTTTACAACATTTTTACATATTAAGACTTTTACATAAACATCTGTTTTACATTATTACACATGACTCTTATCCTATGCCAGCAATCGCCTTGGGATAGCATCCTGATCCAACTCAAGCTTGCTTTCCTCTATTACTAGAGGATCCTTCCTTACCTAGCACACATATAACACACTCAAAACATCAGATAAACTGGCGAGTTCTAAATTTTTATTAAAACATTAATAGCATCTCATCACATACAAAAGTCATTTTTATATTGGCAATATAATAAAATCAACTTTATCTTTACTTTGTCCCACCGGACTCGTCCCACTGGACGTCAGTTTCCCACATCCAGAAACTGTCAGTTTCCCACATCTAGAAACTGTAATTATTATCTCTCATCCAGTAGGATGCCAATTTAATCATCTAAGGTTGTCACCACAAGATGTTCATAAAGCTGAGTGATCGTCATCACTCCTTTTCACTGTACAGTCTACACACACACGCATCTTACCCTAACTGGCCTGTTGAGATTTACATCACATCAAAACAATTTCTTTTACCCATTGCCCATATCATCACATTAATTTACACACACCACACATTCAATCTTTTAGCACCAGTTTTAATATATTTTCATCTGTCTTCACACCCTATTTGACCCATTAGAATCATTACCATCACGTAATGATTAACAATGTTCAGATAATCATTCATTACCCCCAACTTTACCCTAACAGCCCCACAAGCTGTTAGTAATGTATAAACATCATTATCACTATTCTGGTGCTAAAACATTCAATTCATTTATCATCGTATGTGTGCTAGCCCGAATGTTAAAACCAAACATTTGAAAAGGGCTTAGAACTCACCTTATTAACTTTCTCACGATAATCTACACAATCCACGTACACGAGATAACTAGTCCTTCTTCTAATCAAGGTATATCTAAAGCAATAAACCTTGATTCAGTAAACTATTCTCAAACAGGACTTCTATGCGAATGAACACTTATGCGAATGAGCACTCATGCGACTGGACCTATGCGGATGAACATCAATGTGGATGAGTATCCAATCGTGTGAATGGACCTCATGTGATTGAACCATATGTTTGAATCATGCGACTGAACCTCCAGTCGTACAGCTGACCATTCATTCGCACGACTGAGTCCTCATTCGTGCATAGTGATCACTCGTCTTCATTCGGTCTTCTAACCAGGCAACTGGGTTCTCAGTCGCACGACTGAACCTTTATTCGCACTCAGTCACACGACTAGACTCTCATTCGCATGACTGAGGCATACGACTGAGCCCATTCGTCTGAAACGGATCAGCAGCTGTGTTCTTAACATTTTTTATCCAAACTTACTCAAAATTTGAGTTTTAACCATCCAAATCATGTTATATTCAAAACAGATCATGTACACATCGTTTATAATGGTTTTGGATCATTGTTTTATCAAAACTTCATAAAAACTCGGATCCGAATTCCTGGATTTTAGCTTAGAAAAGAACAAGACCAATTCAATGATTTAAACATGTTATTGGATCAGATTCAATCATACACACATCTTACAATATAGTAGGATTGATCTGTGACATTCAAAACTTACCAAAACGAAGTTAGCTTAGTCGATTTGGCAAGAACATGGGTGTTTGGGTGTAAAAGGAACAAGAGATTGAAGATGATGCAGATAGAAATCTGCTTTTAAACTCTCTTAACCGCCTTACTTATCCCCACATACATTCTAACCGCCTCACACTCAGTCGCACGACTGAACCATTCGCACGACTGAATCGTGCGAATGAAGCCCATACGCCTATGATTCGTGCGATTGAGTCTCATTCGCATGTAAGAGGTGCGACTGAAGTTCATTCGCATGCAAGTCATGCTACTGAACACCAATCTTAACAAACAAACTCAACTTAATTAAATAAACATAACTATAATACAATTACAAGTCCGGATTTAAAAACCGGATGTTACACCAGCCTTTGGACTTAAACAACCAAATTCCTAACCTTGAATTCTACACTGATGAGGACTTAGGCTTCAGTGAGCACCATGAATGTAATAGCCCAACGTAACCGCACCATGATATTGTCCGCTTTGGCCGGGACGAACCACCATCGCCTCACGGTTTTGTTTTCACCTGAACCAGGACGTACCACCATCGCTCAGGCAAAACGCGTCACAGTGGGGAAGGTCTCAAGACCCTTATATAGAAGCATTCGTTTTCCTTCCCAACCAATGTGGGATGTTACAATCCACCCCCTTAGGGAGACCAGCGTCCTCGCTGGCACACTGGCCCGGCCCTGGCTCTGATACCATCTATAACAGCCCAACGTAACCGCACCATGATATTGTCCGCTTTGGCCGGGACGAACCACCATTGCCTTACGGTTTTGTTTTCACCTGAACCGGGACGTACCACCATCGCTCAGGCAAAACGCGTCACAGTGGGGAAGGTCTCAATCCCCTTATATAGAAGCATTCGTTCTCCTTCCCAACCAATGTGGGATGTTACAATCCACCCCCATGATATTGTCCGCTTTGGCCGGGACGAACCACCATCGCCTCATGGTTTTGTTTTCACCTGAACCGGGACGTACCACCATCGCTCAGGCAAAACACGTCATAGTGGGGAAGGTCTCAAGCCCCTTATATAAAAGCATTCGTTCTCCTTCCCAACCAATGTGGGCTGTTACAGATGGTATCAGAGCGAGGGCCGGGCCAGTGTGCCAGCGAGGACGTTGGGCTCCCTAAGGGGGGTGGATTGTAACATCCCACATTGGTTGGGAAGGAGAACGAATGCTTCTATATAAGGGGCTTGAGACCTTTCCCACTGTGACGCGTTTTGCCTGAGCGATGGTGGTACGTCCCGGTTCAGGTGAAAACAAAACCGTGAGGCGATGGTGGTTCGTCCCGGCCAAAGCGGACAATATCATGGTACGGTTACATTGGGCTGTTACAGATGGTATCAGAGCCAGGGTCGGGCCAGTGTGCCAGCGAGGACGCTGGGCTCCCTAAGGGGGGTGGATTGTAACATCCCACATTGGTTGGGAAGGAGAACGAATGCTTTTATATAAGGGGCTTTAGACCTTCCCTACTGTGACGCGTTTCGCCTGAGCGATAGTGGTACGTCCCGGTTCAGGTGAAAACAAAACCATGAGGCGATGGTGGTTTGTCCCGGCCAAAGCAAACAATATCATGGCGCGGTTACATTGGGTTGTTACAATGAATCTCTCTACTTATCACCTACTCAAAGAGAGAGGAGTGCTTCTGAATTCCCTATGTCTACCCCACATCAGTCACCCATTGCTGAGGTGGGTCCTTCTGAACCTGTTCAGGGGATCCATATGGAAGAGGCTCTCACTTCTGCAAGTGATTACATCTTTAATACCTCAACCATAGCAACTCAGCCCATTGACACTTCATCTGAGGATGTCAATGAGCAGAGGAAATCCAGCAGCCCAGAATACCAAGCTGGTGATGAGAGTGAGGACTTAGGTCCAATTCTCTCATCCCCCCATGATTCTTCTGATGAAGATGAGGGGAATCTGAGACTAAAGGTGCACAAACTATGAAAAACATGCACCTACTTAGTCTCAAAGGTTAGTCATCTTGATATTCAAGTGACTATCTTAAACAAGAGGGTCAATGATCAGCAACTTGAGATATCTTATCTTAAGGAAAAACTAGCTAGGAGACCTTCAAGAAGATCTCAACCAGGAACACAAGAACCTGTGGATTTGGTTGACCTAACTCCTAGCTCACCTATACAAGAGGGTGATACTACCAAAAAGGGGGAGAAAGTCACTACAATCACAGAACCTGGGAGTTCTTCTAGGAGTATGGACAGTGAGTACTCACCATCCTCTCTTGTAATTGCACCTACTCAGCAACCTCCTCAAGTTCACATTGATGTGAACTTCCTAGACTACTTGTTTCAGAGTCTCTTTGGGGAGGCTATACAAAGGCAAGAAGGTGAAGAAGATAGACCAAGGCAATCAGGTAATGTTATTGGTCAACTGGATGTTGAGGCAGACCCTGAGATTAGCTTCAAAGGGAAAACCTTGACTAAAGGCCCAGTGATAGAGCCTGAGAGCCCTGTCTTACAATTTATTGA
This sequence comes from Flaveria linearis, assembly GCA_024085815.1. Taxonomy (NCBI): domain Eukaryota; kingdom Viridiplantae; phylum Streptophyta; class Magnoliopsida; order Asterales; family Asteraceae; genus Flaveria; species Flaveria linearis. The sequence goes on along the minus strand of CM044016.1, from coordinate 26,750,381 downwards.
TGAAGTGACAGAGATTGAAACACCTGTCACAACAACAACTACTTCAGCAACTCAACCCCTCAGTGAAACACCTGCTGGTGAAGGTGTATCATAGTCTCTCTTTGGCCAGAGCTTGGATGCTACACCAAGCAATGAAGGCCAAAGCTCTCTCCACCCTGTGTCATAAAGGTCTGTAGGTGACAAAGGGAAAAGGGTTCTAACCCCTGAGGAGATTGAGGAGGAGGAAAGAGAGAGAAAGAGGAGGCTAAGGGGAGTAAGTTCCACTAGGTCTTCAAGCTTCATGCAAGCTGCAATCAGGACTGCCCACAGACCAAACACTCAAGATGATGAGTTGAGGGCCGTCAGGATTACTTTTTTACAGACCAGGAACTATGACATAGATGAGATTATCTCTTTCCCCTTAGAGGAATTAAATGATCTGGCTGATATGGAAATGTCAAGAGAGAGGAAGGAAGCTGAAGATGCAAGAAATCTTCTTGAGATCAAAGAGAAGGAAAGACAACAAAGGCTATACAAGCATGTTCCTACTCTCTTGCCAGTTCAAGAAAGCCATGTGCAAGAGGTTGTGGCTGCTACACAAGAACCTCAGGTAGATAAAGAAACAGATAGACAAAAGATGATTGACTACCTAAATGCCACAGGCTTCTACCAGGTAGAAGCACTTCTTCCCTTGCCCTTTGAGTACATTGAGTTTGAGTATCTCAAACAACTTGAACTTCAAGTACTCAAAGAGCAGAAGTCAACAAAGAAGAAAATAAGGGAAGAAGTTGCTAAGTCAAGAGCTCCCATTCAGAAGAACTTGAAAAAGTTTGCTGATAGACAAAGAATGATGAGCTTCTTAAAGCTGTATGGATTCTCCGGAAGGAGACTTGGCCCTATGTCTCTATCCACTATGGATGAGCATATCAGGGTAATCAAGCAGAAGATCATGGGTGGAGAGCTTATTGACTTACACACTCCTCCAAGTCAAGCTCCACCTGAAGTAGAGGTTAAGTTTGAACAACAAGAGACAACACAAACTGAACCTCCTGCTTCATCTTCTGATCCACAGCAGGGTCACAGGCCAGCCTCTTTATCTATTGACCCACAGCAAGGTCAAAGGCTAGCCTCATCATCTAACCCACAACAGGGTCAAACTCCCTCTCCTTCTGAACCTGTGAAGGAGGAACACCCAACTGAGGAAGACATAACTAATCAACAAGGTGTTGCATGCCAGTCTTCTCAGTTAAAGACTACAAAGAGGAAGAAGAGGATGGCTTCTAAACCACCTTCAATGAAGAAGAAGAAGTCAAAATCAACCTCCTCTGATCCTCAGGATAAATCAGAACATCCTAAGGAAGTGCAAGAAGAGGAAGCCCAATCACCTTCAATTCAAATGGCTCCTCTTGCATCAGGAAGACCCATCATATCCTGGACTTATTCAACTAATCCAGAAAGGTGGCATGTAGTCAGAGATCAAGGTGATGAAAATGTCTACTCTTGGGAAGACCTCTTCAATTTACCTCTGCATGTTCTTTTCGACATGAGAAGATACTTCACAAGTCTGAGTGATCCTGACCCTCTAACGAAGAAAGGAATGGTCATGATCATGTTGAAGACTGTGAACAGCTGAATATCTTCAAGTGTTTTGGTAGCATCAGCCTAGGGGGAGTTTGTAAGGATTCCTATAAGTCTGATACAACCAAAACACTCTAAATCTTCCTGCATGCTGCACAGAACATGAAGTAGAAATGCTTCGGAAGTTTTACATTTCAGAAATATTCTAAGTGTAAAATCTTCCGAAGCCAAGACCAATATCTTCCGAAGCCAGAAATCAAGTCTTTTGAAGCTTCAAAAGACAAAGTCTTCTGAAGCCAAAGAACCAAGGCAGATTCTTCCGAAGACTTTTATCAGACACGCTTTTATCTGATGTACATTTTTGTAAAGCTGAACCACTTTCCCGCTGCCCACTCTAGTTGGTCACCAACTTGCATGAGTTGGTGAAAAGGTCCATGCTTTAGGAAAACTGTACATTGAGGTCTTGGGTCCAACCTTTCTACTTTATGTACTTTTATCCTTTTTGTAATATATTAGGATGTGAGCTATGGCATGTCATAGTCACTAGTCAAAAGGCAATCTGCCTTTTGACTACATGGATTTTGTTGTCTAGTTCATGTATCCAGCTGGCATTCAAAGTATAGCCGGCTGTAGGATGTAGTATATAGTGTCTCAAGTCTTGTAACTTAGTATAGGTGTATGCTTATGCTTGAATACTTGTAACTTTGAACTTGAGAAGCAATATACAGCATCCTTGAAACCCAACTACTTGTTTTGTTATCTTGTTCTGTTTCAAAGTTTACTTGTGTTCTTTGCATCACCATAACCAGTTCCCCATTTGATCTATTAAGTGTTCTAATACACTCTCCTCATTATGTTGTTGTGTTGTAAGTGCTACCCTTCAAACGGTCCTGCAATAATTATGTGAGATACCTTTTGTGAAGTAGAAGGTTCCTTAAGAACAAAGTGATGATGTCGGGTTTCTGCTACAACCAAAAGAAGAAGTGTTTTTAAGAGTGAAAATGAAGGTAACACATGTTGTGACTTGTTGCGGCTTTAATGTGGCTTACCCTTAGTGTGACTGGTGTTTTGGAGAGTTTAGAAGGCCAACACAAGCTGGAGAATCTCGAAGAATGGCTGGAGAACTTCGAACAAGGCCGGAAAAGTCGAACAAGATGAAAATACGTATCCAAAGCTCACAAGACTTCACTTTGTAGGTTGTTTTAAGCTTGGCCGATGCTAGAGGTGTTGTGGTTCATGATTTTGGAGCTGAAGTGGAGAGGATTAGAGAGAGTTTGCAAGTGAGGGTGTGTGTGTTCAGCTGAAAATTCAAGAGAAAGAGGAGAGGGAGAGAAATGAGGGTGTGTGGGTGATTGCATGTAATGTGAGTAGGTGTTAAGGGTGGTGATGTATAGTGGAGAAGAAAGGTGTGGATTGGGTGAGAGGGGGCGGCTGAATTTGGTGTCATGTGGGGTGTTTTTGTTTTAAATTTAAATGTAAATTAATATTATGTAGTGTTAATTTGTTGTGTAGTGTAGTATTTTAGATGATAAAGTTTTTAGTTAGTTGATGTGTCTTGTGCATGTTTATGCATGCATTAGCTGAAATTTAATGTGTATATGCACATATTTTTAATTGTTTCAATAATAAATTGATTTCATTGTAAGGGTGACTAGTTGACTTTCACAGGACACTAAGTTCTAAAAGGTAAAACTTGAAATAACTAGAATTCACAAAAATCACATAAAATCATAGAAATGTAAATAATAGCAATTGATGATGCTAATTTCACTAATAGGGTTTGATTGTTTCTCTTATTAGTACTCATAAGACGGGTGATGATGCAAGTAAGTTAGGGTTAGAATAGTGACCTTGAGGCCGGTTGTCACATGCTCCCACCGTTTAGGAATTTCTTCCTAAAATTTTAGCTTCGATAAGAATCTGAACGGGTGGGTTTGAAGTGATGTGGATAATTCCTTCTCATCTCATCTTCTCGCTCCCAAGTGAACTCAGGTCCTCGTTTCGAATTCCATCTGACCTTGACCTTGGATATGCGGCTCCGCCTGAGTTGCTTGACCAAGCGGTCCGTGCTCTCTATGGGCTCTTCCATGAAGTTTAACTTGTTATTGATTTTTGCTTCTTTCAATGGTAGCTCTAGGGTTTTGTCTAACATGCACTTCTTCAAGTTCGACACATGGAAGGTGTCGTGTATATAACTTAGTTTCTGTGGCAGTTTCAATTTGTACGCCACAGGGCCAATTCTTGTAAGTATTTCGAATGGTCCAATGTATCTCGGGCTTAACTTTCCTCTCTTTCCGAACCTCACGGTTCCCTTCCATGGTGCTACTTTCAGCATTACCCTGTCACCCACTTGAAACGCTAATGGCTTTCGTCTCCTGTCGGCGTATTTCTTCTGACGGTCCCTTGCTGCCCGTGGACGCTCCTTGATTTTGAAAATCTTGTCGGTGGTCTCCAACACGATGTCGGGTCCCAATACTTGGCTATCACCAATCTCATTCGAACTCAATGGTGATCGGCATTTCCTACCATAGAGAGCCTCATACGGAGCTGCCTTGATACTTGCGTGGTAACTGTTATTATAGGAGAACTCCACCAAAGGAGATGGTTATCACAGTTCCCACCAAAGTCAATCACGCAAGCTCTTATCATATCCTCTAAAGTTTGAATGGTCCTTTCGCTCTGACCATCAGTTTGTGGGTGGTAAGCAGTGCTTAAGTCCAGACGGGTTCCTAAGGCCTGCTGGAGTGATTTCCAGAAACGAGAAGTGAAACGGCTATCACGGTCGGAGATTATCGATAGTGGCACTCCATGCCTAGTCACTATTTCATCGATATACAGTTGAGCCAGTTTTGACAGGTCGTAGTCTTCTCGAATTGGCAAGAAGTGAGCTGATTTAGTTAGTCTATCCACTATTACCCAAATAGCATCATGACCTCTAAACGTTCTGGGTAACTTTGTAACAAAATCCATCGTGATGTTATCCCAATTACATTCTGGGATTTCAGGATGTTGCAACGTCCCTGACGGTTTTTGGTTTTCAGCTTTTACCATGGCACAGGTTAGACACTTTCCGACATAAACAGCGATTGCTTTCTTGATTCCAGGCTACCAGAAAAGTGCCTTTAGGTCCTGGTACATTTTATCACTTCCGGGGTGAACCGAGTACCTAGATTTGTGTGCTTCATCGAGGATTACCTCTCTAATCCCCCGTAGTTCGGCACCCATGTTCTCCCCTCATATTTATATGTACCATCATCGTTCCTCTCTAACCGCTTCTCCATTCCTGTCAAAGCTTCTCCTGCTAAATTTTCTTCCTTTAACGCTTCACTTTAAGCTTCTTTCAGCCTTGCAATAAGGTCGGTGTACACCCTTATTCTTAAGGCTCGTACACGAAGAGGCTTTTCTCTCTCCTTTCTGCTCAACGCATCTGCCACAACGTTGGCCTTACCGGGATGATAACGGATTTCACACTCGTAGTCATTTAACAACTCAACCTGTCTTCTCTGACGCATGTTTAGCATCTTTTGGTCAAGAATGTGTTGTAAACTTCTATGGTCGGTGTAAATGATGCACTTCGTGACATAGAGGTAGTGCCTCCACATTTTGAGAGCAAACACCACGGCACCCAATTCTAGATCGTGCGTGTAACACCCGGAAGTTTGACTTTTGGAGTGGTATGCGACTGAGTCTCAGTCACATGTGATTCATGCGACTGGAGGTCCAGTCGCATGGTGTTCAAACGCACAACTGAAGAACGATTGAAGCTCAACCATACGAATGGAGTTCAATCGCATGACTGAAGGTTCAACCGTATAGAACTCCTGCGACTGGAGGTCCAGTCGCATGGTGTTCATGCGACTGAAGGTCCAGTCGCCCCTGGACTTCGAGCGACTGGGCTGTACCTATAAAAGGGGAGTAGCTCTCTTCTCCTCCCAACACTTACATTTTTCAGTCGGGAGAAAGGGCAGAGAGCGAGAGAACAGAGAAAGAAGAGAAAGAAAGGGAGAACGTGGTGATTCGGGCATGAGATTTGTCAAGAAGCTAGCCAAATCGAAGCTCTTCATCTTCTCCTTGATAAAGTGAGTTCTAGGACCCCTCATTTTCATGTTTTCCAACGATTTGGGGCTGGAACACATCTAAACCCTAGTTTTGTAAAGTGTATATTTGACCCATTTGGGTGAAATCTTGATAATGTGTTTAAAGTATGATTTAGGACCTACACATGTTTATATGACGTCCTGGTATGATTCCCTAAGGTTTGGGAGGGTTAATCTGGGCTTGAATGGAGTTTAGAAGGGTTTTTCAGCCGAGCGACGCGGCTGCTGTTCGTGATGAACTTCAGTCGCTGCCCAGTTAGGGTTATGCGACTGAAGGGCCAGTCACACGACTGAGGAAAGACTGATGTTCAATCGTACGATTAAGGCTCAGTCATACGATTGGGGCTCAATCGCACGACAAGCCATGCGACTGAGGGTTCAGTCGCATAGACCCATTCGCATAGTAGTACAGACGCACGACTGAGGGTTCAGTCGCATAGACCCATTCGCATAGTAGTACAGACGTACGACTGAGGGTTCAGTTGCATAGGTGCCCATTCGCATGACTCAGTCGCATGGAGGCCATGCGACTGGAGTATGTTCAATCGCCCAAATAGGGCTGATGTGAATGTGAAGAGAAGTGTATGTATGATGTATGTAGGCTGAGTATGATGTAGCCTTATATGATAGTAATGACTGATGATTGTAAATACCTATGTTCCTCGATTTGATGCATGTTTACCTTTCCACAGTTTTACAAGTTATCACTAATAGATGAAATGAAAGTATTACGTAAAGCACAGTGAAAGAGTAATAAAGAAAGTAAAGGAACATTAATAAAAGTTAACAAGTCTTGCAAGCTTATAGGAGCTACACGACTACGTGTCGTTAGCTCAACTGTGTTGCGGGCTAGCTACCCATTGACGCACACAGGGTCAATCGATTGAGATTGGCAGGACCATTGTGGCGTGCCCCGGATGATTGGGTCGGCCTTGTACATAGTACACATAGCCCTTTTGAGGGAATACAGTTGACCCTTCGGGGGATACACATAGCCCTTTCAAGGGAATACAGTTGACCCTTCGGGGGATACACATAGCCCTTTCGAGGGAATATAGTTGACCCTTCGGGGAATATAGATGGCCCGTCATCCGTTTCCCATCGCGCACATAGTTGGGGTATCGCTCACTGGTCCACATAGAAAGTGAAACATAAAGATAAAGTTTACAGACAAGGCATATAGTACCAGGAACGAATGTTATTTGTTCATACAGCTGATGCGGGCTCGCATATACAGTACAGTATAGTATAATACAGAAAAGAGTATTTTTATATACCACATATAAAACTAGAACTCACTCAGCAACGCTGACTTTTTATGTGTTTCCAGTTGGCAGGTAGGGTTGCTGAGGATGGCACGAGGCGGCTACTCAGCTCTTTTGGGATGGCATTCTCCTTTTGATAATGCTGCCACGCAATGTGTTGTGGGCCCGTAATGCGCACAACACATTATGTTGCATGCGAGTGCAAGATTTCTTGAAGATCCTGATAAACAGGATTATTTAAGAAGTCTTCTTCATGATGAAAAATTTTTATGTTCTTATACTAGAGGTCACTGTTTATGACCATTTTGTACACAGAAAAGATGAAATCTTTTGTAATAGTGCTTTTGTAATGTAATGCAACATTAGATGTTTTGTAATTGACGTACGTTGTATTAAATGGCAAAAGTACTTATAGTAAAAGAAAAGTTTATCTTGAATGTTTCCGCTACATTGTTTTATTTAAATATATGCGATGAAAGACCAACTGTAAGCGTCCCGGGAACGGGACCTTACAAGTTGGTATCAGAGCCAAAGTTTAAGTGAAATGGGTAGATTTTCAAAATAAACCTAAACTTAAACTGAAAATGGGACAGAAAGGGGAAGAATGCCATCTGAGTAGCTGCGTGCCATCAGGTATTTTCTTAAAGATTAACTGGTATTATGTGTGCATGTTATGTGTTTATGTGCTACTGTTAGATTTAGAAACTAATGTAGTCAGGACAGGTAATGCTCGGGGTACGAAGAGTAAAGTAAGTGGCTAATCACTACTGGCCACTGTAATTAGGGACTTACTATACTTAACATAAACTGAGCTAATTCCTTGAATGACCGTGTTGGTGTTTGAATCTTTCAGTGTGATAGAAGATGGTCGGTGGTAGATCATCTAAAGCTTCACGTGGTGGTGGACGTGGTGCTGAACCGCGTGCCACGAGAGGAAGACCTAGGGTAGAGAAGGTAGTTCATGAGGAAACCGAGACCCCTCATCAGGAGGATGCAGACGAAAGCGCCAACTTGAGAGCCTCGGTGAAAGAGGCAGTGGTCGAAGAAGTGCACCAGGTCATGCAGACAATCTTACCGTCTGTAGTGACCGAAGTGATTAAAGCTGTCAGAGAAGGTGATAGAAGAGAAAGGAATAGGTCCTCAAGAAGACAGCAACGAACAGAGCCGGAAGCGGTTTTATCTGATGATGAAGAGGAAGAGGAGGAAGAGGAGGAAGAGCAGGTACGGGAGACAACACGGGGTTGTAACTACGGGGCATTTATGAGGTGCAAGCCCCCGACTTTGATTGGGGACTTTTGATGGTTCTGGTACTGCTGCTGATGCTCACCAATGGGTGAGAGAAATGGAGGCTGTCCTCGATATTAGTGATTGCCAGGAGGACAAGAAGGTGAAGTTTGCTACCCACTCTTTCACAGGGTCGGCTTTGTGCTGGTGGGACAATATAGTCCAAGCCGAGGGTAGCAGGGCCATAGGGAAGATGAAGTGGGCTGAGTTAAAAAGGATGGTGATCGAGGAGTTCAGTCCTCGTCGGGAAATGGACAGAGTTGAGAGAGAGTTCCTGCAGTTGGAGGCGGGGACGATGACCCACCAACAATACACCACCAAGTTTAACGAAATGGCGTGGTTGGTGCCAGAGCAGGTGACGCCGGTGTCTCGAAAGATCAACCGGTATATTCAGGGGCTGCCATCTGAAATTCGTTGGCATTTGATTTCTGCTCGACCGAGGTGGATTTGGCGGAAGGTTATACGATGAACGGGCTGCGTTGGTAAGGGTTGAGGGTAGTAAGAAGGGAGGTGGAGAGAGAAACTGGCAGGGGAAGAGGTTTGGTCGAGGTGATACTTCGACGAGTAATAAGAAGACGCGGGTGGATGACCGCCGGGTGGTCGCGTCGGGTTCAGGAGGAAAGAAGTGTGGTAAATGCGGGAGAGAACACGGTGGGGAATGCAGACTGGGGATGAACATATGCTTCAGGTGTGGTCAACCTGGCCACATCGCTAGAGATTGTAAGAAGCCTAGGGCTGAGGCTTCAGGGGTAAAGAAGACGGGAAGTGAAGGTCCGAGAGCAAGCGCCAGGGCATTCACAATGACGCATGAAGAGGCTAGGACGGACCCCGATGTAGTGTCCGGTGCATTTCTGGTGAACCAAACTCTAGCCTCTGTATTATTTGATTCGGGTGCCAGTAGGAGTTTTATTTCTGCTGCTTTCTGTGCCAAATTGCCCGTTAGTAGTAGACGTGTGGATATACCGTTTGATGTAGAGACTGCTATAGGTAAAACTACCAGGATTTCCGAGGTGATAGAGGTTGTGACGTAGAATTAGAGGTCCACAAATTTCCGGTCAGACCGTTTACGATGACTTTGGGTGGTTTTGATTGGTGCTTGGGATGGATTGGTTGGCGGACTTTGAGGCGAATATAGTGTGTCGAAAGAAGATGATTTGTTTGATAGCGCCTGACGGAAGTTCGTAACTGTTTATGGAGATCGGGTCACGACAATTCCGAAGGTGATCTCTATGGCGGTGGCGGGAAAATGTATGAGGCGTGGATGTAGCGCCTTCTTATGTTATGTAAAGGATGTAGAAACGCCAACACCATAACTATCCGATGTCCGGTTGTGCGTGAGTTTCCAGACGTGTTCCCGGAAGACTTATCGGGATTGCCACCCGACAGAGAGGTCGAGTTCCAGATTGACCTGATACCGGGCGCCCAACCTGTTGCCAAAGCACCGTATCGATTGGCTCCGACGGAAATGAAAGAGTTGATAGAGCAGTTACAAGACATGTTGGATAAGGGGTTTATTAGACCGAGTATCTCACGTTGGGGTGCTCCGGTCCTATTTGTAAAGAAGAAGGATGGTAGTATGAGGATGTGCATCGACTACCGCGAGCTGAATAAGTTGACGGTAAAGAACAGATACCCCTTGCCGAGGATCGACGACTTGTTTGATCAACTTCAGGGTGCTAATTGGTTTTCACGAATAGATCTTCGATCAGGCTACCATCAACTGAAGGTGAAGGAGCAGGATATCCCTAAAACAGCTTTTCGTACGCGCTACGGTCACTATGAGTTCCTCTTCATGTCTTTTGGTTTGACCAATGCTCCAGCTGCTTTTATGGATCTGATGAACAGGGTGTGCCGGCCAATGTTGGATAATCAGTGATTGTGTTCATCGATGATATCTTGATTTATTCGAGGAGCGAAGAAGAGCATGCCGGTCACATCCGGGAGGTGTTGGAGACTTTGAGAAGGGAGAAGCTGTATGCTAAGTTCTCCAAATGTCCTTTCTGGCTACGTGAAGTTCAATTCTTGGGTCACGTGGTAAATCCGGATGGAATTATGGTTGATCCGGCAAAGGTGGAAGCGGTGATGCAATGGAAGTCTCTAAAGACGCCATCTGAGATCCGAAGTTTCTTGGGTCTGGCGGGCTACTACCGAAGGTTTATCCAAGACTTTTCCAAAATCGCTTCTCCACTAACCAAGTTGACCCGTAAGGACGTGAAGTTTGTATGGGGTCAAGCTCAGGAAAAGGCGTTTGAGGAATTGAAGGCGAGATTGACCCAAGCTCCTGTTCTGTCATTACCCGATGGAAGTGAAGATCTGGTGGTTTACTCTGATGCTTCCTATTCGGGGTTGGGATGCGTACTGATGCAAAAGGGGAAGGTGATAGCCTATGCATCCCGACAACTGAAAGTTCATGAGGTTAATTACCCTACCCATGACTTGGAGCTAGCAGCCGTGGTCTTTGCATTGAAAATTTGGAGGCACTACCTCTACGGGACGAAGTGCACCATCTTTACCGACCACAAGAGCTTGAAGTACTTCTTCAAGCAAAAAGATTTGAATATGCGGCAGAGGCGATGGTTGGAACTTATAAAGGATTATGATTGTGAAATCCACTACCATCCGGGCAAAGCCAACGTGGTGGCGGATGCCCTTAGCCGAAAAGAGAGGCCCGAGCCGATTCGGGTGAAAGCGTACCAGCTGATCATGACCTCTGATGTGATGACACAGGTTAAGGAGTTCCAAGATGAAGCATTGAAAGAGGATCATCTTAACTCTGAAAGGATGAGAGTTCTGGTTGCGGAATTGGGTGAAAACACGATGGGTGTTAGAACCCGGTTTGGGCGTATGTGGATTCCTCGTCTTGGGAATCTATGTGGAAAGGTCATGGATGAGGCCCATAAGACTCGATATTCCATTCACCCCGGTGCTACCAAGATGTACCAAGACATGAAGAAAGATTATTGGTGGCCGGGTATGAAACGCGATGTGGTGGAGTATGTGAGTAAAGGCCTTACTTGTTTACAAGTGAAGGCCGAACACCAGAAGCCGTATGGAAAGATTCAACCCCTGGAGATACCGGAATGGAAGTGGGAGAACATCACCATGGATTTTATCACAAAGCTGCCACGTACCCCGAAAGGGTATGACACTATATGGGTGATTGTGGATCGTCTGACGAAGAGCGCCCACTTCCTACCGATGCGCGAGACATATTCGTCCGAGAGGTTGGCCGATCTTTTCATCAAAGAGATTGTGACTCTTCATGGTGTACCGGTGTCGATTGTGTCTGATCGCGACACCCGGTTTACATCCAAATTCTGGAAGAAATTCCACGATGCTATGGGGACGAGGTTACATATTAGCATGGCTTATCATCCTCAAACTAAGGTCAGTCTGAAAGGACCATTCAGACTTTGGAGGACATGCTCCGGGCATGTGTTATTGACTTCGGGGGATATTGGGATGACCACCTACCGTTAGCCGAATTCTCATACAATAACAGTTATCATGCCAGTACATGCCACCCTATGAGATGCTATACGGTAGGAGATGCAGGACACCCGTTGTTGGGGTGATATTGGTAGAAAGAATTGGGAAGCGTCGAAGTGATCGAGCTACGACTGAAAAGATCGAAAGGATCAAAGCCTATATGAAAGCAGCCAAAGACAGGCAGAAGTCGTATGCTGACAAACGACGCAGACCGATTGAGTTCCAGGTGGGGGATCGGGTTATGTTGAAGGTCTCGCCTTGGAAAGGAATCATCCGGTTCCGGAAGCGGGGTAAGTTGAGCCCGCGGTATATAGGCCCTTTCCGAATCATTGCTCGAGTAGGAGAGGTGGCCTATAGGTTGGATCTACCAGATGAGCTAAGTGGAATTTACCCGACCTTCCACGTATCTCATCTGAGAAAATGTTTGGTCGATGAGGATCTGATCGTTCCACTGGAAGATATTGAAGTAGACGAACGGCTTAACTATGTAGAGCAACCAGTGGCGATCGTCGATCGCAAAGAAAAGAGGTTAAGAAATAAAGTGGTTCCCCTTGTGCGTGTACAGTGGAGGCACAGGAAGGGATCCGAATCAACGTGGGAAACTGAGGAAGAAATGAGACAGCTTTACCCCCGATTGTTCGAGGAATAACAGGTTTCGGGGACGAAACCTAAATAAGGGAGGTGGACTTGTAACACCCGGAAGTTTGACTTTTGGAGTGGTATGCGACTGAGTCTCAGTCGCATGTGATTCATGCGACTGGAGGTCCAGTCGCATGGTGTTCAAACGCACAACTGAAGAACGATTGAAGCTCAACCATACGACTGGAGTTCAATCGCACGACTGAAGGTTCAACCGTATGGAACTCCTGCGACTGGAGGTCCAGTCGCATGGTGTTCGTGCGACTGAAGGTCCAGTCGCCCCTGGACTTCGAGCGACTGGGCTGTACCTATAAAAGGAGTAGCTCTCTTCTCCTCCCAACACTTACATTTTTCAGTCGGGAGAAAGGGCAGAGAGCGAGAGAACAGAGAAAGAAGAGAAAGAAAGGGAGAACGTGGTGATTCGGGCACGAGATTTGTCGAGAAGCTAGCCAAATCGAAGCTCTTCATCTTCTCCTTGATAATGTGAGTTCTAGGACCCCTCATTTACATGTTTTCAAACGATTTTGGGGCTGGAACACATCTAAACCCTAGTTTTGTAAAAGTGTATATTTGACCCATTTGGGTGAAATCTTGATAATGTGTTTAAAGTATGATTTAGGACCTACACATGTTTATATGACGTCCTGGTATGATTCCCTAAGGTTTGGGAGGGTTAATCTGGGCTTGAATGGAGTTTAGAAGGGTTTTTCAGCCGAGCGACGCGGCTGTGTTCGTGATGAACTTCAGTCGCTGCCCAGTTAGGGTTATGCGACTGAAGGGCCAGTCGCACGACTGAGGAAAGACTAATGTTCAATCGTACGATTGAGGCTCAGTCATACGATTGGGGCTCAGTCGCACGACAAGCCATGCGACTGAGGGTTCAGTCGCATAGACCCATTCGCATAGTAGTACAGACGCACGACTGAGGGTTCAGTCGCATAGACCCATTCACATAGTAGTACAGACGTACGACTAAGGGTTCAGTCGCATAGGTGCCCATTCGCATGACTCAGTCGCATGGAGGCCATGCGACTGGAGTATGTTCAATCGCCTAAATAGGGCTGATGTGAATGTGAAGAGAAGTGTATGTATGATGTATGTAGGTGAGTATGATGTAGCCTTATATGATAGTAATGACTGATGATTGTAAATACCGATGTTCCTCGATTTGATGCATGTTTATCTTTCCACAGTTTTACATGTTATCACTAATAGATGAAATGAAAGTATTACGTAAAGCACAGTGAAAGAGTAATAAAGAAAGTGAAGGAACATTAATAAAAGTTAACAAGTCTTGCAAGCTTGTAGGAGCTACACGACTATGTGTCGTTAGCTCAACTGTGTTGCGGGCTAGCTACCCATTGACGCACACAGGGTCAATCGATTGAGATTGGCAGGACCTTTGTGGCGTGCCCCGGATGATCGGGTCGGCCTTGTACATAGTACACATAGCCCTTTCGAGGGAATACAGCTGACCCTTCGGGGGATACATATAGCCCTTTCGAGGGAATACAGTTGACCCTTCGGGGGATACACATAGCCCTTTCGAGGGAATACAGTTGACCCTTCGGGGAATATAGTTGGGGTATCGCTCACTGGTCCACATAGAAAGTGAAACATAAAGATAAAGTTTACAGACAAGGCATATAGTACCAGGAACGAATGTTATTTGTTCATACAGCTGATGCGGGCTCGCATATACAGTATAGTATAGTATAATACAGAAAAGAGTATTTTTATATACCACATATAAAACTAGAACTCACTCAGCAACGCTGACATTTTATGTGTTTCCAGTTGGCAGGTAGGGTTGCTGAAGATGGCACGAGGCGGCTACTCAGCTCTTTTGGGATGGCATTCTCCTTTTGATAATGCTGCCACGCAATGTGTTGTGGGCCCGTAATGCACGCAACACATTATGTTGCATGCGAGTGCAAGATTTCTTGAAGATCCTGATAAACAGGATTATTTAAGAAATCTTCTTCATGATGAAAAATTTTTATGTTCTTATACTAGAGGTCACTGTTTATGACCATTTTGTACACAGAAAAGATGAAATCTTTTGTAATAGTGCTTTTGTAATGTAATGCAACATTAGATGTTTTGTAATTGATGTACGTTGTATTAAATGGCAAAAGTACGTATAGTAAAAGAAAAGTTTATCTTGAATGTTTCCGCTACATTGTTTTATTTAAATATATACGATGAAAGACCAACTGTAAGCGTCCCGGGAACGGGGCCTTACAGTGCGTAGTATAGTTCTTCTCGTGATCGTTTAGCAGTCTAGATGCATAGGCAATGACCTTGTTGCGTTGCATTAGCACGCATCCCAGCCCTTGACGTGAGGCGTCATAATATACTACGAAATCTTCGACTCCTTCTAGGAGGGCAAGGACAGAAGCACTACACAATTTTTCCTTAAGCGTTTCAAATGCTTCATTTTGCTCTTATTCCCACACAAAGGTTTTGTTCTTCTTAGTCAGTGCGGTCAAGGGTTACACAATGCGCGAGAAGTCCTTTATGAATTGTCGGTAGTATCTGGCCAATCCTAGGAATTGCCTTATCTCAGTGGGAGTTTCAGGAATTTTACAATTCTTTATGGCCTCAATCTTGAAGGGTCGACTTGAATCATGTTCTCATTCACCACATGCCCTAAGAATTGAATCTCTCGCATCCAGAATTCATATTTAGAAAATTTGGCATATAGTTGTTCATTCTTGAGTAGCTCAAGAATTAGCCTGAGATGCTTCTCGTGCTCTTCCTTACTACCGGAGTAGATCAAGATGTCGTTGATGAAAACGATCACAAACTTATCGAGGTAAGGGTGGCATACACAATTCATGAGGTCCATGAATGCTGCTGGTGCATTAGTCAGTCCATAGGGCATGACTAAGTACTCATAGTGTCCATACCTAGTTCGGAAGGCCTTCTTGGGTATGTCTTCTTCTCTTATCTTCAGTTGGTGGTAACAGGATCTCAAATCTATCTTGGAGAAATAACTTGCTCCTTGTAGTTGATCGAATAGGTCGTCTATCCTCAGAAGAGGGTAATGGTTCTTTATGGTTAGCTTGTTTAATTCCCGGTAGTCAATGCACATACGTAAGGTTCCATCCTTCTTTTTCACAAATAGCACCGGGGCACCCCATGGAGAGACACTTGGACGTATGAATCCTTTGTCCAGTAGTTCTTGAATTTGCATCATCAGTTCCTTCATTTTAGAAGGGGCGAGTCGGTACGGCGCCTTGGCTACTGGTGCAGCGCCAGGCAGCAAATCTATTTGGAACTCAACTTGTCAATTCGGGGAAGTCCCGGTAGGTCTTCCGGAAATACTTCTGGGTACTCAGAAACCACTGGGATATCTACAATCTTCTTTTCCTCTTTGGTCTTCATCAAATGGACTATGAAAGCTGAGCATCCCTTCATTAGGCTCTTGGTAGCTTTTAAATGGGATATCATGGGGTATAAAGTGTTACTCCTTTTGCCTTGTACCACTAACACTTACTTGTCGCTCAATGGTATCTTAAGTAGGCGTTCATCGCATACGATTTTGACCCTATGCTTAGCTAGCCAGTCCATACCAACAACCACATCGAATCCTCCTAACTTAATAGGCATCAGATTTATTCTAAATGTATTTCCTTTTAGATTCAATGAGCAATCCTTTCTGACTTCATTAGCTTCTAAAATTACCGTCAGCTAATTCAATGGTAAACGTATCGGTTATGGTACACGCATCTAAGTCAATCAAAGATCTAAAAGCACTAGAGACAAAACTAGCAGTTGCTCCAGTATCGAACAAAACAGTAGCAGGATGGTTGTTTACAAGGAATGTACCGTTAACCACATCAAGTTCCTTTCGAGCTCCAGCTGGATCCATCACGAATGCTCTTCCCTTATGCTTGTTGGGCTTGGCATCCTTGTCTCTACCTAGCTTAGGACACCTATTCCTCATGTGTTATGGATCCTCATATTCATAGCATTGTATTCCTGGTGCGTAGGTACAGTCCTTGATTAAATGACCTGTTTTCTTGCATCTGAAACAGGGCATCGGGTTACATTCCCCTTGATGGTGTAGTTTGCACTTGACGCAAAATGGGTTGTTCCCGAGTACAGTCTCCGGGTATTGCTTCCCCGATCTTCGCGCCTTGCACCTTCGAAACTCTTTCTACCTGACCCGCTACTACTGGAAACCGCTCTCTTTACTTCAAACCACCTTCTTTTCTCACCAACAGACTTCCTCTTTTCATCAGCCCTAGTTTGCTCGGTCCATCCAGCCCTAACTATGTCATCAGTCAAACTACTAGTAAGGTCAACCGCAGCTTGTAGGGTCAAAGGCTTGGAGGAGCGAACCATTCCCCTAACTCTAGGATGTAGCCCCCGGATGATACGGGCTACACCTTTAGATTCAGGTGTCACCAGATGGGGAACCAGTCGAGATAGGGCTAAGAAACGATTGATGTACTCCGTGTAGTTGGGACCTTTCATTTCCAGACTTAAGAATTCTGACTCTAGCTTCTCAAGTTGATTGATGGGGCAATACTTGTTAGTTAACAGCTCTCTGAATTCGGTCCAACTTATCCGATTTGCAGCATTCCTTCCACGTGCTTGAGTGATCGACTTCCACCACTCAATGTCGATCCTTTCAGTGATTGAGAAGCTAATCTCACCATATGGTCCATTTTGCATTCGCTGATATCCAAAACAGCTTCCATCTCGTCAATCCATCTGTAAGTCTCTACAGCACCCTCGGTGCCATAGAATTCCTTGGGTTTGCATGCCATAAAGGTCTTATAGGAGCATCCATTCCTTATTGCTTCGGCTTCTTTGTTGTGGTCCTCGTTGTTCCCAGGTCCATCATTTCCATTAGTATTACTCCGATCAACATTGATTTGAGCGATAATGGTCGGGATGGCGTTAGCAATTTGTTGTGCTACTAGGTTAGTCATCCTCTCATCGTTTTCTTGATTAGCATTTTCCCTGCGGGGAGTTCCTGGTGGGGTAGGTTGGTTTCCCGTTTGCCTGGCCTCCTCATGGCGGCCCCTTGTAGCTCCTTGCCTCCCAAATTGTGTTCCCTCCTAGTTGGCATTCTGATAGTATCACAGATAGATTCGTTTAGCATCTTAAAATTTGTTTCGAATATCTCATGCATCATTACCCTATTATGTCTCGCCTCAGGAGGAGAGATCGTGGTGTACACACACACACACACACACACATATATATATATATATATATCTTTATATACAACCCACTATGTGATTCTTACAAGGTTTAATTCAAAGCATATCATAACAGTTTAGGCAATCAATCAGAATGGGTACAGACAAATTTCAAAGCATAACTTAACACAATGCAAGTTAATATAAATAGTCCAATAACCTAGTTCCAGACAAGTAGTTTCATAGTTAAATAGAGATAGTGGTATCAGCAAGCAAGTTGAATCAGAGCCATGCTCTTACAATTTGGAAGGTGCCATTACCCCTATAATAGTAATAATAGTATCAAATATTAATCGAAATAGTTTCCTTCAGCTGTCTAAAGACAGATAGTCCCACTTCTTATCCCCGCTCTCACATCCACTTTTTCTTCAGCCATCCAAGCCATCCTGAGTTCTTCTTCTTCTGCTTCTGTTCCAACCGCTGCACCCCATGCGAAGCCATCATAGCCTGGAATTGAGCAGACTGGGAGGTCCGGGTGGCGTGCTGAATAGTCAGCTCGTGGCAGCGGACGGTATTCAAGATCTCATCCAGTGCTGCATCATAGGGTCCTACGTCACTTGCCCAGCGGCTAGACTGGGAGTACCTATCACCAGCCAGTACGCTAGGACCGTCATACATACTGTGCCTTGGTGGCATCCAGGGCTCATCATGTGGGTGGCGTCGGAGTGGGTCAAACAGCGGTGGTGCAGGTATAGGAGTCCTAACAGGTGGTGGAGGAGGAGGTGTCATCCTAAACGAGACTGAAGGTCCAGGCCTAGCACTCTTGCGTGGATGGGTGACAACACGTGCACCCCTATTCCCGATAGGTGGGATAGGCGAGTGGGCAGAAGCGGCAACGTGTGGGAGTGGGAGCGCGTCCGGCTCCTGGAAGGTGTTGTTGAGGAAGAGTCATCAGAAGCTTCAGTTTCATCCATTGTAACGGATATCCATCCTGGGTGTCCGCATCTTCGGAGATATGCCTCATACTCAGTCTGAGGCTTCGCCCTTCTAAGGGTCCCAATAGGAGCAGTCTCATTATCAGGGTGTGCAGGCGCCTTACCTTTATCAGCCATAGTCTTTGTGTCCTGTAAGGAAACATCATGAGTAATTTGGTTTCTCATAGCTCATGGTTATAATGATAGTACTAGTAATAGTAGTAATGGTAGTAGCATCAGATATTCCAACATATCATTTTTTAGTGATATCAAAATCAATAGTCTCATCAAATAGTATCAGATATCCCAATACATCATTTGTCAATGATATTGAGTCAATAGTCTCTTTAAATAGTGTCTGATAGCATAGTTCATCATAGAAGTCATTTAAATCCCCTTTTTAAAATAAGTTTCAAAATCATCAACGTAAATCAGGAAAGTCCAAACATTACCTAAAGGTTCGTGATGGAAATTACACGTCCGGTAAATTCATGATTACGTTGATCAAGTGTAATCATCAATTTACCCAACCTGATCATTCCAACACTTCCCACAAGGACAGTCCTAGGGTATCGGGGTTGTAGCCTAAGGTCTACTATGGTATTCCCGACTTCTCTACAACCTTTGGCTCTGATACCAATCTGTCACACCCCGGGCCCAGGTAGGGTGGGACGTCACAGACTAGAACAATATATGGCAGTGGAAACAAACTAATACAAGAGCTCAAAGGAGAGAATATCATATGGGATTTAAAGTTTTCATAAGATACCGGACTAGAAACAGATCTAGCCCCCAAATGAGTTGTACAACCAACATAGAGACAAATTGTATTGTTTAACAGAAATTTCCAATTGTTCAAATTGTTCCTTAAGTGAAATAAGCCAATGCCATGGTCACGGGGATAAGTCGAGGTCTTCAATAACAACTAAAGTCTCTTCATGGATTACCTGAAACATACTCAAAAACAAATTGTGCCAACTAAAAAGTTGGTGAATTCCAGTGCTTAAAGTTTAGAAACAAATGTACTTAACAAAATTCTCATTTGATAAAAAAAGGAAATGATCATATTTTCAATATCATGGGAGTATCATAATCAACCCTGCACTCAGTCCCGGTTAGCCTCTTCTAAAGTTGTGTTTTACCGGTTATTCCCGAAGGAAGAACTAAGCCCCAAACCATGCACCATACATGCCCGAATGGTGCACCATAGTTTCTTAACAAAACCAGTCACATGCCACAAGCGACCCCTCGGGATCTTAGTGGGGTACCTCCCTATAGCGGGAGCCACTGTGTGTGGGGGTTTCCCCAAATAGATCTATCCACATAAAACAAGCGGTTCACGAAAGAATTAATGATCATGATATAAGTATCAGCAGGTAACCATAAATCCCACATACAAACACCAAGTAAAGCACAATTATAGTTCATAAATAACATAGCATGTTTATCCCAAAGCAGTGGTAAAAAGGGATCACTAGAACTCACCTCGGATATTTAGCAATATGATACTTCGTGTGCCAGGAATGTCTCAATTCTAGCACCCTAACATCAATATTAAGTGGTAAGATACTGCTCTAAACTCAATCAAGGTGTATATAAAGTGTGCCAAAGAGTTAGTTGTCGGTTTCGGCTTTGATTCGATTAGGGTTTGTATAAAAAGTTTCCTTTTATGGAAAGTCATGGTTTCTTATGTAATTTAGGATGTCACACCATTAGATTAATGATCTAGGATAAATAATGTTGCACAAGTTATTATTAACCTCATATGAGTCGGTTATGAAATTTGGTAAAATTTACAATTTAGTCCCTCAAGTTTCAAAATTGACAGTTTCTACCCTCAAGTTTGGTTGCTTGTACTAGATTACTTTTATAGCCAAAAATCAGGTACATGAAGTAAAATTAACTTATTATTAAGTAAGTGTACACAAATTTTCAGATTATAGATTCGGTTTAATACATGTGTGTTTAACGTTCCCGGTTACGGTAAAACCGAAGAGTTTTAACGGTTAATCAAGGGTTTCCATAATTTATGTCTTAGACCAGTAGGTATCACTTTAAGATATTTTTATAAGTTTCTATCCCTTTTAATCACAAAAATTTGCCTCTAATGGTTGAAAGACTCGTTTTTACGTTTAACCCGTTAAAACGCGTTTTTACCCGAGCTTGACCATTTAAAAGCTCGTTTGACCAACATTTCAAATCCTTTAGGTCTTTTAACACTTAACTCACTGAAATGACATGGATTTTATAGATCTTATCCTTAAACCCCTTTTTCTTGGATTTTACCTCAAAAACGTCACCCGTTTTATACCCGTTTTTAGTTAAAACTCCATTTAAATTACTCCTTGACCACTTAATTTACCCATTAACTCCAGAATATTTTATTAACCCTTAATGAGCCTGGAATTCTCTTTAAAACTCATTTTCCTTATTTTCTTTATGTTTGAGTTATTTTTCCAAGTTTTCGGGTCCCGAAGTGACCAAAAGTTGCATAGTTTCACCATGACCCATGATTCTAGTCATCAACCATACCATATTCACTAAGTTTTACCCCAAAAATTTCTGAAATAGAGGTCCTAACCCATGGTTTAACCGTACCAAACAAAAACATTCAACAAAGTGTAGACCTAGCCTTCTAAGTCCATTACACATGTGTAAATCACCATTAGATGCATTCAAACGTTACCAACTCCTATTTTAACATTCAAAACAGGTTGTTAACAGTACCAAAAGTCATTCATTTGTATGTTTCAAGAGCAAGATTGATGGGTTACAAGGCATGTATTTCAAGGAAGTATACATCACCCTAAAAGAGGGTTT
Organism: Flaveria linearis; assembly: GCA_024085815.1. Lineage (NCBI taxonomy): Eukaryota > Viridiplantae > Streptophyta > Magnoliopsida > Asterales > Asteraceae > Flaveria > Flaveria linearis. The sequence continues at coordinate 26,729,097 of CM044016.1, read as the reverse complement.
TCATGGAGAAATCGGGTTCTACCCTTGGATTAGCCAACATAATCATGTGAGATACCTTTTGTGAAGTGGAAGGTTCCTCAAGAAAAAAGTGATGATGTCGGGTTTCTGCTACAACCAAAAGAAGAAGTGTTTTTAAGAGTGAAAATGAAGGTAACACATGTTGTGACTTGTTGAGGTTTTAATGTGGCTTACCCTTAGTGTGAATTGTGTTTTGGAGAGTTTAGAAGGCCAACACAAGATGGAGAATCTTGAAGAATGGTCGGAGAACCTCGAACAAGGCTGGAAAAGTCGAACAAGATGAAGATGTGTATCCAAAGCTCACAAGACTTCACTTTGTAGGTTGTTTTGAGCTTGGCCATGCTAGAGGTGTTGTGGTTCACAATTTTGGAGCTGAAGTGGAGAGGATTAGAGAGAGTTTGCAAGTGAGGGTGTGTGTGTTCAGCTGAAAATTCAAGAGAAAGAGGAGAGGGAGAGAAATGAGGGTCTGTGGGTGATTGCATGTAATGTGAGTGGGTGTTAAGGGTGTTGATGTGTAGTGGAGAAGAGAGGTGTGGATTGGGTGAGAGGGGGCGGCCGAATTTGGTGTCATGTGGGGTGTTTTTGTTTTAAATTTTAAATGTAAATTAATATTATGTAGTGTTAATTTATTGTGTAATGTAGTATTTTAGATGGTAAAGTTTTTAGTTAGTTGATGTGTCTTGTGCATGTTTATGCATGCATTAGCCAAAATTTAATGTGTATATGCACACATTTTTAATTGCTTCAAACAAAGTGTAGATCTAGCCTTCTAAGTCCATTACACATGTGTAAATCACCATTAGATGCATTCAAATGTTACCAACTCCTATTTTAACATTCAAAACAGGTTGTTAACAGTCCCAAAAGTCATTCATTTGTATGTTTCAAGAGCAAGTTTGATGGGTTACAAGGCATGTATTTCAAGGAAGTATACATCACCCCAAAAGAGGTTTTCATGGAGAAATCGGGTTCTACCCTTGGATTAGCCAACATAATCATGTGAGATACCTTTTGTGAAGTGGAAGGTTCCTCAAGAACAAAGTGATGATGTCGGGTTTCTGCTACAACCAAAAGAAGAAGTGTTTTTAAGAGTGAAAATGAAGGTAACACATGTTGTGACTTGTTGAGGTTTTAATGTGGCTTACCCTTAGTGTGAATTGTGTTTTGGAGAGTTTAGAAGGCCAACACAAGCTGGAGAATCTTGAAGAATGGTCGGAGAACCTCGAACAAGGCTGGAAAAGTCGAACAAGATGAAGATGTGTATCCAAAGCTCACAAGACTTCACTTTGTAGGTTGTTTTGAGCTTGGCCGATGCTAGAGGTGTTGTGGTTCACAATTTTGGAGCTGAAGTGGAGAGGATTAGAGAGAGTTTGCAAGTGAGGGTGTGTGTGTTCAGCTGAAAATTCAAGAGAAAGAGGAGAGGGAGAGAAATGAGGGTGTGTGGGTGATTGCATGTAATGCGAGTGGGTGTTAAGGGTGGTGATGTGTAGTGGAGAAGAAAGGTGTGGATTGGGTGAGAGGGGGTGGCCGAATTTGGTGTCATGTGGGGGTGTTTTTGTTTTAAATTTTAAATGTAAATTAATATTATGTAGTGTTAATTTGTTGTGTAGTGTAGTATTTTAGATGGTAAAGTTTTTAGTTAGTTGATGTGTCTTGTGCATGTTTATGCATGCATTAGCCGAAATTTAATGTGTATATGCACACATTTTTAATTGTTTCAATAATAAATTGATTTCATTGTAAGGGTGACTAGTTGACTTTCCCGGGACACCAAGTTCTAAAAGGTAAAACGTGAAATAACTAGAATTCACAAAAATCACATAAAATCATAAAAATGTAAATAATAGCAATTGATGATGCTAATTTCACTAATAAGGTTTGATTGTTTCTGTTATTAGTACTCATAAGACGGGTGATGATGCAAGTAAGTTAGGGTTAGAATAGTGACCTTGATGCCGGTTGTCACACTTCCATCCTTGCCACAGGTGCAAACACTTCGTTGTAGTCGACTCCCTCGACTTGTCTGAAGCCTTGAACGACCAATCTTGCCTTGTTTCTGATTACAACACCTTGGTCGTCCTTCTTGCAGCGTAGCACCCATTTGGTGCCTATTACTTTCATCCTTTGGGCCTGTCAACAAGTGTCCACACTCCAAGTTTCTTGAACTGTAGCAGCTCTTCCTGTATAGCGTTGACCCAGGCCTCATCCTTCAGGGCATCACTTACATGTTTGGGCTCAACTTGAGAAACAAAACATTTGAAAGCCCCATCATTCATGTAGCCCTTTTCCATTATTGCAGCGTAATCATCAGAGTATAGCTGATTTCTCGTCTGCACATCGGAGTGAAGATCCCCAATGATAGTCTCCGGGGGATGATTCACACTGATCCTAGTCACAGGTGTCATAGGAACGACAACTTCAGTATCCAGATTTGTGATGGCAGGTTCAGTATCCGGATTCCCGGATGCATTCTCAGCATCTGTTGAGCTTCCATCTTGATTAACATTATGCTCATTGCTTGTCTCAACTGCTTCATCATCTTCTGATGAATCGTCACCCTCGTCCTGAGCAGTTGCCGAAAATCTCGAAGCACCACTGGCTGGTGCTATATTGTTGATATCCAGATTCGGTGTATTCAAGACATCAAACATCATCTGAGCAGCAATCTCGTCATCTGAACATGTCGGAGGAGGGTTGAATGATTTGAAAAAGCCATCGTAATCGAAGAATGACGACGGACCTTTTCCAGCAGGGGGTGGTGTATCTTTGCACATCTACGTTGCACTACACTTCTACCTAACCTGTCGAGTTGTTATAAACCCGTTTCTCTGGTATGCTGTATCCTAGAAAGATCCCCTGATCTGCTTTCTCACTGAAATTTCCCTCTGGAGTTTTCTTCAGTAACATACATGGAGCTCCGAATGGTTCCAGATACTCCAGGTTTGGTTTGCGCTTCTGAAGTAACTCATAGCAAGTCTTCCCATGCCACTTGACTACCAACACATGATTAAGCGTGTAGCACACATTGGCAACTGCTTCATTCCAGAAGTGTACTGGCAGCTTTGAATCTACCAACATAGTCCTTGCAGTCTCGATCAAGCTCCTATTCTTGTGTTCAGCAACCCCATTCATCTATGGCGTGTATGCAGAGGAGAACTGATGAAAATTCCCTTTTCATTGCAAAAAGCATCCATCCACTGATTCTTGAATTCAGTTCCATTGTCTGAACGAACCTTCCTCACCTTCAGATTGTAAAGGGACTCCAATGTTATGACAAGCACTTTGAACGATTCAAATGTTTCTGAATTAGCTTTCAGAAACATCACCCAGGAGAATCGTGAGTAGTTATCCGTGACTACAAAGCAGTACCAGTCTCTAGCGATACTCTTCGTGCTGACAGGACCGAACAGATCCATATGCAGAAGCTCCAGGGGCATCTTAATAGAGTTAACGTGCTTAGACTTGTGAGACTTCCTGGTCTGCTTTCCCTTCTTGCACGAGACACAAAAATCTGGAAGTTTGAAGTTCTTGACAGTAACTCCCTCAACTAAGTTGTTGTGAATCAGATGATTCATCTTCCTGGGATTTATGTGTCCCATTCTCCTGTGCCATGAGATGGACTCCTTCTCCGTTGCTTTTGACAAAAAGCACTGAGCAGTGGACTCAGTAGTAGAAGTATTTGACATGTCCAAGACATACAAATCGTTGTACCTTGACGCTGACATTAATACCTGCTCCTCCGGAATATCCATCTCCTTCTTCAGAATGTAACACTTCCTATTGTCAAACATTACTTTGAAACCCTTGTCACATATCTGAGAAACTAAAAGTAAATTGTTCTCTAACTGCTGAACAAAATTTACTTTATCAAACTTTACCTTTCCATTACCTACTTCTCCTTGCGCGGTAATGTAGCCTCCTTTGTTTCCAGCGAATGAAACATGTCCCCTTTAATTTGTTTGACATTGAAAAGGAGAGACTGATTTCCTGTCATGTGCATGGATGCCCCGCTATCTACAATCCATGTATTGGTAGAAGCGCTGTAGCAGACAACCTGCACAAAATAGAAAAAAATTAGTTAAGGAGGGGGACCCAAGCCTTTACCGGCTTGGGTTTCCCAGAGGCATCACACATCACAAACTCTACCCACTGTCCATTTGGAGTAGGAGAGACCTCATTCTTCTTCTTATCACCACTATCAGACACATCAGAAGTTTTAGCTTTCCTCAGACCATCCTTGTGTAAGGCTTGTTTGTGGTAAACCAGTGACTGATTAACGTTTGAACTTTAGGCCTATTTTCAAAATACGGTTTTACCTCAGGCATCACAGACTTGCCAGTGGCTTTTCTGTATTGTCTGTGGTGTTGGGGAGGGGTGTTAGACCTTGCAGGTGTTTTAGACCTTGGTTTTGTGAAATTAGGTTTAACATCCGGATCTAGTTTGACTTTACGCCTAGGTGTCTGATAGCGAGGACAGTGTGAAGAAATGTGGCCTCTTTGTCCACAAGTATAGCATGATCTCCTCTCAATAGGACTAGGAGATCTCTTGTGGGGTGGGGAGTACACTTCAGGCATGGGCTTTTGGTTTCAACTTTTGGTTTTTCAACTTCTTTGACAAATTTGATTTGTTTAACTTTATGATTACTTTTTCTTTTCAAATGGTTGAGATCTTGCTTAACCGGTTTAGACTGAGTAGGTTTTGAAGTCTTTGGTTGTGTAACAGCAGATTGAACCCAACCCAAGAGGTAAGTTATCATCCTCTTCCACCCAGTTCTCAATGATGACTTTAGCTATTGTGCCCGATGTTGAATCCTTCTGATCATCAACCGGAGGTGCAGGTTTAACTGCAGTGTCCGGATCACTGACATGAGGAGTAGTCACAACATTGTTCTTGATGGGGTTATTGTTAACAGATCTCTGTTTGGTGTTTAGAAGGATCCATGTGGTGGGGGCACAACTTTATAACCCAGCCCTTCCCTATTGTTTCTTTCTTTAACCAAGTTTTGCAAGATGTGAGAGGAACTAGCTAAACTATGTAGTTTTTGCGTTAGAACTCATTTTCAACTTGTAAAACAGCTCTTCCTTTTTAGTTTCCTCAATTGTCTTTATGTAAAACTTTATGTCATTTTCTTGGTTAAATGCTACAACTTTAGTTTCGCTTAGTTGTTTTCTTAAAACTTTGATTTTCTCTTCATAACTGCTCTCATTTTGTTTTAACACCCGATTAGCCTCAGTGCACAGTTTTAAGTCTTTTACCAAATTGTCATTATGATCTAACAATCTATCAAATTTTAAATCTATGCTTTCTCTAAATTTATTACAATCAACACAAGCATGTTTATCAAGGAGAGCTTCTTTCGATTCTACTTGCGCAGATGTAGAGGTGCCGGCCATGAAAGCAGCCTGGGGTTCTTGGTGTGTTGCAGATCCTACATTCAGTTCATCCTCCACCAGGTGATCAACAGCAGCCATAGTCTCATTCACATCAGCAGTATCAAACTCAGTTGAGTTCTCCCCCTCACTCGCTGAGTCATCGTTCCGATCATCAACCAATGCAATGTTAGCTTCACCATCAGATAAGAAACGGAAGGACCAGTCTTGTCCTTCATCACCCTGTGCTACCATGGCTTTGGAGTCATGGCTGGTTGAAGCTACCTTTTTGTCCTTATCCTGTCTGTTGGTTGAAGAAAACAGGTTGCCATTTCCTGTCTTCTTAGGTTTGACACACTCTCTCTTGAAATGGCCTTTCTCACCACAATTGAAACAGGTGACTTTTGACTTGGCAAATCCAAAAGTTGTATCCTTTGTAGCCACCAGGTTCTGTCCCGTCTTCTTAACAAACTTCTTTGCTCTACGCACAGCACTAGCGAGAGCCCACATGATATTCATCCGTTCAAGCTCTATTTCATCAACCTGCTCGTAATCTTCATCTGCCAAGTGACAGTTACCAATCTTCCCTGCTACTAACCCGTCATACGAATGAACCACAGCAGCAAGTAAATCCATATGATCCTTAGCAACTTCCACAGTTACGCTTCCCAGATTCTCTGTCGTTAACTTCATCGGTTGAGCTTCTGCAGAACTATGTTGAACACTTGATGAAACACCTGAGTCACCACCTGAAGATGCACTTTGAACGTTTGCAGATGTGTTAGACATGTAAGCAGTCTACAAGGGTGCACTAGAAGATGCAGTAGTAGGAGTCACATTGTATAGAGAAGGATTCTGAGTGTAGGTTCCCTTTTTAGACTTGTACTTATGTCGTAGCTCTTCCTCTCTTAATTTCAAAATAAAATCGTTTATATCCAACGTTTCCAGCACTTCATTATGTCTTAAAGTAGAAACGAATGAATCCCACTTATCAGGTAAACCATCAGCCAGACTCGACACTTTATCTTCCATAGACGTTTTAACCCCATGAGTGTGCAGTTCACTCATCAAATGATAGAAGCGATCGATAATGTCATCCAAACTCTCATTTCCAATTGACGAGAAGTTGTCAAATCCCTTCTTCAAAGCTTTAGCCTTTAGAGACTTAAGCGTTGCATTTCCTTCATATCGTTTCTCTAGAGCTTTCCATAACTTCTTACACTGCTTGTGCTCTGAGAACTGATGGAAAATATCCTTTGGGATAGACTGTGTCAACAATGTATAGGCCTTCTTCTCCGTATTGTGCGCAACCTTTTGTGCCTCATTCAAACCACTTAGAGTCAGTGGAACACCGTCAGCTCCAACTGGCACAGTGTAGCCAGTCTCAATAATGCTCCATAAGTTGGTGTCCACTCTATTTAAATGAATCTCAAACCGTTGCTTCCATTGAGGATATTCATCAAGTGACAGAAGCTTTGGTGGTTTGTTGTGATTTCTGATCTCATTTTCCAAGAGCAAGAGATTCTGAATTCTGGAGTCCTTCCCGGCTGAGACAGCAAAGTGTTGTTCCTCCATGATGACTTAGACTAAAAAACTTGATGATCTAACTGAATGATCCGACTAGGAATGTGAATGGGACTCAACCATGCGATTGAAGTCAATTGGACGATTGAAGTGTGCGACTGAGTTCACACGTGCGATTTAGTCAACCGTGCGTATGAACCTATGCGTATGAGTTCAGTCGTACGAATGAACGATACGACTGAGCTGAACCGAACGAATGAACTTAAACGTGCGAATGAACAGACAATTGGACCAATCGTGCGGCTGAGTTATGCGTATGAAGTTCAGTCGTGCGATTGGATCAATCGTGCGACAGAGAAGTCTGACTTCGAAATTTCTCAAAATTTTCACTCGATTCGACCAAAAACAAGATTTTGAAAACCCTAGTTGGCTAGAACTCAAAAAATACGAACTTTTGAACACATGCACTCGTAAAAATCAAATTTTTAATGTAAACGGAACGGATCTTTGATTGAAAAACGTTGATTTTTGCAAAAACGCGATTGAATCCACGTAGAATCAAGAGCCAAAGCTCTGATACCACATGTTAGGACCGAGTACGAACTGGTACTAACCGAAACTACGTGAAACCAGATCAAATAGTGTGGAATCCTATTTGATTGGCGATCCAATCAGGGAGAACGTTAATCTGATCAAAACTAACGATTAGAAAACGTTAAGAATTGATTAGCAATGATCAGGAACGCTCTATGAAGTTGGAAGGGACGACTTGGACGTTCTGGGACGGCTAGGGTTGTGAATTCTCGAAGTGTCCTATTTTTTCATGAATTAAGTGGTATTTATAGGTTACAGTCTTCATTCGTATGACTGAGCCATGCGTATGGCTCAGTCGTGTGACTGAGTCATACGATCCACTCACACGGACGACTGACCCACACGATTGATTCATTCCTACGACTGAGCCAGTCTTATGACTCAATCGTGCGTTTGGCTCAATCACATGGTTCAGTCGTGCGATTGGCCCATTAGCATGGTCCAGTCATGCGACTGGATCATAAGCCTTAGTTAAACGCATTCCTGAACCTTTAACGATACAGAACTATGTCTAACAATTGTAAACCCATATAACGTGTTCATATAAGCATGTAATAAACAATAATATAAATAGATACGACATTCAATAATCATTCAATAAAGAGTTTTCATTAAATATATCAAAACATTACATCAGTGTAATCAAAGTAAAAGTTATTTACATTTAAGCACACTAGAACTAGAACTAGGGACATGTGTACCAACACTAGCCAAAGCCCACATAATATCCATGCGCTCCAACTCAGTCTCATTAACTTACTCGTAGTCCTCATCAGCAAGATGACAGTTTCCAATCTTCCCAGTGACTAATCTATTATAAGATTGAACAACAACAGCTAGAAGATCCATGTGCTCTTTAGTACAGTGACATTTCCGAGATTCTCGGTCTTCAACTTGGTTGTACTTGCCTCAGGAACAATGTATTGGGTTCAATGACCCTGACGTTTTGTTTCCTGAGGAACTACTTTGGGAAGGAGCAGAAGAGTTAGACACAAACGTCGTTTTAGCGGTGCTCCTGATGAGGCCGGAGTTGGAACAGAATCGTACAATGTAGGATTTGAGCGTAGGATCCTTTCTTTGACTTATATTTCTAATGCAGTTCTTCCTCCCTTAACTTTAGAATGAAATCATTTATGTCTAATGTAGCAAGAGTGTCATTTTGTCTTAGATTAGACACAAATGGATCCCATTTGTCTGGCAAACCATCAGCAAAACTTGAAACTTTGTCTTTCATTGATGTTGCCACACCATGAGTATGCAACTCACTCATTAGATGATAGAATCGATCAATGATATCATCCAAGATCTCATTCCTAATCGGAGAGAAGTTATCAAATTCCTTTTTAAGAGCTTTTGCCTTCAGTGCCTTTAGAGTTGCATTGCCTTCGTATAGTTTTTCTAAGGCCTCCCATAACTTCTTTGACTGCTTGTTCTTAGAGACTGATGGAATATGTCCTTAGGTATAGACTGAGTCAACAAGGTATATGCTTTCTTTTCAGCATTATGCAAAGTCTTCTAGGATTCACTCATTCCTCCCAAAGTCAATTTTACCCTATTAGCACTGACTGGTACCGTGTAACCGGTCGCAATAGATGTCCAAAGGTTTGGGTCAACTCCATTCAAGTAGATTTCAAACCGATGTTTCCACTGTGGGTATTCATCCAACGTTAACAGCTTTGGCAGTTTGTTGTGGTTCCCTATCTTATTTTCCAGAAGTAGAAGATTCTGGATACGGGAGCCCTCTCCAGCAGTGAATGCAGCAAACTGATCTTCCATTGCTTTGAATTTGATGAACTTAGAATAGGTAGATTGACTTGTGCGATTGAACAAGGCGACTGGGTCAATCGTGCCATTGAAGGATGCGAATGACTTCAATCGTGCGATTGGATTCAGTCGTGCGAATGACCAGGACTTTGAGATCAACCGACTGGAATAACTCAACCGTCCGAATGAACTATGCGAATGAGTCCAGTCGTGCGATTAAACTATACGAATGAGATTCAGTCATGCGATTGAGCTAATCGTGCGAATGAGGCTGCTGTTGTGGGAAAAAGTCGAATTTTTGAACACTTTGACACAAAAATACGAATTTTCACGAACCCTAATCTGCCTTATGGTAAAAGGTCGAAACTTTAACACAAAGACTCTTCAATCTTTTGATTGAAAACGTTGATTTTATCACCAAAACTAATTGAATCCACACAAAATCACAAGCCAAAGCTCTGATACAACTTGTTAGGACCGTTTTCATACGGAGTACTAACGGATTCTGCGTGAGACCAGATCAAATAGCGCGGAATTCTATTTGATTGGTGATTTAATCAGTGAGAACGAACAACCTGATCGATCTAACGATGAAAGAGACGTTAAGAACAAGTTGGAATCGATCAGGAACGAACTATGAACTTGGATGGGCGACTTAGCACGCTCTGGACGGCTAGGGTATGAAAGTATTCGAAGTGTTATGTTTTTCCACGAATTATATGGTATTTATAGGTTTTTAGTGTCCATTCGTACGACTGAACCATTAGCATGGTTCAGTCGTGCGACTGACTCATGCGGTTGACTCCTACGCACGACTGTGACTGAATCAATCTTATGTCTCAGTCATGCGACTGAACCAGTCTCCTGGTTCAGTCATGCACTGACTGGTCAGTCATGCAAGTCCATAAGTATGTTCATTCATGCGTATGGTCCATAAGTATGGTCCATTAGCATGAATTACCATCCGACTAGGTTGAACACATTTCTAAGTCATTATTGACTTAGAACTATGTACAACAACATCAAACCTATATATAAAGTCATACATGTGAATCATACTCAATATAATAACAATATGAAATAATTAACCACAAATAAACATCAAAATGCATTTCATTTATCATTGAGTCATCATATTACATCAGTGTAAGAAATGAAAGACTATTACATTTAAGATCATAAACTAGATACATAATGTATTAACACTTTGTAAACTAAAGTGACCTCCACATGCGGATGCATGTACAAGTCCCAACACATCTTTGATCTCAGAATCCAGGACACACCGCCTGATAACCTGATCAGGTCCCTCCTTGAAAAGATCTGGGTCATCCCAGATATACTGCTTAACATGTGACATGAATTTTTGTCTTTTTCATTTTTGTCATGTTGTAGAATAGCACTTGCAGCATAGTAATTAACAACGTCAGCAAACCATGGAAACTCGGAAACATCAAGTAAATATTCATCCGCAATTGTCTTATTTATTTTCAAATTGTTATCCATGTCGGTGTTGATAATCCTACACAGATTATTAACAACCACGTTCTCACTACCCTTCTTGTCTTGAATCTCTAGGTTAAACTCTTGCAACAAAAAAATCCATCTAATCAATCTAGGTTTGGCATCCTTGTTTTCCTTCAAATAACACATGGCACTATGATCTGAGTAAATAATGACCTTGCTTCCCCAAATGTAAGACCTAAACTTATCAAGAGCATAAACAACTACAAGTAATTCTTTCTCAATAGTAGTATAGTTTAATTGAACTCCATCTAAAATTTTACTAGCATGATAAATTACCACTAATTTCTTGTCTATCCATTGTCACAAAATAGGCCCAATTGAATAATCACTCGCATCACACATTATTTCACAAGGTATTGACCAATCTGGTGGTTGCAATATTGGGGCTTTGACCAATTTTTGTTTTTTATTGGTAAAAGCATTAAGACAATCTTTAGAAACACAAATAATACATCTTTCAAAAGCGTTACAAAGTGGTTTTGTAATTATACTAAACCCTTTTATAAATCTCATATAAAACCCGATGTGTCCTAAAAATGACCTAATGCCTTTTTAAATTTATTAGAGGAGGTAGTGTTGAAATAACTTTGATTTTAACATGATCAACCTCAATCCCATGTTTTGATACCACATGACCTAACACAATCCCTTCTTGCACCATAAAGTGGCTTTTCTCCCAACTCAAAACCAGGTTTCTTTTGACATATCTTTTTAAAGCCTTTGTTAGTTGAATTAAACAATTGTCAAACGATGGACCAAAAATTGAAAAATCATCTATGAAAATTTCCAAAGACTCCCTAATCATATCCAAAAGATGCTTATCATGCACATTTAAAAGGTGGGTAGAGCACTACAAAGTCCAAATGGCATTAACCTAAATGCGAAAGTGCCATACGGACAAGTAAAGCTAGTCTTTTATTGATCATCAGGGTGAATTGCAATCTGATTTTATCTTGAATACCATCTAAAAATCAATAAAATTTCTAACCTCATAACTTCTCAATGATTTGGTCAATGAAAGGAAGTGGAAAATGGTCTTTAGAGGTAGCTATATTCAACTTCCTATAATCAATACCCACGCGCCATCTGGTAACAAGTTGAGTGGCTACATGTTCACAATCCTTACCTCTCACAATCTGAGTGCCTGATTTCTTATGCACCGTTTATGTAGGACTAACCCATGTGCTATTAGAAGTTAGATACACAATTCCTGCATCCAACCATTTAAGGACTTCCTTTTTTGCCACTCTCTCATGTTGGGGTTGAGTCATCTTTGAGTGTCTCTCACGGGTTTTGCATCAACATCTATAATGATTTTGTGCATCATAATAGATGGATTAATACTTTTGAGATCTACAATTGTCCATCCAATGACTGCTTTATGCACCTTTAATACTTCCAGAATAGCTCTTCTTGGTCACTTTCCAAATCTCATAAGGCTTACACCCGTCCATAACGTCCTCCATAAAAGATTCATTATCAATAGAGGAGTTAGTTACTTTTTCATACACCCTGAAGCTTAATTTTCAATTACCAAAAGTCATGTAAGCTTTTCCATCTTGACAATTAATTTGTGCATTAGCAGTTGCAAAAAACAGTCTACCAAGTATGATATTAGACTATTTGGTTTTGTCAAATGAAACATAACCAAGAACTAAGAAATTAACTGGATGATAAAAATCATCAACCTTGACAATTACATCTGTTACTAAGCCACGAGGGAGTTTTAATATGAGATCGGCTAACACCATCATGGTATTGGCTTTTTGTAAAGTACCAAGGTCAATTTTCATATAAACTCCCAGGTAGAATACTAACACTAGCTCCAAGATCGAGTAATACCGTGCAACTTTAAATTCCCTAACTTGAATAGAAATAATAGGCACTCCTAGATCTATAAGCTTAGGTAGAAGAGCACCTGACAAGATGGTACTTACATTTTCCGGAACATCAAGCTTCATAGGAAACTTATGGGTTTGTTTTTGAGTGCATATATCATTCAGGTATTTGGCATAAGCAGGAACTTATTTTATCCCATCAAAAAGAGGTAAATTAACTTTAACTTATTTAAAAAAAACTTCCCGCATCTCCTCTTTTGTTTATCACCTTCTCTGGTTCAATTAAAGCTGAAGGATAAGGAATGGCATTACCCTCCATTACCTTATCCTTTCCTTTTTGCACATTGCTTTTAAACTTGGTTAAGTTACCTCTTGAAATGTTATATTTTTTGTTGATTTTGGTAAAACAAGTTTCTGTTAATTTTCACTATCACTATCAACATCCTCCACTATCCTATCTATAAATGTAGGTGGAGGGACAACTTTGCTATCATAAATTTTACACTACGAAGTGTATTTACCTGGTTGATTTGCACATACATCATATTTTCGTGGTAGCTCCTTGATGTTGAGGGTTGATTGTGGTGTCACTCGGTAGCTTTCCAGGGTTCCTTTTAATTTGAGTCATATCCTCTGCAAGTTGACCCACTTGTTCGTTTAACGCTTCATAAGCTTTGTACCTAATGTAATTTTCCCTCTTATTTTCTTGCATATTCTCTTTCATCATGTTCATCAAAGCATCTATCTTTGCGTTTATGGACTCTTCACTTCAAACTTCTCCAAATTGAAAATTGCCCTAATAGTTTCGTGATGAGCTACTTTGTTGATCCCTATGATTGTCGCTCCCTTAATTGTTTCCTTGAGAATATGAAGTTCTTTGATAGCCACTTTGATTGTAATTCCCTTATGTTTGGTTTTGATATGCTTGATCACCTTGATTATTACCTTGAAAGTTAGGATTCATTTGGTTTGAAGCATTCCCATACTTAAAGTTGGGATGATTTCTCAATCTAGGATGATCGGTATTAGAATTTATGTCAAATTGCATTCTATCTTTGTAAACTTGATTAACTTCCTCTACCCATTCCAACTTACATGAATCACCATTATGACCTAATCACCACATTCTTCACATACGTCATATCTTAAAGTTGCAACCTCCTTCACACCCATTCGTCCTAGCTATGCCAATTGTTTCTCCAATGATGAAATTCTCTCTTTAGTCTCATAATCAATCGTGGTTGACCTTACCAAAGTGGGTTTAGATCATCTACTAGCAAAAGCTTGTACTTTGGAGTTTCTACACATCCTCTCTAAAAATTTTCAGTTTGCATCTTCATGATTAGAAAGGAATGCATCATTGCTTGTAGAATATAAGTACTTTGTCTCCTCATTGGTAAATCCATCCAAAAAGTCTTGATCAATTCCTATAGTTCAATTCCATGATATGGACACATACGGACCAGTTCCTTAAACCTCGTGAATGCTTCATGAAATTGTTGTCCTTGTTGTTAGAAGGATAAGATAGCATATCTTGCATCACTAGTTTTACCCATAGAATAATATTCATCCAAAAATGTTTGTTACATTTCTTGCCTTGTGTATATAAGATTGTTGGGTAAGATGAGGAAGCACTGCTTCGCCCTATCTTTAAAAGTAAATTGGAAGAATCTCAGTCTTACTTCATCTTATATAAAGTGGTTTCCACTGATAGTGCTACATATGACATCAAATTCAGCAAAATGCACATATGGTTCTTCTGTTGCAGTACCTCTAAATGGAGGAAAAATGATGAGATAATGAGGGCTACGTCGAAAGCTCTTCTTTTACAGTTTGGAGTGCGATAGGATTCAGATTTTCAAAAATATCTGTCTGAAATGGCGATCCACACCTTATACTTGACTCTTTGAGGTCTTCTTGGCTGGTTGACATTATTATTATTTGCGCTACCCTATTGTTGATTGATAGGTGGACCATTCCACCTATATTGATCACTCCCCAATTGTTATTTCCATTGTGTCCTTCACCTCCACTAAAATTTCCTTCCCATACATCATAATTTGTACCATTATAGGGCTCTTCATTGTTATTCCACTCATCTTCATAATCTTCACCAACCGTGTGAACACTATGCATGCTCACATGATCAAAGTCATCTCCTTGATTGATGTTATTTTGATTCAAGTTATTGTTAGGTGGTGGTTGATTCAGGTGGTTATTGTGGTTATTATTTATGGTGGAGGTGGATTTGGGTTTTGATTTTGGTTATTAGGGTTTACGGATGGGTTTTGGTTTGGGGCTACATTCCCTCCTTATTGAACATTTAATGGTTCCATCTCTCTCGACTGAGATGAACTAGAAGCTATTTGGTTAATTTAACAGAAAGTTGGTGGTATCAGGATTCCCACTCGATGTAGAATGTGATTTTCTCTTACTGAGCTTTCGTTCTCTGGATCAAACACAAGTGATAATTTCCTACCGAATGTCGAGTATGCACGCAACCTGTCACCTGCACATTGAAAAACACCAAGCATAACAAGGAGATAAAACAACTAAAGCAAGGACAATTAATCGAAATAAAAAACAAATTAAATAACAAAACCCAAGCACACCAATTCTTCGGCAACAATGCAAAAATTTGATCGATGTTGAAGTATCAATCAAATAAGATGTTAAATATGTGTTTTTGTTCACCTTAAAATAATTAGGGTAAGTAGGGTTGTCGATACTCATGGAATTAGTGGCCGGTGTAATGTACTTTGATTTATAAAAAATGATTAAATACTGAATTATGCACTATTGCCTCTTAGCGGTGAAAATTTGATTTTTAGAATGATTAGCAAATTAAATAAGAAAACAAATTGGAAATAATAATACTTGATTAAGAAGACAATTACGAGAAAGAATAATACACTCTGGGATCATGTTTGCTTTACAGTACTCATTTAGTTCAACTTGGAGGAAACTCCTTAACTGGGATTCTATACGTGAAATAATTATTTGATATCAATAATCAAGGCTTAACAGGTCTTAATACATAATACAAATGCAATGAACAACCAAAACCTTAGAACCATATAATTCACGCAAGATCATATGATATTCAAATAAAGGTTAACCAAAATAATTGTTTAAATAATCAACACACAAGTTAAACTTATAAAATAACTTAACAGTTTCTAAAGTTTAATCCCAACACAAGTCAAACACAAACGAAAATCTAATCACACAAAACCTATTACCTGAAGTAGATCACGAGAAGATTAGCAGCTTATTGTTCTTGAATGATCTTCGAAACCATTGTTGATTTGCATAGCGGATAATTGTATGTTGTTGGAGAGAGGTGGAATGGTGAATTATTGGCCTAGGAACTATAAAAATTCATCCAAAATCATCTTAGGTCAAAGGGGAGGCAAGTGGTAGGTGAAACTTATAAAAGTGCCATTTATAGATGCTCCACGGAGGCCTTGGCGTAGCCTACACCGGCCAACGTAGCCTATGGTAGGGTGTTTTCTGTTTTTCTAGTATGAATCCTTGCATAGCCTACGGTGGCTACAGTAGGCTACGATGGAAGCCTTTCTGTTGCATTTTGAATCTTTGTTTCTTGACCCATCCAATGCCTTGTTTCACCATGTAAGCTTCCAACTTGATAATTTTACATATGAAATCACTTGCAACTCCTAGTTAACCTATTCCACACATCAAATACATAAATGGGTAATCATACTTGATATTTACATTTCAATAGTTAAATTACAAGTACAACACACTAACATCAGATGTGCTCATATTTTTAGGCTACGTGTCACACCCCAGCTAAAGCGGAAACACTGAGGTGTGATAAAATTAAATCATAAGACAAGGATAAAGGTACAAAAGGAAATTACTTATTAAAACCAAATAGTTGAATACATCAAATTCTAAAAACATATAAACTAAATAAGTAAATAAGACGCAAGACCGGTTAAGGGATGCTCAATACAATCAGACTCACAATGAAAAGAGTGTTAGAACAATTAATAGAACAAATAGGGAAGCGGGTTTATATGAAAGACACTAAGAACACAAGTAAGTATTAAGATAGAACCAAAAACAAGAATAAGATAAGTATGTTTTCAAGAATATTGTATATTGCTCTCAAGTTCTATTACAAGTGTTACAAAGCATGAAAAGAAATACAAGAACCTGAGACATTTTATACTACATCCTACAGCCGGCTATACTTTAAAACTCAGTTGGAATCCCTAATCTAGACAACAAGATGAATGTACAGTCAAAGGCAGATTGCATTATCTGCCTTTTGACTTGTGACTATAACATGTCATAGCTCACATCGCAATCTATCAAAAAAAGGATAAAAGGTACAAAGTAGAAAGTTAAAGACCCCAAACCATAATCTACAGTTTACTAAAGCATGGACCTTTTTACCATCTTGTATAAGTCGATGAGACTTCAGAGTGGCAGCAGAAAGTTGGTCAGCATTATGCAAAATTTGATCAGAGAAAGCATGTCTTGCCTGTTTTTAGAAGAAATCAGTCTTTAGTCTTTTTGCTTTGGAAGACTTTGTCTTTGAAGCTTCAGAAGACTTTATAATTGGCTTCGAAAGACTTTGTCTTTGAAGATTCAGAAGACTTCATCTTTGGCTTCGGAAGATTTGGTCTTTGGCTTCGAAAGATTTTACACTTAGAATATTTTCTATGAAGTCCGTAAAACTTGCAAAGTAACTTTTTTACTCTTCACTTAATGCATGCATGCTGGAAGCTCTTTGGTTGTAGCATCCTTCAAGTATAACCTTACAAACCCCCCCTAGGCTGATGCTATCAAAACAGAGAAGGAATATCAGATATTGACAGTCCTCATCAAGATCAAGACCATTCCTTTCTTCATTAATTGGTTTCTTCATTAATTGGTTTCTTCATTAATTGGTCAGGATCACTTAGACTCTCATAATACCTTCTCATGTCATAGAGATTATGTACAGAAAGATCAAGCATATCTTGCCAGAAATAGACATCTTGACCACCTTGATATCTGATGACATACCATTTATCTGGATTTGCAGCAAAAATCTAGGACATGATGGGTCTTCCAACTACAAGAGCCAAAAATAAACATCTTAACCTCCTTGATCCATGATGATATACTATCAGTCTGGATTTGCAGCAAAAGTACAGGGCAGGATGGGTCTTCCAGCTGTAAGAGCCTATATTTGTGTTGGACTTGGTGGAGCAACCTCTTCTTGAGCCACCTCAGAATGCTCTGACTCATCCTGAGGTATGGAGGTGGATGCCTTGGACTTTTTCTTCTTCTTAGTGTCCCTCTTTATGGCCATCCTTTTCCTCCTCTTTAAACACTTTAACTGAGAAGACTGGCCTTCATCATCAGATTGTTCTTGTGTATCTTTCTCAGTTGGATCTTTTTCCCTCACAGGTTCATAAGAAGAGGGATCAAGACCTTGTTATGGACCACAAGATGAAATTGGCTGTGGTCCAGCACTAGGTCCAGGTTGTGTTGTCTCTTGAGGTTTAACTTGACATTAACTTTAGGAGGAGCTTGACTTGGTAGAGATGCAAGTCAACAAGTTCCCCTTTTAATCTTCTGCTTGATCACTCTAATGTGTTCATCTATAGTGGATAGAGACATTGGACCAAGACTCCTTTTGGAGAACCTATACAGCTTCAAAAAGCCCATCATCCTCTTCCTAATACAACTTTAAGAAGCTCATCATCCTCTACATATCAGCAGACTTCTTTTGGCTCTTTTGGATGATGGCTCTTGACTTTGCAGCTTCTTCCCTCATCTTCCTCTTAGCATAGTTTTGTTCTTTTATCACTTGTTGCTCAAGCTTCTTGAGGTACTCAAATTCTATGTACTCGTATGATAAGGGATGTGGCACTCAGGTAGCTGATCATGTTTTATGTATCTACTTTCTTGCCTATTGAGGTTGTTCAATTGCCACAGCCTCTGTCTTAGGGCTTTCTTGAACTAGGGAGAGGGTAGGAGCATGTTTGTAGAGCCTTTTATGCCTCTTTTCTTCCTTGATCTTGAGAAGCAATTCTGCATCCTCTGCCTCCTTCCTCTCCTTTAACAATTTTGTGTCTCCAGTTCATTGAGTTCCTCTAAGGGAAGAGAGATGAGTTTATCTATATTGTAGTTCCTGGTCCCCAAGTAGTTTAATATGACTACCCTTAACTCATCATCTTAAGTATTTGTCCTGGGGGCAGCCCTGATTGGAGCTTACATGAAGCCTGAGACCCACTTAAACTCTCTCCCCTTAGCTTCCTCTTCCTCTCTCTCTCTTTTTATCCTCTTCTTCAATCTCCTCAAGAGTAAGTTTCCTTTTCCCTTTGTCACTCACAAACCTTGGTGACTCAGGGTGGAGAGAGCTTTAGCCTTCATTGTTTGGTTCAGCAGTCAAGCTCTAACCAGGGAAAGGTTGTGAAGCACCTTCACTAGCTAGTACTTCACTGAGGGTAATAGGTGCAAAATATGTTCATGTCTCAAGGTTCACAGGCTCAACTACTAGGCCTTCAGTCAAGGTTTCCCCTTCGAAGCTAATCTTGAGGTCCACCTCAACATCCAGTTGACCAATAGTCTTACTTACTAGCCTCTGCCTTTATAGTTTGGATCTCAGCTTGAACTCTTCTGGCACCCTTTCTTAAATGCACTCTGCTAACATTGCACCTTACCTGTTTTGACTTGGATTTTCAGTGGAAGGTTAATAAGATAGGTGCTCTTATAGAATCTCAGATTGGAGACGTTGAAGATTTCCTTTTGCCCCTAGGATTCAGAGATTTACCAGGGCTCTTCTATCAGTTTCATACCTCCATCCCATAATTGGATTCTCAGAGTTATGAGATGGGGTAGGCATAGCCCTTGGTATACCCTCCTCAAACAGATCTTGTATGAGTGAGTCCACATCAATGTAGACTTGAGGAGGTTGCTGAGTATGGATAATTGCAAGTGAGGGTGGAGAATCCTCAATCCATACTCTGAGAAGAACACTCAGGTCCTATGATTGCTAGGACTTTCTCCCCTTTTTTGGTAGCATCACCCTCTTGCATAGGTGAGCTGGAGGTTAGGTCCACCACATCCACAGGTTCTTATGGGCCTGGTTGAGTTCTTCTGAGACATCTCCCAGCTAGTTTTTCCTTGAGATCAGAGATCTCAAATTACTGATCACGGACCCTCCTTTGCAAGGTAGTCACCTAAGATTCCAGGTGACTAACCTTGGAAACTAAATAGGTGCATATTTTATTTAGTTGTTGCACCTTTAGTTTCATATTCCCCTCATCTTCATCAAAAGGATCACAGGGGATAAGAGAATAGGAGCTAAGTCCTCTTCCTCATCACCAGCACTTTGTTTTGGCTGTTGGATTTCCCCTGCACCATGACAGCTTTAAGTGAAGTGTCAAGGGGATGGGTTACCATGGTTGAGGTTTAAATGATGTAGTCACTTGCTGAAGTGAGAGCCACTTTCATATGGATCTCCTTAACATGTTCAAGAAGATCCACCTCAGTAGGGGGTGGATGATGTGGGCTAGACATGGGTGATACAGGAGTACTCATCTCTCCTTGAATAGGGGAGGAGAAGAGAGACTCATGGTACTCACTAAAACCCATGTCTTCATCATCATAGAACTCTAGATTAGGAATTGGTTGGTTAAGATCTAGAGGTTAGGGATGGTAACTTTCCCTTAAGGTTGTTCACTAGAGTCTGGAGACTCTGAGTGGTTGGGGTCGTGAGTTCATTAAGCTGAGTATGAAGAACCTCAGTACTGATCATTAGTGAGATGGGAATGGTTTGCTCCTCAGGGGAACTGGGAGCTCTAGTATCCGCTTCCTCCTGTATTGGTGGTGATATGGGGGCCTACACAAGCTGAGTACCTTGTGTATGGGTTCGTTTGGAGTTTCTTTTGTAAGTGATGGTTATATGTTGTTGTGTGGGTTGTTGAGAAGTAGAGGTGTGGGTTCAACACTAGCTGGTGCTGCTAGGTTGTCACCTTGAGCAATCAGCTCTAACATGATTTAGACAAGGGTTGTTTTGTATCCCTGAGAAGCCCACAGTAAGCTTTCTTATAGTCTTAAAGATGTTGGGATTCATCTGTCCTATTTTTAGAACATTACCTGTTCCCCTTAACTGTGAGCCTAGTTCATATTTAAAAATATGTTAGAGATATCTAGGGGACATGTAATATTCTAAGTAGTCCAAGTTTACAAGTAAATTAGTGTGTACAAATTGAGAATACCTGAACTTGACCCCCTAAACCATCCAATGGACTATATAGGAAAGGTGTTCAGAAATTTGGTCCCATCCTCCAAGCTTGTTAGATAAACTATGGATGACAATATGGAGGAGGTACTTCCACTATTAAGAGACCTTCCTTTCCTGAAGGATCTTATGGAGTAATCACCTTCATAGCCCATCTGCCTAAAGGATTGGTTGACAGTACATTTTGGGAAGGACAAATCACCTTTTACATCATCCAGCTTGATATGTGTGTTTATGGATGCTAGAGTGATGAAGATAATCCTTCCCTGCACTGTGGCAGACAGTGCCTTCTTCCCATCCATGGTGACCTCTTGGCAAGACCTCCAAAACTCTAACAGTTAATCCTCATAAAGTTGATGACCTATGGTGAGGGAAGTGAAGTACTTTGATAGAGTTAAGAAACAAAAAACCTCTGAGAAACAAAGATCTTTCTTAGAGTTTTACAGAGAAACTAGATTGGTGTTGCCTGTGTAAGTGCATGAAAAAATTAAGTTGATTTCCGCAATCAAGGATGGCTATTTTGAGGTGGCTTTGTGGTAAAGGAAGATAAGAACAAAGGTAGTTTGTGGGTGAATTTAGGTTATAGAATTTGAAAATGAAGAAGATAATGAAAGAGAAGGAACTATTGAGTGTATATATATGGAATGAATTTGAGACAAAGTTAATGTAAAAAGATAAACTTTGACGTCCGGATGTTAGTCCCACCTTTGAGAAAGGTGGCCAGAAAGGTAGTTTTCTTGGAAGTCGAGAATCATCCGAAGGTAATTTGTCTTTGAAAGTTTTACAAAAACTTCCGAAGCCAATTTTAACTTCGGAAATTATTCCTGAGCTTTATGAAAATTTGCTTCGGAAGAAAAATACTTAGAGTATTTTTGTTTCTAAGACATTTGGTTTTGAAAGTGATTAAAACTTAGAAGTTTTATTCATAAGAGAATAAATCTTACGAAGCTTGATTGCTTTCGGAAGAATTTTGTCCTTCAAAAACATATAAATACTTAGAATCATGTTTAACCTTCAAAAGATATATCAAGATTTCTTATAGGTATTTTATCTGATTTGAAGACTTAATGTTCTTCTAAAGATAACTTAATGTCTTCAGAGAGAAAGTATGTCTAAAATTTCCAAAATTCTAAGGAATATCATCTGAAAAAATTTTCTGCTAAAGAAAAACTAAGCTTATGTAGGTGATAATATAGACAACTTAGGACATACATGTTTTAGAAATAGTTTTGATTTAAGTTTTAAGAAAATCTACTCAAAGTTAAGCATCCCAATAGTTGATACAAGATATTTAAATCTCTAATCATCAAAAGCCTTTGTGAACATATCAGCATATTGTTTATTTGTGTTCACTTTGACTAGTTTTATCAATCCTTTTTTAAAAATTATCTCTAGTTAAATGATACTTGATGTTAATGTGTTTTGTCCTTGAGTGTTGCATAGGATTCTATATGATAGAGATAGCATTGTTGTTTTCTATATGGATTGGAGTCTCCTTGAAATTGAATCCATAGTCCAGCATCTGATTCTGAATCCAAAGCACTTAAGCATAGCAGCTAGCAGCAGCAATGTATTCAGCTTCAGCAGTTGATGCAGACACACAGGATTATTTCTTGCATTGCCATGAGACTAGCCTTCCATCAAGGAATTGGCATCCCCCAGATGTTGACTTTGCAGTCATGTTGCAGCGACCATAGTCACTATCTATATAGGCATACAGATTGAAGTTAGAATTCTTTGAATACCAAAGCCTAGTTTAGAATCACATTTGAGATATCTAAGAATTCTTTTGGCAGTAACCAAGTGTGATACTTGGGGTTGGCTTGATATCTTGCACATATACATTTAGCAAACATGATATCAGGCCAGCTGGCTATGAGATACATAAAAGACTCAATCATAGCTCTATAAAGATGTTCATCTACATACTCCCCCTCAAGATCAGGTCCAAGGGAGTGGTTTCTTGCTATGGGTGTCTTTGCAACTTTATATTCAGTCATGTTGAATCTTGTAAGTATGTCTTGTACATACTTTGACTGACTTATAAAGATGCCATTGTCAACCTGCTTCATTTGAATTCCTAGAAAGAAATTGAGTTCTCTCATAGCACTCATTTCGAATATACTCTTCATTAGTTTCTCAATGTCTTTGTGGAACTTTAGATTAGTTGACCCGGAGATAATGTCGTCTATATAAACTTGAACCAGCATCAAGTCATTCCCTGTTCCTTTGATGAAGAGTGTTCCATCTATAGTACCACTCCTGTAACCATGCTGACAAAGATACTGAGATAGAGTCTCATACTACTTTCTTGGAGCTTGGTACAACCCATAAAGAGTTTTATCAAACTTGTAGACATAATCAAGATGATCTAGGTCTGTAAAGCCAGGTGGTTGTTTGACATACACTTCCTCATCTATCACCACTATATAAAAGCACACTTGACATCAAGTTGGTAGACCTTGAAATCCTTGGATGTAGCAAAAACAAGGAATATTCTAATAGCTTCAAGTCTTGGTACTGGAGCAAAACCATGTGTAGTATATTCCCTCTTCTTATGTATACCCTTGAATAACTAGTCTGGCCTTATTCTTCATAACAAGTCCTCTATCATCTTTCTTGTTTCTAAACACCCATTTGGACCTATGGTTGTCTTCTTTGGAAGGAGAGGACATAGGTTCCAAACCTTTTGTCTTTTGAATTGAAGCAGCTCCTCCTTCATTACTTCAACCTAACTTCCATCCTTCAAAGCCTCATCAACTTTCTTTGGCTCTATCTGGGATAAGAAGCAAGAGTATAGACAAACATTTTGGTCATGGGTTTGTCCTTTTGTTCTTACCCCTGTGTTGACATCTCTAATGATGTTTGTGGTGGGGTATGACTTGTGGATCCTGAGTTGAGGAATTACAGCAAGTTGATTGGACAGATCTAAATTTGTGAAGTTTAGATCTGGCAATGAAGTATCACCCATCATATCAGCACACTTATCAAGAGAAGCTTGATCCAATGAATGTGTAACATCATTAATGTTGTTTTACACGGAGTGGTTATCAGTATCAAAAAATTATTGATCACTTTTACCACCACTATTTCCTCCAACATTTGAAGCTCCTTCATTTGAGTTTGGTGCCTTTGAGATAGGATTTGTAGGCACCTCAGATGTATTAGTTGAATTTGTCATGGTTATGCTGATAGGAACTCCATCTGTTGGGTTAGTTACCATTAGAGCTGAAGTAGTGTTCTTGTTTGGTCTTCTCATCTCAAATCTTAGGTCAGGATCTCCTATTGATAAGTTACCTGTAGATCCAGATTCATTCTCACAAGATTTGTTAAAACAATTAGTAACTAAATCAAGATCAAACAACCAATCAGGACCATAACCTTTCACACTAGGAGTGTGCTCATTGAATGTCACATTGGCTGACTCTTCAACTACTCTAGTTCTGAGATTGTATACTCTATAAGCCTTAGCTGGGAAGAGTATCCAATAACGTGTCCGTCATTTAATTTATTAGCAAATTTGGCTACTTGATCTTTAGTATTCAAGATGGTGCAAGGACATCCAAATGATCTGACTCCTTTTGTGACACAACTCATAAGGAGTCTTCCATGAGTCTTAAATACCAAAACTCTATTTTGCACATAGCAGGCAATGTTCACTGCCTCTGTCCAAAAGGTGATGGGCAGTTTAGACTCAGACGACATGGTTCTTGCAGCTTCAGTAAGTGTCATGTTTCTCCTTTCAGCAACACCATTTTGCTGAGAAGTCCTGGGAGCACTATTTTATCTTGTAATACTCTTCTCATCATAAAATATGTCAAGGATTTGGTTTTTGAATTCAATTCCTTGATTACATCTTATGGTCTTGACCTTGTGATCACATTGATTCTTAATTTTCAGAATGAAGTTCTTCAAGATCTCAGGAGTCTCATCCTTAGTTCTAAATAAGAAAACCAAAGTGAATCTTGTGAAATCATATGTGATCACTAAATAATATGAGGTCCTTCCTAGACTCATTACACTGGTGGGGCCAAAGATATCCATGTGTAATAAGTGTAAGGGAGTAGTGATAGAGTTTTTATTTGACTTGTGAGACAACTTGTGTTGCTTTCCTCTTAGACATGCAACACAGTGATAATCACTTGTAAACTCTTTCTTAGGCATTCTAGTTACCAAATCATTATTTATTAATTTGTTCATGTTTTTAAAGTTTACATGTCATATTCTTTTATGCAAAAAAAGACTCATCACTATTTGATTCAGATAGAAATCAAGAAACTTCTCCTGAGGGGGATGTTACTTGCAAGTCCATCCTATATATGTTCCCTTTTCTGGGGTTCAAAGCAGGATATGCTCTTAAGGAATGAACACCCTGAGCTTGAGAACAATGCACTCATGCTCAGTGAAGAGCATGTTATGTCTTTGATCATAAAATTAGGATACATTCAGTAAATTGTACCTAAGCTCCTTAAAAAAATTACCTTTTCAATACTGAACTTACCATTTGTGACCCTGCCCCTTCCTGTGATATAACCACCTACATCTTCCCCAAAAGCAACTGGCCCTCCATCAATTTTCTCAAAGTTTTGAAGCAAAGAGCCATTGCATGTCATGTGCCTAGAACAACCACTATCAATGATCCATACATTCCTTTTAGTATTTAGTTTTTCCTACATAAAAAGAGAGAGTTAGTTACATTTGAAAACCTAAGCCTTATTCGTCTTGGGCTTGTAAAAATCATCTGAAGCCAATGCAATAATGACTGATCCTATGTTAAGACTTTGAGGATCATCTGTTGTTATTGATGAAGAACTTTCAATCATATGGTCTTCATTTATCTTTCATACCATCTTTGGAAGACTAGACTTGACCTTTAATACTTTAGAAGTTTTGACAAATTTGAAAGTTTTGGAGACTATGCATTCGGAAGAACTTGCATTCACTGCAGCAAGCTTTAGTGCTTCGGAAGCATTCCTTTCTTCCAAGACTAAATTTTCTTCCGAAGGCAAGTTTTTACTTGTTTTCATTTCCACTTTTGAGCTTCCAAAAGGAAACGATTTTCCTTCCAAATATTTCTTCTTCTTCTTCTTCTTCTCAGAAGTCTTCTTCTTGGTCATGTGGATAATACTTTTAGGATTGTAGATGCAATCGTTAGCAAAATGAGAAGTACTATCACACTTGATACAATCAACAGGCTTCCTTCTGAGAGTCTTCCTTTGAGTATAATACTGAACTTGATCACTTTCCATCTCTATCTTCCTCCTCTCAGATGATGCAGCAAGCTTCTTAGCGAGAGGCTTGCTCTTGGAGCTGGATGGTGCAATCTATGTAGCAGTGGTACACAACTAATCAGTCTTCTTTTTTTCACAGGGATGAGTTGGACATGAACTAGAGCTTCTGGTACTAGAGTTCTTGGTTGAGTCCTCAACCTTTACCACTTCAAACCCTACAGAGATAAAGACTTTTTTCTGCTTGGAATTGAATGTGGCCTTGATCTCCTGAGCCTTCTTTGATATTCTCTTGGATGCTCTGATCAAGTTCTTCCTCTTCGACTTTGTCATCCCTGGTTATTTCCTCTCCTCAGGAGAATAGTGACACTTCTTAGGATGATATTCTTCCCTCATCTCAAATCCAACCTTCACTTTCTCTTCTTCATTCTCTTCTTCAATGGAGTCTATAAGGGGAAGCTCATCTTGACAAGTTCCACACATTAGAGATTTTACAGATAGTAGAGTGTATGGAGGAACTATCTTAGTAGATCTAGTCCCTGCTTGTTCGGAAAATACACTTTTGCATGAAAGGATGAGGATATCATGTTCTTGAAGGCCTCTTCTTCAATAGCACATTTTTCTAACTGGTTTTGCTGATCACAAGTTCAGTCTGGCATTCAGTTAACTTAGTGATGAGATCTTTGATTTTAGTCCCGTAGTTGGTATGTTCATGCTTAAGAGTTGAAATGGTTTTCACTATTTCTATTTTAAGTTTATAATCATGTTCAGCTCTTTTGAAATAAGCTTTTAAGATGTTAAGGGACTCAAGGTCAGATCCCATCTCTAAGTTATAGGACATATATCAGTTAACTTTAGTAATGCATTCTGGGATACAAATATGTTCTAATACCTTGGCTTCTTCATGATCATCCATCAGTTATTGGTTTGGAGATACATCTTCAACCTAGAAACTCCAATCAAAGCCTCCTTCTTCAAAAACAACTGCACCTTGCTACTTAGGCTTCTTAGTGTGTGGAGCTCCCTTAGTGTAGTTTGGCCTGGGTTATGCTTGGCTACCATTTCTCCTTGGTGTCTTGCACTCCCTAGAAAAGTGTCCTCTTTGGTTACAGTTGTAACACTCTACTTTGCTTTTGTCCAGCCTAAACTTTCCACAAGATACATTGCTGGGAAACTTCCTCTCTGTCCTCTTATATAACTTCTTGGCTCCATGAGTGAGAAGAGCCACCTGTTGGACTATCTCCATATACTTCAGATCATATGGATAGATGCAGTCCAAGTCTTCAAGAGTGAAGAAAAAGTTGCCACTACTTTCATCAACAGACACAAAGGCTTGTAATGAGCTTGTCTTTTGGAATGGACTTCCTTGGATGTAGCTCTCCCTTGGTGTCTCCAAGAAGGTGATGAAAGGGACTTTTTATGAGTGGTAGCAGATAAGATGATGTTGTGGTTCTCTGCAATCCCTTTTAACCATATGAAGGGTTGAACTTTGCTGATTATTGGAGTTACCAGATAGGTTTTTTGCATGTTCATCTCTATCTGGTATCCACTTAGTATGTCATACAACTTCGTGAGAGTAAGGGTCTTAAGGTTTTCAGTCCTCTTAATGACCACACAACAGTTTCTCTATTGTCTAGGAAGAGAGGACATAAACTTCCTCACTATGTCCCTATTCTCAAGAGTTACTCCAACATCCATTAGAGTGTCCACAATCTCAACATAGCTGAAGTATTGTTGACTTATGGTTTCACCTGTCTTAAAGGTGAAGTTCTCAAACTGCTACTTCAAGAGGCATTTCTTGTTCTCTTTAGCTTTATTAGAGCCCTCATACATCAGCTTCAGTGCATCCTATAGTTGCTTAGCAGTTTTACACTTCTTGAAGTCTCTGTAGATAGAGTTTGGAAGAGCAGTTTGGAGGGCGGTCATGATTTTCTGATCTATATTTATCTTCTTCTAGTCATCTTTAGAGTATTCAGCCAGTTCCTTTAGTATCATGCCACCTCCAGAAGTAGCTGAAGGGGTGCATGGTATATGAGGTCTAGAGACAACAGATCCACACATCCTGCTATCTTAAGACTTGATAAAGCCTTCCATTCTTTGCCACCAAGTACCAAAGTCATCTGAGTGGAGACTTTCTCATAGTATCGGTTTTATATCAGCCTTTGAGATAACTGCCATTTGAGATGTTAAGTGATTTATGAAACTGAGAGAATTTAATATGGTGAGATTTACAATCAAAATCCTGAAATGCTCTGTTACTAATTACAAGACCAGTTAAGGGGATGGTCAATACAGTCACTCTCACATTGAGGAAAGTTTTAGAACATTTAATAGATCAAATAGGGAACCGGGTTTATATAAAAGACACTAAGAACACAAGTAAGTATAAAGACAGAACCAAAAACAAGAACAAAATAAGTATGGTTTTCAAGAATGATGTATATTGCTCTCAAGTTATATTGTGTAAGGCCCCGTTTCCGGGCACCTCACAGCTAGCCATTCATCGCACATAAACATTTTAAATCGTACATCTATTTTGCAGCGGAATTTAAAACTTTCATTAATAACTAAAAACATGTCATTTCATTACAAAACATAGTTTTCTCGCATTACAATACAAAAGTGTTCATATAAATGGATGCCATCCATAAGAGCTGAGTAGTCACCTCGTGCCATCCTCAGCAACCTTACCTGCCAACTGGAAACACATCAAAGTCAACGTTGCTGAGTGAGTTCTAGTTTTATATTAAAAACATACTTTTCTTTCGTTAAAACCGTTCTTTACTTCTTTCAAAACCATACTATACTTTTGTATATGATCACACATCTTACGTACATACACATAGATAATATCATTATTATCTTCTTTTCTCATCCATTCTTTATCTTTAACTTTCTTTCATTATCTATCTATCATTCGTTCATTATCTATCTTTAACTTTCATGCATTCTCTATCTTTCACTTCTATCTAGATCCGGTCAAACTATACCCTCTTCATGGCACACAGCCATGATTATCGAGGTCGAGTGACAAGGATCCCATTTGATACGTTATCAGTATGTTCCTTCCATTCATTACTTTCATTCGTTCATTCTTTAGCCTTCATTACATTCATTAACTTTCGTTCGTTTCATACTTTCTTTCTTTCATAATTATCTTTCTCATTCATCAACTCACGCAATACTCCAGACTCATGTCCACAGACTGATACTGTGCCGGGGCCCGTAAACAAACCCCCAACTCATGTCCAAAGACTGACACAGTATCGGAGCACGCGATTCATTCCTCATTCATCTCATCTCACTCTCACGCACTACTCCCGACTCATGTCCGAAGACTGACACAGTACCGGCGCATGCGATCCTCTACTCATTCAACTAGATCCTGTCTCACGCAATATCCCGGACTCATGCTCGAAAGCTGATGCTGTGCCGGGGCCTGCTCACAAACCCCCGATTCATGTCCGAAGACTGACACAGCATCGGGATACGCGACAAGGATCCCGTTCGAGTCAATCACCTGGATTGAACTCTATCAGTGTCTGTTGCAACACAAAGTCGCTTACCTCACTATCTCATCTCATGCAATACCGCCGACTCATGTCCGAAGACTGATACTGTGCCGGGGCCTGATTAACAAACCCCCGACTCATGTCCGGAGACTGACACAGTACCGGGATACTCAATCCACTTCCCGTCTTCCATCACTTACATACTCACCATTCATTATCTCACTTGTTTATTTGTTTCGTACTCCCTTTCGAGTCTGTTACGACATAGAGTTGCTCACCTCATACATATGCTTACGAGCCTTACGTTCGTTCATTCATACATTAATGCATGCCTTCATTCTTTACGTTCTTCTGTTATTATCTTTCATTTTACGTTACATAATACTTTTGTTTCGTTCATTAACATAGGACGTAAAGTCACGGAAAAGATAAACATACATCGATACAAGAAACATCGACATTTACAAGTCATCAATCATCACCATCATACAGGGCTACATCATACTTAACATACCTACGGACAAGATGAACATGCATCGATACAAGGAGCATCGACATTTACAAGTCATCAGTCATCAGCATTATATAGGGCCACATCATACTTAATGTACAAACATCCTGCCAAAACTTGCAACACTATCGTCATCGTGCCCAACATCACTTCTAAGGTCTTGACTACCATATCACATGTACTTACGGGAACTATCACATATTTACTTACCCCTGCTCTTTTCCTGAAGGTCAATAATCAACTGGGCCTCCCCTCGTACACAACAGCCCTATTTGGGCGATTGGGCATCCTTCAGTCGCATGGCCTCCATGCGACTGAACACTATGTGATTGGAAACTTATGCGAATGAACATCCAATCGTGCTAATGGACTCTTAATCGTGTGAATGAGTACTATGCGAATGGGCTCCTATGCGACTGAGACCTCAGTCGTGCGATTGAACAGCTATGCGAGTGGACCTATGCGAATGGACTCAATGCGAATGAATCACATGCGAATGGAACAAATGCGGATGAACACCTATGCGACTGGACTCTTAGTCGTGCGATTGAGCACCTATGCGACTGAGCACCTATGCGACTGGACTCTCAGTCGCATGACCTGTCATGTGACTGGACCCCCAGTCGTGCGATTGAACCTCAATCCTGCGATTGAGCCTTAGTCGTACCTCAGTCAGCCTATTGGCCCTCCAGTCGCCTAGCCCTAACTGGGCAGCGACTGCAATTCATCCCGAACAACAGTCGCGACCTTCAACCTCCAAACCCTTCCAGACCGCATTTGAGCTCAAATCAACCCTTCTAATCCATAGGGAAACATACCTCAACCTCATACAAGCCTATCCAAGCCCGAAATCAAGCCCCAAACGAATCATACACATACACATTCATACATAAACGGGTAAAGCACCCAAAAACCCGAATATAGTTTTCAGATGTGTTCCAACCCTAAAATCCTTTAAAAACGTGTAAAAGAGGGGTCTTAGAACTCACCTAAACGATCCCGTCGAGTAGAGCTTCGATTTAACTCGCTACACGTCGATTGTGCACTCTCGAACCCGCTTAAACCAAGCTTTCTTCTCCTTTTCTCCCTTTTTCTCTCTTCTTTCTCTCTATGGCTGATGTTTGTGAGTGTGAGGAGAGGGTAAGGGCTGCCCTCTCCTTTAAATGCTACATTTCAGTCGCCTGAGTCCCTATGCGATTAGACACTCCAGTCGTGCGACTCCCAGGCGTATGGAGCTCCAGTCGCGTGTCTTCCATGCGTATTGGCCTCCAGTCGCATGACTTCCATGCGTATGGGACTCCAGTCGCCTGACACTCCAAAAAAATTTCTGTGTTACAAGTCCACCCCCGTTTCATCCCCAAAACCTGTTGTTCCTTAAACCCTTGCGGGCAATACTGTCTCATCTCCGTTCCAGTCTCTCATCTGGAATTCAATCGCTCTACATCGTTTATCAACATTCAACTTCTGGTCTAACCTTGACTCTCTCCGCCGGGGCTTTAGTCCTCTCGAGCCTTTCGGTCGTAGTCTCGATCACCTAAATATTTCCCATACGGTATTTGGTGTTTGGCCTTCACTTGTAAACAAGCAAGGCATTCACTCTTATACTTCACCACATCACGCTTCATACCTTGCCACCAATAATTTTACTCAGTCTCGATACCTCCAACGGTTGGGATATTCGTATACCCATATACCTTACATTGGCCAAGTAGGCAATACGTCCTCGCCTCATGGATTACTAGACCAGTCATCCTATGGTGTACGCCTACTCACCTAAGGCTGTCCCGAACGGTCTAGCAGGAACAACGATTTCTCAATTGCATCACGCAATCCTCTAGGGCATCAGGTAACCTAGTGAATCCATTAATAGTAATCTCTACATCGAATGGCTCATCGATGTTCCTTCTCCTATGACAGGATCTCAGCCTCTCGTTTGATCAATCAGATTATGTTTGCAGCAGATTTAGCACATTAATTAGCAATTAATGCAAGAACATAAAAGATATTGCATGTAAAAGCACAAGCATAGAGAGAGAAAAGAGTTCTGCGAAATAATAAATGTTCTATTGCTTAGCATGTTTCGGCCATTAATACAGAATGGTTCCCCATCCTTTTATAGGCGGCAAAAGATGGGCTGATGTCCTTTTTCTGACATCAACTGAATATTAAAATTACAACTGTCAAAACATAAAACTACTGAAGATGTCAACAGCTGACATCTTCTTACAAAAGTTTCCTAAGTACTGACAAAAGTAAAACTACTGAAATCCTACAACGACTGAAGAACAAACTCTTCAATCGTTTATAACTACTGATACTATAACAGCTGATGAACAAGCTCTTCAGCTGTTGTACAACTACTGAAACAAAATAAACTGAAAAAGGAAAAACCATCACAACAACTGAAGAAGACCTTTAGCTGTTGTGACAAACTCTGAGTCTTCAGTACTTGGTCTTCAGACTTGGCTTCAGATGATGTAACAACTGATGACTTCAGTAGATATCATCAGTTGTTGTCTTCAGTCTTTGTCTTCAGACTTTGTGCTTCAGTAGAAGTTCTTCAGTTCTTCAGTTCTTCAGCTTTTGATTCTTCAGTACTTGTCTTCAGTACTTGAAGTCTTCAGTACTTGTAAGATCAGTACTTCAGACTTCAGTACTTGGTCTTCAGTACTTTGGAGTCTTCTTCAGCTGTTGTCCTTCAGTTCTTTGATCTTCATACTTTGTTCTTCAGACTTTGTCAGAACAACTGATGGTTGGAGCTAAGATGCTCTCGAGTCTGACATTCAAGCAAGAGAACACAATAGCTGATGGGAGTCTTCAGCAGTTGTTGCAGTGGCATGTGGGACTTAGAGGTTTTCCTGATCTTGGCTCATTGGTTCTTTTGGTCCAACAAACTCCCCCTGAACCAATGCAGCCAAAACCTCTAGTTATTGGTTGTCCCACTTATTGGTGGCATAATGATTGGTCTATTTCCTTCTAGATCAGATTAGAAGTTGACCCAGATAAGCACTGGCCTGAGAGGTAGTCTCTAGTGTTTGTTTGGCTAAGTATGGATGGGAGCTCTGTCTTGGGGATTTGGACACAGAGCTGTTGTCCCATCCATGAGATCTACCTCCCATGTACAAGCCGGTAGGATTCTCGGGTGTAGGCTCGGACAAAGATCATTTGTTCCTCTTTGGTCATGCCCTCATCCCCATCATCGAACAATCCTTCACGGCCGTACATCTCTGAGACATACTTGACCTGTTTCCCATTTTTGAGCTCAACTGTTGTGATTTGCCTATAAGCAAATTCATCTGGATGTCTGCCCTCTAGCAACAAGTTGAGCTCATCTTTGTGGAAGTTCTCAAGCTTCTTATAAACTAAGCCTTTTCTCACCATCCTGTTCTCCAACATCATTTCAGGAGGTTGCTTAGATTTATAAGCTTTCTCGAACTCATCCACAATTTCCCAGGGTGTTACTACAAGAGCCACTGTGATTTCTTCATCTACAATCCTCTTCATCTGGCTCTTGTACCTCACAGGAATATCTTTCTTTGTGATCCTGTGAGTCACCCTAGGATCAGGCCAAGTCCTCACTCTCTCTTTGCTATATTGGAAGGTTTGTTTGAGAGTGAAGAGTCTCAGAGCTTCTTTCTTCATATTCATGATAGAGGTAGAGGCAGCATATGCTTGGTCAATTGACTTAAGCATTTCAGCATCATGAAGCTGCTGCTATGCCTCTTCCTCTATCTTCACCCTCACAGTGTCCATTTGTGAGGTGGGAGTGATGGTTTGGGATTTGGCTTTTGGTAGAGAAATGACTGCTGAAAGGGGCAGTCTATCCTCCTCATCCTCCTCTTCTTCTTCTTCTTGCAGCCTCAACACCCTTCTCTTCTTCTTCAAGGGTGGATCATTGGCTGCGGGTTTTGATGGTGAAGGGGTTGGTTTAGTGGGTTGTGGTTGGGTTGTTGGTGTGGGAATGTTGGCAGGCACTGCTAGTAACCTAGAGATAAGGGCTGGTTTGGTCAGTTTTACTAGCAGTGTCCTGTTC
Source organism: Flaveria linearis (assembly GCA_024085815.1). Lineage (NCBI taxonomy): Eukaryota > Viridiplantae > Streptophyta > Magnoliopsida > Asterales > Asteraceae > Flaveria > Flaveria linearis. The sequence continues at coordinate 26,694,907 of CM044016.1, read as the reverse complement.
CCAGCACCGGCTTCAGAGAGGGCCTCAGCGACCAGTCCCTTAGTGAAATCACCAGCCGAACAGATCTTGGTGGTTATTGCCAAGAGTCTGTCCCTGGTCCATGCCTTGACATCAAGGACTGGTCTGCCCAGGTACTTCGAAGTGAACCTACTCATAGCCTCAAGTTTCTTTCTTTCCTCTTGGCTATGAGTAGTCCATCGGTACTCAATCTCTCTTCTCTCCATATTCCTGATCTCTTGATCTAGCAAGGCAGTGTCCTTGTCAAAGCCTTGCCTGAACAGCTGTTCAATGACAGAGTCCATTGAACGGCTATGCTCAGCATCAGCCTCCTTGACAAGGGCTGCTAGATCAGGATCAGCCACCTTCTTTTCCTCCTCTCCCTTTTTCTTATAAGTGACACTGAAATCCTTTTGGATTTCAGCCACTTCTATTTGCTCTACCTCCCTCTCTTTCCTCTTCCCTTTCTCCCTCACCTTCCTAGTCTCCTCAACCAACTCCCTCTCTACCACCACCTCTTTTTCTGCCTCTTTCTCCTCCTCATCCCTCTTCCTCTTGACTTGCACTGATGTCTCCCCCTTTTTGGGTGCATTGGTTGGGGTTTGACTATCAGCAAGTGCCTTAGAAATGGCAACCTCCACCAAGGGTTGTATGTATGTGGGAAGCCTCTCATCAAGGGTTTGAATGACTAAGTCTTTAAGTATGGGTGTGATGAGAGGTAGGGATTTCTAGAGGAAAGCATCCAGCTGCTCAGGGGGGTTCTGACCCTGAGAGCTAGTGCCAGAAGCAGGGGCTGGTGGCTGAGTTTGTGGGAGTGGCTCAGTGTTTGTGAGACCTTCGGGTGAAGGTGCCATCTGTTGGGTAGTGGTGGCAGATGGACTTCTATCCTGAGTCATTTGAGCAAGCAGCTCTTTGAGTCTGCTTATCTCATCCTCTAGGATAGTGTTTTGAGCTACTACATCGTAGAAGAAGCTCAGGTCATCATCAGCATGGGCTGAATCACCTGACCTCCTGACAATGTCAGGATGTACATGCCCTGAGTGTGGCTCAGTAATGGCATGTGCCCCTTGTTCATGGTACTGGGGACTTCTAGCCTCCGGATTGGATCCATCATCGGCCATTGCCTCTGGTGAGGTCTTATTGATGTTACCAGCTTCACCCTGCTCAGATGTTGATGCAGGGGAAGTGGCAGCCTCACCAGATTGTCCCATCTCCCTAGCCACACTGGGAGATTGGACTGATTCTCTGTGCTGTGGGCTCCCACCAGCACTTGTATCCACCCCCTCTTCGGTTGGAGTCTCCCCAGTTGTAGTAGGTTTCTGGGGAGAGGGTGGAGTGCTCAGATGGGTCAGCACTTTGGCTATTGCCAATGTAGGGCTTTGTGGGGCGGCCTCATCAGTAGATTGGCTCGAAGCGGAGTGCACATGGGGAGGACTGTGCTCTTCAATGGCTCGAAGCAGAGTGCACATGGGGAGGACTGTGCTCTTCAATGGTAGTCTTCTCAAGTGAGATAGACCCCAGTAATGTGGTTGCCCCAATATCGGTTGCATCAGGCTCCTGTTGAGAGGAAGCCTGTGCGGTTGTGGTGGGTGGAGTCGTGGTACCTGCTGGAAGAATCGAACCAGCAGGCACATCCTGCCTTTGGGTTGCAGGGGCATCCTCAGGGGACTCATCTCCCTGAGTAGCCTTTTTTGGCTTCTTTTTGGCTTTGGGTTTGGAGGGGACTTTGGATTTGGAGGTGCAGGCTGTGGGTTCCTGCTGCGTGGGTTTTCGCAGCCGGCCAGCCTGTTTGAGTGTTTGGTCAGTGTTGTGCCTGGAGTATACCTCGGCTAGAACAGCCATGGCAGGGACTCCAGTGCCAACTAGTCCCTCAGCCTGAAGCTGGTTCTCTATTATGGCCATAATGAACCGAGGATACAAGATCCATCGGTTAGAAATTGGTTTTGTGGCCATATCCTTTATTTCCAAAATATTATACCAGTTAAGTTTAACGGTTGGTTTTCAAGGATAGAGAACAATACCTGTTGCCACCTTGTGGACATCTGGTCCCACGAAGAGGTTTTGGGAGCCAGACACACGTTCACCATGTGAAAGATCAGTCGTTGAGGGTCAGGAAAGTGTTTCTTCAACAAGGTGGAGGCGGATAGGTTACCCTGGTAGTCGTGGGATGTGAATGAGAGATCCAGGGCACCTTTGGGGTAGGAGGTTGGGTGGGTGGCATCCTCCAGCTCTAGGGTTTGGCGTAGGGTAGCTGGAGTGATAACCACGGGGTGGCCGTTGACGGAGGACCGGAGAGAGACCTCGCCATCCTGCTCTCCGGTTTGGACGGTTACATTCGTCCAAAACTCCGCCAAGTAGTCGGTGTATATAGTGGGGTTCAGGAAAAAGCCGTTTTGTATGGTGAGTCGTGCATAAGATCGACGGCTTGGTGAAATTTGGGCCATAATGGCGATTTGGTGAGATGGGCGACACAGTTGTGTCGAGGTTTCAGTTGCATGTTCGCCATTAATGGTGTATGGGAATTTCAGAGGTTTTGAAAGATTAGGTCAAGTGAGGAGTAAATGCTCTGAAGGTGGGGTATTTATAGGGTAGGGCAAAGGTTGAAAGAAAACTACTGAAGGTTTTGGTGTTAGTTATCAGTTGTTGTAACGACTGATGACGTGGTTTTAACCTTCAGTGGTTGTAACATCTGAGGACTTGGTGTTAGTCGTCAGTAGTTTAAACTACTGAGACCTTGGTTTTGTCCTTCAGATGTTGTAAACGTCTGAAGAGTTACTGTCAGTCTTCAGTAGTTATGAACTACTGATGACCTAATATTCTTCTTCAGACGTTGTAACAACTGAAGACTTGGTATTAGCCTTCAGTAGTTGTAAACTACTGAGATCAGTAGTTGTGAACTACTGAAGACATGTTATTGCTTCAGTTGTTGTAAACAACTGAGGACTGGTGTTAGCCTTCAGTAGTTATGAACTACTGATATCAGTAGTTGTGAACTACTGAAGACATGGTTTTGTCCTTCAGTTGTTTGGGTATGAAACAGCAGCTGTTGTCATCAGCTGATGAGAAATTACTCATCAGCTGTTTCCGTCAATTCAGTTGTTTCATACTAGCCTCCACACTTACTCATCAGCTCTTTGGCTGACTTTCAGATGTTTCATTGACCTTCAGCTCTTGTGAATATTTATGCCTTCAGCTCTTGTGATCAATGTTCACAAGTGCTGATGAAATATTCTTCAGAGCTGGTGAACAAATTTTGTCTTCAGTACTTGTGTAAGATTACACATCAGTACTTGTGAGCAAAATTTGTTCTTCAGTACTTATTTATTTGAAAATCATACATCAGTAGTTGTAATCCACCTCACTACATCAGTTGTTTTCAATAAATAATGTACATCAGTACTTTGAGTCATTTTAGTCTTCAGTAGTTGTGAAAGAGTTGAAGACTAAATTACTCATCAGTACTTGTATTTGACCTTTGCTCTTCAGTAGTTGTAAAGTAAGAACATCAGCATAGGTCAAATCAATCAAGCTGCAGCATACCAAGCCTTAGTACCAAATTTTGAAATGTAGCACTATCTAAAGGCTTAGTAAAAATGTCTGCAAGCTCATCAGCACTAGGCACAAACTTAGGATCAATCAGACCTTTCTCATAGCAATCCCTGATAAAATGATGTCTGATCTCAATATGTTTGGTCCTAGAGTGCTGGACTGGATTCTTAACAATACAAAGAGCTGAAGCACTGTCCATTAATAATGGAGTCTTAGTCTCAGTAATGCCATAATCCAGAAGTTGGTTCTGAAGCCAGAGTATTTGAGAGGTACAACTTGCAGCAGCAATATACTCAGCTTCAGCAGTGGATGTAGCAATTGATGTTTGTTTCTTACTCTGCCAAGAAACTAAACAATTGCCTAGGAATTGGCAACCACCAGAAGTGGATTTTCTGGTGACTTTGCATCCTGCATAGTCACTATCAGAGAAAGCAACTAGTTTGCAAGAATGCCCAGCTGAATACCAAAGTCCTAGTGATTAGGTACCTTGCAAATATCTAAAGATCCTTTTGACTGCAATCAAATGGGATTCTTTAGGTGCAGCCTGAAATCTAGCACAAGCACATGTTGAAAACATGATGTCTGGTCTAGAAGCTGTAAGGTACATCAAGGACCCAATCATACATCTGTAAAGCTTTACCTTTCTGATCTACATCTAGTTGTGTGATGCTGCTCATGGGAGTAGAACAGGGCTTACAGGTTTGTAAATCAAACTTATTCAACAACTCTTTGGTATACTTGGACTGATGGATGAAGATTCCATCATCCAGTTGTTTGATTTGCAAACCCAGAAAGTACTGTAATTCTCCCATAGCACTCATTTCAAACCTTAGCTTCATAAGCTTTGTAAATTCATCACACAACTTTGGATCAGAGGATGCAAAGATGATGTCATCAACATAAATCTGAACAAGGAGCTTATGTTGTCCCACAGTCTTGATGAATAAGGTTTTATCAATGGTACCTCTAGTGAACTTATTCTCTAGAAGAAAGGTTGAGAGTGTCTCATACCAGGCTCTAGGTGCTTGCTTCAGCCCATAAAGAGCCTTATCAAGCTTGTACACCCAATCAGGATGTTTATTGTCCTCAAAGCCTGGTGGTTGACACACATAAACCTCTTCTTTTATTTTCCCATATAGGAAGGCACTTTTGACATCCATTTGATAAACCTTAAGACTGTGAAAGGCAGCATAAGCTAAGAACAGTCTGATTGCTTCCAGTCTGGCCACAGGTGCAAAGGTCTCATCATAATCGATGCCTTCTTCCTATGCAAACCCTTGAACAACCAGTCTAGCCTTGTTCTTGACAATTTGGCCCTTTTCATCTGTTTTGTTCCTGAATACCCACTTGGTGCCTATAGCCCACTTATCTTTGGGTAATGGAACAAGCTCCCACACTTGCTGTTTCTTGAATTGAAGAAGCTCAAGCTGCATAGCTTCCACCCATCCATTGTCTCTTAAAGCAATATGATAGTTCTTTGGCTCTTGCTGACTGATGAAGAGAGCATAGAAGCAGAAGTTGGACAATTGATTCCTGGTTGAAACTCCAGCATGGATATCACCAATGATCTGTGATGTGGGGTGATTCCTGAGCTCTTGATAGACTATGATATCTGTGCAAGTGTTTGTAGACCCATCAGTAGCAACAGATGGTGATGGAGATTCCTGAAACCATGTAGAGGATGGCAGCTCAAACGAAGTAGAGCAAGCAGAAATCTCATCAGCATTTGTAGTGGATGGAGCTGCTGAGGCTACAGGAGCATCAGGTTCAGTGGACTCAGGCAGGTTGTCACTGAACCTGAAGAGGTGAGTACTGACTACATCATCATCAGTACCACCAGGTGGAGGTTTGTTGACAGGCTCAACAGATGGAGGTTGATAAGGAACATATTGCAGTATGTCCAGATCAAACAACTCCACAGGGTTTTGTGGAATCTTGTCCTTTGGAGATTCATTGAACTTGACATGCAAAGTTTCTTCAACTCCCTTTGTTCTACAGTTGAAGACTCTGTATGCCTTGCAAGTTGATGAATAACCAACAAAGTACCCTGCATCCACCTTACTAGCAAACTTCTGGAGTGGGTTGCTAGTGTTGAGAATAAAGCAAGGACAACCAAAGGCTCTAAAGAATGAAATAAGAGGGGCCAAATGATGAAGAACTTCATATGGAGTCTTCATCAACCTCTTATTCACTAAAGCTCTATTCTGTACATAGCAAGCTGTATTGACAGCTTCAGCCCAAAAGGTCAGTGGCAACCCTGAGTCAGCCAACATTGACCTTGCTGCTTCAATGAGGGTCCTGTTCTTTCTCTCCACCACTCCATTCTGCTCAGGAGTTCTAGGAATACTAAACTGCCTTCTAATTCCCTTGGACAGGTAGAAGTCATCAAGTGTGGTTTCTAAACTCTGTTCCATTGTCACTCCTCACACACTTGACCTGTAGGGAATACTGCTTTTCTACATGTAACACAAAGTTCATTATTGTCTTTGTTGCTTCATCCTTGGAGTGCAAGAAGAAAGTCCATACAAACCTGGAATAATCATCCACAATTACCAGGCAGTATTTCTTCTTTGCCATGCTCATTACTCTGACAGGGCCAAAGAGATCCATGTGCAGAAGCTGTAAGCAGGCAGTGGACTTGGGTTCTTCTATTGAAGGGAATGAAACTTTGTGTTGTTTTCCTTTCACTCAAGCAGTGCGGTCATCTTCACACTTGAACTCCCTCTGAGGCAATCCTCTTACTAAACCATGGCTTATAAGCTGATTCATGTTTTTGAAATTAACATGACCCAGCCTTCTATGCCATAGTGTAGACTCTTGAGGAGATGCCTTGGAGAATAGGCAAGGATGGCCTTTTAGATCCATCTTTTTGGAAAGATCTAAGGCATACACTCTTCCTGTCCTGTTGGCCTTCAGGAGAGCGTGTTCATCCAATGCCTTGTCAATCAAACTCAGAACTTTGGATGACAGAATCCGACAGTTCTGGCTTGTGAAAAGGGCAACATGGCCTTTGTCACACATTTGACTGACACTCAAGAGATTGTACTTGAGATTCTCCACATGGTTAACATCATCAAACCTTATTTCCCCATTGGAAACAAAGCCTTTACCAATGATGTAACCCTTAGCATCATTGCCAAAAGAAACAAATCCCTTCTTTCCTTGAGAGTAGTCATTAAGAAGGGAGCTGCTTCCTGTCATGTGCATGGATCCTCCACTGTCTACATACCAGATGCTTCTATGGCATGTTGAAGAACCCTGCAAGCACAACCATGTGTTAGTTAGTCTTGGAGACCCAAACCTGCTTGGTTTTGGGTCTGTTCTCAGCTACAGGTGCAGCACTAACAGGTGTGTTATGTGTGACAGCTTGAGGTGAAGAAGATGGTACAGAAGAGGAACCCTTTGGCTTGGACTTCCTTTTCTTGGTTTCAACACAGGAGCATCTAAGTGGTTGACTCTTCCCACTAGCTGCTGAACCATCATCACCAACTGTGTCTGATTTTGTGATAAAGCCTTCAGCTCTTCAGACACATTGGAGTTTGCTGATGATGAGTTCCTATGTTGTACCATCTTTTTCTGAGCAACCTCAGCTGTTGCCTGAGTAATCCCTACCTTCTTTTTAGATTTAGCTTTGGGCTTAGGGATTTCAGGCTTGGATGTTGCTAGTACAAACTTGGTTTCAAACTCATTCTTCATTTTATTGATGCTCTCATTAATTTTCTCCTTCTGTTTGAGTTTGGAACCCCTTTTGTACCAGCAATCATCAGTAAGATGATTGAACAAGCCACATATCTCACATGGCTTTTTCTTCATCTTATGCTGATCATCAGCTGAAGAGGATTTAACTGCTGAAGACTTGTTCTTCAGCTGTTTGTCATTAGTACTAGCAGTTTTCTTCCTAGTGCCTGCTTTCCTGGTATCCTCTCTAGCTGTCTTCAAACCCTTCCTACTGTTAGTTTTCTTCTCTTCAGTTCTAACAGTATTTGAGGTTTGAACTTCAGATGTTGTCACTTGCTCTCCAGTACCTTCAGTACTTCTAGTGACAACACCTGAGTTGTTCAGCCTTTTGGTCATGTGACAGTCAGCATTTGAACCATCAGCTGTTGTGGCATCAGCTGATTAGTTTTGATAGGAGTTAATGCTGACATCTATCTCTGATGATGCTGAATCAGAGGATAGCAGGTCACATGAAGAGAAGGATTGGTTATTGCTCTCCCCATTAGATTCAACTTCTGCTCTTGAAGTGAAATCTGTAGGAGGAGCAGTGTGATTATAACCAATGCCAAACTTCACATTGGAAGCTGATTGCTTGCTAAGAAGCATTTCAAAACCCTTGCATGATTGCACCCATCGATCACACTCAACTTGGGTGGTTGTAAGAGTTTCCTTGAGGTCTTTGTACTTCTCTAGAAGTACATCTTCCCTAGCTTTATTATCTTTGATTTGGCATTTGAGCTTGTAAATCTCATCATTTTTATCTTTTAGAACAACCTCAAAATCAGCTTTTCTTTTGGAAATTGTTTGCTCAAGCTCAAGATTTTTACCTATTAAAGCTACATTTGCTTCTCTAATAGAAGCAAATGCTGCTATGCATGATTCTGAACAAAGCTTGGCTTTTGCCTCAGTGGATACCTGAGATGAGGCATTGGATGATTCAGCAGAATCAAGGGCCATCAGAGCAAGATTTCCAAAAGGTTGGTCACCACCATGTTGACCAGCACCTTGGAGTAGTTTATCCTGACCAGATAGCTCTTCTGGTAGACTACTCCAGTCAACAACACTTGGGGTGAAAAAGCTGTGTTGTTGAGGTTGTGTGTGTTGATGAGATTGGGAAGATTGAGGCTCTGGAAGAGCATGAGGTGGTTGATCCGAGGGTGCTTGAGTTTGACCAGACTGAGGCATGTAGTAACAGGGGTAAGGATATGGCATATGACCCTGTGCCACAAAATAAGCAGGTGGTGCCTGTGCCTGAGATGGATGGGTAGAACTGTAGGAAGGTTGCCCTTTGTGCTGTGAGCTATTGCTGGGAAAAGTCACAAAGGGTGCAGATGAGTTAGATCCAGATGATCTACACTCTCTTGCAAAGTGTCCACGCCTTTGGCACTTGTGACACCTCAACTTGCTCTTGTCAAAACCAACTTTGGTTTTGCCAGAGAGTCCTGGGAATTTCCTACCAGTTCTCTTATAGAACTTTTGAGAGCGGATATTTATCATTGCCATTTGGTTCAAAATATCCATCTCTTCCAGATCATCATCTGGAATGCCCTTCAAGTCCTCCATCAGAAAACACAAGTTGTCACCACCACCTCCTGAACTACTAACACCAACAAAAGCTTGTTCTGAGTTGGTAGAGAAATCAATATGCTCATCATAAGAACTTTCTGATGAGGCATATTCTGACTCATGACTTATCAAGGCAGCATTACCTTGGACAAAGTCATCAGCAAGTTTGCCAGAAGATGACAACTTCCTCTTTTGCTCTACCTCTCTCTCAAAAGTGAGCAATTTCCCATGAAGTTGGGTGAGAGATAGAGTGTCCAGGTCAGCACTGGAGCGTAGGACAATGGTATATGTGTCCCATCTCTCAGGCAATGACCTGAGGAACCTGTTGTTCATCTGGCTTTTGGAATACTCTTGTTTGACCATCTTTAGCTCAGAAATCAAACAAGACAACCGCTCAAACTGCTGGGTCAGAGTCTCACCCTTTCTATATGAGAAAGTCTCATATTGTTGGGCGAGGATTTCCCTATTGTTTGCTAAGAACGAATCAGTTCCTCCAAATTGTTCCTTTAGAGCAACCCATAGGTCATGAGCAGACTCATGATGCAAGAGCCCTGAATATATTTCATTAGGAATGGCCATGGCTAAAATTCCATGGGCTCTAGCATCAATTTCGAACAGCTTTAGATCTTCGTTCGAATATTGCTCAGGTTTCTTCGCAACCTGTTCATTAGATTCCGGGACGCTCACCATAGGCTTGTATGGCCCATGCACCACTGACTTCCAACAACCAGCACTGTTGACAGCCAAGTGGTGTAGCATACGTCTTTGCCATATGTTATACTCGTTCCTAACCAGCATCGGAGGCTTGGTTGCGGAACCAGTATTGTGAGGATCATTAGTTGGTGTTGTCATCTCAGGTTTTAGTCAAAAACAAGTTTAAACAAGACAAACGTAACTCGAAACCACCAAAAGACCTCAAGATTTTGGCCAGAAACAGCAGAAACTCACTCTCTATGGCTAATTCTTGCAAATTGCTAATTCGATCAAACAGAGAGATCAAAAGAGCAGTTTCAAATGATCAATAGTTAAATCGATCAATTATTAACCTGCTCTGATACCATTTGATAGGATCTCAGCCTCTCGTTTGATCAATCAGATTATGTTTGCAGCAGATTTAGCACATTAATTAGCGATTAATGCAAGAACATAAAAGATATTGCATGTAAAAGCACAAGCATAGAGAGAGAAAAGAGTTCTACGAAATAATAAATGTTCTATTGCTTAGCACGTTTCGGCCATTAATACAGAATGGTTCCCCATCCTTTTATAGGCGGCAAAAGGATGGGCTGATGTCCTTTTTCTGACATCAACTGAATATTAAAATTACAACTGACAAAACATAAAACTACTGAAGATGTCAACAACTGACATCTTCTTACAAAAGTTTCCTAAGTACTGACAAAAGTAAAACTACTGAAATCCTACAACGACTGAAGAACAAACTCTTCAGTCGTTTATAACTACTGATACTATAACAGCTGAAGAACAAGCTCTTCAGCTGTTGTACAACTACTGAAACAAAATAAACTGAAAAAGGAAAAACCATCACAACAACTGAAGAAGACCTTCAGCTGTTGTGACAAACTCTGAGTCTTCAGTACTTGGTCTTCAGACTTGGCTTCAGATGATGTAACAACTGATGACTTCAGTAGATATCATCAGTTGTTGTCTTCAGTCTTTGTCTTCAGACTTTGTGCTTCAGTAGAAGTTCTTCAGTTCTTCAGTTCTTCAGCTTTTGATTCTTCAGTACTTGTCTTCAGTACTTGAAGTCTTCAGTACTTGTAAGATCAGTACTTCAGACTTCAGTACTTGGTCTTTAGTACTTTGGAGTCTTCTTCAGCTATTGTCCTTCAGTTCTTTGATCTTCATACTTTGTTCTTCAGACTTTGTCAGAACAGCTGATGGTTGGAGCTAAGATGCTCTCGAGTCTGACATTCAAGCAAGAGAACACAATAGCTGATGGGAGTCTTCAGCAGTTGTTGCAGTGGCATGTGGTACTTAGAGGTTTTCCTGATCTTGGCTCATTGGTTCTTTTGGTCCAACATCCTAACATGCAACTCACAAGAGAAGGCAGTAGGAACGAAACTACTACTAGCATCGCATTCAAGGCATAAGTGCACAAACTTAAATTACTAGAAACGTACCTGACGTCAAGTCGAAGTCCGCTCCAGCCTCCTCTTGGTCATGGCAAAAGCTCTAGCCTTCACCCCCTGTTCTCCTTCCTCGCACCGGAGCTTCCTGCCTTTGACTTCTTACAATCTCTGCTCAGATGTCCAGTCTCACCGCAGTTGTAGCACTTAGCCACGCGGCAATCCCTTGCCCTGTGGCCTTCATTCCTACACTAAAAGGAAACGTTCAGTCCCTATTTGCACTCTCCTTCGTGACCTTTACCACACTTCTTGCATACCTCATCCTTTCTTGTTATCCTCTCTCAATCATCGACCCACATCACCTTACCTTCGGCCACCATTCCACCATCACTATCTCGCCTTCCTTTCCCTTTCTTAACATAAGCTCGCTCCTCCCGCTTCGCCTGTTATCGCCATCGCCTCCCGCTCGTCATACAACCTTCCCGCTAGATCTACCACCGACCTAAACGTGCTTGGTCGTGCTGCGATCATGTGCCTACGGATATCCGCCGGCAAGCCCTGAATATACCTCTTGATTTTCCGTGAAAGAGGTGTCACCTGATCCGGTACCAGCCGTTCCATCACATTGAATTTGGTGGTGTACTGCTGATGCGCATCGTCCCCGCTTCCAACTGCAGGAACTCCCTTTCCACTTTATCCATCTCACGGTGAGGACAGAACTCCTCAATCACCAATCTTTTCAACTCTGACAATCTCATCCTTCTGATAGCCCGACTACCCTCAACTTGAACTATGTTGTCCCACCAGCACAAAGCTGAGTCCACGAAGGAGTGGGCAACAAACTTTACCTTCTGGTCTTCTCGGCACCATTTCCCTCACCCATCGGTGAGCAGCAGCAGCAGTGCCATTACCATCAAAAGTTGGTGGCTTGCATCGTTGAAACGCCCCATAATTACAGCCTCGTGCCGCCTCCGGCGCAGGCTCTTCCTCCTCTTTTTCCTCTTAGTCGTCGAAGAAAACCGTTCTGGTCTCGGGCCGTCTTCTTTCGCCCGAAGGTCTACCCCTTTCTTGTCTCTCCTCATCTCTAACAGCCTTTATCACCTCGGTCACCACAGACGGTAAGATCGTCTGCATGACCTGATGCACCTCTTCGACCACCGCCTCTTTCACCGAGGCTCTCAAGTTAGCACTCTCATCACCACCCTCCAGATGAGGGGTTTTGGGTTCCTCATGAACCACCTTCTCAACCCTAGGTCTTCCTCTTATGACTTGTGGTTCAGCACTACGCTCGCCACCACCTCCACCACGTGAAGCCTTAGAAGATCTACCACCGGCCATCTCTATAACACACTGAAAGATCCAAACGCCAACATGGTCATTCAAGGGAATAGCTCAGTTTATGTCAAGTATAGTAAGTCCCTAATTACAGTGATCAGTTGTGATTAGCCACTTACCTTTTTTTCATACCCCGAGCATTACCTGTCCTGACTACATCGGTATCTAAATCTACCAGTAACACATAAACACATAACATGCGCACATAATAGCGGTTAACTTTAAGAAAATACCTGATGGCACGCAGCTACTCAGATTGGCATCCCTTCCCTTTCCATCCCATTTTCAGTTTAAGTTAAGGTTTATTTTGAAAATTTACCTATTTCACTTAAACTTTGGCTCTGATACCAACTTGTAAGGCCCCGTTTCCGGGCACCTCACAGCTGGTCATTCATCGCACATAAACATTTTAAATCGTACATCTATTTTGCAGCGGAATTTAAAACTTTCATTAATAACTAAAAACATGTCATTTCATTACAAAACATAGTTTGCTCGCATTACAATACAAAAGTGTTCATATAAATGGATGCCATCCATAAGAGCTGAGTAGCCGCCTCGTGCCATCCTCAGCAACCTTACCTGCCAACTGGAAATACATCAAAGTCAGCGTTACTGAGTGAGTTCTAGTTTTATATTAAAAACATACTTTTCTTTCGTTAAAACCGTTCTTTACTTCTTTTAAAACCATACTATACATTCGTATATGACCACACATCTTACGTACATACACATAGATAATATCATTATTATCTTCTTTTCTCATTCATTCTTTATCTTTAACTTTCATTCATTCTCTGTCAGTCGTTCATTCATTATCTATCTTTAACTTTCATGCATTCTCTATCTTTCACTTCTATCTAGATCCGGTCAAACTTTACCCTCTTCATGGCACACAGCCAAGATTACCAAGGTCGAGTGACAAGGATCTCATTTCATACGTTATCATTATGTTCCTTCCATTCATTACTTTCATTCGTTCGTTCTTTAGCCTTCATTACGTTCATTAACTTTTGTTCGTTTCTTACTTCCTTTCTTTCATAATTCTCTTTCTCATTCATCAACTCACGCAATACTCCCGACTCATATCCGCAGACTGATACTGTGCCGGGACCCGTAAACAAACCCCCAACTCATGTCCGAAGACTGACACAGTACCGGAGCACGCGATTCGTTCCTCATTCATCTCATCTCACTCTCACGCACTACTCTCGACTCATGTCCGAAGACTGATACTGTGCCGGGGCCTGTACACAAACCCCCGACTCATGTCCGAAGACTGACACAGTACCGGAGCATGCGATCCTCTACTCATTCAACTAGATCCTGTCTCACGCAATATCCCCGACTCATGCTCGAAAGCTGATGCTGTGCCGGGGCCTGCTCACAAACCCCCGACTCATGTCCGAAGACTGACACAGCACCGGGATACGCGACAAGGATCCCGTTTGAGTCAATCACCTGGATTGAACTCTATCCGAGTCTGTTGGAACACAAAGTCACTCACCTCACTATCTCGTCTCATGCAATACCCCTGACTCATGTCCGAAGACTGATACTGTGCCGGGCCTGATGAACAAACCCCCGACTCATGTCCGGAGACTGACACAGTACCGGGATACGCAATCCACTTCCCGGTCCATCACTTACATACTCACCATTCATTATCTCACATGTTTATTTGTTTCGTACTCCCTTTCGAGTCTGTTGCGACACAGAGTCGCTCACCTCATACATATGCTTACGAGCCTTACGTTCGTTCATTCATACATTAATGCATGCCTTCATTCTTTACGTTCCTCTTTCATTATCTTTCACTTTACGTTACATAATACTTTCGTTTCGTTCATTAACATAGGACGTAAAGTCACGGAAAAGATAAACATACATCGACATACAAGTCATCAATCATCGGGCTACATCATACTTAACATACCTACAGACAAGATGAACATGCATCGATACAAGGAGCATCGACATTTACATCATCAGTCATCAGGGGACACATCATACTTAACGTACAAACATCTGCCTAAACATGCAACACTATTATCATCGTGCCCAACATTTCTAAGGTCTCGACGACCATCTCACATGTACTTACGGGAACTATCACATCTTTACTTACCCCTGCTCTTTTCCTGAAGGTCAATAATCAACTGAGCCTCTCCTCGTACACAACAGCCCTATTTGGGCGATTGGGCATCCTTCAGTCGCATGGCCTCCATGCGACTGAACACTATGCGATTGGAAACTTATGTGAATGAACATCCAATCGTGCTAATGGACTCTCAATCGTGTGAATGAGTACTATGTGAATAGACCTATGCGAATGGACTCAATGCGAGTGGACCTATACGAATGGACTCAATGCGAATGAATCACATGCGAATGGAACAAATGCGGATGAGCACCTATGTGACGAGACTCTTAGTCGTGCGATTGAGCACCTATGCGACTGAGCACCTATGCGACTGGACTCTCAGTCGCATGACCTTTCATGCGACTGGACCCCCAGTCATGCGATTGAACCTTAGTCGTGCGATTGCGCCACAGTCGTCCCTCAGTCGGCCGATTAGCCCTCCAGTCGCCTAGCCCTAACTGGGCAGCGACTGCAGTTCATCCCAAACAGCAGCCGTGACCTTTGACCTCCAAACCCTTCCAGACCTCATTTGAGCTCAAATCAACCCTTCTAATCCATAGGGAAACATACCTCGACCTCATACAAGCCTATCCAAGCCCGAAATCAAGCCCCAAATGAATCATACATGTAACACCCGGAATATTATCTAAGCAAATTAAATAATAATAATGGGCTTAGACGAGACCATTTAATGAAAATAGGATGGTTATGGGTGTTAGACCGAGTTAACCCTTCGAGTCATGAGCTTGACGGGTTTAAGGTCCCGGGAACGCCTGGTATATATATAGACGGATCAGCTTGAGCAGCTCTCATTTGCACTCAACACCCAACTTCTAGAGGGAGTGTGTAGAGAGAGAAAGTGGTGATTCGAGGATCGGTTGATCAAGGTATTGAAGATCGGTGTTCGTGGGTATCCAAACAACAAGAAAAGACCAAGAATTCAGGTAAGAAACATGTTTAATTGTTCATTTTGGTGAAAACCCCGGATTCTAGTTTTTGGGTTTTTGAAAGTGGCAAGAATCGCCCAAAAACCCACGTTTTTATGTAAGAAAACATATAAAAAGCTTAGATATAGCTCCCTGGATGATAACCCAAGGTTTGGGTGTAAAAGATCGAAGTTTTGGGTTAAAAATGGGTTGGTTCATAATTTTCAGTTCGTTCAGCGAACCTAAGTATTTATCCAGTGAACCTATGTATTCGTCCAGAGAATCTAGCAGAGAACCTAGCAGAGAATCTATCAGCGAATCTATAGATTCTCTGGTAGATTCGCTGACATTGTCATCCAACGAAAGTTGGGCGAAACTGGCAGCAAAGATGCTAGAGAATCTAGCAGCGAATCTAGCAGAGAATCTATCAGCGAATCTAGCAGAGAATCTATCAGTGAATCTAGCAGCGAAATTAGGCAGAAATTAACTCCTTTGAGTGTTAACTTATCTGCAGGTGGTGTAGTGCAACCCTCTCTTTTAAAGCTTGATTGAGAAGCTACTCATCAAGTACAGGTGAGTTCTAAGACCCCTCTTTTACAAGTTTTTGAATGATTTTGGGGCTGGAACACATCTGAATATTATTTTTTGGGTTTTGGGTGTTTAACCCGTGTATGTACATATATGTATGTGTATGGTACGTTTAGGGCTTGATTCCGGACTAGGATAGGCTTGTATGAGGTTGAGGTATGTTTCCCTATGGATTAGAGGGGCTAATTTGAGCTCAAACAAGGTCTGGAAGGGTTTGAAAGCCGAATGTCGCGGCTGCTGTTCGTGATGAACTCCAGTCGCTGCCCCGCTAGGGCTAGGCGACTGAAGGGCCAATCGGTCGACTGAGGGACAACTGAGGCTCAACCGCACGACTGAGGTCTAGTCGTACGACTAGGGATCCAGTCGTATGAGAGTCAAGCGACTGAGGTCCAGTCGCATAGGGGTCCAGTCGCATGGGGATCCAGTCGCACGGGAGTCAAGCGACTGAGGTCCAGTCGCACAGATGTTTATCCGCATGGTTCAATCGCATTGGTCCATTCGCATAGCTGTTCAATCGTACGACTGAGGGTTCAGTCGCACAGAAGCCCATTCGCTTAGTGTTCAGTCGCATGCAGGCCATGGGACTGAGGAATGCCTGAACGCCCAAGTAGAGTTGTCACGAGGGAAGAGATAGTATTGTAAGTATATGCTTGAGGTGTGTATGTTAAGTACGATGTTGCCATAATAGATGGTGAATACCGATGATTTGTAAATGCCGATGTTCCTTGCTTCGATGTATGTTTATCTTTCCGTATCTTTACGTGTATTGTTATGAACGAATAGAAAGTATTAATAACGTAAAGTGAAAGATAATAAAAGAGGAATACGATGATTGAATGAATCATTAATGACTGAATGAAAACGTGAGAGACTTGCAAGCGAAGTGTACCAAAGTGCACGGCCCTAAATGCCTCAAGCTCAACCGTGTGAAGTTCAGCTAATCTTTAAGGGTGCACGTAGAGGTTCCAATCTTGTGACTAACCTTCGATGTGGTACATGGTGTATAGTAGTTACCCACTTTGGTGGGGGTGATGTTACCCATTTCGGTGGGGGTGTTGTTACCCGAGTTATGTTTAACTTCGGGGGTGTGGCATAAAGCCAAACATAGTTATGAGGTGAGTGACTTTGTGTTGCAACAGACTCGGATGGAGTTCAATCTCGGTGATTGACTCGCATGGGATCTTTGTCGCGTATCCCGGTGCTGTGTCAGTCTTCGAACGTGAGTCGGGGGTTTGTGAGCAGGCCCCGGCACAGCATCAGCTTTCGAGCATGAGTCGGGGATATTGCACGAGACAGGATCTAGTTGGATGAGTAGAGGATCGCATGCTCCGGCACTGTGTCAGTCTTCGGACATGAGTCGGGGGTTGTGTACAGGCCTCGGCACAGTATCAGTCTTCGGACATGAGTCGGGAGTATCGCGTGAGTTGATGAATGAGAGAGATAATTGTGAAAGAAAGAAAGTATGAAATGAATGAAAGATAATGAACGTAATGAAAGCTAAAGAATGATCGAATGAAAGTAATGAACGGAAGGAACATAATGATGACGTATGAAACGGGATCCTTGTCACTCGACCTCAGTAATCATGGTTGTGTGCCATGAAGAGGGTAAAGTGTGACCGGATCTAGATAGAAGTGAAAGATAGAGAATGCATGAAAGTTAAAGATAGATAATGAACGAATAATAGACAGAGAACGAATGAAAGTTAAAGATAAAGAATGAATGAGAAAAGAAGATAATAATGATATTATCTCTGTGTATGTACGTATGATGTGTGTTCATATACGAAAGTATAGTATGTTTTTTAAAGAAGTAAAGAACGGTTTTAACGAAAGAAAAGTATGATTTAATATAAAACTAGAACTCACTCAGCAACGCTGACTTTGATGTGTTTCCAGTTGGCAGGTATGTTGCTGAGCATGGCACGGGGGACTACTCAGTTTCGTTGAGGCTGGCATCCATATTTTGACATGTCAATGTATTTTGAGATGAAAACGAATATTGTAATGTTATGAAATGACATGTTTCTAGTTATAAATGAAAGTTTTAAATTCCGCTGCAAAATAGATGAACGATTTAAAATGTTTATGTGCGATGAATGACCAGCTGTGAGGTGCCCGGGAACGGGGCCTTACAAGTTGGTATCAGAGCCAAAGTTTAAGTGAAACAGGTAATTTTTTTCAAAATAAACCTAAACTTAAACTGAAAATGGGACAGAAAGGAAAGGAATGCCAATCTGAGTAGCTGCGTGCCATCAGGTATTTTCTTGAAGTTAACCGGTATTATGTGCGCATGTTATGTGTTTATGTGTTACTGTTAGATTTAGATACTAATGTAGTCAGAACAGGTAATGCTCGGGGTAAGAAGAGTAAAGTAAGTGGCTAATCACAACTGGCCACTGTAATTAGGGACTTACTATACTTGACATAAACAGAGCTATTCCCTTGAATGACCGTGTTAGTATTTGAACCTTTCAGTGTGTGATAGAAGATGGTCGGTGGTAGATCATCTAAGACCTCACGTGGTGGAGGTGGTGGCGGATGTGGTGTTGAACCACGAGCCACAAGAGGAAGGCCTAGGGTCGAGAGAGAGGTTCCTGAAGAACCTGAGACCACTCAACCGGAGGGGGTAGACGAGAGCGCCGATCTGAGGGCCTCGGTAAAAGAGGCAGTGGTCGAAGAGGTGCATCAGGTCATGCAGACGATCTTACCGTCTGTGGTGACCGAAGTGATAAAGGCTGTACGCGAAGATGAAAGGCGAGAGAGGGGCCGGTCCTCAAGGAGACAGGAGCAAACAGAGCCGGAAACGGTTATTTCGGATGATGAAGAAGAAGAGGAAGAGGAGCATGTGCAGGAGCAAGCACGAGGCTGTAACTACGGGGCGTTTATGAGGTGCAAGCCCCCTACTTTTGACGGTAATGGCACCGCTGCTGCTGCTCACCAGTGGGTGAGAGAAATGGAGGCTGATCTCGATATCAGCGAGTGCCGTGAGGACCAAAAGGTGAAGTTCGCTACCCACTCTTTCACGGGTTCGGCTCGATGCTGGTGGGACAACATAGTCCAAGCCGAGGGTAGTAGGGCCACTGGAAGAATGAAGTGGTCCGAGCTGAAAAGATTGGTGATCGAGGAGTTCAGTCCTCGTCGAGAAATGGATAAAGTTGAGAGAGAGTTCCTGCAGCTGGAGGCGGGAACGATGACACACCAGCAGTACACTACAAAGTTTAACGAGATGGCACGTCTGGTGCCGGATCAGGTGACGCTCCATCCCGAAAGATAAAGCGGTACATTCAGGGTTTGCCAACGGATATTCGCAGGCACATGATCGCTGCCCGACCAAGTACGTTTAGGTCGGCGGTGGATTTGGCAGGGAGGTTATACGATGAAAGATCGATGGTGGTGACAGAAGCTAGCAAGAAAGGAGAAGGTGATCGGGATTGGAACAGGAAGCGATTGGGACATGGCGAAGTCGCTCCAAGTAACAAGGGTGCATGGGTGGATGATCCGTGTCTGGTCATAACTGAGACGGGGTCGGAAAGGTGTGACAAGTGTGGACACAAGCACCCCGGGGAATGTAGATTGGGGACCAATATCTGTTTCCGTTGTGGAAGGATCGGACATGTGGCGAAGAACTGCGGTATGGGGAGGTGTTATTCTTGTGGGGAGGAAGGTCACATGAGCAAGGATTGCAAGAAGCCAAGGGCGGAAGGTTCGGGAGTGAAGAAGATCGGAGGAAGCTAGGAAGGACTCCGATGTCGTGTCAGGTACGTTTTTAGTAAATCAACCTTTAGTTTTTGTGTCGTTCGATTCTAGCGCTAGTAAAAGTTTTATTCCTGCTACTATCATCGCTACGCTACCTGTTAGTAATAGGGATATAGATACGCCCTTCGAATTGGTTCTCAGGAGGGATTGGTCAGCAGACTTCGAAGAGAACATTGGGTGTCGCAGGAAAATGATATGGTTGACAGCGCCTGACGGGGTCATGGTGACAGTTTAAGGTGATCGAGGCTATGACTAAGAAGCTCAAAAGGATCAAAGCATTAACGAAGGTAGTAAGACATAGACAGAAGTCGTATGCTGATAAATGATGCAGACCGATTGAGTTCCAGGTGGGTGATCGGGGTATGTTGAAGGTCTCACCTTGGAAGGGTATCATTCGGTTTAGAAAGAGGGCAAGTTGAGCCCGAGGTATATAGGCCCTTTCCGAATCAATGCTCGAGTAGGAGAGGTGGCCTATAGGTTGGAGCTACCAGATGAGTTAAGTGGAATTCACCCGACCTTTCCATGTATCTCATCTGAGGAAGTGTTTGGCGGACGAGGATATGATTGTCCCACTGGAGAATATCAAGGTAGACGAACGGCTCAATTATGTGGAGCAACCAGTGGCAATCATCGATAGAAAAGAGAAGCGGCTGAGAAATAAAGTGGTTCCTCTTGTGCGTGTATAGTGGAGGCACAGGAAGGGATCTGAGTCAACGTGGGAGACAGAAGAGGAAATGAGGCAGCATTACCCACGCTTGTTCGAGGAATAACAGGTTTCGGGGACGAAACCTAAATAAGGGGGTGGACTTGTAACACCCGGAATATTGTCTAAGCAAGTTAAATAATAATAATAGGATTAGACGAGACCATTTAATGAAAATAGGATGGTTATGGGTGTTAGACCGAGTTAACCCTTCGAGTCATGAGCTTGACGGGTTTAAGGCCCCGGGAACGCCTGGTATATATATAGACGGATCAGCTTGAGCAGCTCTCATTTGCACTCAACACCCAACTTCTAGAGAGAGTGTGTAGAGAGAGAAAGTGGTGATTCGAGGCTCGGTTGATCAAGGGATTGAAGATCGGTGTTCGTGGGCATCCAAACAACAAGAAAAGACCAAGAATTCAGGTAAGAAACATCGTTTAATTGTTCGTTTTGGTGAAAACCCCGGATTCTAGTTTTTGGGTTTTTGAAAGTGGCAAGAATCGCCCAAAAACCCACGTTTTTATGTAAGAAAACATGTAAAAAGCTTAGATATAGCTTCCTGGATGATAACCCAAGGTTTGGGTGTAAAAGATCGAAGTTTAGGGTTAAAAATGGGTTGGTTCGTAATTTTCAGTTCGTTCAGCGAACCTAAGTATTTATCCAGCGAACCTATGTATTCGTCCAGAGAATCTAGCAGAGAACCTAGCAGAGAATCTAGCAGAGAATCTATCAGCGAATCTATAGATTCTCTGGTAGATTCGCTGACATTGTCATCCAACGAAAGTTGGGCGAAACTGGCAGCAAAGATGCCAGAGAATCTAGCAGCGAATCTAGCAGGGAATCTATCAGTGAATCTAGCAGAGAATCTATCAGTGAATCTAGCAACGAAATTAGGCAGAAATTAACTCCTTTGAGTGTTAACTTATCTGCAGGTGGTGTAGTGCAACCCTCTCTTTTAAAGCTTGATTGAGAAGCTACTCATCAAGTACAGGTGAGTTCTAAGACCCCTCTTTTACAAGTTTTTGAATGATTTTGGGGCTAGAACACATCTGAATATTATTTTTCGGGTTTTGGGTGTTTAACTCGTGTATGTACGTATGTGTATGTGTATGGTATGTTTAGGGCTTGATTCCGGACTAGGATAGGCTTGTATGAGGTCGAGGTATGTTTCCCTATGATTAGAGGGGCTAATTTGAGCTCAAACGAGGTCTGGAAGGGTTTGAAAGCCGAATGTCGCGGCTGCTGTTCGTGATGAACTCTAGTCGCTGCACAGCTAGGGCTAGGCGACTGAAGGGCCAATCGGTCGACTGAGGGATGACTGAGGCTCAACCGCACGACTGAGGTCTAGTCGTACGACTGGGGATCCAGTCGCATGAGAGTCAAGCGACTGAGGTCCAGTCGCATAGGGGTCCAGTCGCATGGGGATCCAGTCGCACGGGAGTCAAGCGACTGAGGTCCAGTCGCATAGAAGTTTATCCACATGGTTCAGTCGCATTGGTCCATTCGCTTAGCTGTTCAATCGTACGACTGAGGGTTCAGTCGCACAGAAGCCCATTCGCTTAGTGTTCAGTCGCATGCAGGCCATGTGACTGAGGAATGCCCGAACGCCCAAGTAGAGTTGTTGTGCACGAGGGAAGAGATAGTATTGTAAGTATATGCTTGAGGTATGTATATTAAGTACGATGTTGCCATAATAAATGGTGAATACCGATGATTTGTAAATGCCAATGTTCCTTGCTTCGATGTATGTTTATCTTTCCGTATCTTTACGTGTATTGTTATGAACGAATAGAAAGTATTAATAACGTAAAGTGAAAGATAATAAAAAAGGATTACGATGATTGAATGAATCATTAATGACCGAATGAAAACGTGAGAGACTTGCAAGCAAAGTGTACCAAAGTGCACGGCCCTAAATGTCTCAAGCTCAACCACGTGAGGTTCAGCTAATCTTTAAGGGTGCATGTAGAGGTTCCAGTCTTGTGACTCACCTTCGGTATGGTACATGGTGTATAGTAGTTACCCACTTCGGTGGGGGTGATGTTACCCATTTCGGTGGGGGTGTTGTTACCCGAGTTATGTTTAACTTCGGGGGTGTGGCATAAAGCCAAACATAGTTATGAGGTGAGCGACTTTGTGTTGCAACAGACTCGGATGGAGTTCAATCTCGGTGATTGACTCGCATGGGATCTTTGTCGCGTATCCCGGTGCTGTGTCAGTCTTCGGACGTGAGTCGGGGGTTTGTGAGCAGGCCCCGGCACAGCATCAGCTTTCGAGCATGAGTCGGGGATATTGCACGAGATGGGATCTAGTTGGATGAGTAAAGGATCGCATGCTCCGGTACTGTGTCAGTCTTCAGACATGAGTCGGGGGTTGTGTACAGGCCCCGGTACAGTATCAGTCTTCGGACATGAGTCGGGAGTATCGCGTGAGTTGATGAATGAGAGAGATAATTGTGAAAGAAAGAAAATATGAAATGAATGAAAGATAATGAACGTAATGAAAGCTAAAGAACGATCAAATGAAAGTAATGAACGGAAGGAACATAATGATGACGTATGAAACGGGATCCTTGTCACTCGACCTCAGTAATCATGGCTGTGTGCCATGAAGAGGGTAAAGTGTGACTGGATCTAGATAGAAGTGAAAGATAGAGAATGCATGAAAGTTAAAGATAGATAATGAACGAATGATAGACAGAGAATGAATGAAAGTTAAAGATAAAGAATGAATGAGAAAAGAAGATAATAATGATATTATCTATGTGTATGTACGTATGATGTGTGTTCATATAGGAAAGTATAGTATGTTTTTGAAAGAAGTAAAGAACGGTTTTAACGAAAGAAAAGCATGATTTAATATAAAACTAGAACTCACTCAGCAACGCTGACGTGTTTTCAGTTGGCAGGTATGTTGCTGAGCATGGCACGGGGCGACTACTCAGTTTCGTTGAGGCTGGCATCCATATTTTGACATGTCAATGTATTTTGAGATGAAAACGAATATTGTAATATTATGAAATGACATGTTTTTAGTTATAAATGAAAGTTTTAAATTCCGCTGCAAAATAGATGAACGATTTAAAATGTTTATGTGCGATGAATGACCAGCTGTGAGGTGCCCGGGAACGAGGCCTTATAATACACATACACATTCATACATAAACGGGTAAAGCACCTAAAAACCCAAAATAGTTTTCAGATGTGTTCCAGCCCTAAAATCCTTTAAAAACGTGTAAAAGAGGGGTCTTAGAACTCACCTAAACGATCCCGTCGAGTAGAGCTTCGATTTAACTCGCTACATGTCGATTGTGCTCTCTCGAACCCGCTTAAACCAAGCTTTCTTCTCCTTTTCTCCCTTTTTCTCTTTTCTTTCTCTCTATCGCTGATGATTGTGAGTGTGAGGAGAGAGTAAGGGCTTCCCTCTCCTTTAAATGCTACATTTCAGTCGCCTGAATCCTATGCAATTGGACACTCCAGTCGTGCGACTCCCATGCGTATGGAGCTCCAGTCACGTGACTTCTATGCGTATGGGTCTCCAGTCGCATGACTTCCATGCGTATGGGACTCCAGTCGCCTGACACTCCAAACAAAATTTCCGGGTGTTACATATTGCAAGTGTTACAGAGCATGAAAAGAAATACAAGAACCTGAGATATGTTATACTACATCCTACAGCCAGCTATACTTTGAGAGCCAGCTGGAAACACTAATCTAGAAAACAAGATCAATGTACAGTCAAAAGACAGATTGTCTTTTGACCTGTGACTATGACATGCCATAGCTCACATCCTAATCTATGACAAAAAGGATAAAAGGTATAAAGTAGAAAGTTACAGACCCCAAAACATAATCTATAGTTTAATAAAGCATGGACCTTTTCACCAACTTGTATAAGTTGGTGAGTCTTCAGAGTGGCAGTGGAAAGTTGGTCAGCTTTATGCAAAAGTTGATCAGAAAAAACATGTCTTTTCTATCTTTGAAAGAAATCAGTCTTCAGTATTTTGGCTTTGGAAGACTTTGTATTTGAAGCTTAGGAACAGTTCATCTTTGACTTTGGAAGATTTGGTCTTTGGCTTTGAAAGATTTTACACTTAGAATATTTTCTATGAAGTGTGTAAAACTTCTGAAGTAACTTCTACTCTGCACTTCATGCATGCATGCTTTGATTGCTTTGGTTGCATCAGCCTTTCAAGTATAACCTTACATAAGTGTTTATTTTATTTAAAGTCTAACTAGGTCCAACTAAATCTTATCCTTGAAACCTAGCGTGAGCGAAGCAACGAACTTAATTTCCATTACCTAAAAATATGCTAAAATATGTCAACTAAAAAGTTGGTGATAACATAGGTTTAGAAGTATAGATATCGTACATAACAATATACAAACCAATAAAAAAATTTCTAAATACAACTAAGTAAACTATAAAGTACACATATAATATATAACCATGTACAAGCCAACAAACAATTTTCCAAATACAAGTAATTAAACTATAATATATGAGTCCACGCACCAACCCTAGTGATTGAATGCCCTCCCGTCTAACCCCTTGATACAAGAGGCTAGACTTATAGTATGTTTGTCTAGTATGTGGCATCCAAACTTTAGCTCCTTTCAAGTAAAAAAGAATATGCTCTTTCACACTTGGGATTGATTGGCAGTATGCTAATTTTTGAACATCCAGCTTATTTCAAGTAAAAAGAATATGTTGACTTAAAGAACGCTCGGGAATGATTGGCATGCATCAACCAGAGTACTAATGGCCTGTCAGGCCGATAGATCTATATGCGTACTCCCGTGAACTTCTCGAAGTTAATGGTTGAGTAGATTTTAGAAAAATAGAGGGACTTTATAGTAAAACAAGTGTCATAGAATATAACAACATGTGTAATTAGTTTAGTTTTACTAGTATTCGGAAGTTTGTCATTGAGTTTGCAAAAGACTAGTTTTAATTTTAGAATTTAAATTTTCCGTTTGATGTAGATAGCATGTTTCCACCTCAAAATACAAAAGAAAAAGGGATATGAACTCACACTGTAAAGTAGGTGGGTTGATCTTACAACTTGTAGTTACTTTGAGGGAGGATTGCCTTAAGTAAGTTTATTTAGTTAGTTTATCGTATTTGTAAATAATTGAGGGTTTGTTATTGTAAAAAAATCAAGAATGGTTTTCATATACAAGATATGTGTCATTTCAGAGTAGCACATCCAACAAAAGGATCTCCGGGAAAGAGTTGGTGGATTTTCATCACTTAAGTACCCCGTCTTTCCTTAGTCAGAACCTTTTGCTTACCATATAACTACATATCGAATGACAAGATTTTAAATGTATATTAGACCAATTCAAATGTGTGTTTGGTATTTTTAGAAAGTATAAGGAACACGTGTAATTATAGACTGTAAAGGATAGGAATGAACAAGTTGTATAGTAGACTGTTATAATTGAAAATAAGAAGAATTCTATAAAACTATGATTCAAAGTTGATAGATAGTCATTATTACCATTGAGGTTTAATATTTATTATTTAAAACATATTTATATTGATTATTTGATAATAAAAATCATTGATTTACATTATAATAATGAAAATATTAAAAACTTGCAAAATATAGGGTTTTGACAGCTTTATACAGATTCACGCTCTAAAGTGGCGTGAGCTATTTGAGGATCAAATCAATGAGTTAGAAGATGATTTTCATATGGTTGGAAAGATAAGATTCTAATTTAAGTTTTTTAAAAAGAATAAATTAAAAAGAATTTGTTACGAGTGAGATATGGCTATGCGAAGTTGGTCCAATGAATCTATCAAAATCCAAGATTTTAAGTTTGATGTGTTTAAGCAAAGTTTGGATGCTTTTATGTTTATTTGATATTTTCGTCCCACTTAGATCTATGATTAATACATAAAAATGTTATGTAATCATATATGCAAGCCAGTTATGATTGAATTTTGATAAAACAAAATTGGAAAGGTATGAAATCGAAAAACATGAAGAAAACGAAAAACACGAAAAACATTAAAACTTACTCGATAGGGAAAACTTCTCGGATCTTCAAGAGAGGTGCTATGAGTTGATATTTGATTATATGAAAGCTCTAGATTTAAAGTTTCGTGTGAAAAATAATAAGAATAATACCCCCGATTATAGTTGAAAATTTTAGATTTTAGGTTTCAACTATGATAAGTATTCTTAATATTTTATTAATAAAATTCATAAATTTTAGGGGATAAAGGGGGTGAACAAAATTTATAGTTATATATGAGTTAGGATTAGTTTAATCTGTTAATTTTTAGATTTAAGATAATTATTAGTTAAATATTTAAAATTAATTAGATATATATCACTTAAATAATTAAAATAATAAAATAATGTATATAATTTTATAATTATCCATACATATACATAGAAAAATTTTACAGTACAAAGTAATTAGTTTGTGCGAAGTGTACAAAGCGATAACAACCATTGATCTAGAAAATTAATGATTCAGATTAGAGATAAGAGTAATCATATAAAATTTACGGTACAAAGTAATTAGTTTGTGCGAAGTGTATAAAATGATAACAACCATTGATCTAGAAAATTAATGATTCAGATTAGAGATAAGAGTAATCATACAAGTAAGGGACTAGAGGGGCAGATTTGAAAATAACCTACAATTATTAGACTTTTTTTAAATTCCCCCATTTTTGTAACGCATATAACTTTTTATACAATATTATTATTTTTTAAATCTACCATAAAATTAAGCATTTTATTTTGTTTATTTTGAGTATAGTATTACTATACTTGTTTAAATAACAATTAAAAAACATGAATGTGGGTACGTATAACTTGCGTGATTATAATTGCATAATTATGAAAATAACTTACGTAATTATCATATAACTTGCGTAATTATAACTATAACTTGCGTAATTGTTATTTATAACTTGAGTAATTTTAACTTGCGTAATTATAATTACAACTTGCGTAACAATGAATATAACATGCGTAATTATGCACCTTATATGCGTAATTATGGTGCGGATGAAATTACCCCTCTCCCAAATGGCACGTAGCACGCGCTGGTGACTTCATACGCTTCACACGTTTTTTACACTTTGTATAGTAACATTTCCCTATCTATATAGATAATGTTTAGATAATTATAAGACTTAATTTAATTAATTAAATCTTTATCCTTTGAATCAAAGTTACATATGTAACACTAAGTTACACATATATAAAATTTTGCCCTTATAACCATATGTGTTTCATGTATGTAGTAATTTAGAATTATCTTAAACTTTGATTATTGCTAGGGCAATTCCAAGTTACTATTTCGAGCAAGATCGAATATTTACACACATGTTATTATATAATCACATTAGCATGTAATAGTATCATAATGAATCACAATGAATGAAATATAAGATAGTTTTCACAAATAGATTCTTGAATTCAATCAATGTTTACATATGGAAATATTAATCATTAAAAGAGTTAAGCAAGTAGATTAAGCATGAAAAATCAAGAATATTACACTATGCCATAGTTTTTGGACTTAGATTGGACTGACATGTGTGGTTTTGGTCATAAAATTAAGTCTATATGTTGTTTATAAGTGTGTTCTTGTTCTTAAGTCCTCGTGTTCTCAATCATGACTATATAACTCCTGTTTTGGGATTCGGGGAGAGGTATTGTTAGTACTAACGGGTTGGCATTTCCACCCTTATTATCAGTATACTAGTTACCACTTATTTGGCCAGGACGAGCCCTTAGGTGAATATAATTTGGTTGTTTTATGCTTGTTCTTAGTCTTGAGCCATGTACATTATTAGGTTGGGTCATGAGTTTGTGTTGGAGCGTACGATTGCTTTTGTAATTATTCGCACACATTTATTGTACTTGACTTACATAGTAACTTATTTTGACTATTTAAACATGTGAACTTACCAACGTATGTTTTAGAGCATTTTTATTGGTAACAGTGCTTGAAAATTCTCGTTTGGAATAAGGAACTATTAGACAAGACCACTGATTCAAGAGCAATATACAAGTTGAATTGGTTTTTTTATTATGATCATTTAATGGTTTGTTTAAGTGAATTGCTTGTTTGATTGGTTAATTATGTACTTGGTGGGGCGTGTTTGCTATGTTTCTTCGAGTTTGGAACTTTAAAAAAGGTTATGCATGATTAAGATTTATATACACCTCCACTATAAAACAACCAACAACCCAAATCACAACCATCACATGCCACCTTTATCACCAACCTTCGAAAGTCTCGAACAACAACCATCATCTCCGTCGTAGGCCACTAGAGCTGTAAACGAACCGAACATTCAGGAAACGATTCGTGAATTGTTCAACGCGAAGTTCGTTTATGTTTGTTTGTTTAATAAATGAACGAACATAAATAAGAGAATCATTTAAGGCTAAACAAATGTGCATGAATAGTTATTGTGTTATTCATTTATGTTTGTGAACGTTCGATAATGCGTGTTTTATATTTTATATTTTTATTTTATTAATTTAAACTTTTAGGAATATGAAATCCCAATTATACAATATGTATCTCCCATCATCCCCTATTTCCCATTTGACTATTTTAAGCTTTAATTTGTGCAAAATTTTGACAAACTTGAATTTTGTGTTAGTTATGATTTTGTCAAGTATATTTGGATAATTATGTTAAGCTTGTGTTAATGCTTGATAATCTTTCGTTTGTGTTTGTTTATGTTCATGAACATTTATTTGTGCTCATTTGTCTTTTGTTTGTTCATTTATGTTCGGTAATAGTTCATGAACAATTCATTTTTTAATGAGCAAACATGAACAAGAAATCTTGTTCAATGAGTGTTCATGAACAGTTTATGAACAACCTTATTTTCTTAATGCATGAACATGAACAAGATCTTTATCGCATTCATTCGGTTCTTCTACAACCCTATAGGCCACTAATTACTAATAGGATCGTGACAAACCATCGCCACCATAGTCAATTTCAAATCCCTCACCAACCAGTGAAACCGCCACAACTGCCACCATCATGTTCATTTATGGTCCCCAGAAGGATGTAACTACAGCCATCGTGACCACTATTGAATCATCCCATCATCATATTTGGTTACCACCACCAAAACCACTTGGGGTTCTCCAACGATTGTGAAAAAGAGACCACCATAGCCGCTGCCACTGAAACTATTGTAAATCACCACCACCATTGCGTTTCAAGAGAAAACATCACCATTATCAGATTCAAGAGATCAAAGTTAGTGGGGTAGGAGATTGCACTTGTCGCCACTCACACGGACCACCATCGGTGAAGTCAGCTAGAGCAGGGGGGCTCTCTAAGGTTTTAGAAATGACTAAAGGAGAGAAAATCATTTTTGGTTCGGTTTTCTTATATGGGTATTCCCACTGCGTCCGGTAATAAAATGAATCGGAATACGTTAATATTGTGTATTTAGCGATTTAACTATTTAAAGTGTCATCTCACATTGAACGTTAACATAAATATTTATGGAGATATGCTGGCCGATTTGGGTATTGATGTGGTTCCAATCGTGAAGGAGTGTGAAAGGTCGACTTCTCTTAAAGAGACCCTCATTTTCTCCGGAACCATACTTGCATGGGTTTCCCTAGTGGCAGTGATAGAGACCTACCTAACTCCTTTACTTCTAAGGTTTTTGAGCTTGAAGGGTATGGCATCCATTGTTGTCGTCCCTACCCTCGACCTTTGCTTTGTTGTTAGATGTTTCCAGTTACCGACTTTATCCAATTTTCGTGCTCCGATAGTGAACCTCTGCTTTTATGGTTGCTTAACTTGGGATCACAGAGGGGATGTTGTCGGCGGATGTCATTGGTGGCCATATGTGCGAAAATCTAACGAAATTGTATCATATAAAGCGACATAATAAAGCTTATGAAGTTATGAATGTTTATGGTTAGTCACTAACGTTTTAATTACGGTTTCAAAAGTTTCCATCTTTACAATAATGTTAATTTTTTAAATTATTTCATTTATGTTGATAAATTATTCTACAGTTTTACGAAAATGACAATTTAGCAATTATTTCCCTAATTTTTTTAATATAACATTTTGGAGCATATTCTTCCCGTATTCTGAAGTCCAAAATCATAAGATTCAGGTTAGATGTCCTAATTTAGTTCAATCTGTCATTTTTTTTCAATAGTCATAAAAAAGTTTATCGTGTTTTGAAATTTAATTGGTGTTTTATAAACAACTAGTGGAGTAATGGACAATCTTTTATTTTATAGTTTACGCATTCTTTATAAATATTTAATAAGTCAGAACTATGATATTAAACCGTTAATATGGTTCGGTTTTCACTTCTCATGCTCCGGACCAAGTTTATAGTGACCGAAAACCATTAGTAATGTTGTTGCTTATATTTGCCTTATAAACCATTAAAACTAAACCATAAACACCTTAAGACAAGTTGTACGGCAATAATTAAAACGAATCACCATGACGCAAAGAAACTAAAAGTAGATTAAGGGTGAACGGGACAAACTTTTTTAAAATGCCTACTATCCTGTCTAATATGTAATGATATAATGTCATTTCATATGAAACTAAAACTACCTAAAAGGATTTTGACAAAATATTTCTTATCCTAAACGATCGTAATTTTTTTTATTAAAAACTACCAGGCAGCTTCATCATCAGTTCACGAACCCAAATTGCGAACTACTACCTAGGGGTGCAAAAGAGCCGAAATGCTCAAGATCGGATCTTTAAAAAACTCAAAACAAGCTGAACTTTATTGAGCTCGAACTTGAAAAAAACTTAATATTTGAGCCCGAGCCCGAGCTTTACATATCGAGTTCGAGCCGGCTCGCAAGCCTAATCGAGCTTTTTACTTATATAAAATTTAATTTATATAAATATTTTTTATTGTTTAAATAAAAACAATTAAATAATACGTAAAATGTTATATATATATATATATATATAACTGAATATAAAATAGTAAAAAAATAACTAAATAATAAACGAAACGAGTCCGAGCTCGAGCTTGATAAGTACTGGATGAGCCAAGCTCGTATCCAGCTACAAAAAATAAGCTCAAAACGAGCCGATCTCGAGCTCACTTAAGCCAACACGAGCTAAGCTCGAGCGTATATGAGCTCGACTCGATTCGTTTTGTACCTCTCTGTTACCCCACCCTGAGCAATTTGCAGTGGTGATGCTAAATTACCCGATTCCCTGACCCGACAACAACCCAAGTCCCAACCACGCTAAAGCTAAAGGACTTAGAGCATTCACATCTCATTCCTTATCTTTATCTATATAATTACACTAAAAATCACTACTTCTTCTCTCTTCTTTCAATTAAATAATATATTTTTATACCTTTTTCATTACATTTTCACTCTCCTTCACTCACAACCACTTTCAAAAATATTAAAAAATTTATAAGGGTTGAACAGTAAATCCTTAAATTTACAAATAAACATTAATATTTTCTCTCTCCTTCACTCACAACCACCCAAAACTATCTCATATAATTTAAGGACCCACACTCACATACTTATAAGGCATGGGTTGTGAATGCTCTTAGAAGTTAGAATCAAGATATTAAATTAAACAAGATCAGAGGCCCATGCATCAAGCCCATTTAACATTTTAATCCAATATCATCAAGCCCATTATCATGTGGCCCTGATCTCCATTCCATTTCCACCTATATCACCTCTACTCAAATCACATCATCTCTTCGCCCAAAACCCTAATCCCCCAACCCCCATCCCCCATCTCCGATCACACCGCCATGGCCACCGCCGCCGCCCGCCCTCTCGTCACCGTCCAAACCCTCGACTCCGACATGGCCACCGACGGCGCCGGAGTCCCCCTCCCCTCCGTCATGAAGGCCTCCATCCGCCCCGACATCGTCTCCTTCGTCCACTCCAACATCTCCAAAAACTCCCGCCAGCCCTACGCCGTATCCAGAAAAGCCGGCCACCAGACCTCCGCCGAGTCCTGGGGCACCGGCCGCGCCGTCTCCCGTATCCCCCGTGTCCCCGGCGGCGGCACCCACCGCGCCGGCCAAGGCGCCTTCGGCAACATGTGCCGCGGTGGTCGTATGTTCGCCCCCACTAGGATCTGGCGCCGGTGGCACCGGAGGATCAATGTCAACCAGAAGCGGTTCGCCGTCGTCTCCGCCATCGCTGCCTCCGCCGTGCCGTCGTTGGTCATGGCCCGAGGCCACCGGATCGAGGCGGTGCCGGAGCTGCCGTTGGTGGTGAGTGATTCCGCTGAAGGGGTTGAGAAGACGCAGGGTGCGATTAGGGTTTGAAGCAGATTGGTGCGTTTGCTGATGCTGAAAGGCTAAGGATTCATTAGGTATTCGCCCTGGGAAGGGGAAGATGAGGAATCGAAGGTATATTGGGCGTAAAGGGCCGTTGATTGTGTACGGAACTGAAGGTGCTAAGCTTGTGAAGGCGTTTAGGAACATACCTGGGGTTGAGATTGCGAACGTTGAGAGGTTGAATTTGTTGAAACTGGCTCCTGGTGGGCATGTTGGAAGGTTTGTTATCTGGACGAAGTCGGCTTTCGAGAAGCTGGATTCGATCTACGGGTCGTTTGAGAAGACGAGTGAGAAGAAGAAGGGGTATGTGTTGCCCAGGGCGAAGATGGAGAATGCTGATTTAGCTCGGATAATTAACTCGGATGAGGTGCAGTCTGTGGTGAAGCCGATTAAGAAGGAGGTTAAGAGGGCTCCGATGAAGAAGAACCCCTTGAAGAACTTGAATACGATGTTGAGGTTGAACCCGTATGCGAAGACTGCCAAGAGGATGGCTGTGCTTGCTGAGGAACAGAGGAAGAAGGCTAAAAAGGAAAAGCTTGACAGCAAGAGGAAGCCCATTTCTAAGGTATATCTGATTTGATTCGTTTTGATGTTGATTAACTGTTTTATTGTAATTGCATTGTTTCAATTTGGGTACTTTTGTTGAATTTGAATGATTTTGAATTTGTGTTTGTTAGAGATTAACTGCAATTATTGTTTGAAACAGGAGGAGTCTGCTAAGATCAAGGCTGCTAGCAAATCTTGGTACAAGACCATGATTTCTGACAGTGATTATGCTGAGTTTGATGTCTTCACCAAATGGCTTGGTGTTTCACAGTAATTCTTCTCTTTTTTGCCCTTTCATGAGTTGCATCATCTGTTTGTTTGTTAGATTTGAGATAAGAATCACTATCTATGGTTAATTTGGATTATTATTATGAGGTTCATTGGCAACATGTTTTTATTGTGATTTTATTTCATTTAAGATTGGAGTTGAATCAGTTACATTTTGTATTATCTTGTGGTTGCAAATGCACATTGGTGTCTGCTTCATATGTGAGAAACCAGAAATATCAAATGGATAAGATATGAGTCTCCACACATATGCTTAACGACTTGGTTGTTTAACAAGTCGCATAAGATTTGAGTCTAACTGGTACCTAAGAGTGCATGAACATACACAACCATTGCGTTCCATGCATGTAGCTATCTAAATTAGTGTCTCCTTTAATTCTTGATTACTTTGAGACTTTCTAACCATAATCAAGCATCATCTCTTTTTTGGTCCAAGTTAAATCATTGCTTGAAGTATACTGCTTCTACATAAGCATCTTTAAGCACCTTACATTCTTCAATAAGGGGTATTCTTCATACATGGGTAATGGGTATGGGTAATGGGTAATGGGTAATGGGTAAGGGGTAATGGGTAATGGGTAATGGGTAATGGGTAATGGGTAATGGGTAATGGGTAATGGGTAATGGGTAATGGGTAATGGGTAATGGGTAATGGGTAATGGGTAATGGGTAATGGGTAATGGGTAATGGGTAATGGGTAATGGTAATGGGTAATGGGTAATGGGTATGGTAATGGGTAATGGGTAATGGGTAATGGGTAATGGGTAATGGGTAATGGGTAATGGGTAATGGTAATGGGTAATGGGTAATGGGTATGGGAATGGGTAATGGTAATGGGTAATGGTGTATGGGAATGGGTAATGGTAATGGGTAATGGGTAATGGGTAATGGGTATGGTAATGGGTAATGGGTTGGTTAATGGTAATGGGTAATGGGTAATGGGTAATGGTAATGGCTATGGCTAATGGCTAACGTTTTTAGAGGTATTTTTCGTCACATCAACACCAACTTAGCATCACTCTTTTAGCCACACTCAGTGACGGTTAATGTCTCTTGATGTCCCATAATCATTGCTTAATTATGAGATTACGGAAAATGTATGGTATTATGGTGTAAATGTCGCCCACCTATAATCCACTCGAGGGCGTGTAAAGGCATTTAAGTTGCTATACGGTTCTATTATGTTTGTTGCAAGTGTGTTTGGTTGGTTTCAACAAGTCTCACAATCTGGTCATCGATGTAGTATTGGTGGTGTCATCACTAAGGTCCTGTTTGTTTACCTCTTATTGAGTTTGGTCAGAGATGAATCTGACTCGGTCAGACATCCTCCGTTTTGTTCTCTACCTCTGATCGAAAAAGAGGCACTTATTTGCCTCTTATTAGGTCATCGATCAAACCAAGTCTGACCAAATTCATCGCTCCACACCATCCCTGCGCTGCGACATCTCGGCTCCGTCCACCGTCGCCGTCGCTGTCTTCCGCCGCGCCGTCGGTTGTTTCTTCTCTCTCCTCTGAGGTCTGCGACATCTCGACATCTCGGCTCCGTCCACCGTCGCCGCGCCGCTGAGGTCTGTTTCTTCCTCTGCCGCAACCGCCACCGCAGGTGAAATCGAAGGTGAGTGTTCCTCTATTTGTCCTCTGTTTGGTGTTTGCTGTTTGGTGTTTATGTTGAAGAATCAATGGTGAATGGAATGGTGTTGGAGATCTGCTTTCTGTTTCAACCGATGATGTACTGAAATTGGGGGTTTTTTGTTGAGCCTTTTTGGCTGGGTTTGTGATGCTTTTGTTGAAACTTTTTAGGTAAATAATGCACATAAAATATACGTGGAGATTGGGTTTAGCAATTAATGTCATTATCTTGGTATATAAATATAACTATAATATATTACTATATCAAAATTGTGGTTGTGAGATTTGTATTCCCAAAAGTTAATATTTTGTTTTGGGTTAGTTAGAAAGAAACAAAATGGTAGACAAGCTAAGTTGCAAACACCTCATAGAGTGCATTATTTACCTATCTTGTATTTGTATGAATCAACTGTATTTGTATGAATCAATTGTATTTGTAGTTTATGGATTAAGAAATCTTTGGATTAGGAAATCTTTGGATTAGGAATTATTAACATATGGGTCTTGCACGTATGTATGATTATTATTAACATATGATTATATTACATATGGCATACATGTTTATTAACTTTGTATGAATCAACTTGTATTTGTAGTTTATGGATTGTATTTGTAATTGATAGATTCTTCTAAAGAATGGCTGAGAAAAAGATGGATTAACTGGAAGGTTGAAGGAGTTGATAAACCTTCCTAGAATCATGTATTCATGAAATTACACTTCATGGACGTGAGGGTAGTAGCCTGAAAGCAATTTCATGGAGGAACGTTGCTGAAAATTGAAAACAGAACATGAGTTCATAGTGGATCAAAAACAAATGAAGAACCGCTATGATTACTTGAAATCAAAATTGCAGCTTGGTCAAAGCTTAAGAACAAAACTGGAAATGTTTATAACCCGCTAACAAACACTTTTAACTTAACGGAGGAGGAATGGCAACTTGAGATCAAGGTATTTCTTTATATATACATATATATTTCAATTAACCTCATAGTAATTTTAATTTTTTTTTTCACATAGTCCAACAAATTCGTAGAAAAGTTGAGAAGAGCGCCACTTGATTATCCCGACTTGTGTATTCAATTGTTTGAAGGATCTACTTCAAATGGTTTTGATAGTTGGGGCCATCTTCCACACTTCCTCATCCTTCTGTGGAATTGATTGATCAACATGCTCTTTCGGACATTGATGGCTCTCAAATGGAACATGGGCTAGTGAAGAGTCTTCTGATCGGTCTAAACAAAAAAGAAAAGCATCAACTCAAGGTGTTAGTAATGAGTTATCAGGTCGGTCTAAAAAGGGAAGCAAACATTCAATTCACATCTTATGGATTGGGGAGGATATCAGGAATGTGGCAAAGATTTGCTTGAGAAACACAATCAGTCTAATGATATGGATGCATGCATGGAGAAGCTGGAGACGTTGGATGGTCAGAATTTGAGGCGAAACATCAAACGGCGCTTTTGCTGTTTGGTGAAAGTGCTGATTTGAGGAAAGTGTGGTTACGACTTAAGCCGCACACCTGTGAAATGTGGGTTAAGAACGCGGAGCGAAGTATGGATTGTTTGATGTTGTGTTGTAGTTGGATGTGTCTTTTGACAGCTAAACTTTTAGCTATAGTTGGATGTGTCTTTTAGCTATAGTTAGATGCTAACTTTAAATGCTACTTTTGGATAGCTAAACGTTAAACTATGTTTGTATGGCCTTTTGGATGCTAACTTTAAATGCTACTTTTGGATGTGTCTTTTGAATTCTATGATATGTTTTGGAATGCTGTTTAAATGCTATAGTAGATGTGTGTCTTTAGATTCTTTTTGCGAATGTTTTGGATTCTATTGTTTTGATAGTTTTGGATGACAGGTAGCCTATGGACTCGGATGAGGAGATTGTGGTTTTCTTTGTGCTTTGTTGGCGGTGGCTACAATTAGCCTCGACATTGACCGGTCATGAAAGGATAAGAGATCTGAATTCGCACTGACTGGTCATGAGTACACACAAGAATTGTTGCATGGCACTTCTACACAATGTCATGAGATGATGCGCATGTCACGTGATGCATATGTACTATTGTGCAATCATTTTAAGCAAAAAATTGGTTGCTGAGTAAGATCAATAACTATTGAAGAAAAGATGGCTATGTTTTTATTCATAGGACATAACGAGCGTTTTCGAATGGTTAAGCGAAGGTTTCAACACTCAACAGAAACAATTCATAGATGTTTTCATGAGTCTTAATTGCAATGATGAATTTTCGCAAGAGAAGTTATAGTTCCGACGTCTTCTAATACAATCGCGAATGCTTCAGAAAAACATAATAGGCTAAAACAAATATTTCCTGGAGCTATAGGTGCGTTAGATGGAACACTTGTACATGCAGTCGTACCTACTGATCAACAGAGTCGTTACAGGGAAGAGGAAAGGGTGAATGCTTTCAAAATGTCTTGGGAATCTGTAATTTTGATATGATATTCACGTTCGTATGGGCCGGATGGGAGGGTGTTGCACATGATTCACGTGTTTTAAAAGAAGTTGCATTTAATCCGACTTCGGGCTTTTATTTTCCTCCACCAGGTTTTTATCCGTTCCTTAACTTTGATATAACTGTTTAGCCGATTTTCGTATTATGTAATAGTTTTGGTACTAACGTTTATAGACAAATATTATCTTTGCGATGCTGCATACACCAACACTCGTGGGTTTATGACTCCCTACCGCAATACGAGATTTGGTTAGCCGATTTTCGACGACAACGTGCATTGACTAAGGAAGAAAATTCAACCATGCTCACGCACAACTCAGAAATGTAATTGAGCGCGCATATGTGTTTTGAAGGCAAGATTCCCAATCCTAAAACAAATGGCACCTTTTTCATTTCCAATACAAAGAGACATAGTGATTGCGTGTTTTGCTATCCATAATTTTATAAGGAAATGTAATATTCATGATCAGTTATTTATAAATACAACGAGAATACTTTTTTTGGAGAAATGCAAGAGGGAAAGTGATGGCCAGTCTGTTCACGACATGGAATGGGGCTCGCAGGCATTGAGCATATGACTACCTTGCGTGACGAGATAGCAACTCAACTAATGTCAAATGCTTAAAACCAAAATTATTAATTTGTACTTGTATTTTATGTGTAATTGGATGTTCTAATATGGTTTGTACGCAAATTAGTATGTTTTCAAGAAGGATTTATGTGTTTTTTGGATTTTTTTTATTATGGTTTGTATTTTTTTTAATAATTATTCAATATTAGGAGTTATAACCAAACAGATATCCAACCAAACGACTTAATCTGGTTCAGCACTTATTGGTTCAGACCTCTTATTGGTTCAGACCTCTTATTCATCAGCACTTACCCATTCAGAATGCCAAACAGCCCCTAAAGTTACTTTCTTTGCCTTTTTCTTTCTTACACTCAAAGTCTTAAATGGTGAATTACAATAACCCGGACCGAAAGAACCAATCAGATGGCCGTCCATCTTATCAAGATTACGCATTATCATCGACATTTCTGCACTAAGGTGGTAAGATTATATATTGATTTAGTTACATATCTTGGGCCGTGTGATATAAATAATTGTCCAACAAGTTTAATAGAGAATTTCTCGATACGAGTTTTTTTTCAAATTTGTTTAAAGTTTAATGTTTTTTAGAACGGTAGCAGTTAATTAGCAAAACATGACTAGCAAGTAGGGCTGTACAAAAAGTTCGTGGCTCGAAATTCGCTCGAGAAAAGTTCGAAATAAAAATAAAAATAGATTCTTTTTAGAAACATTTAATATTTGTTTAAAAAATATAGAACTTGATAGTAAAATTGTCTATATTTAATAATGATCTTTGTTCACTAAGCACGGAGTACTCAACAAAAGGTAAAAGCCATAATATATATTTTTCATGTTTTCATATAATTAATGTGAAAAGAAAATTTAATCAAGCCGGCTCGAACGAGCCACGAGCTGGCTCGAGCTTTTCACGAGCCGAACTCTACCGGTGTTTTGAGCTCGTTAAAATTTTCGAGCCGGCTCGGCTCGGCTCGATAAGCTTCGAGCTAAGCTGGAACCCATCCTGGCTCGGCTCGATAAGCTTCGAGCTCGAGCTCGAACCCATCCTGGCTCGGCTCTTCTCGACTCGTTTACAGCCCTACTAGCAAATAACCAGCCAACAGAAAAGAAAAAGAATGACATAATTACATAAACATCAAAAGATTTTGTAACCACTCTAACCAATTTAAACTATAGCATCGAGATCTATTATTATACCAACAAAATAATAAAAAGAACAACTTCAAAAAAACTTTGTTTTTCACTATTCTTTTAAGAATACCTATCATTCCTAAGATGTCAAATCGTTCACCACATCAAAAAAAGATTGCACCCAGCAAGTCTCTTTTCTTGTTTGGCAAAGAGGACCCATCAAGCCAATCCATAAGAATACCCGAGTACGCATCAAAAGGCAAACGCGACACCCAACCAAGCCCTACTTAAGTCGCAAATGCGAGACGTCCCTGAACTTTCCCTAAACAAATCATCCAACGTCTTAGGCTCTTTTTACAAATACACATTAAAGTTTATTGTGTTGATTCTTAAATACCCTTTAATAGAATATTCGTGTAATATTTTCTCAGATTTTGCTAGTGCGATACATATTCTTTCAAAAGTCCCAAAGCAAAGTTTTCACATTGCAATGCTTCTTTTATCTGACTCTTTATAAGCAAAGACATAATAAAAACCCCCATACAAAAGGCGCTTATTGTTGGCCGTTGAATTAATACATTTTCACATATTTTTTTTGGTGGTAAAATGAAAAGGATAGTCAATGAGTGTGTGATTGTCACCTTAAAAGATTTGTTACCAATCAAATACAATCTCAAAGTCAAGGATAGTGGTGATATACGTGTCATACCACTACAAAATCAAAGATGCATCGTAAGTAAAGCTAGAGGTGAGGATGGAAATGGGAAGGAAGAAAATAATGGGCACTCGTTTCGAAAGATCAAATTTCTATTATACTAACTAGTGATTTACTCGCCGCGCGTTGTGAGGGGTATTGTTTATGGGTGGCGGCTCCAATGGACCTGTCTAGCGCCGACGTGCTTAGATCTGTGGGCTCGATGTTGCCGGCGGTCTGTCGACCGCCTTTGGTGGCGTCTGCGTGGCTCCGATTGGTCGACG
The DNA here is from genome assembly GCA_024085815.1 of Flaveria linearis. Taxonomy (NCBI): domain Eukaryota; kingdom Viridiplantae; phylum Streptophyta; class Magnoliopsida; order Asterales; family Asteraceae; genus Flaveria; species Flaveria linearis. The sequence continues at coordinate 26,654,573 of CM044016.1, read as the reverse complement.
CTGATGTGCGACTAATCATCCGAGTCGCTGATTTATGTTTCTAATTTAAAACCGTAGGTGGTCGTATCATGTCGATGATGATGGGAAAATTCATCTGAGACTTTCGTTTCAGCAAAATCTTTCCGATTCATTTTTTTGTGTTTGGACCAGGGTGGAGGTCGCATGCCTCTGAGATACGGTGGTGGCTTTGCGACGTCGCCGACGCTGTCCGACGGCCGGCGGGTGGCAACGAGGCTATCCGATAGTGGAATGATTCAGGTCCTGGGCTGGTTGAATGCATGTACTATCTGTATGTTCCAGTCGATGACGACGAGTGCACTCGTCCGACACTTGTTGACGCACCATGTGTTGGTTGATATATCTGTTGTTGTGTGAATATGGATTAGGCGATGAAGAAAGAGAAAAAGGTGTTATGTCATTGTTCTGGCGTGGTAAATGAGTATTTGCAGCCACAATGAACGACCCACCTCTGAGCCTCCTAAATCCGTAATTAATTTATTAACTATTATTGTTTCATTGTTCTGTGGCTGTATCCGCAAATTGTATTTGAAAGTGTTGGTTCTAGCCGCATACGTCTTGATGGTCAGTTGACAAAGTGATATGGTAGGATATTCGTACGTTCAATGACGATTTTAATGCCGTAATCTGAGAAGCTACCATATTTTATTTAAAGCATCGACCGAGTCTTGAACGTTAATATATGTGCAATGTGAGCGAAAATGGATTCGCGCAACGCGCGTACTGGACATCAACTAGTTAGTTTAAATATTCAGTTTTTGTAACAGAATTATCACGTACCATGTGTATTGATTAATTACCCAATTCATGACCCATATGAATCCAAGCAACCCATTGTAGCACACTTAACAATATGATAATCTAACACCCATCTGAGTTCCAAGCAACCATTTTACCACCTTAACATATACTTGATTGTCTAAAAGCAGTAAATGATATTCTCTTGACGTTGTAAACACTTACAACTTTTAAATAATTCATCTGGTAAAGTTTTTTGATAGACCTGTTGACAAAAAAAACACAACCTAATAAAACTCATATAATAATACTGTTGAAATTGTCCCGTTTAAATACAATTATCCTATTCAATAGTTAAGTTTTTTTTAATGTTATTTCAAATTAAAGTAGGATTTTATTCTAGTACACGTTAAGGTGACAACCCATCGAGTGCGTGTTTGTTGTAATAATGATATTTGTCGTAGTCAGATGCCAATAAGAACGAATAAATTAACGCTAGAATGGGCTAACCTAAGCTTCGGGCATTTATGACAATTGCTTCTTTAGTTGAGGTATCTCGATTGTTAAAACTGTAAATCACCAGAAACCTACTCTCTCCACCAAATAAAGGGTTAGTAACATTTTTAGTAAAACAGTACATAAGATGCGAAAACAGAATGTTAGAATGTTGGTCACTAAAAAAAATATATACCAACACATAACATCATAACTTGAGGTTATAACAATAGGGTAAGGTTCAAATGAGAACCTTGTGCTATTGCGAGAACTTGCTAGAACCGTTAACATCAATAGAAATCATAATTTTTTTATTGCAATAATAATATTAACATATACAAGATTATGATATTTTATAATATGTGTGACTTCGAAAATGTAAAAAGTTTACATTGATGTAAGTTTTACTTACAACTTTAAACATGTGCTTTTTGCAATTTACACTAATGTAAAATCTTTACACTTACGAATTTACACAAATATATATAAAAGATCATAATCTTAATATGTGTAATAATGTTATATAAGCAAAAAAAATAACAATATTTATCGAGCTTGATGGATTTTCGCAAGTTCTCGTAATAAAAGAGAGTTCTCGCTTGAACTTTTTCCTATAACAATATATACACCTACTTATGAAGCTTCCTTTTGATAGTTTGACTAAAGAAGATAAAAGGCAACAAAAAGTAGTTACAATTTACAAACCAAACTATGTTGATAACAGTTTATGGAAGACCTCTACCATTAAAAACTCAAAGTGTAGAACAAATATCAGATAGGTTGTTGGTGGAAAACTATAGACTAAAATCTACATATGTGATTATACAGTTGGCCTATCAGTGAGTTAAATTCTGATGGGAAAACACGCACCAACAACAAGATCACCAACGGTAAATTACGAATGCGGAAGCGTAACCTCGTTTGACCTAAAAATTTTCCCGAACCCGTATGAACCTGTGAGGATGTAAACAAGTAGATATACAAAATAACCAAACAGAGACACCACAAATTTTTAGCGTGGTAAACTCTCAAAGGAGAGTAAAAAACCACGGGACTACTAGAGCCGCTTAAAATCCACTATCACCAAATTTGAGCAATACAAAATCTTCCCTAGACATAATAGAGGCATACACAAACATCATACACTTGGAATAACAACATCAAGCATATGGAAAACTAACCCAAGACAAAAGAGAAGAAAACACCCAAAACCCAGCAGCTCTGTTTCACGGCTGTAGAACTGACCTCCGGACGTGATAAAAACAAACTTACCGTTAGATGTGATCACCAGGATGTTAGGAAGACCTGTTAAAATTTCACAACGATCCACGGTTCAATCTACGGGAAAACTACCGGTTTCTGAGCTGCTATAATGAGGAAAAACGAAATCTTCACTTTGAGTTTTGCTTCTGCTCGAATTCTGTATCTGTAACTCAATTATTGCATTCTCTAAATGAAAAACTGCTCACCTTTTTTTTGTGTAGACTTTTCTGTAAAAGAAAAATGATGACGAGCTGTCGCTCATCCGAGACTACCTATATTTGGGTGTGTTTAGTTAGTTTCCGTTTCAGTGGCTATGACTGGAATGACCAGATAGCGGTTCTAAGCCTGGTTAGTGCAAAATTATCTTTATCATAAGGTGTTAGTTATTGTAGTGTCCGTTTGGCTATGATTTTATTCAAAAAAAATTATCAGTTACCGTGGCGTGGCAACCATTATGGTCTGCAACCGTAGCTGTGATTTGATTCTGAGCCTACTGTCTGATTTGTGATGTATATACGACTATGATGGACCCTACACGCACGCGCAAGGCGCGTGCCCGGATCTCTAGCTATATAATTTAAAAAGAAGTGGAAATGAATAGTATGAATAGAGATGTTTATGTACTTTAGATACTGCCCACACAAGGTTTGGTGTTTGGCGTTTTACCCCCTCCTTGTACCTTTATAACACAATTTTACTTTGTGGGTTGTGGGTTCAACATAATTTGTGAAAGGGTTTTAGGGTTTCTGGCCATGGAGGTGGTGACTCGCCGACTTGCCCGACCATGGCACACCCCTTTGCGGTCGGTAGCCGTCTCTCTACTCCGGTGATCGTTGGGTTCGCTGCTTTTTTCCACCTTACGCTGCCTCACCCTTCTGTCGGCCAAGATACGCCGATGCCGGCGGTTGGTGGTCGATGGTATTGTTTATGGGTGGCGGCTCCAATGGACCTGTCTAGCGCCGACGTGCTTAGATCTGTGGGCTCCGATGTTGCCGGCGGTCTGTCGACCGCCTTTGGTGGCGTCTGCGTGGCTCCGATTGGTCGACGCTGATGTGCGACTACTCATCCGAGTCGCTGATTTATGTTTCTAATTTAAAACCGTAGGTGGTCGTATCAGGCGATGATGATGGGTAAAATTCATCTGAGACTTTCGTTTCAGCAAAATCTTCCGATTCATTTTTTGTGTTTGGACCAGGTGGAGGTCGCATGCCTCTGAGATACGGTGGTGGCTTTCGACGTCCCTGACGCTGTCCGACGGGCGGGCGGCGGCGGTGGCACCGAGCTATCCGATAGTGGAATGATTCACGGTCCTGGGCTGGTTGAATGCATGTACTATCTGTATGTTCCAGTCGATGACGACGAGTGCACTCGTCCGACACTTTGTTGACGCACCATGTGTTGGTTGATATATCTGTTGTTGTGTGAATATGGATTAGGCGATGAAGAAAGAGAAAAGGTTGTTATGTTCATTGTTCTGGCGTGGTAATGAGTATTTGCAGCCACAATGAACGACCCACCTCTGAGCCTCTAAATCCGTAATTAATTTATTAATCTATTATTGTTTTCATTGTTCTGTGGCTGTATCCGCAAATTGTATATTGAAAGTGTTGGTTCTAGCCGCATACTGTCTTTGATGGTCAGTTGACAAAGTGATATGGTAGGATATTCGTACGTTCAATGACGATTTTAATGCCGTAATCTGAGAAGCTACCATATTTTATTTAAAGCATCGACCGAGTCTTGAACGTTAATATATGTGCAATGTGAGCGAAATTGGATTCGCGCAACGCGCGTACTGGACATCAACTAGTTTAGTTTAAATATTCAGTTTTTGTAACAGAATTTATCACGTTACCATGTGTATTGATTAATTACCCAATTCATGACCCATATGAATCCAAGCAACCCATTGTAGCAGCAACTTAACAATACTTGATAATCTAACACCCATCTGAGTTCCAAGCAACCCATTTTACCACCTTAACATATACTTGATTGTCTAAAAGCAGAAATGATATTCTCTTGACGTTGTAAACACTTACAACTTTTAAATAATTCATCTGGTAAAGTTTTTGATAGACCTGTTGACAAAAAACACAACCTAAATAAACTCATATTTAATAATACTGTTGAAATTGTCCCTTTAAATACAATTATCCTATTCAATAGTTAAGTTTTTTTTAATGTTATTTCAAATTAAAGTAGGATTTTATTCTAGTTACACGCTTAAGGTGACAACCCATCGAGTGCGTGTTTTTGTAATAATGATATTTGTCGTAGTCAGATGCCAATAAGAACGAAAAATTAACGCTAGAATGGGCTAACCTAAGCTTCGGGCATTTATGACAATTGCTTCTTTAGTTGAGGTATCTCGATTGTTAAAAACTGTAAATCACCAGAAACCTACTCTCTCCACAAATAAAGGGTTAGTAACATTTTTAGTAAAACAGTACATAAGATGCGAAAAAGAATGTTAGAATGTTGGTCACTTAAAAAAAATATACCAACACATAACATCATAACTTTGAGGTTATAACAATAGGGTAAGGTTCAAATGAGAACCTTGTGCTATTGCGAGAACTTGCTAGAACCGTTAACATCAATAGAAATCATAATTTTTTATTGCAATAATAATATTAACATATACAAGATTATGATATTTTATATATATGTGTGACTTCGAAAATGTAAAAAGTTACATTGATGTAAGTTTTACTTACAACTTTAAACATGTGCTTTTTTGCAAAATTTACACTAATGTAAAAATCTTTTACACTTACGAATTTACACAAATATATATAAAAGATCATAATCTTATATATGTGTAATAATGTTATATAAGCAAAAAAATAACAATATTTATCGAGCTTGATGGATTTTCGCAAGTTCTCGTAATAAAAGAGAGTTCTCGCTTGAACTTTTCCTATAACATATATACACCTACTTATGAAGCTTCCTTTTGATAGTTTGACTAAAGAAGATAAAAGGCAACAAAAAGTAGTTACAATTTACAAACCAAACTATGTTGATAACAGTTTATGGAAGAACTCTACTATTAAAAACTCAAGTGTAGAACAAATATCAGATAGGTTGTTGTGTGGAAAACTATAGACTAAAATCTACATATGTGATTATACAGTTGGCCTATCAGTGAGTTAAATTCTGATGGGAAAAACAGCACCAACAACAAGATCACCAACGGTAAATTACGAATGCGGAAGCGTAACCTCGTTTGACCTAAAAAATTTCCCGAACCCGTAGAACCTGTGAGGATGTAAAAAGTAGATATACAAAATAACCAAACAGAGAGACACCAAAATTTTTAGCGTGGTAAACCTCTCAAAGGAGAGTAAAAAACCACGGGACTACTAGAGCCGCTTAAAACACCAATCATCACAATTTGAGCAATACAAAATCTTCCCTAGACACACTAGAGGCATACACAAAACCATCATACACTTGGAATTAACAACATCAGCATATGGAAACTAACCCAAGACAAAAGAGAAGAAAACACCCAAAACCCAGCAGCTCTGTTTCACGGCTGTAGAACCTGACCTCCGGACGTGATAAACACAACTTACCGTATATGTGATCACCAGGATGTTAGGAAGACCCTGTTAAAATTTCACAACGATCCAACGGTTCAATCTACGGGAAACTACCGGTTTCTGAGCTGCTATAATGAGGAAAAACGAATTCTTCACTTTGAGTTTTGCTTTCTGCTCGAATTTCTGTATCTGTAACTCAATTATTGCATCTCCAAATGAATGAAAACTGCTCACCTTTTTTTTGTGTAGACTTTTCTGTAAAAGAAACGGTGGTAGTGGGTGGTGGTTCCCACTAGACAAAAACCACCCAATAAATCTCCCCCTTTTTGTCTATGTGGAAGAGTTCGCCATCCCGGCGATTGAGCAACAAATCTTCAACTTCTCCCTTGCTAGAGCTTTGGTCAACATATCGGAACTATTATCATCGGTGTGGACTTTCTCAAGCTCAAACAACTTATCTCAAGTGCGTCCCTAATCCAATGATACTTTGTATCAATATGTTTTGTTCGCTTATGATAAGTAGAATTCTTAGCAAGGTGAATTGCACTTGATTATCACAAAGAACCACGTAGCGCTGTTTGCATAAAGCAAGCTCTTGCAAAAATCTTTCAACCACAATAGTTCTTTGCATGCTTCTGTTGCTGCGGCCATATACTCAGCCTCTGTAGTAGACAACGCAAACACTTTTGCAGCTTGATGGCCTTGACCACAGCCCTCCCTGTAAAAGTCATCAAATATCCAGAAGTGGATTTCATGTTGTCTTTGTTACCTGCCATATCAGAATCTGTATAACCCAAGCATAGGCTTACCATCTCCAAATGCGATACCCAGCTGGAGGTACCACGTAGATATCTAAGAATCCACTTAACGCTTCCCAATGCTTCTTACCTGGATTAGACAGAAAACGACTAACAACACCTACTGCATAGGCTATGTCAGTCTTGTACACACCATGGCAGACATCAAACTACCTACGTGAGGCATATGGGAACTCTATCCATCTCTTCAATCTCCTCCTTCGAAGAAGGGCAATCTCTATCAGTTAACTTAAAATTGGGAGTAAGGGGGGAACTCACCGCTTTGGCTTTAGCCATGTGAATCTGCAAAGCACCTTCTCAATGTATTGCTCTTGTGACATGTGGAGTTTCTTTGAAGCTCTATCTCTAGTAATCCGAATGCCAAGAATCTGTTTGCTGGCCCCAAGTCTTTCATAGCGATGACTTGCTCAAATCTTTCTTTAGCTGCATAATCCTCTGCTGCATTCTTACCAACAATCAACATATCATCAACATAAAGCAATAAGATAATGAAATCATCACACACCAAACTTCTGATAGAAAACACAGTGATCTGAAGTAGTCTTTCGATAGCCTTGCTTCCCCATAACTGACTCAAACTTCTTGTACCACTGTCTTGGTGACCTGCTTCAACCCATAAAGACTTTTCTGAAGCTTACAGACATAGTCTTCTTTACCCTAACCTGAAACCCTTCAGGTTGCTCCATGTAGATTTCTTTATCCAAGTCACCATGAAGGAATGCTGTCTGTGACATCCATTTGCTCACCTCAAGATCAAGGCTGGGCGCAGCTATACCAAGAATCACCCTAATAGAACTCATCTTCACGACTGGAGAGAAAATCTCATCAAAATCAATACCCTTTCTTTGACTGAACCCTTTAACCACCAATCTGGCCTTGTACCTAGGCCTTGACGTATGTCTTCAGTCTTGAGCTTATAAACCCATTTGTTTTCAAAGCTCTCTTGCCGTTAGGCAATTTACCAACTCAAAGGTATTGTTCTCATACAAGGAATTCATTTCATCTTGCATGGCTTCAACCCACTCTCTTTTGTGTTCATCTTCCATAGCCTCTTCATACCACTCAGGCTCTCCCCCATCAGTGAGTAAAACATACTCATCAGCAGAATAACGGGTGGAAGAATGACGGTCTCTGGTAGACCGCCTAAGTGGGACAAATGATGGCATACCTGGTACTGGTAGCTCTGGATGAAAAACCCTCATCAAACTCATTGTTCGTTGGATCTGTATCATTGTTCACTGGATCGTATTATTGCTATCATCAGTGTCATGTCTCTTCACTTGAGTGTCATCTCATTTTGTGATTCAGATTGTCGAGGAGGAACTGGATCCAAATCAATAAGATCATTACTACATTGAGGAACTATGTTTGACTTCTCAATGTCTTTCAAACCTTGATCTTCTACAAACACAACATCACGACTTCTAATAAGTTTCTTCAGAACCGGATCATATAACTATACCCAAACTCATCTGCCCATAGCCAAGGATATACATGGTCTGGTCCACATCAAGCTTTGACCTTCATGTTTGGGAATGTGCACAAAAGCCTTGCATCCAAAGACTCTCAAATAATCATATGAAACATCTTTGGCCACTCCAAACCCTGTTAGGAACATCAAAAGCAAAGGAACACACGGGTAAGATTAATAACATGTATGCAATATTTAAAGCCTCACCCCAAAAAGAATCAGCAATTCTGCATGTGAGAGCAAACATCTAACTCTCTCCATCAAGGTTCTGTTCTCCGTTCTGCTAAACGTTCAACTGTGGTGTCTTTGGAGGAGTCTTCTGGTGTCGAATCCTTTCTCTCTACAATAGGCATCAAAAGGACCAATATACTCACCTCCATTATCTGTCCGAATACACTTGAGCTTCTTCCCAGTTTTCTTTCACTAAGGCATGAAACTGCTTAAACACATCCAACACTTGATCTTTAGACTTCAAGTTTGTTGGATCATGATAAGGCTGGTGCAAACCAAATTCACTTCATAGTCACTTTGGTACTACATTAAAGGGCTTCCGAAGCCAAACAAGAGATCTTCCGAGAGTCTAAGGACAACAGCTGAAGACATCTTCCGAAGACAAAGTCTGATGAAAGAGCTCCGAAGACAAAGTCTGAAAGAGCTTCCGAAGACAAAGTCTGAAAGAGCTTCCGAGACAAAGTCTGAAAGAGCTTCCGAAGACAAAGTCTGCTTCCGAAGACAAGAAGACTCCAAGCCTCGGAAGAAGCAGTCTTCCGAAGTATAAGTGCCTTCGGAGAAGTTGTCTTCCGAAGCACTTTATCCTTCGGAAGACATTGCTATGTCAGCAGATAAAAGTAGGTCCCTGACAGTCCGCTGCAGACCTCTAATACAGCATGGCATCTTCTAAAGAGCATGTTGTTGACCATACTTATTCTACTGTTCACCTTTTTATGTTAGTACATGTTACCAACTTTAGTTGTGACAAAAGGTAAGTCAGGGACATGTCCTGACTACCAACTTTCAGACAAAATTCTAAAAGACCTCACCTAGAGTCTTGTAGTATAGATGTAAGGTTAGAGGTGTCCAGCTGGTATCAAAGTATATCCGGCTGTAGGTAGTATTATATATATCTTCTCCCTGTACCTCTTATGGAAGTGATTTGAGTCCAAGTGTCTTGTAATCCTTTGAGTTGAGAAGCAATATATAAAAGTACCCTGAAAATTTATCTGCTGTTAAGTTTTCTTACTGCTTGTTACTTGTTATATTGTGATCAACTCTTCATAAGACTGGCTTGCCGAGTGTTGATTCAAAGTGAGTGAGAGAAAGATCACCCGAAATCCGATCCTGCAATGGTATCAGAGCTCCAGGCTCTTGATTGTGAGATCTTACCCATCCTAATCAAACCTGTTTTTCACTCCTCACCACAATCCACTCACTCAAATGGCTGCTCTTTCCAAGGCTGATATGGAAACTGGTACCTTGACCAAGTCCCCTATGATCACCCCTGAAGACTTTGACACATGGTGTATCAGGATGGAAGGCTCATCAAGTGTCAAGACTCAAGGATGTGGGATCTCCATTGTCAATGGTCCCTTCATACAAGCACTACATCATCTGCCACTGGTAATCGCATCATTCCAAAAGATGTTGATGATTACTCAGAGGAAGATAGGAAGAGAATAGAGCTAGATCAAAGGGCTATGACTTGTCTCCAAACTGCTCTCCCCAACTCCGTCTACAGCGCTTCAAGAAGTGCAAGACAGCTAAAGATTTATGGGAAGCTTTGAAGCTGATGTATGAGGGATCCAAGGAAACTCAAGAGAACAAAAAGATCTCTTGAAGCAGCAGTTTGAGAACTTTACTTTCAAGGCTGGTGAGACCTTGACTCAACAATACTTCAGGTATGTTGAGCTAGTAGATACTCTGGCGGATATTGGAGTAGCTCTTTGAAATAAGACATAGTTAGGAAGTTCTGTCCTCTCTTCCTAAGCTATGGACTCACTATTGTGTTGTCATCAAGAGAACTTCGGACCTTAAGACTCTTTCTCTCCACAAGTTGTATGGTATCCTAAGTGCATTTCAGATGGAGATGAACATGCAGAACTCCTCTGACCACTCCAATAACCAACAGAGTTCAGCCCTTCATGTGGTTGAAAGGGAAAGCATGGAACCACAACATCAGTTGCTATGCTACCCTGACAACTCACATACTGGACCTTCATCACTCTACCTGAGACTCCAAAGTCTCAAAGGTTCAACACAACTCCTTTCAGGATAGTTGTGCCTTGTCTCTGGAAGTGGACACTCTGGTGATTTTCAATACTGCTTTGATGATCTTGAGTGCTTCAATCCTGATGATGTGGAGTACATGGACATTGTCCAGCAGATGGCTCTTTTAACTTACAGAGCGAGAAGTTCTTCAAGAGAACTGGAAGGCAATTCCCTCAAAACCCAGTCAACAGCAAGTTTGGGTTGATAAAAGCAAAGCAAGGTGCTACAACTGCAACCAACTTGGTCACTTGCTAGGGAATGCAAGGCTCCCAAGAACACCCGGGAACCCCACAGGCCTCCACACATCCCACTGCTCCCAAGCATGAAGAAAAGTCAACTGAAACAGCTGCGGTGCTCAGGAAGTTGACTGGCGCTCATGGTATACAGGATGTGACTCCCGCTCAAGGCACTTGGCCGGAACAGATGATGATCAGTTATATGAAGCATCTGTACTGCTGCCTGTATTGCTAAAGTTAAATTGTATAAGGATTACATTTTGGAATCAGATCTGAGGTTGAGTCTTAAGTAAATGTGCTAAAATCTGACTTAAAAAGAGCTGAATCTGACTATCAAAAGAAAATTGATGAGTTAGAGAAAACTGTGTCTCTTTTAAAACATGAAAAGACTAACTACAAGATCAAATCAAAGATCTGATCTCCAAACTTTCCTGAAGTCAAGCCCCAGTTAGTCACAGCTGAGGCTCAGGCCAGGCCAGAAGCAAGCTATTGCTGAGCAAAGCTCCCAACTATTCTTGCATCAACCTCTCATTCCAAAATGTTTTATCAAACAAAGAAGGTTGGGAACCAGTGAAATAGCTCCACCACACTCTTATGAGTCTATCAGACTACCTAGATGTGGTACTGAAGAGCAAGAGGTTCCAACTGCTGACCCTTCTCCAAGAGGTTCCAACTGCTGACCCTTCTCCATTGGAACTAGAGGGGTGAAGCAAAAATAGTGGCCTCCACAGGGGAGAAACAGGAGGATACACCCATCTCCACCTGTGATGACCAATCCTGACCACCAAGGCAGAAGAAGCAGAGCTAAGGCTGCTAGAAGGACTGCTAAGAAGGTTGCAGAGTCCAAGCTTAAGTTTGACCCTAAGCAAAAGGGGTCTTCATTTCTGCCGGATTTCAAGTGGTAGGTACTCCTGATTCAGGAAAGGAGTGTAGTACCAGCACTCCTGTCCTACTGAAGGATCAGAAGTTAAAGGGAAAGTTGCTGATGAAGAGAAGAAACCCAAGAAACAGCAACCTGCAAGTTCCCAGAAGACTAACATTGCATGCATAATGTGTGGTCTGCACAAACCACATGGCTAAAGATTGTTACTACAATCCAGCAAGCACACATTATGCAAATAATGTTAGAAAGAAGTAGTCAGAGAAGGTTTCTCAGCTGGACACTTCAAAAGGTCCAAATGATGAAAAAGGGAAAGTTGGTCTCGGAAGCCAAGTCGCTTTCGGAACAAACTGCTCCTTCCGAAGGGGAAATGGCTTCGGAAGCCAAACCTTCTAAGGTTCGGAAGAACAAGAAGGCTCCCTTGAAACCATCTCAGAAGAAGACTACTTCGGAAGAAAAGGTGGTGAAGGCTTCTTCCGAAAAAGAGAGAAGCTTCGGAAGAAGATCATGCTGCAAAAGCTTCAACAAGCTCTCCTCAAAGATCAACCAAAGGATGGATTGGAAGATCAAGGAAGATGCTGCAGCCCAAACCTCTTCTTCAACAAATGACCTCTATTGAACCCCATTGCATATCTTCGGTTCATTATGTCACTATCTTTGGAAGAGCCGAGGCCTGTAAGGCTTGGCTTCCAAACAAAACTAACCATCATCTTATGTGCAGGGACATCCATTTGACAGAACAACCAACATATGGATTGTAGAGTGGATGCTCCAGGCACATGACAGGGAACAGATCTCTCCTTCAACAATTCCAGAACTTTGATGAGGGCCTGTCCAATTTTCAGAAGCATCAGATGCTTTTCACAGAACATGAGTGCATTATCCTCAAACGGGATGACAATTCCGGAATTGGTGCTTCTCAGATCTACCAGGAAAGGGGATATGTACAAGCTGGATATGAACAATGCTTCTCCTATGGGTGAAGTATCATGCTTTCTTTCCAAAGCTGATAGTGATGAGTCAACACTATGGCATAAACGCATGTGTCATGTAAATTTTAAAACAATGAATAAATGGCTAAAAATAACTTGGTACATGGTTTGCCTAAAAAGGAATTTTTCTGCAAAGATAACTGTGTTGCATGCCTGAAGGGAAACAACACAGATCATCTCATAAATCCAAATGTGTTAACTCTATCACTACTCCATTACACTTATTGCACATGGATCTCTTTGGTCCCACAAGTATAATGAGCATTGGAAGGAAATCATATGCTTGTGATCGTTGATGATTTTACAAGATTTACATGGGTATTCTTTAAGAAGTAAAGATGAAACTGCTGAAACTTTAAAATCTTTTATTCTTAAAATAGAAAATCAAATTGATCACAAGGTTAAGATATTAGAAGTGATCAAGGGACTGAGTTTAAGAACTTCGTTCTTGACTCATTCTGTGACTCAAAAGGGATTGCCAGACATATAGTGCTCCCAGAACTCCTCAACAAAATGGTGTTGCTGAGAGGAGGAACAGGACACATTGAGGCTGCTCGGACCATGTTAGCTGATTCAAAGCTGCCTCTAACATTCTGGGCAGAGGCAGTCAGTCAGCACTGCATGCTATGTGCAGAACAGGGTTCTTGTAGTTAAGCCCCATGGAAAAACCCCTTATGAGTTATGGGACAAGAGGCCACGTTCATTGGCTTCTAAGGTCCTTTGGCTGCAGGTGTACCATACTTAACACAAAGGACAACTTGCAACAGTTTGCTGAGAAGTCGGATGATGCTATCTTTATGGAACTCTTCTAGCTCCAAAGCTTATAGAGTACACAATTAAGAATCAACAATTTGAGGAGTCATCCAACATAGTGGTTAATGAGCACACTCCTGTGTTAGGGGGAATGGCTGAGTATATCTTTTGATTTAGAATTGTTTCCAAACTATTCTAAACCATCTTGTGAGAATGTTTCAGCTGGAACAGGTGCTCAAAGTGATGCTGATGCTGATGCAGGTCAATATATGAGCTTCCCAGACCTATTCCAAATTCTCCAAGAGCTGAAGGGCAACAAGCTTCAACTATTCACAGATCTGACATGTACTATCTCCAGAAATAGTGAAGCTTCAACAAGTGAATCACTTGATCAACCTCAAAGTTCCTCAGGTGATCCACTACAACAAGTTGAGGGAAGTGGTATTCTGAGGAAAGGCAACTGTTAATACCACTTCACAACCAACCATTGATGATGTTTCTCAATCATTCAATCAGTCCTCATTGAATGACTCTGAAACAGCAGTTGGACAGAGTGATCCAATCCTGATCAGAATATGTCTAACCTAGACTTATCTCTGCAATTGGAAGTGATTCCTCGTCTTAGGATTCACAACACTCATCCAACTGAGAACATCATAGGAATGTCTCTGAGGGTGTGAGAACAAGAGGACAAAATCATCATGGGAATGTCTGCTGTACTCATGCTTCCTGTCTCAGATGGAACCAAAGAAGGTAGAAGATGCCTTAAAGGATAGTAGTTGGGTTGAATCGATGCAGGAGGAGTGCTTCAATTCAAAAGACAAAAGGTCTGGAATCTATGCCCACTACCATCTGGTCAAGTACCCATAGGCACTAAATGGGTATTCAGGAACAAGAAAGATGATAGAGGCTTGATTATCAAGAACAAGGCAAGATAGTAGTTCAAGGGTACACCAGGAGGAAGGATTGATTATACTGATGTCTTTGCAATGTTGCAAGACTTGAGGCAGTTAGGATCTTCCTTGCTTATGCTGCATCCAAGAACTTCACAGTCTACCAACTTGATGTCAAGGTGCTTTCTCTATATGGGGATATAGATAGGGAAATCTATGTGTGTCAACCTCCAGGATTTGAAGACCCCAGCACCCAACTATGTGTGCAAGCTGGATAAAGCTCTATATGGGCTGCACCAAGCACCTAGGCTGTGGTATGAGACTTGTCTCAGTTTCTCCTGAAGAATGGATACACTAGAGGTACCATTGACAAGACTCTTTTCATCAGAAAGAGTGGAGAAGACATTTTGCTTGTAAGTCTACGTTGATGACATCCATATTTGGTTCTTCAAACGACCAAATGTGCAAAGACTTTGAAAGCATTATGAAGCAGAAGTTTGAGATGAGTTCCATGGGAAAAATGGACTTTTTCCTAGGATCCAGTGAAACGATGAAGGAAGGGTTCTTCATAAGTCAATCTAAGTATTGTCTCAGACATCTTAGAAAGATTTGAAATGAAGGACTGTAAACCAGCCAAGACACCCATACCCAGAAACATAATCTTTGCCCTGACCTTGAGGGGGGAGGATACTGATCAACATCAGTATAGAGCAATTATTGGTTCTCTGATGTATTCACTGCAAAAGGACCAGATATCATGTTTGCCACATGCATTGTGCAAGATATCAGGCTGCTCCGAGGGGTCTCACCTAGCTGCTGCAAAGAGAATCCTCAGATACCTCAAAGGAGCACCTAAACTAGGTCTCTGGTATCAAGAAATAGTGACTTCAATCTCTATGGATACTCTGACAGTGACTATGGTGGCTGCAACATTGACAAGAAATCGACATCAGGAGGATGTCAATTTCTTGGTGGAAGGATTATCTCATGGCAATGCAATAAACCAATCTGTGTCTCTACATCAATGCTGAAGCTGAATACATTGCTGTGCTAGCTGCTGTGCTCAACTGCTATGGATCAAAATCAGATGTTCGACTATGGGTTCAACTTCATGACTCCTACTCCATATTGACAACAACAGTGCTATCTCCATTACTGAGAATCCGGTGAAGCACTCCAAGACAAAAACATTGATATCAGGTATCATTTCATAGAGATATTCATGAGAAACAGCTGATAAAGTTAATCAAAGTTGACTCAAATGAACAATATGCTGATTTGTTCACAAAGGCATTTGATGAACAAAGATTTAAGTATCTCATATCAGCAATTGGGATGATAAACATTGAATAACTACTCTTGAAGACCTTTTAAATGAGTAATGTCTTGTGAATACAATTTAAGCCCTGTTACAAAAGATCTTTAAACTATCCAAGTGTAATTCCTTCCGAAGAGGAACTAACTCTCGGAAGATATTCTTGAATATCTTCCGAAGCTAAATTCCTCAATGGAAAATTTCTTCTCGGAAGAGTTTTGGTCGGAAGAAGCGTTGATTCTATATCAGATCTACTTCCGAAACTTATAAAATCTCCATTCGGAAAGACAGCTTTACCTTCGGAAGCAATGCCTTGCTTCGGAAGATAAAGGCTTCAAAGGACAATTACCTTCGGAAGCACTATCAGCTTCGGAAGAGAAATTGCCCTCGGAAGAAAGTTACCTTCGGAAATTTTACCCTCGGAAGTAAAGTTTTCATATGTAACGGATATCTTTGGGCCCCCACTCTGTAAAAAGAAAAGATTTTGTTGATAATGTCAGATTATTTAAAATTATCCTTGCCGCCATCATCTTTCTCTGCCGTAAACCACCATACCATCAACACAGTAACCCCAAAACAGTAACCCTATTACCACCATTCACCCTTTTAAAATTCTTGACTTATCAATTTCATCTTCTTTACCACTTTACAGCCCTAACTGTTCCTTTCACTGTAAAACCCTCAATCTCACTCAAAATTTCAAGCTTACCTTTTCTAATGGCGCTAAACCCTCAGCACAATCAAGTCGCATTACTTGATCGTCAAGGGATGCCGACTTCACCCAAATCATCACCTTTTCACCGAATCAACCCCTCACTGCACTCACAGTTAACCCAACGTATACTCCAACCATATGTCAGAATTTTGCAAGTCGCATTACTTGACTCGTCAAGGGATGCCGACTTCACCCAAATCATCACCTTTCTCACCGAATCCACCTACCTCACTGCACTCACAGTTAACCCAACCGTATACTCCAACCATATGTCAGAATTTTGGAGCAACGGAGAAACTACAGTGCTGAACGGGTTCGAGTCCTGAGAACCAGAGTTTGTGGCCAAGAGTTGGTCATCAATGAACAGATCATCAGGGAGCATCTCGAGCTTCACGATGATGGGGCTCCTACTGAGTTCCCCAAGGAAGACTTGGAAGGCACCTATATCCTCATGGGATATGGAGGCGATGTCAGCAGGTCTACCGTATACAAGTTCAACTTCTCTTACCACTGGAAGTTCCTGCTGCACATTGTTTTGCACTGTCTCTCCAACAAATCAGGGGGTTGGGATCAAATCCTTATGAACTAGGATGCCTAGTTCATGGGTTGGTGAGGCCTCAGATTCAACTACTCACGATTCGTGTTGAACAACCTAATCGCCAATCTCAGCAGGGATACATTCTTCATGTATCCCCGATTCCTTCAACACATAATCAACTGTGAGATGGAACCAAGCAAGCTTGTCTGTGCAGCTGCTCTTCCTGTTCCACATATGAGGCCTACCATCTTCAAAACACTGAAGAAGATGTCCACCAACTTCACTGGACGGTACACTCCATTACCTCCAGAGATGACTGAGCGCATAGCTCCTGGTGACATCCCTGTTCTCCCCACAGGTGATGAACCCACACCAGCAACATCCACCACAATACCAAAACCTTCTTTACCCATCAAAGCCACATATCAGAGACGCCCTAAACGAACCCTTGTTCAATCTACTCTGATTGAACAAGCTCCTCCTGTTCACACCGAAAGGACTAGAGTGGATCATGGGCTCCCACTCAGTCCGAGGTCACACCATCCTTCACATTTGACCTCAATGTGGGTTTTGAGCCTCCTCAGTCTCAAACCCCTGAGCCCGAACCCCAAGCCTTAAGCCCACAGGGTGAGTCTTCACACTCCCCTGTGAAGCCTTCTAGGGACAGCCCCACCATAGGCTCAATGCCTGTAGACATGATCAAGGTCCCGGGTCAGTAGGACTAACCACCCTCTCTTTCACTGACCTTTTACTCCGAACTGATGAAGAGATTACATCTCTCTATGGCCATGAAGTTGATCTACAACACCCACTAAGAGATCAACAGAGCCAAGAGGGATCCCTTGTCTCTAGCCCCCATCAGAAGCCTGCTACTGAGGTGAGTCCCACTGATGTGGAGGGGACTCATGTAGACTCAGCTGCCACTACTCAGAGTCTCTCATTGAGCTCTCAGGACAGTGGTAACATAATTAGGACTGAGTCTACGGCAACTTTGCCCATTGACATCTCTGAAAGGATGACTCTGAGCAAAGGAAACCAGGGTGCCAAGAAACCACATGTGGTGGTGAGAGTGAGCATACTAGGTATGTTATCTCATCTCCCCATGATTCTTCTCATGAAGATGAGGGAAGTATGCAACTAACACTTCAGTACTTGCTTTCTAAGGTCTCCAACCTGGAATCACAGGTGAAGATCTTAGAATCAAGGACTGCCACTCAGCAACTTGAGATTAACTCTCTCAAGGCTAAACTAGCTGAGAACAGACGGAGAGGTCTGTTAGGCATGTACCAATCCAGGTCTCAATGACTTCTTCTCTCTAGCTCATCTAGCTCTCAAGATGATGCTACCAAAAAGGGGGAGAAAGTTCAGAGACAAACACCTATGGAACCACAGACCCAACTCATTTCCACCCACAAATCATTACCCTACCTGAGTCATCTCAATCCTTTCTGGAGATTGACTCAAGGATGCTTCAAGATCTCTACAGACTGTTCACACAGTTTGTATTGAGATCATCCCTAGAACAGCCCAGCCCCGACACCACACTTGCATACTTTGGGGCTGAGGAGCTTCAAAGACTGACTGCACCTTCTACCACTGTGGAGGAAGTTGGTCAACCTAAGGTCTTCATGGAACCTGAGATTAGCTTCGAAGGGAAATGGGGACTGATGGCCCAGCAACTAAACAGATGGGACAGAATCTGCAGCAGTCTCATCTTCCGAAGCTCTAGCTGAGGCTTCCGAAGTTTACATGGAAGCCTCGGAAGAACAAGACAAGTCTTCCGAGGCCGAAATAGAAGCTGCGGAAGGCCTATTTCAGATGTCCGAGGAACTGACCATCACAGATGTCATTGCTGAAATTGCATCTGAGGTGAGCAGGGGGACATTTCTGATATACCTCCAACCCAAGCACCAGCTGAACTTCTCTCTCAATCACAACCCTCCATCCAAGAACCACCGCAGTCAAGCACAATCAAAGACAAAGGCAAAAGAAAGTTGACTGCGGAAGAGCTTCAGGAGGAGGAGAAATTGAGAAGGCCAAAAAGAAAGGTCGGTTTCCTACTGAGAAGCTGTTAGCTGCTAGTTCTAAAGCAGCTGCAGCCAATCAGGAAGAAATCAACCAGAGGAGAAGAACAGCACTCATTGACCAGCATCAATCTAGGAGCTGCCAATGAGGAATACTCCTGCTACCATTAGAGGAGTTGGTGACTTTGGAGAGGTCAACCAGGCTACTACAACAAGAAAGGAAGCCAGGTTGGCCTTGGAGAGGGAAGAACAAGAGCAGGCAGCCCTGAGGCTGAGAGAGGCTAGGATCAAGTTCCTCTCTCAAGAGGCTTCAGTCTTTCTGAACTGTATCCACATGATGATGACATGATCCTGCTGCTCCAACAACAAAGAGCAGGATCAAATGGAGAAGGAAAGGAAGAAGGCTGCTAAGGAGAAGCTGAAGGTGAAGAGGAAGAGGGAGGAAGAGAAGGAGGTCACTGCTGCCAAGAAGTCAACTGACAAAGCCTGGATGAAGGACTACCTCCGGGCTCATGGCTTCTCTGGTAGGCAGGTGGGACCTATGTCCGAAAGGACACTCCAGCGGATAGTCAGTGAAATAAAGCTGACATCGTTTGGGGAAAAGGAAGGAGATGTACAGGAGAATGAAAGGAATGTTTTTCACAGCCACTCAACCACAGCCACACCCACACCAGAACCAACCCTTTTCCCATCAAACTGAACCCACTGATGAAACCTTCACCCCTCAACCCACAACTCTAACCAAACCTACCACATCACCTCAACCACCAAACTACCATCCTAAAACCCAAGACTCAACCCAAAACCACTAACCTAAGCCTACCCAACAACAACCAAGATCATCCCCTCAGCCTCCTAAACATCTCTCCTTTGAAGAAATAAAGGAGTTCAAGACGAGGCTCATTAACTGCACTACCTTGAGCAGTATCTCCTGTGAGGGAGAGCTTATCAACATCACCTATGTTGATAACTCTTCAAGCTCCCTCACCCTAGGCAAATTTCTTGAATTGCCTAGAGAACCTTGGGCCAGGCTGCAAGACTTCTTGGTCTCAACTCCGATACCCTCAATGCTGAGGAGAAGAGACTAAGAAGAAGACTGGTGACTCTGCTGGATACCAGGAAAGAGGACAGGATTTCTGGTCAATCTCCTGGACCTAGAAATGCAATAATCCAGTGGAGGTTCGATGAACCTTCTCACAACTTTGTTGTGGAAAGGGAGAATGGTGAAACCAACAGGCTCAATGCCACTTCTCTACTGCATCTCAGCAGATTTGATCTTGCTGAGCTTGCAGAGAAGCCATTCTCCAATCCCTCCAACTCTGAGACTGCTGCACACATCAGAAATCACATCAGCGGTCTCCATTGGCTGAACGAAGTAGAAGAGCCAAGATTGAAGAAGAGTTGAAGTGAAAAGAGTGGAAGACAAGGAAAGATCAACCACCAAAGGCACAGCCTTCTACAGATGGTGGAAGGTCCTGAATTGGAACCAATAGTTTGATGGGAATATGACTATACTTCCATCAACTAACTCTTTTCAGAGGGCCACAACAAAGGGTACACATAATCCAAGGTGACAGAGTAGAGGTTCTGTCCACCAAAGATTGTACAAGATTCTCAGCATCACAGCAGGAAAGAATGAAGACACTGAAAAACACCTGCTTTCCTTGGTGCTGAGAGCTTTGAGAAGAAGAGGGAAGTGAAGTTTTGGTAGCATCAGCCTAGGGGAGTTGTTGGATCATGATAAGGCTGGTGCAACCAAATTCACTTCATAGTCACTTTTGGTACTACATTAAAGGGCTTCCGAAGCCAAACAAGAGATCTTCCGAGAGTCTAAGGACAACAGCTGAAGACATCTTCGAAGACAAAGTCTGATGAAAGAGCTTCGAAGACAAGTCTGAAAGAGCTTCCGAAGACAAAGTCTGAAAGAGCTTCCGAAGACAAAGTCTGAAAGAGCTTCCGAAGACAAAGTCTGAAAGAGCTTCCGAAGACAAAGTCTGAGAGCTTCCGAAGACAAAGTCTGCTTCCGAAGACAAAGAAGACTCCAAGCCTCGGAAGAAGAAGCAGTCTTCGAAGTATAAGTGCCTTCGGAAGAAGTTATTCTCCGAAGCACTTATCCTTCGGAAGACATTGCTATGTCACAGATAAAAGTATGGTCCCTGACAGTCCGCTGCAGACCTCTGATACAGCATGGCATCTTCCTAAAGAGCCATGTTGTTGACCATACTTTATTCTACTGTTCACCTTTTTATGTTAGTACATGTTACCAACTTTAGTTGGTGACAAAGGTAAGTCAGGGACATGTCATGACTACCAACTTTCAGACAAATGTCTGAAAGACTCACCTAGAGTCTTGTAGTATAGATGTAAGGTTAGAGGTGTCCAGCTGGTATCAAAGTATATCGGCTGTAGGTAGTATTATATATATCTTCTCCTGTAACCTTTATGGAAGTGATTTGAGTCCAAGTGTCTTGTAATCCTTTGAGTTGAGAAGCAATATATAAAAGTACCTTGAAAATTTTATCTGCTGTAAGTTTTCTTATGCTTGTTACTTGTTATATTGTGATCAACTCTTCATAAGACTGATTGCCGAGTGTTGATTCAAAGTGAGTTGAGAGAAAGATCACCAAAATACGATCCTGCAAAGTTGTAACCCATACTTTCCTTGAATGGCATCAATAAATGTGACAAAATATAAGCAATCCCCAAGTGATCTAGTCTTCAACGGACCACATACATCAGAATGCACCAAATCAAGTATCTCGTCTCTCCTAGTAGGAGGATGACTCTTAAAGGAAACTCTTGTTTGCTTACCTTCCAGACAGTGAGAACACTTTTTCAAATGAACATTACAACACCGGATAAGGCATTCCTCTTTGAGAGTAAAGACATCCCTTTTTCACTCATGTTGGCCAAGTCTTTTATGCCACAACTCTGACATGTCAGTATCCACCAATGAATGAACTGAATCTTTAGAGATCTTCGGATGTGTCATGTAAAGCTTTGAGCTTCTTTTGCCTCTTGCCACGATCAAAGAGCCACGAGTGAGTTTCCAACTACTATCACCAAAGAAATTATGGTATCCATCATCATCAAGCAAACCTGCAGAGATCAAATTAAGTCTGATATCCGAGACATGTTTCACATTATGTAAAACCAATTCCACCCCAGTGTCAAACTTCAAACAAACATCTCCAAAACCAATGATCTTAGATTCTCCCTTATTACTCATCTTAACAATCCCAAAATCACCATATGTATAAGATGAGAAAAAATCCCTTGTGATGTCACATGACAGGTAGCACCACTGTTAACAACCCAACTCGAGTCATCAGATGTAATATTCACCATATCATGATCACAACAAATAAAGAACTCTTCAGTAGCAGTATTAGCTTCATTAGTGTCATTGCCACCATCATCTTTCTTATTATTGTTCTTTTGATTGTTGTAATTAGCTTTCTTGTTCTCCTTCTTTAACTGTCTACAAAACTTAATTGTGTGCCCTTTTCTACCACAATGATAGCACTCATAATCAGCAAACTTTCCTTTAGACTTACTACGATGTTTCGCTCTATTACTCGAACCTTTGCTTTGACTTCTCCCCTGCTTTCTATAACTAAGACATCTGAACTTGAAGAGGAACCCTGTGACTTTCTTCTCATCTCTTCATTTAAAACACTGCCTTTAGCCATTTCCATAGTGATAACACCATTTGCTGCAGAGTTGGACAATGATGTCCTAAAAGTCTCCCAAGAATCCGGTAAAGTGCCAAGGAGCCACAAACCTTGTACCTCGTCATCAAACTTAATACCCATACCTGAAAGTTGATTAATGATCCCCTGAAAAGCATTCAAATGATCAGTAACTGGAGTACCATCACGGTATTTTAAGTTTATCAAC
Organism: Flaveria linearis; assembly: GCA_024085815.1. NCBI lineage: Eukaryota > Viridiplantae > Streptophyta > Magnoliopsida > Asterales > Asteraceae > Flaveria > Flaveria linearis. The sequence goes on along the minus strand of CM044016.1, from coordinate 26,631,708 downwards.
TGTTTAATCAAGAACAACTTATTGTTCCCGGTCTTACGAGCATACAACTCCTCAAGCCTTTTCCACAAAGTGCGAGCATGAGTCTCCTCAATAATATGGTTCAAAACATTATCATCAACCCACTGCCGAATATACCCACAAACTTGTCTACGCATAATCTTCCATTCTTCATCTGTTTTGTTTTCGGGTTTCTCGGTATTAATGACGGGCATATAATAATCCTTCACATAAAGGAGATCTTCCATCTTTCCTTTCCAAATGTGATAATTAGAACCATTCAAATTTACCATCCTACTTGTATTAACATCCATCGTTCAAACGAGTGTAATCTTATGAGAAGATTCAATATCAAGAGCCAAGGACAGGAACCAGTGGCTCTGATACCACTCTGATGGGAAAAATAGCACCAACAATAAGATCACCAACGGTAAATTACGAATGCGGAAGCGTAACCTCGTTTGACCTAAAAATTTTCCCGAACCCGTATGAACCTGTGAGGATGTAAACAAGTAGATATACAAAATAACCAAACAGAGACACCAAAATTTTTAGCGTGGAAAACCTCTCAAGGGAGAGTAAAAAACCACGGGACTACTAGAGCCGCTTAAAATCCACTATCACCAAATTTGAGCAATACAAAATCTTTCCTAGACACACTAGAGGCATACACAAACCATCATACACTTGGAATTAACAACATCAAGCATATGGAAACTAACCCAAGACAAAAGAGAAGAAAACACCCAAAACACAGCAGCTCTGTTTCACGGCTGTAGAACCTGACCTCCGGACGTGATAAACACAAACTCACCATTAGATGTGATCACCAGGATGTTAGGAAGACCCTGTTAAAATTTCACAACGATCCAACGGTTCAATATCTGGGAAACTACCGGTTTCTGAGCTGCTGTAATGAGGAAAAACGAAATTCTTCACTTTGAGTTTTTGCTTTCTGCTCGAATTCTGTATCTGTAACTCAATTATTGCATTCTCTCAAATGAAAAACTGCTCACCTTTTTTTTGTGTAGACTTTTCTGTAAAATAAAGTGGGTGGTGGTTCCCACTAGACAAAAACCACCCAATAAATTCCTGGTTGTCTTCCAATTTAAAATGATAGTCTCAAGCTGCACTTTTCCGCCATGCAAAAGGAGATGATCAGATTAAACGGCTAGCAAACTCCAGCAATAAGAAATAGCTACCTTTAAAAATATAAGCATTTTTAATGTTTATATCATTGCTGCACAAACATGTAATGAATTCATACAAATTGAAACAAATACAACACAGTTTCTTAAGTTAGCAGCAAGAAACATAAAGCTCAAAAAGAAATATAAATTGTTTCATACCCTTTCAATGATGTTTACATTTTTCATATAAATGATGGCCACACTCTGCAACAAGCATTGCTTAGGAAACCAAGTCTAACAATCTGACATTTAAGAGAAACCTTAATCAAAATATGCAAGAACCAATAGGCAATAGACCAGTTTAGATTCAAAATAAGGTTTCATGTTTAACAATAAGAGCATAAAAAATTACATAATCAACTCAAACATATTCAAGAATTGCAACCCCAATAACACAAATTAACTCAGGCGAAGATATGTGTCATGTTTCCTTCACTTCAAGGGAACTGAGAACCACAGCCATTGATTTCGGAACGAACGGTTCACTATTGAAATTTACTATTCCTCCAGTTTGTTTTTTAATATATGTTGGATTAATCGGTTCGTTAATCGGGTTTGGTTCACGGGTCGGTAGTTCACAAGTTACGGGTTGATAGTTTAGTTTGTTTATTTCATATGTTTTATTTAAGTGTAATTAGTCAAAATAATTGGTTAGTTTTCCTGGCTTATAGGAAATTCAAGTAGTAGTGGGTTAGTGGCCTTTTCTTTAGGAGCAAGTTTATTTCTTCTATTTAATGTAATTTTTGCTTTCAATGAAATGGAGTTTAAGCAGTACACATTACGTGAGTTTTAAGTGTGTGTGTGTGTGTTTCAAGGGGCCTGAACCAAAATATATAAGTGATTGTGGGATCCACTGAATTATATTAAATCATACAAAACATGATAAGTATCACTCCTTATGTTTCTGAGTAAAACCTGAAGTATAAGTTTTAAAAAAAAGGACAAAATATATTGACAATCAACTTAACCAGTTTATTTTAAATAAAGCTGGACAGAGTCTTGACTTGATAAAGAACTATATAATCTCATTTTGAAAATTCTTACATGAAAAGGAAGGTTCCAGTTCATGCACCTGTTCCTCCAAATTCTTTGAAGCAATTACTTTCTTGGAGATGTGAGAAGGATTCAGGTCATGCTGTGATCAAATGCACAGACAAATCATTTAGAATCATTGATCCAGCTGACTTAATGAAGTTTGGCAAAGACGACTTAATCAAGCCACTACACTGTCCCATTTCAGCTGATGAGTCAGTTCACTTTCTATCTTGCCAGTATGTGTGGATGACGGATCGAATCCTTAGGAACAAATGGTATGCTTATTCAGGCTCGTACAAGAAGGCTAACGTTGATTTTGATTGATTATGTTTCACCGAGCCTAGGGGGAGATTGTAGAAGACTAATCAAGGCTCGGCAAAACATTTGAAGACTGAATGAAGACGAATTCTGAAGACAGCTTGTGCGAAAGCCAGTCTCACGCGAGATGAAGCTTCCACGCGACAACTGACTCCACGTGAAGGACTGGACCCGCGCGAAAGGCTTAGCCGCGCGAAAAGCAAGTCGCGCGAGAACTCTTTGTTTAGTATAAATAGCTTAGTTTTCGTTTTGTAATCAAGCTTTTGTTCATTATTCACTTCTGTACTGTGCGATTTCGCACAAGACCTTTAATAGGTTGTGTTTATTCAATAGAAGAAGCATTTGTGATCAATTCAATTCTTATTTCAATCCAATCATGTTTACATTCCGCATTCATATGATTGAGATCGTGGTTTGACTGTTTCTTGGGAGATTTCACGATTTTACAATAATAAGGGGAGACCGGCGTATGTGCGTGAAAAATGGGCAGAAAGGATCCGTCAAAGCAGGTGGCTTTGGGTTCGGTTCGTTTGGCAGATGAAAGAAAGCGTTAAAGGTGGTGTGACCTTGTTTTCTTGGTCGGTGGAGAAGTCTCATTGAACAAGCGTGATCGGTGAAGGTAAGGTTGTGGCTATAAAAAGAAAGAAATTGGAGAAACAAGATGGTTGTGACAACATTTGGCATTGGAGTTCAAGTCGGGTGACTTTGGATGTGACCGGGGAAGAGGTCGTTGATCCGTGAAGAGTCAAGACGTTAATGAACGGGGTTGCAACGGGATGCCATGTGAGATGTTACAAGTGTGGTGGATTTTATTCGGGTTAAATCGAGAAGACTTTGGACGTGATCAGGTGAAGATTGGGTGTCCGGGAAAAGTCAAGATGGAGAAGATGGTGATCATTCGACTACTGTGACGAGTGGTGTAAACAAACCGATTAAGGGGGTGAATGTTGGATTAATCGGTTCGTTAATCAGGTTTGGTTCACGGTCACGGGTCGGTAGTTCACAAGTTACGGTTGATAGTTTAGTTTGTTTATTTCATATGTTTTATTTGAGAGTAATTAGTCAAAATAATTGGTTAGTTTTCCTGGCTTATAGGAAATTCAAGTAGTAGTGGGTTAATGGCCTTTTCTTTAGGAGCAAGTTTATTTCTTCTATTTAATGTAATTTTTGCTTTCAATGAAATGGAGTTTAAGCAGTACACATTACGTGAGTTTTAAGTGTGTGTGTGTGTGTTTCAAGGGGCCTGAACCAACAATATATAGGCTAAATTATTTTTTAAAACCCTTCAACGAATGCTTTTTTCTTTGGTGAGATTGAATCGACAAACTAACCTAAGCGTTTTGACATTGTAAAAAACAGGATCATGAGTTCTCAAGATGGGCGTATAACTAGTTTTTACCTTTTTGAGGACCTGAAGCGGGCATTGATCGATAATATACCTTTCTATTCCTTTTTTTGAACGACAAATGTGCGACCTGCTTCGGAGGATAAATGTTATCTTAACTGGGCGCATATATCCGTGTCCCAGTCGGGACCACACCTCCAACCCACTCAAGAGGAAACCCATTGCTGGAAAAAACCACTGGCTCAACTCTGAGCATATTGCTTAGAGTGAGACTTGAACCCATGACCTATCTCATATTTATATGTCATGGATAGCTCACCTTTCTATTCCTATTCATATTCTTTATTCAATTTGGTTGGCGCGTTGAATCTGACGAGAATAGCCTTTTCCAACATAACCATCGACTTCTATAGTCTAGCTAGAATCCCTCCCCTTGGGTCAAGTTACTTTGTTCCCTTTTCTTTTGCCAATAATATCATTTCATGTTCCAATCTCGGCATTATGGTGGAAACACGAGAGATCACACTTGATCCTATGATCCATCCTACAATTAAAATGAATTCTTGATTGGTTTCATAATCAATCATTCGTCGACGAAATGGGTTGAATCTTTCCTCAACCAACCTAACAACAACATATTGCACAACATCTCGTGAAACTATTCATTCTAAAAACTCTTAAAATCAACATTACTCTAAAGTACACCACATAAAAACCACTTCTTACCAATTTGACATGATTTTTTTTTCTTCTCTAAAAGACTTGAGTTAAGTTAAATTTTGTTCTCTAAGCTTTCAAAAAAATAACTATTTTTTTTTAAAATATTAAAAACATCAATATACTTTCAAAAATTTCACAACTTTTTTCAATTTTAATCCAAAAATTTAATTAGTTGTTTCAACTTGAATAAAACTTTTAAACTAAAACCAAAATGACTTATGAATTTTTTTAAAGTAAATTTATGTTTTAATTTTTTATAAGTAAAACAAGTTATTTTTATCAAAAACAAGATTAAATAACTCAAAACACTTTAATACCATGCTACAAACCGTTAATGACATGAAGAGAAATTTTAAAGATGTTTTAAGTTTTAACTATATTCTAGTGTGGCACTCATTCTGTTGGTCCTGTTGGACAAAGTCGTTGACTGTAGCCATAACATTTCCCCTTTCTATCTGATCCAACAAAACCTAATTTCTACTCCTTCAATTCTTCAAAATCTCACATCTCCTTCCAATGGCTACCACTTCTTCTTCTACCACGATCGTTTCTGCAACAAATCGCACCAGATACGACGTCTTCATAAGCTTTCACGAAGACACACGCTTCTCCTTCACAGATCATCTCTTCGAGGCCTTAATCGGAGCAGGCGTCAGGACCTTCAGAAACGATTCAATCACCACAGCTGAAGATCTGAGTCCCGAAATCGAGAGAGCAATCACGGTATCTAGGGCTTCAATTGTTGTATTATCGAAGAATTATGCCAGTTCTGCATCGTGCCTTGATGAGCTTGTGGTGATCATGGAGAGGAGGAAGGGGTTCTATCATGTGGTTGTGCCTGTGTTTTATCACGTTGATCCGTCTGATTTTAGGAAAGAAGATGGTGTTTATGAGTTGAAGCTTTTCAAGAGGCTTTCGGATGGGCAGAGCGTAAGGTGGAACAGCGGAAGGTAGCTCTTATGGAGGTTGCTAATTTGAGTGACAAGGCTGTTTCTGGGTAAGGATTTTGATTGGTAAATTGATTGTTGTGAAAATACCTCTTGAAGGAGTAATGATATTTGATGATGCTATTGTTATAGTTGGGGAAAAGGCTATAGTTTAATGCCAAAATTATGTCTGAAATTAAGTTTTGATTCGATAGCTTCATACAGGATCATGTTGGATAATTTTTTTTCACAAAAAGAAGAAGCTAGATTTACCTTCAGAAAGTTTGTTAGCAATGCTCCAATTAATTTACCTTATTCTTAATTCGAGTTAGTGCTTGGTTGTTTAGTTGCGGAAGCTCACATGGTCACCACTGTTAGTTGTTGCGACCCTTAAGTTACACAGATGGTTGTGGCATTGCGCTAACCTTTGCTGGTTTTCTACGATATGTTGTTTTGACCACTAAACTATTCATCTTTTAGTATGATCTTTTCAGGAAGTTGAGCCAGTTAGCTTATAATAGCTGTAGGAGTTTATCACTTTGATTTTAGTTAGAGTTTTTTGTAAGAAACGTATTAAGTAAAATATTTTTTCAAAACTGAATCAATGTTTTTACATTGGAAAATATAAAAGAACTTCTATTTAGTTTGGCACATCAATTCTTGTGAAGGCTTGCCAAATGCCCCCTCCTTCAAAATAAATGTGAAGGCTGACGTGGCACATGGGTCAGAAAGTGTGAACTAATATTACATACCTTAGATGCTCCTTAGTACAACACAATTTAAAAGCCTTGCATTCATCTCACCGTCTCGAAATGTCATATTCTGATTGTGCTCATTTTCCCACTTCAATGTTCCAGGCCTGAAACGAAGTTCATTGCGGATATTGTTAATACCATTGGCAATAAGCTAGGTCTCAGATTAGTTTCTAGCCCGCCACATCTAACTGGAATGGATGCTCGAGCTGAAGATATAAATTTTTGGGTGAAAAATAAGCAGGATGCTCAATTTCTTGCAATTTGTGGGCTGGCAGGAAATGGAAAGACGACACTGGCCAAGTATATCTATGATTCCAACATGCTAAAGTTTGAAAGCAGTAGTTTTCTTGAAGACATTGGAAAGATCTGTGAGCAACCATATGGTTTGTGTGCATTACAAGAACAACTTCTTTTAGACATTTTAGAGGACAAGAGGAAAGACCTTGATGTTACTTCATATAAAAGTCAGATAGAGAAAGCCTTACAAAAGAAAAAGGTGCTTATTGTTCTTGATGACATTGATAAAAAAGAACATATAGAAGCTTTACTTGGAACAGAGAAGATTAATATAGAAAGCAAGATTATTATAACAAGTAGGCATCCAAATATACAAACATGGTTTAGGTCTAGACATCATACGTGTAAAGAGCATAAACTTGAATTACTAAATGAACAAGAATCATTGACACTTTTAAGTTGGTATGCTTTTGGATCTAAAATTCCCATGGAAGGTTTCAAGGAGCTCGCATTAAAAGCAGCACAATATTGTGCAGGAAATCCACTGGCTCTTAAATTGTTGGGTTCTTTATTTGTTAGTGTGAAAGACTCAAGAAAAAGAAATAACATAGAATATTGGAGGAGTACATTGAATTTATTAGAACAAGACCCCCTGATAACAGAATACAAGGCATACTTCGAATGAGCTTTGACTATTTGCCATTTATCACTTACCGAGAGTTGTTCTTGCATATTGCTTGCTTCTTTATTGGAAAAGACGAAGATTACGTGGTGAAGATATTGGAGCCTGATTACTGTGCAACAGCTGGGATTGTAACCCTAATTAATAGATGCCTTCTTACTGTTTCACCAAGCAAAAAAACTGATGATGCATGGATTGTTTATAGAGATGGCAAAAAGGATGGTGCATGAAGAATCACCCCAAAATCCTGCAAAACGCAGTAGAGTCTGGTGTAATGAGGACTCTTACAATCTGTTGAGACAAGGAATAGTAAGATATGCCATTTATGTGTATTTTCAAGATTTACTCTATGTGTGGTGTTTAAACTAACTTTCTCTTATTTTCCATTAGGGTTCAGAAACTATAGAAGGTCTAGCACTTGACATGCGAATGGTGAGGGAAGAGAAGAATAACACGGTAATTTTGGGGGAGGAGTGAATATTAGTGCCTTATTTAGATGAAGAATTAATTAGTTTCTTATGAAATGCATTATAACTGTAGTTTAGTAGCAAAACCCTGAAGATTTGTGATATTAGGGGCTTAGGGCATTCACTGGAATGTCACCAGATCCTACATACATATCTCACATTCTCATGTATCTTTCGCGTAAGTGTCCAGTTTTAACACCTTCAGCATGACTCGATGGGTGCATGAGGGCCTCTATATTGCTTGAACCTTTGTAATGTATGCATTTAGGAGACTGTTTGAAAATAATAGGTACTTAAGGGTTTCAGAATTTGGGTAGTTATGAAACAGTTGAAATATCTTTAAAGAATGTCATGTTAATGTTTATTATATGTTGTCCTTGTTTCTTGGATAGATCATCTTCCTGCACAGTACAATATAAGTGAAATGTCTGTAAAAGTATACGTGTTTAGTTCCTGTGGATTTTAAGTTGTGTGAATATACTTTATATTCCTTTCTCTAACCTTTTGCGATTGATGATTTGACAGTAATAGGATAAGATCTTCCCATTAAAAGAGGTTATAAATGTCACTGTACAAATGAAATTTTATTTGGTCGTAGAATTCAAACAGTTGATGAAGGTAGCTAGTATTGAGCTTATAATATAACCCAGATACTACCTAATATTTATTATCATTAATGTGTTAAGAGTTGTAGTTGACTAGTTGGGTAAAAAAACCTAGTAGGACATGTAAGTTTCTCTTTGCAATATATTCTTGAGGTATGTTTGGAACAACTGACTCTAGATAAGTTGCTAACTAAACTACTTTTCAGCCAAAGGCCTTTCATGCTGATTCACTTGCAAAGATGGATAATCTAAAGTTGCTCCAGCTCAACTATGTGGAGTTATTTGGATCCTATGACGATTTTCCAGAAGATTTAAGATGGCTTTGCTGGCATGGATTTCCTTTAGGAACCCTACCTTCTGAATTATTCATGGGGAACTTGGTGGCTATAGACATGAGTTATAGCAAACTGGAATTATTTGAACCGCCCATGGTAGGTATTTTTCACTGTATTACCCTTTTCTTTAATCTTTTGGCCTGTTAACTTTGTTAGTTCTGAAGGTCTTGGAGAACTAAATTTTCTTACTTCTGAAACAGGTAATTAGACCACTGAAGATTCTAAACTTCAAAGATTCCCATAGTCTAGTAAAAATCCACAATATTTCCCACCTTCCGAATCTCGAGACTTTGATTCTTTGGAACTGTTACAGTTTGGTTCGTGTTTCTGAAAACATTGGAGACCTTAAGTGTCTTTCTCTATTGAACATGACAGGATGTGAAAACCTGTTTAAAATGTCAAATTTTGGTCAACAGCAGCAGTTGGGTTCCTCCTTTCCACACCCATTACAAAGTCTTTTGCTAAAAATTGCAATCTTGATCTCAACAATCATTTTCTAAATCTCAAACACTATTCATTTTTGCAGTACCTGAATTTAAGCAATAATCTGTTTGACCTCTTGCCTGATTACAATCATCTTAAGAATCTTCGGGTACTTGACTTGAGTTTTTGCTCAAGACTTAAGTGCATTGAGTGCCTTCCAAGCACAGTAGAAGAGTTGTTTGTTACTAGTTGTAAGTCATTGGAGAAGATTGCTTTCCAATCACCACGATTCAAATTGCGAGAGATTGATTATCAGGGTTGTTCTAATTTATTGGAAATTGAGGGCCTTTTAAGTTGGTACCGATATTTAAAGCAGATGAAAATATTTTGGGCCATATGAAGCGGCTCAAAGAATATCAAAATCATGAAGTGTGCCTGATTGGTGATTATCACCTCACAGTAGGCAGAAGTCAACATATTCAGGTTCATTCTTGCTCTAAAAACCATGCACAAGCACACTGAGCTACTCCTTTCAAAGCATCACATTTGGATTAATTCACTTAATGGTAATGATATGACCTTTGATCCAATTAAATGATTGTGATCTAAAGCGGTCAGCCAGGGTCTTGATCTAACCCATGATCCAACTAATCTAAACGAAGAGCCGTCCTAATACGGTCATGAACTTAATACAAACTTTTAGCTTTATATTTTAAGAAGGATAAATATAAAAAATGGGCTGTATAGATTTTGAAATATTCTTATTTAAAATTGACCTGTTGGGTTTTGATAAATGCCAGAACTGTAAACTTGTTTTTAATAGAATCAAGAATCAAACCAATATAGCCAGTTTCAGTTTTGACGGATAAGAATTAAATTTATAAAAACTAAAATAAGAATAAAAGCTTAAAAGCTTATTTTGTTTATAACTAAGAATCGACCCACTGAACTGGGTCGGTCTGCTGCGTCTACTAATCAAGCTTTTTGATTTGTTAGATCGTATTAATGGTTAGGCTTACATAGTATTCAATACCTGGTTCCCATTAACAGGTCTACTTTGAGCAATCACTTCTAAACTGATCAGCATACTAATGACTGAATTTTATAACTTGGTGTAGCGCAGATGCTGTACGAATTTGGCATAATGAGCACATTTCTGGCAGACATAAAGGACCCGAACCTTACATTTGAGCACATCTCAAAATCTTCATCGTTATCCTTTGAAGTGCCTTCATATACTAGTAATCGCAAGCTCAAAGGATTAAATGTTATTTTCAAGTACATACTATCCGGCCATGAGAAAGATGCATGGCCATATTTGCTAAACTCAGTAACACGACCAAATGTCGTGATTGGATTTACAACCCTATGGTTTTTGGGAAACCTGGATTTGATGAAGTTGGTATATGGTTTAGTTATTGGTCAATGGAAAACTTATTAGATGTTGGAGACAAAGTCAACGTGTCTATTATCACGGAGAATGGATTAGAAGTAACCGAATGTGGTGCAAGCCTTGTGTATGGTGGTGATGATAAGATGGAGGATGACACCATACAAAATAACAATGAATGGGTTGAAACCCTTGCAGGAGATTTGTCTGCATTTCAGTTGAGCACAGAAACGTATTATCTCTGTCGCCGTGATTTCTTTAAGTCGATGGAGGTTGATGGACCGACTCCTAGTTGGTTTAGGGATTCGGTTGGTTATAAATGTGACTATACAGGTACACACGTGTCTCTTGTCATAAGCTAATGTTTGGTTTGGGGAATTGAGTTTTGGTTCCAAATAAAGATTGTTGATAGTTATTTAAATTGATACAGAGATACAAGGATGGACAAAAACCGGTGGATCTCAGAAATTTCAACAGTAATTTTCAGGAATCAATGGTGTAATGTAATTGATGTCAGATATCTTGGAATTGCAAGGCATATCTTGTCATGCCAATGCATATGATCTTCTCGTGTTAATACAAGGCAGATCTTTTATCATTCTTGTCTGTATTTCTTATTTTTATCTTCATGTCTTACGTCTAGAGACGGAAAAAACTGGTTTGCAACCTGGAGCTGGCTTGAGTTTGAAACTAGTTTGATTCAGTTAGGGTAGGGTTGGAATTGCTGGTTTACGCTTGGTTTGAGGTTTTATAGGCTGGAACCAGTTGGACTGTTGGATACAATGACTGTTGGTAGCATCCAAAGTATTGAGTTCAGAAGGTACAGTGGAACAAAATTTTTATCCGTTATGACTTCACAAGGTTTTCATAAATTTGATGTTCTAGCTTGATGGAAAGATAATTATACTTTCTTTTCAGTTCCAGCCATTATGGCTTGTGTTCTACTACTGGTCAAGCCTTTATGGTATTTTAAAATTTGTATGGTAAAGTTTCATCTACATATGAAAAACAAGGTTCATTTCAACAGCTATGAAAACGCGCATTTTCGGAAGGAGCATTTGGATCTGATAAAACCGACGTAACATGGTATAGTTGGGATCTCTAAGGCTGCCATGGTTTAAGTTGGGATCTCTAAGGCTGCCAAGGTTTAAGTTGTATATGAATTGAACTTTATGAGCATCATGATTGCTATTGTGTAATTTGAGACTATTAGTCTTCACTTGGAGTAAGTTGTAACTTGGCTTATGAGATTGAGGACAATGATTCTAATTTATTCCAAAATGGGTTTTAGATTTACACGTGTTTAAAGTCTAGGAACTTCATTTGCTTGTATGAATGTGTGGATATGCATGCTTTACAAACACAATTAGTGTTCAAGATAATCAAATATTAAGGTTGAGATATGAAGTCAGAATAACTATATTTTTAAAATAAAGGTTACAAAAGTTAAGCTTATGAGGTTGGAAGAATTATATAACATCATAGTGTACCAGTAGTTAAACCACCCTCTAAACAAAAAGACAGTTGCTGAAGCTAATCGAAAGAAATGAAGCTCAGACTTGCCAACGTGACAACAAACTCATTAAAAAAGTTCAATGCATCCTTGGTTGCTTTTAATATTTTGACTTTTTTGATTGATTTATTTTTATCTCTCCAATCTAGTGTTCAAACGTTGGAACTTTTTCCACAATGTGTGGTATCATCGTGCTTTTTTATTTCTTTTTCTTTTAAATACATTAGTCATCTTGTAGGTGGGATGTTAGATAATATAAAGACGTCTTATAAATTTAAGTTATTAGAAAAACTTTTATTTGTTATAAATACCACTTTGTAACTTTTAAATTCATTATGTTTGTATTAATTTTATATTCTTATAATAATGGTTTTTGTGTTTGACATTTTATCTTAATATGAAAGAGTTCTTGTAATATTCATATTTTTTCTCTCTATGATCATATTGTCCTTATATTTATATACTCCATATATAGTTGCTAGTCGGTTGTTTCACAACATGTTTATCACTGCGAGTTGATATTTGGAGTTGGATTATATTATCATAAGATAAAAAACTTGTTTTTGTCTCAATCTATTCAAACAAAAATTCATCTTGTAATTCATATAATTTTGAAGTATGTTTAGATTTGTATCATTGTTATTGTTTTGATTCTCATATAAAACCCATATTATTCATACTACTTTGAGTTGGGTTGAGAATTATATATATTGATTTAATAAATTATTAATAATACGTCCTTGAACAAAAAAAATATTTGTTAAAATCAGCTCGTGACTAGGTTCGACTATATTTGTGTTTTCATATATATTAAAATGTGAAATAAAGTTTTTTTTAAATCGAGCGAGTCTTTCACGAGCCAAACTCAAGCCGGTGCTTTCAGCTCGTTAAAAATTTTCGAGCCCGAGCCGAGCCGGCTTGATAAGCTTCGAGCTCGAATCCATCCTGGCTCTGGTTCGACTCGGCTTGTTTACAACCCTCTATAATAAATTTACTTACTAAATTCTTTGTTATAAAAAGTAACTAAAAGAAAAAGAAAAGTATTATAATTATAATAACAATTTATTATAAACCAATAATTATGATGTTTCATCTTCACAATATTCAACTAGAAATTAAGGTTGGCGCGTTTTCGCAGGTCTCTTTGGGTTTGATTTTTTATAAAATTTTTATCCGCGCATTGCTACGTGTTGGTTAAGCAAGGCATCAATGATCAAGCGAGGATAACCCCGATTGAGAAGAAAGCAAATGTTTTAAACAACAAAAAATCAAAATCTCAAACTAACAAACTCCAAACCAATTACCAAAAAAGAAAAAAAGAAAAAAAGAGAAAAAAAGGGCAAACCAAAGTTTGGTTACTGTTTTGACCATCGTAGGGAGTCGTCGCTGCCTGAGATCAGGGTCGGCTCTATAGTGTTATTTATGACGTATTAGGCTTGGGCCCCCTAAAAATAAGGGCCCCCATTAAAAAAAGTTCTAGTGAGCTTTTGTATCATACGAGCCAATGAAATTTTAAAGCGGAAATAACACTTGATAATTGAATCCCGATGAAAATTTTGATAATTTGATCAGTTATTGAAGAAACACGATCACACAATTCACAAAACAACCACCATTTCTAAGTTCCTTTCTCTTTTATTGATTTGATTGACATCGGCTAGCTTTTGTTTTGCTTATTTTTTGTTCAAAAAAATAAACTTTCAAGGGCTAAGGTTAGTATATAAAATTTCCTTGATTTATTGTTTTTGTTAAGAAAATTTGATTAGGTTGCTTTTTGATTTTGTTACTTTTTTTTAGATTGTGTTTTTTTAAAAGGCGCATTTCTTTTGATTCGATTGGAGCCCTAAATGTGACATCCGGTAATTTTCCGTTACAAAACTCCGTTAGTTCCGTTAAGTTTTGCATACACGCGTCGTAAGCACACACTAGTTGTCGTTTGACGTTGGTGACCTAATAATAATTAATAATGCTAATTTAATAATAATCTAGTTGATTAGATGATTATTGTGTTATGCTTATGTGTTTACGCGATTTAAATGTTAACGGTAAATTTTATCGCATAACGTGGAAACGCGTGTGTTAATTCGTACGTCTTGTGTTTTTATAAAATAAAATATATAAAAGTTACCATTAGTTTATATGTTCATATTATTAAGTTAAAACACTTTACAAAGAGGTTAAAAGCTTAAATTTTATAAAATACCAAACACAAGGATTAAAGGGTAAATCTTGTAAATAAAACTAAACAAAACAAACCCTAGCCCCCACCCACACCCCACGGCCGCGATCTCACTCCTCTCCCCCTCTCCTTGCGAAATTCAGCCCAATACAAGCCAAGAACTCACGTTTTTGATCGATTTCAAGTGCTAGAACGTGATTTGGATCTTCATTAACAAGTGTACACGTGAATTGAAGGTTAGTTTTGATGTTTTGTGAGATTTCTTAACTTGGCCGAACCCTAAATCGTGTGGGGCTTCAAAATTTTCGAATACAGATGTTGTTTGATGATGGTAACATGTTAGATTGGTTGTATGTATGTTGTTTAACATGGATTATGCGTGAATAATACGTTATAGTGATTGGATCATGAACTTGAAGTCTAGATGAACCCTAATTCGAAATTCATGAGGATTATATGGAATTGATAGTTGTCTGATGTTGTTTGTTGATTATATGATGTTAGTTAGATAGTAGTTATGCTAGTTTACGTGGATTGTACAAGATATTCATGATTTTGATGCTTGGATCATACCTTACTATTAATAGTAACTTTTGTGCATGAACTTGATAATTCAATGATGAATTGATGGTATTAGGGTGTTAATGATGTTGTATGAATGTTGGAATTATGATAAGTCATGCTAGAAATCCAAGTAATGGTCATATAGTTCATATCTTGCCATTAGTGGAAACTTTTGAATATGAGATTTGTGAATTATGATGATTTGATGATGAATGTGTGTTATGGATGTGTTCATGGTGATGATTAGATGTTAGATTGATATTATGAACATTGGGAATTCAATAACACATACTATAGTTCATGCCTTACTAAAGATAGTAACTTTTTGAGTATGAAACTTATGAATCATGTTAACTAGGTGTTGTAGATCATGTCTAGGTATGACATGAACTTGAAATGGTATGTTATTGATGAATATGCATGCTTTGGGTGTTTAGTAGATTTGGGATATACTTTCCCAAAGGGAAACTTTATTTTTGATGAACTTTGGATATGATGCTTTGGACATGTTCTTGATGATAGGATCATGCTAGAGTGTTTATTATGGATATCTAATGTGTTAGAATGTGTTATTGGAGTTGTATGAATGCTTAGTTGATCATGTGGGATTGATGTACTTTGATGATCATGTATGGTATTGAATGATTGATTAGTAACTAGGACATCATATTTGGGACTGGAGATCAATCATCTTGATATATGTTATATGTAATGGACATGTTGAACGTGTTGAGGTTAGTATGGATGATTAAATGGTAAATTATCTGTTTTGACCCATATATGCTAATTCATGGTTATAGGTCATACAAGTAGGTTATGCATGGTTTAACCTTTATATGGTACACTAGTTGTATTATGGATACTGTCACACCCTCAAAATCCACGTGCAGAGTTTTACCCGCGAGGCGTGTGAACAACCAGGATCACAGTCAATAGTTACTCAGAATGACTCTATATGTTACGTTTAACATAACAAACCAAACCAGAGTTCAAACTTTAAAATCATGCGGAAGCGTATAGTAAATAAAACAAACCCAAAGTGAAAAATGTATCATAAGGCAAAACACGTGCCAACCGATTATTTAAAACCCAACAAAAGACGAGAATTTATGTTTGAAGTTTAAATCTCTAATATGCATGCTGACTCGTGTAGTGCTCCTATCAGCAGTCCAGATTAATGACCTGAGAATAGCATACTAAAAGATTCAACACAATGGTTGGTGAGTTCAAGAGTTTGCGTATAAACATAACAGTTTATCAATATTGTATAAATAAGCATGTGCATTGTAATAGATAGCTAGTCCATTAACAAATTGATATTAATACATAGTGATTTCGACATTGAAGCTGACTGTGTTATGTTTGCCTCCCGTCACGACTTCACCATATCGTGACGAAAAATCATAGGACAATTGCACCCGGTTGACCTCGAGTCACACGGGTGGGGCTCGTCAGACCCAGTAGTACTACCCAAGTTTTCCCCGCTATTCAATATTACAATTCGAAAGTGTGAGGACTTTATCATAGTAAACAGCACTATATTAATATCATACACATCTTAAATATAAAAGCGTTTATAACATTACCAGTATGCTATCTCCCCCGAAAGAGATTTAGTAAAACAGTGGGGCATGAACTCACTGATACGCGTATTGAGTACTAGAGTTTGTGTAAACAGTGAATATGAGAAACCCTAAGTGCACTACAACCAAGACTTAAGATTTTGGAAGAATAGACATGTTTGACCCAGTTGACCCATTTGACCCGTTGGTGACATTATGTGTTGTAAACCATTAAACAGACATGAGCATATACCAGTGTATCCATAATACAACTAGTGTACCATATAAAAGGTCCGATCATGCATAACCTACTTATATGACCCATAACCATGATTAGCATATAGGGTCAAAACAGATAATCTACCAAATAATCATCCATACTAGTCACAACACATTCAATATGTCCCAATACATACCACATACCTCAATATGATCAATTTCCAGTCCCAAACATGATGTCCTAGTTACTAATCAACATACCAAACCATACATGATCATCAAAGTGCATAAATCACCCAATAACCTATTAAACATTCCATAAACCAAATTAACAGGTTCTACCACATTAAACATCCACAATAAGCATTCTAATATGATCCTAAAGCCATGAACATGTCAAATTTCCAATATCCAATGTTCATCCAAATAAAGTTTCCATTTTGGGAAAGTTTATCCCAAAACCTACTAAACACCCAATGAACATACAATTCATCAATAATATACTATTTCAAGCTCATAACAACATCCAAGCATGATCAACAACATCAAACCAACCTAATTCATCAATTCATATCTAAAAGTTTCTACTTTTGGCAATATATGAACAACAACATCCAACCTAAGATTTCTAGCATTCATAGCATCAATCTAGCATTCATATCATAATCCCAATGTTCATACAACATCATTAACACCCTAATAACACCAATTCATCCTTGAATTATCAAGTCATACACAAAAGTACTATTTTTAGTAACATATGAACAAAGTTCTCAATTTACCAATTTCTTGCATAATTCATGTTTTCTAACATTCATACTAACTAACTAACATCCAAACAACATCAAATAACAATCAATTCCACAAAAGCCCCAAATTTCGAATTAGGGTTCATCTTCATCAAGTTTCATAATTAATCAATCAAAAGTGTTGTTTTCTTGCATAATCAACTCTAAACAACATACACACAACCTAACTAACATGTGAACAACATCAAAACATCAAAATTTCAGCCTATTGAACACCCAATTCGCAGCCATGTTTGGCCATATCAAGAAATCACGAAAAAAAAACACCAACTAACCTTCAATTCGTGGAAAGAAACAAGATTTGATGCTTCTATTGCCTTCTACTACTTGGAATCGACCAAAACTGTGAAGATTTGAGGGTTGAAGGCTGAAAAACGCAGAGAATAGAGGGAGAGGGGCTGCAGGTCGGTCATGGGGGAAAGGTTGGGTTGTGGTGTTTGTTTTAATCAATTTTACAAATACACCCCCTCTAAAACTTCCACTTTGTATTTTTTTTTTAAAAGTTAAGTTTTTAATTCTTTGTAATGTGTTTTTAACTTAATAATATGAATATATAAACTAATGATAACACTTATATATTTTATTTTGTAAAAACACAAGACATAGGAAATAACACGCGCGTTTCCGCGTTACGCGATAAAATTCCCGAATAGTCTTTAAATCGCGTAAAACACATAAGCATAACATAATAATCATTTAATCCACTAGATTATTATTAAATTAACATTATTATTATTATTAAGTCACCAACGTCAAACGACAACTAGTGTGTGCTTACGACGCGTGTATGTAAAACTTAACGGAACTAACGGAGTTTGCTAACGGAAAATCACCGGATGTCACATTATCCCCATGTTGAAAGAATTTTCGTCCCGAAAATTACGTTACATGGTGAGAGTATTCCATCACATGGTGAGAGTGTTCCATCACTGGTCTACTGCATTGGCACGCAGAAATCGAAATCGAGTGAGTTTTGGATGAGTTGTCACATCATCCCCATGTTGAAAGAAATTTCGTTCCGAAATTTAAATCAATACCTTCGTCTGCATGCATCTTCTCGAACAGTTGAGGGTACTTAAGCTTCATTTGATCTTCACGTTCCCACGTGAATTCCGGTCCACGTCGCGAGTTCCAACGAACTTTGACTATGGGTATCTTGCTCTGCTTAAGTGTTTTCACCTCACGATCCATCACCTCGACTGGTTCTTCGATAAAGCGTAATTGTTCATCCACTTGTACATCTTCTAGTGGTACAATTAGTGTTTCATCAGACAAACACTTCTTCAGATTTGAAACGTGAAACACATCATGGACTCCACTCAGTGAATCAGGTAAGGCTAGTCGATAGGCCACTGGACCTATCCTTTCCAATATCTCAAATGGTCCAACATACCTCGGATTCAGCTTTCCTCGCTTGCCAAACCGAACTACGCCTTTCCACGGTGAGACTTTCAATAAGACTTTGTCACCAATTTGAAATTCCAGTGGTTTCCGTCTATTGTCAGCATAACTTTTCTGTCTATCTCGCGCTGCTGCCATATGATTCTGTATCTGCACAATCTTCTCAGTGGTTTCATGTATTAGCTCGGGACCCGTTAGTTGACTATCACCAATTCAGCCCAGCAAATCGGTGATCTACACTTTCTCCATACAAAGCCTCGAAAGGTGCTGCCTGTATGCTAGTGTAATAACTGTTATTATAGGAAAATTCCACCAAAGGCAGGTGAACTTCCCAGTTGTTCCGAAATCAATCACACAAGCACGTAGCATATCCTCCAAAGTCTGTATGGTACGCTCACTCTGGCTGCAAGGAAGTGAGCGGACTTGGTCAACCGGTCCACAATAACCCAGATTGTGTCACAACCAGTACTAGTCCGGGGTAATTTCGTGATAAAATCCATAGAAATTTGTTCCCATTTCCACATTGGTATCTCGGGTTGTTGTAACAGTCCAAATGGTTTTTGGTATTCGACCTTGACTTTTGAGCAGGTCAAACAATTGCTCACATGTGTAGCTACGTCCGCCTTCATGTTAGGCCACCAATAGTGCGCCTTTAGATCATGATACATCTTGTCAGATCCAGGATGTACAGAGTATTTAGACTTGTGTGCCTCATTCATAACCAAATCTCTCAGGTTTCCATAGACAGGCACCCAAAGTCTATCCATGAAGTACCGAATTCCATCCTCTTTCACTACCAATTGCTTATCCATTCCCCGTAATGATTCAGAACCAATATTTTCCTCTTTTAGAGCTTCTATCTGTGCTTCCTTAACTTGTTCGGTAGTTGAGTACTAATTGTAAGTTGTAAGGCTCGCACCCGCCTGGGTTTAACTGTTTCTTTCGGCTTAATGCATCGGAAACCACGTTCGCCTTTCCAGGATGGTACTTGATAGCACAATCATAATCGTTAAGAAGTTCTACCCAATGCCGCTGCCTCATATTCAACTCTTTTTGCTCAAAGATGTGCTGAAGACTCTTGTGATCGGGTAGGTAGTGCATTTGGTACCGTACAAGTAATGTCTCCAAATCTTCAAGGCAAAACTACTGCACCCATTCCAGGTCATGGGTGGTATAGTTCTTCTCGTGAACCTTCAGTTGTCTCGAGGCGTAAGCTATCACTTTGTCGCGTCGCATCAGGACACAACCCAATCCTTGAATGGATGCGTCACAATACACCACGAAATCATCTGTTCCCTCTGGTAGTGCCAATATCGGTGCACTACAGAGTTTCTGTTTTAATAACTGAAAAGCTGCCTCTTGACTTTCACCCCATTTGTATGTCGTTCCTTTGTGGGTTAAAGCTGTGAGAGGTTGTGCAATCTTAGAAAATCCCTCTATGAATCGTCGGTAATATCCTGCTAACCCCAGAAATTGCCTTATCTCGCTTGGTGTTTTGGTATAGCCCAATTCTTTATCGCCACAATCTTGGCAGGATCAACATGTATTCCCTTCTCATTAACGATATGACCTAGGAACTGCACTTCGCGTATCCAAAAGTCACACTTAGAGAATTTGGCGTACAGTTGCTCATTCTTCAACAATTCCAAGATTAATCGTAGATGCTCTTCATGGTCCTCCTTGGTCTTAGAGTATATCAGTATGTCATCGATAAACACAATAACAAACTGGTCGAGATAGGGTTTGCACACGCGATTCATGAGATCCATGAACACTGTAGGTGCATTAGTCAACCCAAAAGGCATGACAAAGAACTCGTAATGACCATAACGAGTACGGAATGCAGTTTTGGAGATGTCTTCCTCACGGACTCTGAGTTGATGATAACCAGACCTCAAGTCGATCTTTGAATAATAACTTGATCCCTGAAGCTGATCAAACAAGTCGTCGATTCGAGGTAGAGGGTATCGGTTCTTGACTGTGACTTTGTTTAACTCTCTATAATCGATGCACATTCGGAACATGCCATCTTCTTCTTAACAAAGAGGATAGGGGCTCCCCAAGGTGATGTGCTAGGTCGAATAAAGCCCTTATCTAGAAGTTCCTGAAATTGTGATGACAACTCCTGTAGTTCGTTCGGTGCTAATCGATAAGGTGCTCTAGCAATCGGGGCTGCGCCCGGAGTCAGTTCAATTTGGAATTCCACTTGACGATGAGGTGGTAGTCCAGGAAGATCCTCTGGAAACACCTCTGGAAAGTCTCGTACCACGGGAATGTTTTCTATTTTTCTTTCCTCTGGTTGCTTATCGGTGACGAGTGCCAGAATAGCCAAACGGCCTTTTCGCAATAACTTTTGTGCTTTCATGTAAGAGATAATGCCCATCACTACACCACTCCTATCACCTCGGACTGTAAGGATTTCATCACTAACAAGAATTTGTATGATTTTCTCATGACATATGACTTCCGCTTGCTTATTAGAGAGCCAATCCATGCCTACCACAACGTCGAAACTTCCTAGTGTAACAGGCATAAGATCTATAGCGAAAGTATGACCAGCGAGTTCTATCTTACAATCTCTAAGGATGTGTGTTATATGGATTTGTTTACCATCAGCCAACTCCACGGTATATTTGGATTCTAAGGCAGAAGGGATATCACTTAGGAGACTACAGAACTTTAAGGACATGAAACTCCTATCGGCTCCAGTATCAAACAGTACTGTAGCAAAACATCCATGACAGAAAACCTACCAGTTACAGTTGTAGGGTCATTTAGAGCCTCACCTGAGCCAATGACGAAGGCTCTCCCTTTGGCTCCAGTATATTACCACCATTTCCATTGCCTTTTCCATCATTGTTGTTGTTGTTGTTGCCTTGATTGTTGTTGTTTTGGCCATTGCCATTACTGTTCTTCCTCAGCTGCGGGCAGTTTCGCCTATAGTGCCCTTCTTTCCCACACTCAAAGCAACCCTTTGGAGTCTTATAATGTTGCTGTGGCTTCCTAACCAAATCACCACGGCAATCCTTGGCTAAGTGTCCCATTTTGCCACACCGCTGACACTTGTAATTGTCACATCTTCCAACATGATGATAGTTTCACAGCGGGCACCTAGGTTGTTTACCACCATAACCGCTCGGTCCTTGATTGTTCGAGGCTGACTGGTTGAAATTACGATTGTTGTCGAACCTCCTTTGTTGTTGTTGCGGTGGTTGTTGCTGAGATTGATGTTGACCACCGGACGATGATGCTCTATTGTTGTTGTTGTTGGTGTTGGAGGCATCCCACTTCCTCTTGTTGTCGGGCACGCTCGCCGCAGCGCCCCGTTTTGGCAACCGTCCTTGCTCCACAGCTTCATCAGTCAGTTTGTGGGCTAGGCGAATAGCTTGTTGAATAGTGGCTGGGTTGGACGAAGTCACCATACTCCTAATCTCAGGCACCAATCCCCGGATGTAGTGTTCCACTCGTTTGTGCATCTCGTTCACCATTCCAGGACATAGTGTGGCCAGCTCATGAGTTCTTGTGGTATAAGCCTCGATCTCTGAACCTTGCATTTTCAGCTGCCAAAATTCCATTTCCAACTTTTGGACTTCGTTTCGAGGACAGTACTCCTCGGTCATCATATCTTTAAACTCATTCCAAGGGAGTTCATTTGCCATGGCTTGCCCCAGCATCTGCACTTGAGCATTTCACCAAGACAATGCAGCACCATCCAACGTCCCGGTAGCGTATTTCACCTGGTCAGCAGGTGGACAGTTACACTTTGAGAACACGGACTCTGTCTTCTCAAACCACCTTACCAACCCTACAGCTCCCTCGGTTCCACTGTAGGTGTGAGGCTTGCAGTCCATAAAGGACTTGTAGGTACACGTTGGCGGTCCTGCTGGCTGTCCTACTTGAGCAGCAGCTACTGCTGCCTGGACTTGTGCACTTATTAGAGCAGCCAATTCCGCAGGGGTCATATAATAGTACCGGCGCCTTGGTCACCGGCACCTTGGTCACTGGCGCCACGTCCACGCCCGCGTCCTCGACCACGTCTACGTCCTCGGGCATCCATTATTCACTTTACATTCACAAATACAATAATGAGTAATGAATCAATCGAACAAAACCGCTGTTTGAGGCTACTCATTAAAGTATAGTAAACAATAAAAAAGTAATGAATTCGTCATCACCACAACATTTATAACAAAAATAATAACCAAAGGTAAATAAATTTGCAAATGAGTCACAAATTATTTATCAATGTCAAAATTTGAGTTTGTTGTTCGGGTGGAGAAACAACTCTTCCCACATAGGTTCCAAAATAAAGAAACGCTACGTAGTCCAAATCGTTTAAAGGAAATTAGAATAGAATCATTCAACTATGTCGTGTCATAGTGTACAGACATCGCTCGTGAGTCGCCGGACCCGGTGTTGCTCCGTGTCCGGTGCTGCCACCAATGTAGCAATCACCTGCTCATTGGACTGTACTGTCTGTGGGAGTGAAGGTAATGGTTGCTCGGTGTTGGTCCTAGTTCTAGGTCTCGGTGTTGGTACACGTTCCCTATACATGAGGTGATCTACGAACTCAAGGTAGAAACTCCAGTCTCGCGGAGGGTCGTGTTCAGGTGGCACAAACGGTTGATCCCAGTCAAACTCTCCTTGTGGGTAGTCCAAACGAGGCCAGTTAAGTCCATCATCAGGTACTGGTCCAGGAGGTGGGGACTCGGATCGGTGGGTGATGATGGTCGTTTACCAGGTGCTCTCGATGAAGATGCCATGCTATAGAGAGTGTGATTTGTGTATGCCAATGAGTATACAGTAGAAAAATCAGGAACAAGTAACTAACTAACTGTGTGCGGTTATAGTCTAGTGTGTATGCAACCTAGTTCTCTATAACCTATGGCTCTGATACCAATCTGTCACACCCTCAAAATCCACGTGCGGAGTTTTACCGCGAGGCGTGTGAACAAACCAGGATCACAGTCAATAGTTACTCAGAACGACTCTATATGTTACGTTTAACATAACAAACCAAACCAGAGTTCAAACTTTAAAAATCATGCGGAAGCGTATAGTAAATAAAACAAACCCAAAGTATGAAAAATGTATCATAAGGCAAAACACGTGCCAACCGATTATTTAAAACCCAAACAAAAGACGAGAATTTATGTTTGAAGTTTAAATCTCTAATATGCATGCTGACTCGTGTAGTGCTCCTATCAGCAGTCCAGATTAATGACCTGAGAATAGCATACTAAAAGAGTCAACACAATGGTTGGTGAGTTCAAGAGTTTGCGTATAAACATAACATTTTATCAATAGTGTATAAATAAGCATGTGCATTGTAATAGATAGCTAGTCCATTAACAAATTGATATTCATACATAGTGATTTCGACATTGAAGCTGACTGTGTTATGTTTGCCTCCCGTCACGACTTCACCATATCGTGACGAATAATCATAGGACAATTGCACCCGGTTGACCTCGAGTCACACGGGTGGGGCTCGTCAGACCCAGTAGTACTACCCAAGTTTCCCCGCTATTCAATATTAACAATTCGAAAGTGTGAGGACTTTATCATAGTAAACAGCACTATATTAATATCATACACATCTTAAATATAAAAAGAGTTTGTAACATTACCAGTATGCTATCTCCCCCGAAAGAGATTTAGTAAAACAGTGGGGCATGAACTCACCTGATACGCGTATTGAGTACTAGAGTTTACTTGAAAGACAAAGTGAACAGTCAACCCTCAGAGGTTACCTAGATCACGTAAGTACATGAGTTTGTGTAAACAGTGCATATGAGAAACCCTAAGTGCACTACAACCAAGACTTAAGATTTTGGAAGAATAGACATGTTTGACCCAGTTGACCCGTTTGACCCGTTGGTGACATTATGTGTTGTAAACCATTTAAACAGACATGAGCATATACCAGTGTATCCATAATACAACTAGTGTACCATATAAAAGGGTCCGATCATGCATAACCTACTTATATGACCCATAACCATGATTTAGCATATACGGGTCAAAACAGATAATCTACCAAATAATCATCCATACTAGTCACAACACATTCTAGACCCTGCTCTCCAGCGGGATACACTGGGTATGTTTGTTTGTTTGTTTGTTTACTAGTCACAACACATTCAATATGTCCAATACATACCACATACCTCAATATGATCAATTTCCAGTCCCAAACATGATGTCCTAGTTACTAATCAACATACCAAACCATACATGATCATCAAAGTGCATAAATCACCCAATAACCTATTAAACATTCCATACAACCAAATTAACAGGTTCTACCACATTAAACATCCACAATAAGCATTCTAATATGATCCTAAAGCCATGAACATGTCAAATTTCCAATATCCAATGTTCATCCAAAATAAAGTTTCCATTTTGGGAAAGTTTATCCCAAAACCTACTAAACACCCAATGAACATACAATTCATCAATAATATACTATTTCAAGCTCATAACAACATCCAAGCATGATCAAC